>JALMGJ010000004.1:10761631-11961631 GCA_023362775.1 Charina bottae
GAGAAAGGGACGGAGAGAAGGAACATCTAAAAATAATAAGAATAAACTATCCTGTAGGCCTACTAGCATTCTCCTTATGGGATACAAGGCACTTCCTGGAGATTCCCTATGCTCAAAATGGTGATTTTTGACTCAGCATGACTGTGTGCTGATATAACTGAAAAAGCATTTGCCTGGGTTAAGCCTGTTGTGGGAACAGAGCTTATTTGGCTTATTTGGGTCAAACCTGTCTAAAAGAGGAGGCAAACAGAAGCCCTTCAGACCTTGGGAGTTTGTTTCTCCTGTCTAGTCTTCCAGATGAAAATGTATGAATCCTGGGTGTAAGAATAGGAAAAGGTATCTGCTTGCATTATTCCCTGTATATGAGAATTTGCACAAGTGTTAATGTAGTATTCCCTTGAATTCTGAACCTGGATGTTGTTTTCAACAAAACAAGTTGGAAAACAGCTGTCTGTGACCAAAGATACCCCATGCATCCAGAATTAACTTTCGGAATTAACCCAGCGGAATTTACCCAGGCTTAGGTAAAGTCAGCATTCTTGGTGCCATTGACAAAGGTGGTAGCTTGTAGAACAGCAGGAAGTGGAGAAAATGGTTGGGCTCTGTCTGCCAAGACAGCGATTAGTATTGATAGCTGTTCTCTTTTCCCCATCGTATGGAATTTGAAGTATGTTGATAGAGCAAAAGTAAAGATGCCGTTAAGTTGAACTCAGCTCTTGGTGGCTTTATAGACAACATCTACTTCCAACCAAGTACTAATCAATACTTCTGCTTAGCTTCCCAAACCAGACAAGGCTGGTCAGATCTTGTCACCTGCAAGGTAAAGGTAAAGGTTCCCCCCGCACATTTGTGCAGTCGTGTCCGACTCTAGGGGCCGGTGCTCATCTCCGTTTATTATCCGAAGAGCCAGCGTTGTCCGAAGACGCTTCCATGGTCATGTGGCCGGCATGACATGCGCGGAACGCTGTTACCTTCCCACCGAAGTGGTACCTATTCATCTCCTTGCATTTGCATGCTTTCGAATTGCTAGGTTGGCAAGAGCTGGGGCGAGTGCGGGAGCTCACTCCGTCACGCGGGGCTAGGGATTCGAACCTCCGAACTTGCGATCTTCCGATCGACAAGCCTGGCGTCTTACCCGCTGAGCCACCACGCCCCTTTGTCACCTGCTTTAAGTATTGATAAAGTACCTGAATTAAAATCCCTACTTAGCAATCACTGGGGTGGCCTTGGACAGGACACTTAACGATCATCTTCTCCTCTGATTGAGACCTTACAAAGAAAGAAACCCTTACTTAGAGGAAGAATGTTATAAATGTGCTCATTACGCAATTCTAAAAATCTGATGTTTTGGTCTGAGAAAAGTCCCAACATGGATAAATTATTGCTGAAAATGGTGAAGATCTCATTAGGTTGCCTAATCACTCCATAGTTCAGGTTCTCCTCCTCCAGAACTGAAATGACTGTTCTTCCAAATTAAGAACTAATGCATCTTATTTCAATGCAAAGAGGTGCATTTACAGGAATACCCCTGCTATTTCTGAAATTAAAATTCTATTAGCAATCCTTTATGTTTTATATATAATACATACAGTACAGCATTATCTAATATTTTAAAATTACAGTTGTTGAGACTGCCTTCCTCGGGAGATTCTGCAGACTAATGAATGCAAAACATAAGGTACGGCACGATTGGAAATGGGGTCAGTTTCCTGAAACGGTATTGTCAATTTGACAATGAGGGGACAATACCCAAGAATGCTACACCTTTTTAAATTAGCAAAATGGCTGATGTGGAGGGCTTGCTGTTAAAATTCACAAACTAATTATACAGCTCTGCAAAGTATTCAGCTTTGCTATAGTGCCCCAGCAGAAGTCAGGCAGCAAATGTCTAAAAACCATGCCAATCCCATAAATATCACTAATGGAGCCATGTGGTTAAATTCACGGCTTCAGTGAAATATTGACATATTTGTGCAGGCACATCTGTGGACTTAATTCATCTATCTGCATAATGCAGTGCTCTACTGGATATTATAGTAGTAGCCGTGGAAGCCTCTAGGACTCGTGGTGGTGGGTTGAACATTCCTCAAGCCAAAGGACAGGAAGGCAGGCAGAAGAAAAACCCAAAAACCGGGGGGTGGGGAAGAGGTACTAGATCTAAGGGAAATATGAGCAGCATCTTGGAAGCAAAGTTTTGGCAGAGGAACTCCAAAGAACTGAAAAACATTCCAGAGAAGTGGAAACAGTCTGAAAGGAGGACTCCCCTCCATTTAGCTAAGGGCCAGGAGATGCAGATAGAGCAGGAGGTTCTGGTCAATGTGATCCCAGATTTGGAGCATGCTGGCAGTATGTGCTGAAGGCCATCAACTGGAGGGGCCCTTGATGTGTGCTGAAGGCTTTCCAGGAAAGGTGGCCTTGGTGCATCCTGCAGGAAATTCTGCAGTGGGTTCTTAAGCCTCCCAGCGAGAAGCATTATTCAGGCCGCTTGCCAAAAGCCTTGGTCAGTAATGTAGAGAAGGCATCACTTGCTTCCTTTTGACTCCTTCCCACTTGAGCAAGTGGTCAGGAGGACATCTCTAAAGTCCTTGGCTACCACCATGAGAGACATAAGCGGCATCTGTTCCAAGGCCAGAGTATATGACATGCTATGGACAAAGGGATTTCCAGGCTGGCTGGATCTAACATGCCCTGTGGATAATTTTGCAATGCATGTTTGGGGATCCTCATCTCAAAGCCTCTTCTGCCTGCAGTAAGGGCTTCCGGGACAGTTCCAAACTGCCCAGTCTGGAAGCCCATGGCCAGCACAGGGGGAGAAGGCTGAGAGGCGTCTTCTCCTGGAGCACTGGCCTGAAGCAATTCAAAGCCACCTCAAGGGCTTTGTCAGGATTTGTCATGGCTGGAATGGCTTAGTCGAAGCAAATGTCCTTGCATTGCCTAGGCCCGTTCCACACCCGCTGGCCAGGAGGCTGTTCAGTCTTTTCCTGTTCTTCCTTGCAGGCAGAATTCAGGCTGCAAAGCCCTTCCGTTTTCCTGGGAGTAAGCCCCATTGAATTCTGTGACATTTACAAACCGGGAGGCGCATTTAAAATTGTGTTATTAGAATACATTGGGGCAAGATAGGGTTATTAAGCTTAGCATGTTTTGACCGTCATGCATGTCTCGACATTGAACTCACATCCCTGTACCATGAAATAAAACTGAAAAAGTGACAGGGCTGGGTTTAACCCATGCACTGCTTCTGATTTCCACCCTTCGAGTCTTAACCTTTTAAACTGCTGCAGAAGATGACAAGGCCTTCCTCTACATTTCAAGGCAGGTGAATTTATCTCAGAGCAATGCAGCTGATCCTTTTATTCCGTATAATGCTTTTAAATTCTAACATAAGGCTTCTGTATCCTAACCAGTGTCAGCAGATTAAATCCAGAATAATTCAAAAGGAGAGAAAACATGACTAATCAAAGCTGCACCGCTCTTCTCCCAAAGTGCAAAGCAAGGACAAACTAGATAAAACCCCTCGTGCTTTGTAACTTGGTGCTGAGATTAAAACAGGTATATCGAAAGTGTGGCCCACCCATCAGTATTTCTTTTATTGCATGCAAAGCCATGCCCAGAGGGAGTGGCTCCATTTCCCCATCCAGATGCCCTGGGCATGCCATCTCTGTGATGTTTTGGTTTTCACCTCCCTGCCCCGGCCCCCATGGCTACACTGGGGAGGAAACAGGAAACACGGAAAGGCAATGCAAATCTCCCATCTGTTTTGCGCTGGTTGGAAGGCTGTTACTTCCTATCCCATTTCTGCCTGATTCAGCCACGGATGGGGAAAGTCTGCATTGTTTGGATGACATGGTAGCAAGGATACATTGACCCCCAGGGGGCAGCACATGACCAGTTTCATCCTTATGGTGAATCATCCGATGTACCTAGCCAGATCTATGGGGTTCAAACTCTCTACCAGGAATCAATCTCATGGACCTTTGCCTGTTATATGACTATTCACAGTCCATAAGTTTTTAGGAGCTATCCAGGTCTGGCACTGAGTGGTGGCAAGGATGCTCTGTTTGGATGATGCAGCTGATGGGGGGGATGAGCTTAACCCTGAAGAGCTTTATATCAACTCTCTTTCTGGCTTGCCTGCAGCTTGCACATGGAGATGAGTAAAGTGGCTTGGGAGGGGGATGGCAGAATTAGCCATGCTCTGTGAATATGGCTTTTCTCCTGATGCAACAATTGAGACCCGCAATCTTGTATTTCCCCAGCCTTTCAGGAAACCATCCATGCTGTCTTCCACATTTTTTTCCAATCTACTCCTTCTTCCTCAATTTTCTACCTCCGCACAACTTTCCTGCATGCTCAACTTCAGTTGCTGAAATTCCTGTAAACCCATTCCTTTCTTCCTAGTGAGCCTTGCTACAGAGACATTGTGAGAATGAAGCTCAGAAGGAATCACTTTTGGCTTTAGGCAACTGCCAGAGAGTATGACAAGGGGTGTGGTGGCTCAGCGGGTAAGATGCCAGGCTTGCGATCGCAAGTTCGGAGGTTCGAATCCCTAGTCCTGCGTGACAGAGTGAGCTCCCACACTCGCCCCAGCTCTTGCCAACTTAGCAATTCGAAAGCATGCAAATGCAAGTAGATGAATAGGTACCACTTTGGTGGGTAGGTAACAGCGTTCCGCGCGCATCATGCAGGCCACCTGACCGCGGAAGCGTCTTCGGACAACGCTGGCTCTTCGGCTAACAAATGGAGATGAGCACTGGCCCCTAGAGTTGGACACGACTGCACAAATGTGCGGGGGAACCTTTACCTTTAGGAGTATGACATGGAGGGAGGCATCAAGCAGAGTGTCATGAGCTTTGCTGCTGGCATTTCTACTCTTCAGTATTTTTATTACTGACTTGGATGAAAAGGTGGAGGGAATGTTGATCAACTATACAGATGACACAAGTATAAGTGGGAAAGCTAATCCCTAGAAGACATAAAGAATGATCTTAACCAAAATGACCTTGAAATATAGAGAAATGGGCTAAAAATAACCGAAGTGGAAAGATGTTCACCTAAGAAACAAAGTTCAAATGAACCAGTATAGGAAGGAGGATATCTGGCTTGTAATGACACTTTTTCAAAACATTTTGGAATAGTTGTTGGCTGCACTCGGAATATGAGCCAGCAGTGTGATGGGGCTGCAAAGAAGATCAATGCAATCTTAGGCTACATCAACAGAAATATAATTTCAAAAAATCATGATGAGCCATCAGACCCCATCTCAAGTAAAATGTCCAGTTCAGGTTACCGCATGTTAAGGAAGATGGAGAGAAATTGGAACAGATTCAGAAAAAGGCAGCATAGATGATCCAGGATCTAGAAACTAAGGCATAAAGAGAGATTAAAGGGAATGGATATATTTAGCTTTGAGAAAAGTTGAATGAGGGGGGTTATGGGGACGAGAAAGGATGCCACTTAAAGGAGAATCAAGACGTGCCCTCTGCTGTTCCAGGGCACGGAATAACAGATTTAAATTTTAGGGAGGCAGATTCCAATGACATGTTAGGAGAAACAATCTTCTTTAAGCAACAGCAGTTTGACAGTGGACCAATGACTCAGAGGCGCTGGGCTCTTTTCACCGATGTGTTCCAGCACAGGATGGACACGGAATGTTTGAATTTGGACTTTGCAGGACTTGGAGAGCCTAAACATCCCTTTCCAACTGCAGCATTGGAGGATTCTTAAGGGCGAGCTATGGCTCCAATTGTAAATCAGCGTAAATCAGGCTTTCTCCCCCAAATCAGAGGGTAGGCTGTGCGATCCTGCTTTCCCACCCTGCAAGAGCATTTCCCTGCAACTCGGAGCCACTGTGGTTTTTCAAGGGTGCCTCGCAACGTACCCCTCTCTCAGCCCAATGATTGTTGGAACCAAGCAGAATAACCCATCATTAGCACTTGTATATAAATGGCCACAGAGGGAGACAGCATAATTATACAGTGGGCAGAGACAGGGAGTGATTCAGCCACTGGTGACCTTTATAGTGGAATTTTTGAAGGCACGTGGCTTCTTTCGGACCTGTTTTTAGTTTATGCTGTGGTAACTGCCGTTCTGACGTGAAGTAATAGCAGCCAGCATTATCCCTTCAGTTTATCCAATTTTATTTCAATTGTATATTTTTTTAGGGAGCACAGAGAGTACTCGCCTGCTTTCTAATCTTTCTGGAGAAGCAGCGAGGAGGAGAATGCATCAGCAACTGCTAATAGAGGGAAATTGAATAAATGGGCCTAGAACGCCAGTGGAAGCTATGTTGGGGATTAAAACCTAGCAGGATCGTGCATGCTTTAAGATGATTAGGAAGCGTGGAGCATGGAGTTTTGAAGCATGCTTTGCCTTATAAAACAACAAAATAACATTAGATTTTCTGGTGTGGTAAACTTTATTATGGGTAGGTTCAGAAGAAAGTCATTTTACATTTTTCACGGCGCCATTATTAATGTAATAATACACGATTCTGCCACGAGTGCAATCATGAAGGATAAGTCTTATCACAATTTGCCACTATAATTAAACTGTTCATTATAGTCACAGACATATCAAAACATGGAGAACCATGTTTCTCTAACTAAGGCCATCAATTATAGACACGTCTCTTGCCTGGGTACCAGGATGTACAATATAACAGAATATTTTGTAGGCTCTGTGACTTCTCCTCAGATTCTATGAAACCCATTGCCTTTTAGCCCAAGGCAGAATTGTAAAGAAAGTAAAAAAAAACATGATCCAAACACGAGAAAACACATTAACAAATTCTTCATCATTCAACTGTATAATACAATTTGATTACACTTTGCTCAATTTGTTGTGAAATGCCATACCCAAGCTTTGCTGAAGATCTTACTTCTCAACTTCCTCAATGCTGTGAAATTCAGAAATCAACTCTGTAGGAGCATTAAACAAATATCCAAACATACAGGTAGAGTAAAACCTCTATTTTACAGACCCTTATTCCATGGATTTCAGATGCAATGGATAAAATGTTAATTTGGCCTTCACCCTTAAATAATGGTCATAATCCATTGTTTCTGAAGCAATCCAAACACCCATGTAAATGTGCATGATTTGTGTAAAGTTATATCATTTGCATAATTACAGAAAATGATGCCTGCTTATGGAAATGACAGATGTCAAGTACATAATTACCCAAGTGCTGTACATTTCTGCAAATTACATCAGTTACATAAATGCTAGGATTTAACGAGCATTCGGATTTAACAGACGTCTATTGCCCTGAGCTGGTCCATAACAATTGAGGTTTTACTGTAGAATATTTGATTTTTTCATACCAGCTTCAAAAGTGATATTACAGTTGGCCTTTTTTTGAATCAAGCTCCCTCCACCCCCAACACGAGTAGCAAGAAACAGCCATTTTTATTTTTTAGGGTACCCTAAAGAGCAAATCTTTAAACGTATCATGTGTAAGAATGAAATGGTGATTCAGTTGCATCAGTTTGACTTCCTTCCAATTCCCATTGTGACCTGAGATATTTTTATTAAATTTTACTAAACCATACTTTCCTTCAAAGTATACTGAACTTGTTTTGTATATGTTAACTGCTGCAAGGATTTTACACAGCTCTTACTGGAAAGGTTGCTTGACTCCTTCCTTGCAAGATTTGCTAACCAAGTTGTGGAGCATGCTTTAATGTCCAGGATAATTTCGTATTTAAAAACTAAATCTGACGTAGAATCCAATTCTAATTGGAAACCATTGCTGGACTATAATTTAATACACAGATTTGTACTGCACCCCAAATTTGGATATTTCCCCCCATAAAGTCTGTATCTCAACCTTATGGAAAATCAGATTGCTAGTATGGATTTAATTTATTATAGTTCATATATTTAGTTAGCGATTTATGCTGTGTTAACTAGTTATTCTTAGCTTAAAACTTAATAGGGATTCTCAGTTTTTCCTTGAAAAGTGATATATTTCATAATTTCATAAGGAATTAATGACTTCTGGAACATTGTAAATGCTATGACATTTTAGATTCCTTGTTTATATTACTTCTTAAAAGTGTTTAATAAGAACAACCGCAACAACACAAAATTGGATAGCCAAATGTCTGTGGAAACTTCTCAGAAGGATAGGAAAGTAAAGGTTGTCTACTCTGTTGTAGGGAAGACCCTAAACATTTGATTAAGATGGCATGCTCTGTTCTCTAGTTCCAGATATGCAAACCGATTACAACAGCAGTTGAATCTTAGCTCAAGGGTGGTGATTGGACCATTGGCCCCAAAGACAGAAGATGACATTACTGTATAGAGCAGAGCTTTCCAAACTTTTCATGTTGGTGACACACTTTTTAGACATGCATCATTTCACGACACACTCTTACAGCAAGGCACAAGGCAGGCACTAGGACCTGCGCGGAATCACAGCAGGTTTGGAGGCAGCAAGGCACAAGGCAGGCACTAGGACCTGCGCGGAATCCTGGCAGGGCATGTTTGGAGGCAGCAGGGCACAAGGCAGGCACTAGGACCTGCGTGGAATCCTGGCAGGGCTCAGAGGCAGCAGCAGCCGCAACACACCCAGACACTGCAGCCGACACACTAACGTGTCCTGACACACAGTTTGGAAAGCTCTGGTATAGAGGTTTGAAGCAAGGCAGTGTTAGATGTACAACTCTGTCCTCCAGTGTCTGTCATTTGCTCTCCTTCAGAGAGAAGCATCTCTCTGCTGAATGCCTTTTTGCTATGAGCAGCATGCCTCCAATAGCCCTCTGGAGGTTGTTGCATCAGAGTACAGGTAGGCCATGTTTAATGACTGACCTGTTTAGTGACTGTTCATAGTTACGACGGGGCTGAAAAAGTAACTTTACGACTGGCCCTCGCACTTACGACCATCGCAGCGTCCCCGCAGTCATGTGATCGAAATTCAGGCGCTTCGCAACCGGCAGGCGTTTATAACGGCCACAGCATCCTGCGGTCATGTGATCGTCATTTGCACGCTTCACAGCTGGCTTCCGACAAGCAGAGTCAATGGAAAAGCCGGCAGTAAAATAGCAAGTCTCTCACTTAATGATCCATGGTGACCCGCTTAATGACTGTGACAGAAGTGAAGTCGTAAGTCCATCAAGTCATGTGTGTCTCGCTTAACAACCATGTTGTTTAGCAACAGAGTTGCCAGTCCCAACACAATTGTGGTCATTAAGCGAGACGGACTAATGTTAGTGTATTAGAAGAAGCGAAAACCACCAGCATTGAAACAATGATCATCCAACATCAACTTCGCTGGACCGGTCATGTTGTTCGAATGCCTGACCATCGTCTTCCAAAGCAGCTACTTTACTCCCAACTTAAGAATGGAAAACGGAATATTGGTGGATAGCAAAAGAGATTCAAAGATACTCTCAAAGCTAATTTAAAAAAATGTAATATCAGCATTGAGAACTGGGAAGCCCTAACTCATGAGCGTTTCAATTGGAGGTCATCCTTTATTAATGGCGCTATGGACTTTGAAGAAGCACGAGTACAGGGCGAAAGGGAGAAAAGAGCTAAAAGGAAGGCACGTCACGCAGACCCTCATCATGACCGTCTCCCACCCGGAAACCTATGCCCTCATTGTGGGAGGTTGTGCGGATCCAGAATTGGCCTTTATAGCCACTTACGGATCCACTGTTAAAATTTTACCCTTGGAAGTACAATCTTACTCGGCTACGAGTGATCGCCAATGAATTCATAATTATGCCCCAAGAGAAACTGGATTCTGCAAATTAAACAGTTTGGGCAGATTTGCTCTAATTGTGCATTCATTGACTTATTCTCTTTTTGTAAGGCATCACTCGAAATCTTGGCTTTCAATATGTCCCAAGATGACACTTTCTTCAAACTCATATGTTCCATAGGAGTAAAATTCTCCTTCCACTGAATTGCACAGAGTGATAGAAAAACCCTGTCAATAGGAGTACTGTATCTGAGGTCCAGAAGTCTATCTGATCACTAGGTGGCTCTCAAGAGGTAGAGTAAACTCAATTCTTGCAGCCATCCAGTGACCCGATGTTTATTTATTTAGATGTCTGTCTGTGCTTTCATCCAGGGACTCAAGGAGAGTGCCCAGCATTTCTCCTATTCCCCCTGTTGGTCGGTTGGGCTGAGAAGAGGCATCCAGTGAGTTTCCATGGCTGAGGATAGACTAGAACCCACCTTAACCGTTACATCACTGCAGCTCATTTTGTTCTACTGGTGGTCCCTCCACATTTGAAGTGGGATATGTCAAGCTGAAGAACAGTGTTATCCTGTTCACAGGCAGGTTAATGAGCAAGCCATTCTCCTTTCTCTTTTGGGAGATTAGCTCCTGAGACTAGACAGCTGCTGAAAGGATGCTGATATTGCCCAGATCTACTGTATGTGGAATTTAAGCATTCTCCAAAAGATGGCACTGTTTCTTTGTACTCTACCTTGAAGAGTCTGGGATACAGTACAATTACTGTCTTTATAAAAATCCAGTCATGTTTAAAATTGAAAGACCACAGAAGTCCCCTCCTCATCTCTCTCCTTCTCTCTCTCTCTCTCATCTATCTATCTATCTATCTATCTATCTATCTATCTATCTATCTATCTATCTATCTTTCTGTCATCTATCTATCATCTACTGTATCTATCATCTCTCTCTCTCTATCATCTATCTATCATCTCTCTCTCTCTCTCTCTCTCTCTCTCTCTCTCTCTCTCTCTCTCTTTCTGTCATCTATCTATCATCTACTGTATCTATCATCTCTCTCTCTCTCTCTCTCTCATCCATCTATCTATCTATCTATCTATCTATCTATCTATCTATCTATCTATCTATCTTTCTTTCTTTCTTTCTTTCTGTCATCTATCTATCATCTACTGTATCTATCATCTCTCTCTCTCTATCATCTATCTATCATCTCTCTCTCTCTCTCTCTCTCTCTCTCTCTCTCTCTCTCTCTCTCTATCTATCTTTCTGTCATCTATCTATCATCTACTGTATCTATCATCTCTCTCTCTCTCTCTCTCTCTCATCTATCTATCTATCTATCTATCTATCTATCTATCTATCTATCTATCTATCATCTTTCTGTCATCTATCTATCATCTACTGTATCTATCATCTCTCTCTCTCTCTCTCTCTCTCTCTATCTATCTATCTATCTTTCTGTCATCTATCTATCATCTACTGTATCTATCATCTCTCTCTCTCTCTCTCTCTCTCTCTCTCTCTCTCTATCTATCTTTCTGTCATCTATCTATCATCTATCTATCATCTCTCTCATCTATCTATCTATCTATCTATCTATCTATCTATCTATCTATCTCTCTCTCTTCTATAATAATGCATATAACAGAATTATACTAAGCACTGTTGGCTTCTGAATGCAATTCAAAATGCTGGTTTTGACCTACAAATTTCTCCATGGCTGGTCATCACAGTATCTTCAGCATCACTTGCCCCAACCAGAATTAATCTGTCCAGATCCTTCATCTATTATCACCATTGCTACCCCATATTTTTGTGAGGTCAACTGGGTGGAAGCTAGGAGATGATGTTTCTCTTTAATAATAATAACAACCACCACCACCACCAAATACAAAAATGTGAAGAAAAAGAATACACAAACTTATAAAAGAAGAAAAAAAAACGGGGAAAAAAGGAAACAAAAACATACAAAAGGGTATATTTGCAGACATACATATATCAACAAGTTTGTTTGTTTGTTTGTTTGTTTATTTATTAAATTTCTATGACTGCCCATCTCCCCTTCAAGGAGGGACTCTGGGTGGTTCACAACCACAACAACATCATTGAAATACAATAAAAACAGCAATAAAAATATAAATACAATAAAATCCAAGTTGAAGCCATGATTCATTACACACACACACATGGTTGATCTGCATTAATCAATTCTGCAAATCGGTAAAGAGTTGGGGCCATATGTTTGTGTTTCCAATGCTAAACAATAAGTCTTTCGATTAGAGATGATGTTTCTCCGTAACAGCTCCAACATGATGGAATACTCTCACTTGTTTCCATGAGATTGGCCCCAGTTTGTAGACCTTCCCAGTTTGGAAGGGTAAGACCAAATTGTTCCAGAAGAACCATAAAACTAAATTTTATGTGATATCGTGACCAAATGGTTTGAATGTTCTGATGTATTTCACATTAAAACTGTGAATCCCACATTCCTTTGGCTCCACTAATATTTCAAACACTTTTCAGAAGCCATTTAGTTGTAATTTCAGGATCTGTATACTGAAAGCAACAACTACTTATAAAAGTTGCCTTGCTATATTAGTGTTTTAATTTCCAAGGGACTGCAATTTTAATTTGTGCTACCTCTGTTACTTCACAAAAGACAGGTATATGTCTTATTTTTAATATATTTGCATTGTGATCTTCACAGGTAAGTTACAGTCCTAAGTTGGATAGTGGATCATTAATTTTTGAATTTATGTCAATATATTAAATACTTAAGTCAAACGTGTCTTGCTCATTTGCATTTTCCTCTCATATAGCTGCTAATTTATTTAGCAATATTTCCATATTAGCTACATCTTTAGTGGAATTGTGCCCAGAAAATTGTTTGATTTTGTCTGCTAAATACATCTATTATGTACAATTTATATTTATGGAGCAATTTTGCATACATGTGTTAAATTTGGCTTGAATATCATGCCATAAATTTGCTAAATTCAAGTGTTTTATCTGAGTTGTAGATTTGATCATCGACTGATGAACTGCACAGATGGTTCATATTGTCATTGACATGGTTATCATTAAAGCTCCAACTGGTCCAGAATGCCTTAATATGCCCATATAACACCTCTGCTTTGTGAGCTCCACTGTTTGCTAGTTCCCTTCCAGGTGCAATTCAAGGTGATGGCTGTCACCTATAAAGCCCTTCATGGCATAGGACAGGGGTGGGGAACCTTTTTTCTGCCAAGGGCCATTTGGATATTTATAACCGGGGACTGGGGAGGTGGGGGGCGGGGTTTCTGGGATTTCCGCGGACCGGGGGCCGGAGTTTGCAGGCGGGAGCCAATCACAAGCACTGGGGGGTGGGGTTTGCGGGTGGGAGCCAATCGTGTGGAAGGGGCGGGGTTTGCGGGCGGGAGCCCCGCGGGCCTTAGGTGGGAGTCCCGCGGGCCTTATACAGCCCGTGGGCCTGACGTTGCCCACCCCTGGCATAGGACCTGGTTACTTGAGGGACCGCCAGGCTCCCATAACATGGGAGTCAATTCAATCCTGCAGGGTTGGCACCCTCCTTCAATTAAACAATGCCATCTACTGGGACCCCAGAAGCACACCTTCTCTGTAGCAGTGCCCGCCCTCTGGAATGAGGTTCCCCTTGAGATCTAGGTTGAGATCCACTCAAGAGCTGTGAAGATCTAGCTCTTCATCCAGGCTTTCAACGAGGCAGAATTAATATCTTTTTGGATTGTGTGGGCTTATTTCTCTTTTGTTCCTGTCCTTTTGTTACCCTGCCATCTTCTATTTGTTTATTTTTGGGTATTATTGTATTTTTTCCCTTGTTCTAATGATTTTACTTTTGAGCCACCCAGAATGGTTGGGAGTTGGGTGGCATACACATTTAGTAAATCAATCAATCAATCAATCAATCAATCAATCAATCAATCATCCAGAATAACCGAAGGAAGAATTATAAAATGCAAATGGCTGTAATAAAAGCTCAATTTGGAATGACAGCAATGGCGTCCAACATCTAAGGAATTCATGTCTCTTGCCTGTATTTTCAGATCCTGTAACCAGAAGGCTCGGGCAATGAAAATGTTTGGCTCAGAAGCCAGCCTCAATTCCCAGTTCAGTTCAGGTCAAATCAATTATGAACAGACAGTTCTGCTGAAATAAGAACATATAAAACATACCGTGTGAAAATTGAAAACTTCCCAATGCATGTGTTCTGCTGGTGTTATGTGGGCTTAATTACCTGAATGAGTGACCTTCATTGTTGGAGAGAGAGAGAGAGAGAGAGAAAGAGAGAGAAGAAAAGCATTATTCCAGAGCTCTTGATAAAACAGGACTTAAAAAATTATTCATCTGAAATTAAGCCTGCAATAAATTAACACTAGAGCCAGGAGAAAAAAGCTCAAAAATGCAGGTGGAGTAGAAGAAGGTAAAAATGGAGGGATAGGTTCGGCCACCTCTGTTAGGAGAATGGAGATGGACCGGTAGTTCCAGCAGACATTTTTGTCCAAGAGATACTTATTCTTTCCAACTCAACAGAATGTTGGAAAGCCATCACGTAAAGAGGCTCAGAGCACTCCCTATCTGTCTGTCCATCAGCAGGATAATTATCTGAGAACAGAGCAGAAGAGGACCAAATTTGGTGTAGTGGGAGAAGCCAACAGAAGAAAGATTGAGTTTGTAAAGGGGCCAGATGTGGCCAGGATCTGTAGAGAAGAAAAATCCAGGAAAAAAAACCCTCAACCCTCCAATGAATCTCAGTGGGAGGTACAGCTGGGCAGCGGCTCAGATGTTTGGTGATTGCTCCATTCTAGCAATCAGCCCCAGTCCCTCCTTCCTTCTTATGACCCGGATGGAGCTGCCAGGCCATGCAGGCATCCCCTGGTGGTTCAACAGAGCTGTAACTGCACTGGTTGGGCCTGGAAGTGCTATTATTTTCAATTTTAAGTTTGAGAGTGCTACAAAAACCTCAGACAAATTCCTGGCTTTGAGTTCCTCTAATTTAAACTACAGTATAGAGATACACAAAAGGGGCGTGGTGGCTCAGCGGGTAAGACGCCAGGCTTGTCGATTGGAAGATCACAAGTTTGGGGGTTCGAATCCCTAGCCCTGCGTGCGGAGTGAGCTCCCGCACTAGCTCCAGCTCTTGCCAACCTAGCAATTTGAAAGCATGCAAATGCAAGTAGATGAATAGGTGGGTAGGTAACTTTGGTGGGTAGGTAACAGCGTTCCGCGCGTGTCATGCCGGCCACATGACCATGGAAGCGTCTTCGGACAACACTGGCTCTTTGGCTAACAAACAGAGATGAGCACCGGCCCCTGAGTCGGACACGACTGCACAAATGTGCGGGGGGAACCTTTACCTTTTTATAGAGATACACATACATAGATGGGAGGGAGGGAGGGAGGGAGGGAGGGAGGGAGGGAGGGAGGAGGAGGAGGAGGAGGAGGAGGAGGAGGAGGAGGAGGAGGAGGAGGAGATAACAATAAATAAATTGACCTGGTTCTCAAAAATGTCCTTTCTTCGAGCAGTAATTCCAATTGCGCTTAAGGTGGACCAGAGAAATAGTAATCTGGTTTTATTGTTCAACAGTTGCCATTCTGCAAGATCGAAAGTGGTAAAATTTTGATTGTATCTCTAGTCAACTGATGTGTCTGAAAATGGTAAAACTTCAGTATAGTATACATTTGCAGCCCTGTTTTGCAAATAAAAATTGTACGGCAGTGAGAAGTCTACATTTTATTTGACAGAAGGTAGACCTGGACAACACTTCTCTTCTACTCTATTATTTATTCTTACATCCTAAAGCTACCAAGCATTTTCATTTTGCCATTATTAAATTTTGCTTGCTCCTTCTTGGCCGTGCAGATGAAAGTAATGACACTTGTTTGCTAGGGAAGGGATTTTTCGAAGGAAAGTATTCAATACGTACTGGGGTTAACCTGATAACTTAATTAACGGATTATCTGGATTCACAAAAACAATATTATATTCACACATGCACAGACCAAAAGAGCTTGGTTTGCGCATCAAGCTCACCCATAAAAAAATTAACCAAGATTAAAAGGGGCCCAACTCACCTACTGTACTGTATGTACTTCAAATGCAGCAGCTAGTTCTTGTGTGAACATGGCCTTTAAACAAAAGAAAGCAAACAAAAAAATGTGTCAGAATAATTCTAATTCTGTACCAACCCCGCCCCCCCGGATTCTGCATTATGCATAATTCTGCAAATTAAACAGTCTTTGCAGGTTGGTTCTAACTATTTACTGATTAATAAATTCTACTTTTGTAAGGCACCACTAGAAATCTGGCTTTTGATACTTCCTTGGACATTTTCTTCAAACCTGTATGTCTATGAAGGTTCTCAGTCATCCAGGTGGAATTGTCTGTAGCTTGAATCATGTCAACTGGATTTCTATTTTCTCAGTGGAAACGTTTCGCTCCTTATCCAAGGAGCTTCTTCAGTCTGAGCAAAGTTAGTAAGGGAATCCTTAAATATGTTTCTAGGTAGCTGTGTGACCTTACACCTGGGGCTATGTCATGGTTATTATTATTATTATTATTATTATATATGGTTATGGTTATGATAACCATGACCTAGCCCCAGGTGTAAGGTCACACAGCTACCTAGAAACATATTTAGGATTCCCTTACTAACTTTGCTCAGACTGAAGAAGCTCCTTGGATAAGGAGCGAAACGTTTCCACTGAGAAAATAGAAATCCAGTTGACATGATTCAAGCTACATTCAAACCTGTATGTTCCACCACAGGAGTAAAATTCTCCTTACACTGAAGCAGAGAATACATACAACTGAGATCACTGGCATTCTTAGTCTGCTAATAGTAGCCTGTGATTTTAAAACACCACTAGAATAATAAGGCCTGTAATTAGGTTCAGTGTGCCTGGGCTACAAAAATTTAGATGACCACCAGATGGCAGCCAAGAGGCATAAAAAAACTCCTCAATTTCTGCAGCCATCTGATGGCTGCTTTGATTTTGGCAGCCCTGATATTTATTTGATTTACCGTATTTTCCGGCCTATAAGACGACTTTTTAACCCAGGAAAATATTCTCAAAAGTCGGGGGTCGTCTTATACGCCGGGTGTCATCTTATATGCCGGAAAATACGGTATATCTCTCCTTTTATTCAGGAGCTCAAGAAGGAATAATAACTCAGAATAACTAAGCAAGCTTCAATAGAGGAGAGTGGATCAGAACTTGGTCTCCACAGTCTTAGTTCAACACTTTAAGCATTACACCAGTGTTTCTCAAACTCGTCAACTTTAAGAGGTGTGGACTTCAACTCCCAGAATTCCCCAGGCAGCATGGGAGTTGAAGTCCACACCTCTTAAAGTTGACAAGTTGACAAGTTTGAGAAACACTGCACTACACCATAGCTTTGGGGTTACCCTGGACCAAAACTGGTTCTGATATTGGATTCACCCCACTATAATCTACAAAAATGCTTTTAAAACTGGTATACCAAAGAAATATTATAATAGAGTGCCTTCTTCCTTATTAGCTCCTTTAACAATGTACTTAACTTATCTCTCCAAATTGCTTTGAAATAATAGTAATAATATTAATAATAGCCTCTTAATAGGCTGCGTATTATTTCTTATTATTCTAGTGGTGTTTTAAAATCACAATTTAGCTTTCCATTAAACTATCATATTTGCCTTAATTACTTGGCTAATTTTAATCTAGCGGGAATCAAAGGCAGAAATCAAAAATTGCTGCTGTTGCATCACATCCATAATAACCATTTCCAAGGGCAAGAGAAATCTCTGACAGTCCACAGGATATTTCCGTGGAAGCTACTTAAAACATCCTCCATGTAAGAAACTGTTCTAATATTGTAGCTGTTACACAGAGCAGTCTAGACTACCATTAGATAGTAGACCATATAAAGGTTTTGAGAGAAAACATTTGTACTGAAATATAATTGGCTATTTATACAGAAATTATCTTAATGGAGCATCCTTGTTACAGAGGTTATTACAACCAAGAGTGTAACTATAAAATCCTTTATGGCAAGATCAGTTTTTAAGCATTTCTCTTATTCAGGGGAAGGCAATTTTCATAAGGAAATGTTGAGGAGTTGCTTATCTCCACCCCCAATCAAACCATTCTTCCAAGATGAGATTAAAAGGTAAAGGTTCCCCCCACACATTTGTGCAGTCATGTCCGACTCTAGGGGCCAGTGCTCATCTCCGTTTGTTAGCCGAAGAGCCAGCGTTGTCCGAAGATGCTTCCACGGTCATGTGGCCGGCATGACGCACGCGGAACACTGTTACCTACCCACCGGAGTGGTAACTATTTATCTACTTGCATTTGCATGCTTTCGAATTGCTAGGTTGGCAAGAGCTGGGGCGAGTGCGGGAGCTCACTCCGTCACGCGGGACTAGGGATTCGAACCTCCGAACTTGTGATCTTCTGATCGACAAGCCTGGTGTCTTACCCGCTGAGCCACCACGCCCCTAGATGAGATTATGGGAATCTTAATTCTTAAGGAAAAAGGAAATTTGCACCAACGCTTTCCCATTCTAGGGGCATAGTTTTTCAAGCTAGTTGCCTCTTGGAAGGCAGCCTACAATGGAGGAACCAGAAGCATCCTGAGTCACTGTCCACCTGCCTCCCCCATAGAGATGCACCAAATGGCCCACTTTTTATCTCAATCTTTATTTTGCCAGCTTCTCCTCCCACACCAAATTTGGTCCCATTCTGTCCAGATTTCAGAGAGTTATTGTGCCAACTGTCAGCCCTTTGAGGTCAAGAAACAGGCCCAGCGGGAGTTCCAGGAATGCTGTTTATTGTTGCAGGCTGGAATAACAGAATCTCGAAAGCCCATCACAGTTTCTTACATCAAACCAAACAAAGTGAAATTATTCTGAGTTTCTCACACTTTCCTCTTTCTCAGGAGTGATTAATCTTTTCTGACAGCCCTCCTCCCACCCTTAATGCTTCAGTCATTCCTTCTCCATTCCCAAGCCAGGTCTACAGTTCCTCATACTGATATGGAGTAAGTCCCAACCCTTTTTACATGATTCCCCCCCCCCCCCAATACTCTGTCAATTGGAAAGAATGACGTGAACGGTTTCTTTTCCAGCCGTTGATTCCAGAAGGCCAGATCTTTCCTTCTACAATTCTTATCACAGACTTTCTCCTCAGGATCATCTCTCCACTTCCAACTTTAGTGGCTTCAGCCTTTCAAATTCTCTCTGTCCCTCAGTGTAGACTCCAAAGATGCTTAAACACTATAGCTGTGTATACTTTTAAAACGGTTCTTGGAAGTATTTTGGACTTTGCACAACTGCAACATCTCTATGCTCCTAATTAAAGTTTTCTGAGTTTTTCCGGATTTTTCTATCAGCCAGGAAGGAAGGTGCCACGAGAAAGACCTGCCTGAACTTTAACGAGAGGGTTCCTTAATACATCATCACCTTGTTTTAGGAAGGATGAAGAAAATCCAGGCTTCTTTAATGAATAGGACCTATGTTCACACAAGGTCCAAAACACCTTTTAAAAATCTTCTTCAAATTGTTCGTATGCAATAAACATGTTAATTTAAAAAAAAATACAAAAGCAAGTATTTTAGTTTGTGAAGGGCTAGTCTGCTAATAGGTTTTTGTCATGGCGCTGATATGGGAAGTATTAACAAACACAACAGGCAAGCATAAGGCTGGGAAACAACAGGGACTCTTGCAACCGGTGGCATCTCCAACTCGACCCTGGGAAGAAATTGCTATGGGCTTTATAGTTGAATTGCCTGACAGTGAAGGCAATACTGTGATTTGGACTGTAATCAACTTGTTTTCCAAACAAGCTCATTTTATACCGTGTAAGAAGATCCCTTCAGCAAAGCATTTGGCTAAACTTTTTCTCCAACACATCTACCGTGCTCATGGCTGTCCCTCACGTATAATCTCGGATCGTGGTTCCCAATTTACCGCCAAGTTTTGGAAAGCGTTTCTAAAGTTGTTGGGAACCACCCACTCGCTTAGCTCTGCGAACCATCCAGAGACTGACGGGGCCTCTGAACGAGTCCAAGCTACTCTTGAACAATACCTCTGCTGTTACCTCAATTATCAACAAGATAACTGGGTAGAGTTGCTCCCTTTTGCAGAAGCGGCTTACAATAATGCGGTGCACACTTCTACTGGGTTGTCACCTTTCAAAGTTGTGCATGGACGTGATTTTGTTCTGATTCCAGATCTCCAACTGGATGTCCCAGTCAACCACTCTCCGAAGGAATGGAGTGACTTGATCGCTTCATCATGGCCAGTTATTCTCCAGGCCCTAAAGAAGGCCCAAAAGACTTACAAACGTTTTGCTGGCCGGAAACGGAGACCTCAATGGAACATGAAGCCTGGGGACCTCGTCTACCTCTCCACCAAGTTCTTGACCACTACTTGACCTTCTAAGAAGTTGGCTTCTAAGTTCATTGGTCCTTTCCCCATTCTCGAAGTTATTAACCCTGTGGCTGTCAAATTGAAGTTGCCGAAATATCTTCGTCAAGTTCATCCTGTTTTCCATTGCAGCCTTTTGAAGCCTCATACGCCTTCCACTCTCTGGCATCCTGACAAGCGTTCACCTCCTCCTATCATGGTCGATGGTGTAGAACATTTTGAAATTGACCAGATTCTCGACTCCAGGATCCACAGAAACCACCTGCAGTACTTGGTTTCTTGGAAAGATTTTCCTGATCCTGAATGGCTTCTTCTCTCCAGTGTCAATGCTTCGAAACTCATTGCTCGCTTCCACAAGAAGTACCCTCTTAAACCCTCCTAATTTGTATATCTTTTATATTTGTATATAATTTGTATATCCAGCCTTATTGACCGATACGATGAAATCTACCATTCTGGATCAAATTGTGTAATATATTCGTGTAATATTTCGCCTGCAGTCTGCCAATGGTGGATCATTGTGTGTCTGTGGCTTGAATCATGTCAACTGGATTTCTATTTTCTCAGTGGAAACGTTTCGCTCCTTATCCAAGGAGCTTCTTCATTTATGCAGATGAGACCCAGCATCACCACTCCATCCACCTCAGCTGAACGAAATATGATTAGGTCATTGTGTGTCTGAAGGACTGGACGTACCATCTACGTGGCCTGAACAGGGGGGAGGGTTTGTGGGGACATATATCAATAGAGAAAAGCCCGCGCTTTTCTCAGAAGCAACTTTCTCTCTGTAATGCAGTATCTTTTAGTAAAGTAAAAGGTAAAGGTTCCCCCCGCACATTTGTGCAGTCGTGCCCGACTCTAGGGGCCGGTGCTCATCTCCATTTGTTAGCCGAAGAGCCAGCGTTGTCCGAAGACGCTTCCATGGTCATGTGGCCGCATGACGCGCGCGGAACGCTGTTACCTTCCCACCGAAGTGGTACCTATTCATCTACTTGCATTTGCATGCTTTCGAATTGCTAGGTTGGCAAGAGCTGGAGCTAGTGCGGGAGCTCACTCCGCACGCAGGGCTAGGGATTCGAACCTCCGAACTTGCGATCTTCCGATCGACAAGCCTGGCGTCTTACCTGCTGAGCCACCACGCCCCTGAGTAAAGTAGTTTTCCACTATTTGCTGTGAGGCTATTTTATTTTAAAGCATAGGTTCTGCAACTATTACACTGACCACCATATTGATCTTATGCTTGTGAGTTTGCTGGCCATTGTTAAAGATAAATGTTCTTGTAGATGGTCCCAGATTGACTGAGAAAAAGTACTTTCTAGCTTGTAAATTCTAACTAGGGCCATCTCTACCAATATTGGTCCTCTTGAAGACAAGCAATGAGAGGCCAGTCTCTAGCCTTCCATATTTGGGTAAGTTGATCAAAACTATGGTGAATTAGCAGCCACTTTTTGTGTGTGCGAGTGTATGCCTTCGAGTCAGTGTTGATTCTTGGCAACTTCCTGGACAAGTCTCTGCAGTTTCTTGGCAAGATTTCAGAAGTGCCATTGCCTGCTTCCTAGGGCTGAGAGAGAGTGACTGGCCCAAGGTCCCCCAGCTGGCTGGGACTAGAGCTCACAGTCCACTGGAATCTAACCTGATGCCTTAACCACTACACCAGACTGCTTCTCTACCAGCCACGTGCAATCCTGAAAAAACCGAATTACTTGACCCTTGGCTTCTTTTAAAATTCTGACAGATAGGGCTATAGAATTAAGACTGCCCTGGTAGCCTTTGTTTGATAAAGTATTGACCAGATGAATGTTACTCAAATGGTTCTTCTTGATCTAGCATCCATTTTCAATATCATTGATCAAGGTATTCTTCTCACTCATCTGGAAGGTCTGGGAATAGCAGATACCACATATTGGTGGCTTCATGCCTCTCAGGTAGATTTCAGGTAGTGTTACCTGGAGATAGTTGTTCCTTAAAACAGGTATGATTATAGGGTGTCCCTTATGTTTGTTAATAGCTTCATGAAACTACTGGGAGACATGGAGTTGGGTACTGAAGGCAGCCAAATCTATTTCTTGGTAAGATCTTCAGGTGTAGCCTCTGAATGCTGCCTGCTGTTCATAGTAAGGTAGATTAGGAATAATATATTGAAACTTAATCCAGTTATAATATCTCCAGTGAGATATTATTAAGCTTTAATTATAGAAAAGCAATATTTTTAAAGTTCTAGATGGAATTGGAGGAAAATTGGTGTTGGAGGAAAATTCTGAGAGTGCCTTGGACTGCAAGAAGATCAAACCAGTCCATACTCCAGGAAATAAAGCCAGACTGCTCACTTGAGGGAATGATATTAAAGGCAAAACTGAAGTACTTTGGCCACATAATGAGAAGACAGGATACCCTGGAGAAGATGCTGATGCTAGGGAAAGTGGAAGGCAAAAGGAAGAGGGGCCGACCAAGGGCAAGATGGATGGATGGTATTCTGGAGGCGACGGACTCAACCATTGGGGAGCTGGGGATGGTGACGGCCGACAGGAAGCTCTGGCGTGGGCTTGTCCATGAAGTCACGAAGAGTCGGAAGCGACTGAACGAATAAACAACAAGATGGAATTACATTCCCCAGAATAAGCAAGATGGCAGTTTGGGAATTGCTACTTCTGAATGTGGATCTTTCTCCAGTTTCTCAGACTGGCCTTTGACCAACATTGGCTGATACATCAACTATACTTTTCTTGGAAGAAAATGATCTCAAAATGGTAGTGCAGGTTCTGGTAGTCTTCCAGCCTGACTACTGCAAATCATTCCAGCTGGGGCTACCTTTGTGTCTGATCCAGAAACTTCAATTAAGTATTGAATACAGAACTATGTTGTCTCCAGAATAACTCAAGGACCACATATATATGTACTCTACTATGTATATGTATTCTACTGTCTGCCAATGTGATTTTGGAGAAAATACAAATGCTGGTTATCACCTTTAAATTCCACCATGGCATAATTCTAAGTTATCTGAAAGAAACCCCTCGTTCTATGAGGTTATCTGCAGAGGTTCACCTATAAATGCTGTTGGTCCATTTAGCATAACTAAAAGCTGAGCTTTCACTTCAGACACACCCAGTCCCTGAAATACATTCCCCGTGAAAGTCAAGAGCTGATTTTCTGTTAGTCTTAAAAATATATATATATATATATATATATATATATATATATATATATATATATATTTTCCAAACAGCTTTCTAATTCTTGGTGGTTTTAGTTTAATGGTTAGGTTTTAAAAAAATGTGTTGTGATTTCACTGTAAACTGCCATGAGACGCTAATAGTAAGTGCTTATTTTATTAAACAAAGATAAAATTGGTCTACTCCACGTTTAACTCCAACACAATCATAATAGTTCAATGCCAGGAAGATTAATATTAATATTAATTAATTAATATTAATTAATTAATATTAATTAATTAATATTAATAATGCATTAATATTGCAGGGGAGGAGAATGAGCAGAAGATAAATTCTGGTCCAAGAACTGGTTTTTATAATGCTGGGGTTGTCTCAGCTTAAATAATTAATGAAATTCATAACATATATTTTCACCTCCGATAGAAAGCTTCCTAACCTGCAACATTTCAGTACTTCATATTGTGATGCAGCACTCTTATAATATAATTTCTGTCCTCTATTTTAAATTAAGTTTTGATAAATTAAAAATTAGTTTTAAAACGGCTTACATTCGCTTGTCGTTAATGTTCTCCTGCAGTGATATAATTTACTTTGCTGCAATTCATACTGGGCTCACCCCATTTTCATTAAATAATTAAAAAAAAAAAAACCCTCATTATTCTTAGGTTTGGAACACCAAGGTATTTGTTCATGAATACCACCAAAGGGCTGTAATTCGAAAATAATATATTTAGTTAGTTAAACATTTGTTTTGAATGCATGCAAGGTTTGGGAAATTACACATCCGTGTAATGGTTTTGCAGCCTTATACCAAGAAGGATTACCTTCTCAAGATGAAGCATTTGTGAAAATTAATAATCTCCACTGTTGACTTAATGTGGTTATGGTTGAAATCTATCTTCTAGATAAAGAAGGTGAAGAGAAGAAATTATGTACCTAGGATCATATACAACTTTCAGAGGAAAATTAGAAAAGCTAGTTGATGAGTAGCTCATCATGAAGATTCCTCTCTAACGAGGACAACTGGGCCCATCAAAACCTGGATCTATTTGCTCACTTATCTCCCAATTCCCCCTTGTTTTTATTTCCCAGAAATGAAAAGCTCAGAGAGAGGGAGACAGGATCAGTGGCTGAGCATATCCCAAGCTAGATGCCTGCCAATCCAATTTCATACAGTGAATAGAGGAATTGCAGCCAGTTTCCTGCTTTTGTGCTAATTCACAATTTCCGTGAGGTTCTTTTCTCAGTCCAAATCAGTTCCACCGTAGTGGCTTTAAGGTTGGAAGAAACGATTGAATCATAGCTTGTCCTCAGAATGGAAAAAATTAGCAGACTTTTTGGGATATGTTTCAGCTCTGACGTATTTATCGAGATCAAGGGTTAGCTTAACAGAAAACCTGATCCACAAGGTTGAGAACTAACTTTAGCATCTTTGATAAGAGTAGAGTAGTAGTAGTAGGCCAGTAGAGTAGTAGGCCAGAATGTGATGACCTGGATTTGGCTTGATTAAGTGTTTCTCAACACAGAGGTGCCATGCCTCTCTTTATCAAAGCAGCGTGATTTTTCTTCCAGTGACATCTTGACCAATGCTTGCAATGATTGGAAGAAGCTTCCGTCCATCTGCTATGCATACGGAGAAGCCTGCACTGGTTCTTGGAACTTCTGGAGGAGTCTGCAGGAAGGAGACAAAGAAGTGATTAAGCTGATTCACTTCATTACTCTCTTAGAAGAAGGGAACTGGATTGGTTCACAAAGCCTCTTCAAGAAGATGTTTCTCTTGCCTTTGCCAAAGCAACACACCTTTTAAGCAATCTGCAGAGCTGTAATGTGCTGATTATACGTGTCATCAATATATGTTTTGAGCAACTGGATGATGTGCAATTGGATTATGGGTAGAGAGCCATCCGTTCTTCATGAAAAATTAATTTGAGGTCCAAGTATCTCTCCACATGGGCAGCTCTACCTGGGCTCCCATTCTGAAGTCCTTTGGATGTGCATTTGCAAGGCAAGAAAAATAGTAAGAAAAATATTTAAGAACTAACTTAAAATAAAAGAGAGTCTTCATTTCTGAAGTTCCTACTTGGAAAAGCAGATAATACATATCAGAGCGGGAGCCATATGCCTGATTTAATAGAGTAAGCCAGACTATTTTGACTTTTATAAAGCACAGTGGGAGCAGTTTCCATGCCATCTGACTGAAATGTTAAGATGCTTATTAATACACAAAACTGTTGAAGATATTACTCAGTAGGTCATCAGGAGTTTTCCAGGATCAAATTCCCATTTCAAACCTTCCCCCCAAATGAGGTTATGCTGCAATCTTGTGCAAACACTTAGAATGTACAAGAGACCAGATTCAGACAGAAGGACTTCTGAGTAAGTAGGACTGTTCTGTTCATCTGAAATTCAACCTATGCCTGATTCAATAGAATAGGATTTTTCTCTGTTGTCCTCATTCTGACATTGATTAACATGATGAAATAGAAAGATTACTTCACCGTGTTGACGGGGAGTATTAATCCAAAGGGGGAAAGCCTGCAATTAAAATGGGAGGCTCTCTTGGTAGTCTGATGTGGTTGGCAGAAAGCAGTAGTGATGCATTGCGGCTTGTCAGAAACAGCTGCCCTGGAAAACTAGATTCTTTCAGATGTTCCAGCTAGCCGACAGAAGGAGAGCATCTGCCTGTGCGTCATTCTTGGCCTCCATCTGCCGATTGACAGGATTGCTTTCTACCCCTTGCCTACCTGCCATGCCCTATTTCTCAGTGATAGCTGGAAAAAGTGCTTCTCCAGGACAAATCATCCAGCTTGAGTTTCCACCCACTGTGGGGTGGTAGAGCTCAGTCTTGAGTTGAACAGGAAGGAACTGCCTCAGAGGGGACTTGCATTCCTCCCATTGAAAATAGACCTGTGGTTTCTTACAACCAATAAGTAAGAGAGAACCTCTGCTCGCTTATGTCTTGAATAATTACCTCCTATAAATCTGTTTTAATTACTAGTAACTCTCAGAGCCTTTTTAGGGAAAAAAATCCCTTCTCCTCTGCAATATAAAACAAACAAACCAACAAACAAACCATGTTAAATACTCTGTAGGGAAATCTGTAGGGTGATCTTAACGATCCTCCTTTAGATGATAAAAGGACTTAAAATAACATCTCAATATAACCATGACCTAGCCCCAGGTGTAAGGTCACACAGCTACCTAGAAACATATTTAGGATTCCCTTACTAACTTTGCTCAGACTGAAGAAGCTCCTTGGATAAGGAGCGAAATGTTTCCACTGAGAAAATAGAAATCCAGTTGACATGATTCAAGCTACAGACAATTCCACCTGGATGACTGAGAACCTTCATAGACACTCTGTAGGGAGCTGGCTTTGAGAAGGTAAATTGGAGCGTCCCATCTGGAAATGGAAATGAACGTGATTTCATGGCATGAATTCTTTTCATGGTATGGGTCCAGGTTATCTGAGGAACCGTCTCATCCCCATTACATCAACCTGTCCCACCCGGTCATGCAGAGAGGGCATGTTACGGACCCCGTCCATGAGAGAATGTCGATTGGTGGGGTCCAGGAAGCAGGCCTTCTCTGCTGTGGCCCCCGCCCTTTGGAACACTCTTCCCCCAGAGGTGAGGCAAGGCCCCTCTCTCCTGACCTTCAAAAAAAGTTGAAGACCTGGCTCTGCGATCTCGCTTGGGGGAGAAAGGGGAGTAGTCATTCTTGGGGATGGCTGGCGCCTTAAAGTGAGCCTCATATACACAGGAATTGAATTAGAACTTTTATTGCCATCTGGATTTTATTTTATATTTGTATTTATATTCTGTATTTATATTTATATTTTATGTACTAATTGTGGTTTTATTGTATTTTAATTTTTTAGCTATATTACCAGTTTGGTCTAGTGGTTAAGGTGCTGGGATAGAAACCAGGAGTCTGTGAGTTCTAGTCCCACCTTAGGCACGGAAGCCGGCTGGGTGACCTTGGGCCAGTCCCTCTCTCTCAGCCCTAGGAAGGAGCCAATGGCAAACCAGGAGACTGAGAGTTCTAGTCCCGCCTTAGGCATGAAAGTCGGCTGGGTGACCTTGGGCCAGTCCCTGTCTCTCAGCCCTAGGAAGGAGCCAATGGCAAACCAGGAGACTGAGAGTTCTAGTCCCGCCTTAGGCATGAAAGTCGGCTGGGTGACCTTGGGCCAGTCCCTGTCTCTCAGCCCTAGGAAGGAGCCAATGGCAAACCAGGAGACTGAGAGTTCTAGTCCCGCCTTAGGCATGAAAGCTGGCTGGGTGACCTTGGGCCAGTCCCTGTCTCTCAGCCCTAGGAAGGAGCCAATGGCAAACCAGGAGACTGAGAGTTCTAGTCCCGCCTTAGGCATGAAAGTCGGCTGGGTGACCTTGGGCCAGTCCCTGTCTCTCAGCCCTAGGAAGGAGCCAATGGCAAACCAGGAGACTGAGAGTTCTAGTCCCGCCTTAGAGTGGGGAATCTGAAAAGGGGAGATCAGAAGGAAACAAAATGTTAGAGATGCAGAGGGTGATAGTTACCTAGATTTAGTGTCAAATAGGCTGGGGAATTCTGGGAGTTGAAGGCCACACCTCTTAAAGTTGCCATGGTTGAGAAACACTGATATATATTATGATAAGATTATCTCCGCACTTCGAGAAATAAAGGTGGAAACAAGAAGTAAGAACCCTGTGTACGCGCAAGTGTGTATATGCATGTTTGCACGGATGCTTGTCTGTATGCTACATAGTATTTATAACCTGCTCTATACCAGGGTGGGATGCAATGAATAAAAATAATAATTAAAAACAATGAAACAACTGTGTGTTTTTGCCAGCTAGTGTCTTTAAGCAATTACAATCTCAAACAAGTGATTTCCAACTTCCCCCAAAGGCTTCATTAGTGCTACACCCTACAGCCTCAAGTCACTGTTAGAATATTGCAAACTAACTAACACAGTTTTCTGTATTGATGTATGTCTCTCTCAGTTAAAGTAGGAATTGAGTTCACTCTAGTACATCTATTATGGGCCGTGTATTTGTAACTAAATAATTTTTATGTGTTACCAAAAAAAAAAAGTTAATTACTTTTTTTTCTTCCCTGAATCAGTTCATTTGATCACTGAAGTTAATTTAGTTTTTATTTTTAATTGGAATGCAGTACAGAAGAGAATATTCTTCTTACAGATACCTCTTCCCATATCCATGTAATGAACTTTTAGATTTATTTTTAAATGTTGATTTATTGGGAACGGTTTAAGGCTTGATTTAGTGCCATCTTTATTCCCATCTGGAGTCACTCTGAAAAGCTAAGATAGCAGCTGCCTGGAGGCCAATATATTGCTTTTTTTTCCGGGTTTATAATTTTTATTAAAGATTTTCACAGAAGTAAAAGAAAGCACAAAATAATATAGAGTAAGATTAAAGAAAAGAGTAAGAAAAATATACAAAACGTGTGAGAAGAGATATGAAAAGAAAAATATAGAAAGAAGCGACTTCCAATCTTCTTTACAGAATTTACAAACTTATTCTCTCTCCTCCCTCATTAAAATTACATCATAATTCCCTTCTTCCCATATTCAACCCTTTTTAATCAGCAAATCCATAGATCACCAATTCATTTCCCCCATTTTCAGCAAAAAGGTCCATAAGAGGCTTCCAGTCTTTAATAAAAGTACTTGTTGACTTATCCCTGATCAAACAGGTCAATTCTGCCATTTCGAGGCCAATATATTGCTTTGAAGCACTCCTGGGTAGGCTGACCATACGTCCCGCTTTGAACGGGACAGTCCCGTTTTTTTAGCATTTTTCAACTGTCCCGTCGTTTTGATAAAAATCTCAATTTTGTCCCGTTTTTTTAGCATTTTTCTACCGTCCCGTCGTTTTGATAAAAATCTCAATTTTGTCCCGTTTTTTAAACCCGGCGGGAATGGTGCGGAAGGAGGATCCGAGCCGGAGCTGCCGATTGGAGGCAGCCCGGAAGAGGAAGCCCTCCCGCCTATCAGCGCATGGCAAAGGAGGGACTGGGGGGCAGGGTTTGCAGGCGGGAGCCAATTGCGCGGACCGGGGGTGGGGTTTGCAGGCGCGAGCCAATTGCACGGACCGGGGGGCAGGGTTTGCAGGCGGGAGCCAATCACGCGGATCGGGGGGTGGGGACCCTGTCTTTTTCATGAATACGGAATATTACCCAAGACCCCGTCCCATTTTGCCATCCCAATGTCCCGTTTTTGTCTCAAGGAAATATGGTCAGCCTACTCCTGGGTCCATGAAAAAGGAGAAAGGAGAAGGGAGGGAGGGGGATAAGATTCTTGTGGGTTCTTCACATATCCATGCAGATACCCAAGAGTTTGTACTTGCTTTGCTGATTAGGAGTTGAAAGTAAGTATTAGTTTAGATTCTGATAGGAAATCGATGTCACAGGAGAAGGAGGAGTGACAGATAAGGAGTGGCAAATGGAGAACCTTGGAAATTGAGGTGAAGTCTGGTAGCTAAAAGGCTAACTTGGACTTAACGACTGGTGAAGGTGGACTTTTGATTTCAGTCCAGAGAAAGGGTGGCTAGTAAGCTCAAAATGGATTGGGAAGTGTTTGCACTGTTGAAGGCTCATTGGTGCATGAGTTTCTGAAGTCCGCAAAATGTTTGAGGATGTGATCCAGGAGAAGAGTGCTAAAGAGGAAGAAGCCTGGCATAGGGCCTTATCTACTCATCTCAGAGGACTTCAGTGAGGCTGAAGGTGACAAAAGAAATGATCAAAGGACTTTACTTGTCAAAGGATCGTCAGCTAGATCAAGGCCAGCTGCCATCCATTGGACTGAGAGAGAAAGAGGAAAACTTGTAGGCCCTTCCTTAAGTCTAGAATTAGGAAGAATAGGATAGAATTAACATAATGTTAATTATGTCGACCCAACAGTTCGAAAGCTTAGCAAGTAGATAAATTGGGTACCACCTTAAGTGGGCAAATTTGCTGGCGTCCTGTCGGGAGTCGGCCACCGAACGGAAGATCTTCAATGGCGGCGGCGACGACGGATCCAGAAGCAGTAACATCTACAGGACGTCAGCAGCCGGCTCCGACGCAAGGCATAGTGGGACATGCAGTCCAGTAGCCACGGAAGAGTCGGTTCCCTTACCCCTTCCCTTAGTGTGCAGATTAATGGATGTAATGTATAAAAATGAAATGTATACATGTATGTAAGCCACCTAAAGTCCTCCGTTAGGGAGGGGATAGGCGGGGTATAAATATCAATATAAATAAATAAATAAAATAATGCGCACATGTGTGAAATTTGTATGATAATCTGCGTACACATAAATGCTTAGAGTTGGCTAGAGCTGAAAGCTTGAGGTCAGAAAAAATGTTGTCACTTGCACTTCAGAAACACTCATCTGAAGGTGGGAGAAAACTTGTATCTGTAGAGCTTGAGGCTGAAGAGAGGAAACTGCTGGCTATGTTTTATCCAAAGTTTGAATAAAAAGGGGACAAACCAGGAATGCTGTTTTGCACTATCTTCTCAATTCATATCTTATAGAGAAAGGGAGGAAGGAAGGTAGCAGGATGGATGGATTCCCTTGCCAATCCTTAAATAGAAAGGTTATAGGGAATGATTATGGACATGAAGTGCAAAGTGGGCTAGTGGAATCCCAAGGTTTAGGACAATGAAACAAGAGGAGAAGGTTGGGGAAACCTGATCCCTGCCCTCTTCTGTTGCCTCTATTCAAGTTACCTGATTTATCTACAAATATGGAAGTGGCAAAGCTTCTATAAAATCTAACAGATGTTATAATTCTTGAAGCTGCCTTTAGATGCCCTTGGAATAAGGTGGAAAAGTCTGCTTTAAGACAGGTACAGCTTAGGATGACTTAGGGCTATCTCACTCATGGGCTATGAACAAGATGATGAGGCCATGGCAGAAGAAAGAGGTTGCCCCATGGTGAGGAAAGATAGGTAGTGTCTTTACGCTCAATGGGGATGTGTAAAATGGGGCCTATTGAGCTATTATATTGTGTTTAAAGACTTCACATTTCCTCAGCACAGAAATGAATGGGATTATGCTAGATCAGTGCTTGAAGTAGGTATATAGAAAGATTCCATGGCCAGTGAGATACGGAGAGCTTGAATTGATCACCAAATTGTAAAGGGCTTCCATTTCTTCAGGACGTCTTAGTAAGAAATTGGCTGTCAAAGCCACAAGAGCATGCCTAGTTTAAAGTCAGCCACAGAGTGCACATTGAGGAAGCTGTGCTCAGGAACTGCTGATGCTCAGCAACTTGATTTTTATGTTGTTTCATCAGAATTGAAATGTCAAGCCACATAACCATTTTTAAGTTTAAAACATTTTAATAGAGGATATACTAAAGGCAAGGAGAGAGGAAAAGGAAAATTGTCTCTTGAGTCTTCTGTTTATGCACTATACACTCCTTTCTAAAGGATAACTTCTAATTATTTCGTGGCTGTTCAAATTCTGTTGCCTCAGCAACAGCTCTTTTTTTTTGGATAGCAGATGCTCTGGAGATACGTTAATTTATTCAGATCTTCTCAAATTTTGTTTATATGCAAACTGAGTGTTTATGTTTCTTCTTTTGTTGAAGGAAGTGTCACTAACTCCTGATGTTTCAGTGTTTTTAAACATTCTTTGAAGTTAAGCAGTCCATTGATATATTTTAGAGCATCTGGCTGCTCTCAAAAAGCTAAGGAGGATTAGAGTTGAGTTGGACTCAAAGGATACTTTATCTAATATTATTATTTATTGTGAGTTCTGGCTAGTTCTGGCAAGTTCAGAAGCAAATAGTCCGAAACTAGACATTTTGTTGTTTATTCGTTCAGTCGCTTCCGACTCTTCGTGACTTCATGGACCAGCCCTCGCCAGAGCTTCCTGTTGGCCGTCACCATCCCCAGCTCCCCCACGGTTGAGTCCGTCACCTCCAGAATATCATCCATCCATCTTGCCCTTGGTCAGCCCCTCTTCCTTTTGCCTTCCGCTTTCCCACTTTCTAAATGGATCAGTACAACCAGAAACTAGACTAGCCCAGGGCAATGACAAGGGACAGGTGGCAACTGTTCCTCCCACCCCATACCATAAGAGCTTCATTCCATTGCACCACATGGGTTGGAAAAAGCCCACCAGATTTTAACCTTGATCTAAGGATAAATGGGGCTTGCATTTGATACTTGGCAGTCGCTGAGACTCTTTCTTAAGGACTTTGCTAGTTCTTGCAAAAGACTTGGTAAAGGATTGGACATACATATATAAGATCTAATAAAATGGAGGCTACCTATGCCTGATGAGTCCCAATATAGGATGAAACCAGTCATGTGGTGCCTCCTAGTAGTCAGTAGTAAATATAACAACTAGTGCCAGCATGTATGCAGAATAAGACCTCTTTGATGAAGATCAGTGTATCGTTTGCAGGTTAGAAAGGGGCTATATTGAATTCAGAGACCTCAGACATCATGTTTCAATTCTTACTGAAATGATAAACCCCTGGTTCAGTGTGACATCAGTTCAGTATAGGTAAACAGGACCGAAACAGCAAGTATTTCCGCAAGCTCTTTCTGATGCAATCAACTTCTGATCAACTGAGGGACAAGCTACATGTTCATCTAAAATGTCCCACCGCCTTCTCCCAGGGGTCAACTACATCTTTTTTTTCCAGTGAGAGAGACCCTCCCTGTGTGTGTACTCCTTAAATTCTCTAAGGATGGAGTCCTATATACAATAATTAAATCTTAAGGAATTTAATTGGAGGAACTTTGCATGGCCATACATAGGACTGGGAAGAAGAATGATACAGAAATAAACAGATCAATTGTCTAAAGTGGAAAGTGGGGGATCCTCTCTCTTCCTCTTGCTGTTATTCCCAATTAAAAAGACTTTCTTGTTTGGCCACCCATCTCTGGAGCCTGATGTAATGTCTCTCCTTGTCTCTCTAGTTTCTCAAGGCATCCCCTCCCCCCTCCTCTTCCTTCCTTCCTTCCTTCCTTCTTTCCTTCCTTCCTTCTTTCTTTCTTTCTTTCTTTCTTTCTTTCTTTCTTTCTTTCTTTCTTTCTTTCTTCCTTCCTTCCTTCCTTCCTTCCTTCCTTCCTTCCTTCCTTCCTTCCTTCCTTCCTTCTTTCTTTCTTTCTTTCTTTCTTTCTTTCTTTCTTTCTTTCTTTCTTTCTTTCTTTCTTTCTTTCTTTCTTTCTTTCTTTCTTTCTTTCTTTCTCTTTTCCTTGCTGATATTTTTTGTGTACCTTTCTACCTTCATCCTCCCTCATCAAACTTTCTCTCTACTATGCCTACTTTGCTGTCTTATCCTTTTTTTTTTTCTATCTGCATAAAATTATATACTTCTAATGTTAAACTCCAGGCTGTTCTTCAGTAGACATTAAGGAATAAAGATCCAAGTATTATGTCGATGCATCCATGTCGGAGCCCCCCTCTATGGTTCTCCATTGTCTGCCTGCTTCATCTGTTCTTACTGTAAAAAACTTTCATCATCTGGGGAGTAAGATGATGACTGTGGGAGACATATTGCAAGGCAACGGGTTTTGGAAAACACATGGGGCAGGGGAGGCTATGTATATACCTGTCTGTTCCATTAAGATTACTCTTGAATCCTGAGTTGGAATTTCAGAAGTCCCAGTCCAGATGTCCCTAAGTCTGTTAGATCATCTGTCAGGAAGTTGTTAGACTGTTAGGCATGAGAAAGAAACTCAAAATAACCCTGGTTGGTATAAGAGGAGACAACAGGAAACTTTGGGCTGTCAAGTTTCTGTTATCATACTCTACAACAATAAAGGATCATTCTTGTAATACAGAGCTTTCCAAACTTTGTGTCGGGACACGTTAGTGTGTCGGCTGCAGTGTCTGGGTGTGTCGCGGCTGCTGCTGCCTCCTGGCTTCCACCCAGGTCCTAGTGCCTGCCTTGTGCCTTGCTGCCTCCAAACCTGCTGTGATTCCGCGCAGGTCCTAGTGCCTGCCTTGTGCCCTGCTGTAAGAGTGTGTCGCGAAATGATGCATGTCTAAAAAGTGTGTCACCAACATGAAAAGTTTGGAAAGCTCTCTTGTAATTTGCAGTGTCTGTTTCCTGACTTTGCCTACTTCACAAGGGCAGACACCAAGTTCCTTTAGGGTGTCCTCATGGAATCATCAAGATTAACAATCACAGACTATTGACTCTCCGTTGGACTAAAAAAAGAGAAATGACATCTGAGTTTGGGATGAATAGGTGGAGTAGAATGGCTAACTTCAGCCCCCAACAGCTTATATTATCTGGAGGAAGGTCTGTTTGGCAGGAACTCTCTCTGTACAGGAACAAACTGAGTTGTGTAAACAATGCATTGGATTCTATCTGCAAATGCATTTGTGGTCTTGCATGGTTACTTGGATGGCAAGTCTTCCTATGCTCAGGTATTTTTGAATTTGAATTATCCATTCAGTCGTATCCGACCCTTGGCGATTCCATAAGCCAGCTCTCTCCATGATTTCCAATCTTGTACAGCTTCTTTCAGTTGCTTTAAATTTTGGCCTGCGTCTGCTCTGATTACATCCAACCAGCGCGTTCTTTGGCGTCCTCGTCGTCTTTTGCCACTGACCGTTCCAAGCATAACGTCTTTCTCCAACGATGTTGACCTCATGACATGACCGAAGTAACTAAGTCTAAGTTTTGTTATTTTTCCTTCTAGTGACATGTCCAGTTTTATGCGCTTCAACACTTCTTTATTTGTTATCTTTGCAGTCCAAGGGATTTGCAAGAGCCTCCTCCAACACCATAGTGCAAAAGAATCAATTTTCCTTCTATCCAACTTTTTCATCGTCCAACTTTCACAGCCATAAGTAGTTATGGGGAACACGATAGTGCAGACTAGTCTACACTTAGTCATCAAGCTGACATCCTTGCTTTTCCAACTTTGATTCATACTCATCATTGCTGAACAACCCAGCATGATTCAGCGTTTAATTTCTTGGCTACATTCGCCATTTTGATTGACCACTGATCCTAAAAAGGTGAATTCTTCCACGCATTCCACCTCATCTCCATCAATTACTATTTTGATGTTTCCATTCTTTGCAGTTGTCATGAGTTTGGTCTTTTTGATATTCAGAAAGAGGCCAAACTTCTCGCTTTCTTCTTTGAGTCTCATGATTAGGTGCTTTAGGCCTTCCTGGGTTCCTGAGACGAGGGTATATGCTCAGGTATATGTTAATTTAATTAACATGCAGAGTCACAAAAGGCTATGTTCTATATTTAAAATGCACAAATTAAAGGAGATTTTTTTTTAAAAAAGGAGGCAACCTTAATTTAGCAGAATCTATGGAGAGGTTCTGCTAGGGAAAGTGGAAGGCCAAAGGAAGAGGGGCCAACCAAGGGCAAGATGGATGGATGATATTCTGGAGGTGACGGACTCAACCGTGGGGGAGCTGGGGGTGGTGACGGCCGACAGGAAGCTCTGGCGTGGGCTGGTCCATGAAGTCATGAAGAGTCAGAAGCGACTGAACGAATAAACAACAAAAATGGAGAGGTTCTGCCCTGCTGGTTTCAACTGACTTTCAAACAACATGACCTTAATGTAGAAGGGATTCTTTATGAAATTCTAATCCCCAAGTAAGACATTTCAGTCGTCTCCTGCAGATTCCCACATGGCCGGAAGACAGGAGCCTTTGTTAATTCCAGGCTCCCTACTGCTCCTGATTTTCAATAAAAAATATTTATTTCAATCAGGGAGGCTGTCATGCAGGAGTGACATGCCAGTCTTGGGTGCTCCCTTTATTTTCAAAGATGCCTCTGGACCACATGAGCCCATGAGCTGAATTTTATCTGGGAAGTTATTGTATGTGACATGAGTTTCTGCATCTCCATTTCCATCTGGATGTGTGAAAGAAAGAAAGAGAACAAACAAGAGAGGTGGAGGTTGCTTCTCTTCTAAGTCGTCTATATTTTGTTTGAAGCTTGTGGGTTTTTCCCTCTGGAGTTTGGTGTGTTATCCGTTTGACATGCGTCTTGAGTCTTGTTCAATTTTTTTGGCCTCTTTTTCAGGTGTTGTGCCTGTTCCTGCATTTCCTTGAGCATCACCAATTTGTCTTCTGTGAAATACATAGCTATTTTTCTTGTGTTTCAAGGGCACAAATAGGTGATTTGCCATTTGAGGTTCAAAGCCAACCTCCCGCCTTTTATAGACTTTCTTCCCATTGATTTTTCTCTAAACCTCAATCCTTTGACTTCAGGGATACTAGCACAGACAGCTTTGGGTTCAAGTTGTAGTCTTGTATATTAGAGCTCAGGTTCCTCTCCTGCTATATATTTTTGGTCCTTCTTAGAGTTACTATGCCTTCTGATTAAAGCAATAATGAAATGGGATGCTTAGAATTAATCAGATTTTTTTCATCAAGAAAACGGTTGCCTTGCAATATAAGGTGAGGAGAGCCAGTGCCCCATAAATAGGACCACACACAAAACATTTGCCTCTTTGGGGGCAGGAACGGTTGGACAGCATAAGAGATAAAATAGCTGCAAAGCTAAGGCAACCATTACATGCCCAGACACCCTTGCAATTGGCCATATCTTGGGGTGCTCTGGAGTATTGGGGGGCATGTTGTACACCTCTGCAGGTAAAGTTTGTGCCAGCTGTTTTGCTGCCGTGGTAACACATGCATTCAGAATGCCTTGGTAGAAGAATCTGAAACACGTAGGATAAGATGGACTAGTTCTTTCACTGAATAGCGAGGTCTACAGGGTGAGATTTGTAATCGAAGGAGAAGAGAAATATACTGCAACAGAGAAGATCCAAAGAAATAACTTAGGATCTAATTCCCAGTGAGGGTATTGGGTATGACAACCCCAAAGTTCAAAGGACTATTATTTTTCATGTCTTGCCAAAGTGGAAAGCTTGGAACTTACCTACAGGTAGTCCTTGACTTACGACCATTCATTTAGCGGCCGTTCAAAGTTACTTGCGACTGGTCCTCGCACTTGTGACTGGCACAGCGTCCCTGCAGTCACATGATCAAAATTCAGGTGCTTGGCAACCGGATCGCCCTTACAAGAGTTGCAGCGTTCCGGTGTCATGTGATTGCCATTTGCAACCTTCCCAGCCAGCTTCCAACAAGCAAAGTCAATGGGGGAAACGAGATTCGCTTAACCACCACAGTGATTCGCTTAACAGCTGCGGCAAAAAAGGTCGTAAAATCGGGCACGACTCACTTAACAACTGCCTCGCTTAGCAATGGAAGTTCCAGTCCCAATTGTGGTCATAAGTCAAGGACTACCTGAAGTTGAGTCCCTGTGTAAAAGCTAAGAACTAAATGTTGTATGTGGACCATTGGTTTCAAAATCTGGAACATCTGCCTCTGATCTTAGGACATTATCCTGTTCTTAAAGATGTTGAGCTCTGCAGGATCTTTTGATGCATTGTAGACTATTGCACATCTGCTGTTGGTAAAGAGAAAAGAAAAATTAAATCCCAGAGTCATCTTCCTGTACTGCAGAAATCCTTGGCATCAAAAAAGTGAGTTACCAATTAATGTTATAGTTTCTGCCCTCAAACTGGGTATACCATACGTCTTGCAGAATAATTCATTTTGAGCTGTTTTCATTAGTATTTCATTAAGAAAGAATAAATAGAGCTGATGAATAGCTTCGCATTGAATATGGCCTTTATCTGGGATATTTTATACCACAGAAGCGGTAGACTTTTCATATAAATTAGCATAGATAGATGATGGATGATGGATGATGGATGATGGATGATGGATGATGGATGATGGATGATGGATGATGGATGATAGATGATAGATATTCATATTTTTGTGTAAGAGACTGCCATCATTCACTGATTAGGGAGCCTACAACAATTTCCAGGACTCCACATCAAAACTCAAAGTCTATCTTGAGAAACATTGAAGGCTCTAAACCATCCTGATTAATGGGCACCGGATCTGGAAAGGTTAGGTAGAATTTAAGATGAAATCTCTATGATCTTACAAAAAGCCCTTGATACAAATTTGTAACACAAAGTTTAAAATGTCATAACTTTAATTATATTTCTTTCATTTACTTGCTTATGTCCTTTATTTATATACCACCCACACTCTATGTGGATTGATGGCAGTGAACAATAAAAAACCAAAATGGTCATAACAGAAGAACAGAACAGTGCAGAAATAATAACCCTTAACTCTGTCAAAACTTTTCATAAATTGTCATAACCAGAAATAATTGTAATTATAGGTGTATTGATGACAGATCTTAAATAAATCTGAATTGTTCAGAAGTGATGGAACTATATGGATTTCCGAGGGGAGGCAGATCCACAGGTAGGTACACATGGCTGAGAAACAAGATGTTCTTGCTGTTCTTGGAGCTCATGGAGAGGGTATCTAGTATCCCAGCCTGAGACCTATGCACTGGACAAATAGGATTTACTGTAAGTGCCCAGTTACCCAGGTGCCAAGATTAAAACCAGCACTTTGAATTGTACTCCAAAGCTGGTGCACTGCTGAAGCTAACCAAAAGACCCCCACTTGCCTAACAAGTTGAAGTCATGCATCTAGGAGGACCCACAAGTCATAGACCTGCTCCTTCAGGATGTGGGCTACCCCTTCCAGACATATCATTAGAGTAGAGAGAGAACCAAGGGGCGTGGTGGCTCAGTGGGTAAGACGCCAGGCTTGTCGATCGGAAGATCGCAAGTTCGGAGGTTCGAATCCCTAGCCCCACGTGATGGAGTGAGCTCCCGCACTAGCCCCAGCTCTTGCCAACCTAGCAATTTGAAAGCATGCAAATGCAAGTAGATGAATAGGTACCACTTCGGTGGGTAGGTAACAGTGTTCCGCGCACGTCATGCGGCCACATGACCGCGGAAGCGTCTTCGGACAGCGCTGGCTCTTCGGCTATGAAACAGAGATGAGCACTGGACCCTAGAGTCGGACACGACTGCACAAATGTGTGGGGGGAACCTTTACCTTTACCCAGAGAGAGAACCAAATAATTCTGGACAAGTAACACAGTACTGGTAGTATTCAAGTTCAATCTGTTTTTTCCCATCCAAATACTTGAAGTCTCTAGGTTCTGGATCAGAACTTCCATCACACCAGTGGCTTGGCCCGGGGTAGAGATGTACATCTGGTATCATCAGGTATTGAATATGCCTTACTCCAAACTTCATGTAAACTGCACCGCAGTGGCTTCATGTAAATGTCATATATTGGGGGGAGAAGAACCTTGCACACCTATGTTGGAATGGCTAATGGGTAGGCCCTCCTTTCCCACCAACACCAACTGGAACCATCCATGCAGGATGGAGTGGAACCACTAAAAAACAGTGCCCTCGATTCCTAACCTCTTCAGGCTGCTCAGAATTCAATACAATAGTTGAGCATATTGAATGCTGTTGAGACATCCAAGTCGACAAGGAGAGCTGCATTTCCCCATCAAGTTCTTACAGTATTTCATGTCATCCACCACTGTGACCCCATGCAGTTTCCATCTGCTGTCCAGGTCTGAACCCCGACTAAAAAGGATCTTTCCATTTCCCATTCTGTCTTAGCCCCAATACTCTCTAATCCAACTATACAACCTCCTCACCTTGTTTAAATCTTGCCACTCCTACAGACTCTCCTTCCAAAATTCAACATTGCCCCTCCAATCGCTGCGTCAGATACTTTTTCATATCTGCTCTGGCACTTCTCCATTCTTTGGGAGCTAGTGGACCTGTTTTATGACTTGGCAAATATGGACAGTTGCCGGGTTTTGGGGAAGCCATGGTGTCCTTTTTTCAACCGACTATCTCGCCTGTGTCTTTGGGGCCTAGGGTGTTACTTGCCTCTCAGCTGCCATTAACACCCCTTCCCCCCAAAACAAAACCTGGCAAAATTGGTAGGATGGCCAACCACTTGTTGCATCACTCTGTTCACTCAAAATGGAGAAGAGTGAATCCTGATGTTAGCAACACGGGGGGGGGGGGGGGGGGGAATCCAGGGCTGTGACACTCTTGAGCTGCTATAATGGTTGTTGACAGCTTAGAACCTGATTTATATTTTTGGTTTGTGTCTGGTGAGAAAATCATTCATCTTCGTGCAAATTTAGATTGCAAATCATTTTTAAAAGTTCTCTAGCATTTAGGGACACTGTGATTTATTTGTTAATTGTGCTGGCATGACAAAGAAGGCAGAGAACTTCCGTGGCTTTACTTTCTGCCTATAATCTACAACAAAAAAAGTTCTCCAGAACTGTGGCCTTCTGAAGGGTTGAACCAGCAAAAACTAGACCTTTGTGAGGCCATTAATTTAAGGAGGGCTAAATATGCTTGACTATGGCCAGTTCTTGGCTGCAACTCTGTAAATTATTAATGTCACACAGCATCCTGAATCTTTCATAAGTTCAATCTAAAAATTGCCAATATCTTCTCTCATCTCTAATATAAAAGGGCATAATTAAAGTTGAAATGTTGACTTAACCACCAGGCTTCCTATAGGGGATACACTGCAATGAAACCAGAAGTGTTTCATTGAGTGAGTGACAAATTGATATTTATTTTGTGGGGACAGAAAGAACCAAAGTGTAGGCCATACAGGTAGTCCTTGTTTAGCGATTGCCTCATTTAGCGACTATTCGCAGTTACAACGGTGATGAAAAAGTAACTTTGTGACCAGTCCTCATATTTATGACCTTCACAGGTCTGTAAAGCAAAGGAAAGCTGAAGTAAGATCTTAAAATTGTGATGTTTTGCTTAGCAACTGCTTTGCTTAACAACCAAGTTGCTGGTCCCAATTGTGGTCACTAAACGAGGACTACCTGTGTTTGCTACAGAAAACAGAAAATGCCTGGATGTTGTGTCTGGAAACAAAGATTGAGATAAAAGAGTGAGCGGAGAAGCTCAGTAGAATTTAACTGATGGTGCCAACCCATCACAGCATGGAAATGTATCCAGCTCTTGAGCCAAATGATGCACATATTATAAATATGGTATTTGAGTTCTTGCCTGATTTATACTACTTTCCTCATGTGGGAATGCAGTGCCCAAATAGCAAGATGGATAAATAGGGGTGCAGTCATGACTGGGACCCTTTAGCTCTGCATCAATGTCAGTATATGCATCTACCCTGTGTTGGTTGGACCATTGGTTCTTTAGCCCAGTGTTTCCTATCCTTCCCAAATTCCAGGTGTGTCAGTCAGAACTTCCAGAATTCCCCAGCCAGCATGGCCATTGCTGAGAAGGCTGGGAGTTTAAGCTGACATCTGGAAGTTGGAAACAATGTTCTAGCCCAATGTTGCCTACTCTGCCAATAGTTCCCCACAGTCTCAGCTAGACAAGTTTCCTGGTCCTCATACCTGAATTCCATTACCTGGAGATGCCAAATTTGAAGGTGGGATCTTTTGTGCAGAAAAAAATTGTTCTACTCATCTCCACAAACTGGGGAATTTCTTTGAATGAATCTCATGACTGGATACATGTGTAGTATCCAAATGTGTAGTATCAATGTCTTACACGAGCTGCTTCTTAGAGATTCCATGACTATTATATTAATTCCATGGCTATTATAATAATAAAGGTAAGGTTTCCCCTTCCAGCCGTATCCGGCTCTAGGGGGCGGTGCTCATCTCCGATTCTCGGCCGAGGCCGTTGTCCATAGACGCTTCGGTGGTCATGTGGCCAGCATGTCTAAATGCCCAGGTGCATGGAACACTGTTACCTTCCCACCCGAGTGGTACCTATTTATCTACTTGCATTTTTACATGCTTTTGAACTGCTAGGTTGGCAGGAGCTGGGCGAGAACGGGAGCTCACACTGTTATGCAGTGCTTCCGGGTCTCGACCTGCCGTCCTTTCATTCAACAGTTGGTAGTTTTAACCATTATGCCACCACGCCGCCCCATTAAAATAATATAACTAATCAAAGTGGGGAACCCTACTCACCTGGCATTTGTAAAGTTCTCACTCTGAGGAGTTATAGTATTCTTTAGCCCTGGTTACCATTTTATTGTTTACTAGACTTTAATTATATGAGTTTTCCTTGAGTTTGTTGGTTTCTATTTTTCTTTGTCTCTGTTCACTGCCCAGAGCCACATCGTCTGAGCTGGGCAGCCATAAAATGTTTGTATAAACAAACAAACGAACAAACAAATAAAGTCAATGTGTGCGTGGTCTACGAACATCCAGATATATGTTATTAGTGAATGCCCAAACCCTGGCCCTTCTTGATAATGATGACAGTGATGACGATCATCAATAACAACAACATTATTTATCATTATGATCATGATATACGTTTCCAAGCGTTGGCTACAAGTGTAGTCTTGCATTTTGCCTGTACAAGATCAATCAAAATGATTAGAATTAGGTCTGTTCTTTCATTGTTCTGTTTTTTTTTCTGTTGGATGCAGCCTTGAAGAGTTTCTGGTGGATTGTATCTGTTATGGCAAAGAAGTAAATTTGTGCTACATAAGTTACAAAGTTGTCTGCTTATCCAGTGCACCATGATGTATAATGCATAACAACTTAACATACATACAGTAACCTAATTACACGTTTGCATTCATCTGACAAACCTTGTGTCTTTTGTATATACACAGTGGTAGACCGTAAGGTTTTCTTTTTGATTTTATTTCTTTTTAGGTGGTGTGTGCTTTTCCTTTGAACCCATGATTAAACTGCAACAATATCTTTTCCTTTCCTTTCTTTCAATTTCCTTTCCTTCCCCTTTCTTTTATAACCCTTCAAATAACAACATTCAATTACCTCTTCATGGATTTATCTGACATTTGTAAGGAGAGCGTTTTCAACATCTTAAAAGTATGACTAGGCCATTAAATGCTGAAGTAAGTAATGTTTTAATGAGTGATTTGTAATTACTTTTAAATTAAACATTTCTCATTGCTATTGTTTAGGGTATAAGTAGCACACAGATCTTGTTAAACACTCAAATCAAGCCAGATTTTGTTAAATAATGAGAGCTATTATGGTGCTTTAAATAATGACTGGTGTCAATCTAAGTCAAGTCAATAAATGATTCTTTAGCATTTGAGCTTGCATAAGTGTATATGTATGCATGTTCACAAAAGGAAGAAATTACTTGTGAATTATCTGTATTTCAGAGCTGACACAGTTGGGTAGCTGTTAGAAAGTAAGCATTATTTTCTGCTGCAAATTATGGCGATGTCAAATATGGTTTGTAGCTGCAGACAAAAGGTAACCTCTTTTGGCAGTTGGTGCCATCCCATTGACCATGGCCTGGAAGAAATACATGGAAATGTCAGTAAAAGAGTAAATTAAAAATCTAGAACTCTTTCAAGAGAGAGAGAAAAAAACCTACCTCCCTTCACAGAGATTGTGGCAACTTAAAAATTAGATTTATGGTTGCCTAAGCTTTTGGGAAAGCTGATAATGGGTTTGTGAGGATGACTGCAATCCCTCTCACACATCAGGATGCGGCTTTGCTTGCTTATTTGTTTTTTCTGCAGTTGGGCTGGTGAACTCGATTCCTTCCCTCTGCCATCTTGGCTGCACACATGTCCCTCCATTTCCTCTTTCTTCTTTACACATGTCCAGCCAATGCTTCCAGAAGGCTATCCACCTTTTTCCCCACAAATCCCAAGAACCCTTTGTGTTTATCCAAGGGCACTTCAGCTTTGCACTATATTAATGCCCACTTATTTATCTTTTTCATACTCAGGTGTGTTTTTTTTCGGGCACACTCCCAGAAAACAAGAAAAGGCATACCTGGTCAACTACTACTACCTACATACTCTGAAACAATAATGCTAGAGAAGAAATAATTAAACACAACGGAAACAAGTGGCTGTCAACAATTGGTCCATGTAGATTCCAAAATTATGAAATAGAAGTTTAAATAGGTATCTTCATAAAGATATCAACATAGGCTGGAAAACTAGGACTGTGGGTACACAGTGGCATTGCAGGCCTTCAGGGACATAAAGCAGGTTCACTAACAATAATGGGAGGAGGGAAAGAACCCAGGGGAAAACATACAGGTAGTCCTCACTTAACAACCATTTGTTTAGTGATGGTTTGGACTTACAATGGTGCTGGAAAAACCGATTTATGACTGGTACTCACACTTACGACCATTGCAGCATCTCCACGGTCACGCGATCACGATTTGGGCACTTGGCAACCGGTTCACATTTATGACCGTCGCAGTGTCCCGTGGTCACGTGATCGCCATTTTCAACCTTCCCAGCTGGCTTCTGGCAAGCAAAACCAATGGGGAACCATGTGGTTTGCTTAACAGCCACGTGGTTCTCTTAACGCCCACGGTGATTCTCTTAATGACTGCCACAAAAAAGGTCGTAAAATCAGGTCAGATTCGCTTAATGACAGCTTCGCTTAGCAACCAAAATTCCGGTCCCAATTGTGGTTGTTAAGTGAGAACTACCTGTATGTGCTTGAACTACTGGCCTCAACGACTGCCACAGAAGTAAGAGCCCCACTTGGCACCATGAGGACAACCTTTGGCTCTGCCTGCCATGCATAACACAAAAACCCACTTCATTGTTTAAGACTTGAAAAAAAAATTGCTCTAGGAGAGCGAAAAGGAAAGGGGACCTCATTTTTGCCCCCAACTGGCTATGTACAGGAAGTTCTACATGGAACTCAGGTGGGACACACAAACGTGCCAACTGGATGGCACATGCAGCTCTGGATACACTCACAAAATGGTAGAAGTAGCTAGAAAACAGCAAAAGTCCTTTGTTTGTTTGGGCCTTTTAGACTAAGAAAGGTGTGTGCAAATAATTCTTATAACACACTTATTGTTTCCTGTATTTTCAACCTTTTGTTTTTGTTGTGGGAGCAGATTAACAAGGCTCTTCCATCAGAATTTAGTCCTGCCCAAATTGAGTGTTCCTGTTTTTGCCCAGCAACATGCACTGAATTTGTTTTAACTGCTATTACCTTGTTTATAAACTTATCAGATATCAGAGAAGCATAGATGCATACAAGCCTGGGGAACAGAAATTTGGCATCAGGCTGCATTTTAAAGTTTTGCATTAGGCTTTTACCAAAGGAAACTTGGAAGCATATTTGAGGGATTTCCCTATGATTAAGAAAAAAAAATGCACACAACAGAATTATTTCCAGATAAGCCAAAATAGTTTTGGCAATATTTCCAAAGGAAAAAAAAAACCCCAAACCCAACAGAACAAAACAAATTCAAGGCATTGAAGCCCCTGATTGGCTGTCTGAAATTTAGAATACATGGGACAAAGTGAATTACTTGAAATATCAGGTTCCCAAGGAAGTTTTAACAAGACTAAGTTTTCCCAGCAGCCTGTCGGTGTTTCATTTTACTTGGCAGATTTGGTTAGAATTTACTGTGCTTTCTATGTACATCTTGCCTAATTGTTTTCTGGAGAAAAGAGGGACAGGTGCCATTTTGTTCAGCTATGGATTCCTCTCTGATCTGAACTAGCTTGATTTAAAGAAAAATAAATGGCCAAGCTAGTTCAAAATAAACTCAGAATTTGTGAATCAGCTTTAAACTTCCTAATTGGGGAGGAACGGTATAGCTGAATATTAATTGCATTAATAACATACTGAATAGCACAAACCATCTTCAATTCTAAGGGCATTTCAGTTTTGCAAAGTAAATGCTATAGTACAAATTCTTGGGAAGTAAAACCCTCACTGTAACTTAAACCATCTACTGCTTGGGAAAAGATCAGAACATGCAACAGTTATGGGCCATAACTTGAAATATTTGTGGAGCATACCTCCTATATTGATATTTAAGCAGAGATGAATATTCAGGGATAGGATTTTCTTAATTGTTCCCCCGACAATATGAAAAATTGAACTTAGTGGACGCTGAATGAAATTTGCCATAGTGCCATCTGTCCATTGAAGAGGCCTACCCTGCAGAAAAATACAATAGGAATTGAATGAAGATTGGCTCATCACTTATCCATAATGTAATTGGTTCAAGGAATATTCGTATTAGGATCGAGACTGAATAGCAAAGGGATTTTTCACAGGGGTGCACCCCAACGTCTCTGGCCTGCAGTCAGGTATCCATGGCTGCAAAGAGCAGGGATAAAGTAGGCTGCATAATTTATTAGAGGGAAGAAAATGTCTGCAAACAAACTGAATTGGGAGGAATCTGTTTTCAGCAATGTTCAGTTCTACCAATCTCAACTGATCCTTTCAAGTTGCTGTAGCTTAAAGCTGTGCTCCATGACTGATAACTTTTCCTTTTCATTATTAATGACCACAAATACGTTTTTTTTCTCTTCAGCATGCTGAAGAACTGAGTTTTGAAGTCCAAGATCTGTTATACCAGATCAATGGGTAAGTGGTGTCTGCAGCAAGATACAATCATGGCATCAACATGATGAAACATGTGCAGCAATATCATCATACAAATGCTGCCATTGCATCCTTGTGTCCCAATGGGTGGAGCAAGTATGTAAGTCTCAGCCCCACTAAGTAGATCAGACCAGGAAATCAACTCCGCTCTACTTTTATTGAGATCGGCTGTAACAACAGGATCTCGCTCAAGGTCATCTTCCTTACTCTCTACAGTAAGGCACAGTATCTGTGTGATGATGATCTCCCAGACTTTTTGTCATTTGCTCCCTTTGCCAACCTGCGAGGATCCTCATGGAGGCTGTGGCTACACAGAATCCTTCCTATAACTTAATTAAAGCATTACCAATCTGTAAGCATGAGGGACCACCGGTCCTTTCTCCTTCACTTCTGACCTTCCCAGGTTGAATCAGGAGGTCTGAAGAGAAGCTTGAATTGCATGCTGGCTGAGGAGTTCTGGGAGTTGAAGTGCACAAATCTTAAAGTTGCCAAGGTTGAGAAACACTGCCCTGGACCCAAATTACAAAGAAGATGATCATCACATTCAGGTGAGTGGAGTTACTGTGTCTCCCTTCAGAAACTCTCACTCAACACAGAGAGACTGAAGGCAGAAAAGAGGGGTGGTGTGGAATTGCCTTGGTGGTCCTATATTTCTTCAATAGGACTGGTTTGTCTGAGAAGATGTGTACACCATGATGAATCAGACACTGTGTAAATATATCTGTATTGTACATATACTACCCATTTACTGGGAAATAATATAAACACATAACCATTAAATTTATGACCAATTTGCACAGTCCTTTATTCCTTTTTGAGAGGCAAAGGCCCGCTATCTATGGAACAGAAGCAGTAATGGTGTTTCACCCCATTTGGAAGACCCATGGAGCTAAACCTGTAATTGAATCGAATCTGAAAAATATTATATACACAGTACCATAGTATATACTTGTAAAGCAGAAAGGCAACTTCTTCTCATTAATTAATTGATTGATTAATCGTTACTGTTAAGAAGTGGAGCTCAAGGCTGCCAGTTGTTTTTAGGGTTGGACGCACCTGTTGGTGGTTTCCTCCTGTCCAAAACTGGAGTGGTTTGTGTGCTTGATTATTGGCCAGGTTCACCAGAAAGGCATTGTGTTGGGCACTTGAGATGCTAGTCAGGTGTCCACCTGGGACAAAGCTTTGACAAGTCCTCTAGAAAGTAAGGATTGGAGAGAGGAAAGTAAACAGAGAAAGTGTGAATAGAAGGTGTGATTCAGAATGGAGGGTGTGTGTGAAAGGAGTGAAGAAAGAGGAAGGAGGGAGAGAGGTAGGAAAGAAGGAGGGAGAGAAAGGGAAAGAGAAACAGAGAGAAGAAATGGAAAGGGAAAAGGAAAAGGGGGGACAGAAAAGAAGAAGGGAAAGAGAGAGAGAAAGGGAGGGAGGGAGGGAGGAAAAGAGTCAAGCAAAACAGAAGAAGAATGTTGGGGAGACAAAAAAAAAAACATTACATGAACCAACATGTGTGAAATGTCAGATGGTGCTAGAGAGCTCTGTCAATGCTTCCCCCCACCTCAGTTAAAACCCTAAATTTTACACAGAGAGAAAAACAAAGTTCTTTATGTTGCTGGTGGCAATGTTTCCTTCATGAAAACTCCACGTTGTAATGATGCTTGTGTTATTACTCCACAGAAGCATGTGTTTGATGTAAGATTTGAGGCTGTCTAAGCTCCCTCTCATCCCCCATATCTCCAAATTTGCTGTCTGCTTTGCTTTACAAAAGATGAAGTAATACACTACCCTCCCCATCTTATCCTGCCCTCATAATGGCTGTAGAAATGCCAACTGTAATGGACATTTTGTCTAAGCCATTTGATCAGGAACCTCAGGACAAAATGTGGGTTAACAATAGACTGAATAAAAGCAATGAATAATAAAAAATTTTAAATGGCACATATAACCCTGATGTTAATATCCTGCCCATCCAGGCCGAAACAAGATGAAGAATAAGCAAAGTGTGTTCCCAGATGGATGCCTTCCAGTTGCACAGTCAAGAAGCTGTTCTGCCTTTTAAATTGCTATTTGTAATAAGAAAAAAAAAAAAAGCTGAATTGAGCATAGCCTCATCCACAATTTGATCATAGATATGAAGGTAGGGGGCATGGTGGCTCAGCGGGTAAGACGCCAGGCTTGTTGATCGGAAGATCACAAGTTCGGAGGTTCAAATCCCTAGTCCCACATGATGGACTGAGCTCCTGCACTAGCCCCAGCTCTTGCCAACCTAGCAATTCGAAAGCATGCAAATGCAAGTAGATGAATAGGTACCACTTCAATGGGTAGGTAACAGCATTCCGTGTGCATCATGCAGCCACATGACCACGGAAGCGTCTTCGGACAACGCTGGCTCTTCGGCTAAGAAACGGAGATGAGCACCGGCCCCTAGAGTCGGACACGACTGCACAAATGTGCGGGGGGGGGGGACCTTTACCTTTACCTTTATGAAGGTAGACCTGGTATGTATTACCAAGACCTGGCTGAATGAAGGGGGTAGGGAGATGGGCTCACAGAGATCCCTCCAACTGGATTTCATGCTTGGTGGCCAAGTGTGAGGCCTTGCTTGGGATGCTGGACCAAAGGGAGAAACTGGGAGTCCACCACTGGCCTAACTCATGTGGCTGGTCATACTCTAGATCTGGTATCCACCTTGGAGTAGATATGCCATGACCAGCTTGCTTTCGGTGGACTTTTCCATCAGTCCATTGACATGGACAAATCACTTCCTTGTGACAATTGGCCTGACTGGAGCTGCCAACCTCTGCAGGGAGAAAAGACTTCTTAAGATGGTCCACCTCAGGCCACTGATGGATCCAGCAGGTTTCCTGATGGCACTTGGGGAGCTCCCCAGCAATCTGGAGAGTGATTCTGTTAGGTGTCTTGTTGACCACTAGAGAACAGTCGTGGAGGGTCCCCATCTATCAGGATGTAATGCATGGGGTGCCTGATGGTGGGAGTTTTTTGTAGCATCCCCCTTCCTCTGAAACATCTTGCCCCCCCGATATGTATATGGCCTCCACTCTTATGGCCTTCCAGAAGCTGCTGAAAATATGGCTTATCCAGAGGGCCTTAGGATCCCCTACATATTGTGACGCCACTTCTTAGTTTTATAATTGCTAGCTTTGAATTTTAATCCTAATTTAATTTTTATTTGTAACAATTTCGGTAAACCACATAGACTCCAGCTAATTTCAGGCAGTTTACACATAAATAAATAGGAAAACGTTAGTTTCAACTAAAGGATGATGTCCTATGGATCTCCCTTGAAGTTCTGTGAATGAGACAGGATGCTTGTCTAAGAAAAGCCTCATCTGAAGAGGGCTGTTTGGAAGATGCCAATACCTCAGATTCTGCCCATGATAGCTGCTTCTGAACATACATGTAGCAGTGCCCCATGTAACTCATCCAGCCATCTCGACAACCTCCTTGGCAAAAAGATTCTTGGTTTTCCAGAACAGAGTCAGGAACCAGGAGAGCCTCATGCTTCACAGAGGGAATTTTGTTTCGAACATCAGTATTTAGGAAAAAGGACTCTTGACTGTATTGCTTGATCTGTTGAGCTCCATCACCTTTAAGAAACATCCAAGCAGACAATAAAAAGAGAACCACCCCCATCCAGTCCCCCAAAGGGTCAAAAGAGCCCAAAACAGATATCCACAAATCTTTTTATAGAATTCAAATACCATCTAGAAAGGGACAATTAAATTAAGATAGAAGGTTGCTTCTAACTCAAGCTCAGCTTCAGGTGTCTTCATGAGATTTTTCAGCTTGCTGTTATTGGGACTCCCCATTCTAGCTTACATCCCGGAAACTCCCTGGTGGTCTTTCATCAAAAGACGAATCAGACCCAACCCTGCTCAGTTTCCCAGCCCAGATGCGATCACCCAGGTGCTGCTGCTTGCTAGGACAATTACAGTGAAACTAAAGGATGATTAATTAATACTACAAGAATGGAAGTAAGCTGCTGATCATGTGACTGTCAATCCACTGTCTGGGTCCACTCAAGATGCTTAACCAAGCCAGGTCAAGACCTAGCAGATATTGTTGCGCAATATACTAAGCTTCATTAGAGTTGACCTTAGTTAGGTTTCTGATCTCTTGCATGTTGAATGAACCCAAACCATTGGGTTCCTTGAAGGTTCAATGTAGAGTATCAGCCCCTCCCCCCAAAAACAGATTACTAATCCAGTAATCAGGGGTCTTTTGCTGTGTGAACTCAGACAACTGTGGTCATAGCAAGACACTTTAAATGAAATGGAAGGGCATGGACATATTTTAAAGCAAATAGATTGATAAACATGTGGAGTCAAGGGCCAAGGGCCCAAAGAAGTACAATGCTCTTCAGTTTCCCCAATCAGTTTCCACATTCTTCCCCTCTCCATGGTTTATGCGAGAACAGTGAATTGTCTTTTCTCTGAGAGTGGTTTTTCAAAACTGCTCAGAGCAAAACCAGATGTCCCTTTAAAAATGGGATTAGTAACCATGATATTTTGGGTTTAAAGAATTAAATAATGTGTGTGAGTCCTCCAGGTTCCAGTGAGAGTGCAGGAAATGGAAACTAATTACCACACCAGGTCTGGGTGTGAGTGTGAATGGAATTGCTACCACAGTTGATTCACCTTTGACTCCTGGCAAACTGCAGTTCTGATAAAAATGAGAAGGCTGTATGCACACCATTCTAATTTTAAAAATCCTGCAGAAGACTGATACTGCTAATCATGCCATTAATTTATCTTTTCCAAACAAGGTGTATTTCAACAACCACTGCCACATGTCTTCTTGCTCTGGCTGTATTATCGCATGTAAATTTCCATAAATCCAATGGTTACAATACAACCACCTGGTACAGTGGGTATGTTTCCACAAGATCACAAAAACCTTGACTCTCACCTCCGGAAAATGGGAGAGCCAGTGTTGTCAGGAAGAGCCCCAGAAGAATCTGCAGCTTCATTTCCACGTCGTCGTACAATGTTCACCTAACAGAAAGCAAGGACCACTTAAATAAAAAACTGAATTTCTATTTCTTTACATTTTCACAAGTACTTGAAATTACATTCATATCATTCCAGGCTTAAAAATTAATTTAGTGGGTTTAATTAATGATACACCCACTATTATTTAAGAATCTGGTTCTTTTCTGAAGCAGATTATGAAGTGAATGTTAGTAAGATAGCAGCCTCTTTAGACTTCATGGTAAAGCAGAAGAATAGGTAATATGGCTTTCCCAACACTTTGCAAATGTTTGCCAGTTTGGGGGGCTTAGGATGGACAACCTCAGATCAGATGCCACCTCAAACATCCAGAGCACCCCAAGAATGTCCCAGCCAAATTCAGTAGCAAAATGGCTAATTCTTAGTAGCCCGAGATGAAGTTCAAAATGGTTAAAGTGGAAATAGGTGATATTAGGAGGCAAGTTACACACATTTCTGCCTTTAGATTCCCCCCAAAATGAGAAGTTTAGACTCAGCCTGTTGACATCACCACATCACCTGACATGCACCCTGTGGTGATTGACTGAGGTGGACAGGCATCGGTTATCTACAGGGGTGTCCACAGGGGGAATCAAAATGTCAAGTTGGGAGCCGTGACCTTATTTATTTTTTTATTTTTTTAATTTATTTTTAATTTTGTAATTTTGTAATTTTGTAATTTTGTAATTTTGACCTTGTTTTATGTGCCGCACTTTGTGCAGTCATGGCTGCCGTCTGGACATTTTGCAGACACACCGACACACACGCCTCAGAGAGATAACCCCTCGGTTATCTAGTTTTGACCCAGTTGCTTTGACTGATAACTAGAGAGCAAACTTTCCGTAAACTGTTTTCTTTGGGAACATCTGTACTGGAGAGAGGGCACGTGCTTTGCATACATAAGCAGTCATGGATTTAGCAGTCTTCTGCTAACATATTGCCATTCATTCTGGAATTGCACAATTATAAATTGTAATTATTGAATACATTTCCATGTACTTATGGAAACCCCTAGACGTGCGCCAAATGCTCATATGGGAAAAAGCGTCCACCTCCCACATAATTTAAGTGTTTTCAAATGTCTAACCCAGGAGTTTGAATTGGGCCTAGAAGATAATTAACAATTTGTGCAGCTGTCTGGAAATTAGTGCAAGGTGTCTGGATGTACTTATGCCTGTCAATCAGTCACTGGCTCTTCAAGGACCACCCTAGAGAAAACACTCTGCAATAACCTAAGTTAGACTGTAGGGCTTCTAGGGACAAGTGGATACCTCTTTGGTTTTCTCATCCCTCATTAGAGATACCTTATCTGAGCCGCAATAGATCTGCATGACCAATAGATGGCAGCAAGGAGACCCAGGGACCTCTAACTTAATGGAGTCCTTGGTGTCCTCTGAGCTTGGTTCACACCACAATAATCTTGGTACACAGCACTTCTTTTCTTCAGTACATTCAGGAAACTTTGTTCTTAAAGCTCAGATGGCTTTTTCACTTATCTGAACCTCACTAAACTACCAAAATAGCTGCCAGTTTCTAAATTCTGAAATAAAAAAGACATAATTCAATTGTAAGCTTATGGAATGTTTTTAGAGACAGTTTTTGTCCCTAAAAGGATATCAAGAGCATTCCAAAAGTTCTGGGGAAAATGGTCCTAAACCCACTCAGTGTTGGGTGGGTTTAGGACCATTTCCATATGAAAAGTGCTTGAGATGTTTTGGTTTAGGAGAAGACAAAAAAAAATGACAAAAAGAATTGACATGACAAAGATTTGTACTATTGTGCAGGGTAAGGAGAAGAAGAGTAGAGGAAAAGTGTCTGCCCATAACACTAAAACCTAAAATCATGGAATAAAATTGGTTGAGGATAGAGAAAAGAAAACATATTTCTGGAGATGTTGTCCAGTCGGGCAACGAAATGTCTGCAAGCAAACAACCAAGCTCAGAGAGCACCAAGGACTCCACAGTTCAGCCCTGAGCTGCAGACGTTCTCTTCTATTGGTAAAAGATATTTCTGGAATCTATCAAGGAATAAAACATTAACAATCTCAGATATGCAGATGATACCACTTTGATGGCTGAAAGCGAGGAGGAACTGAGGAGCCTTATGACGAAGGTGAAAGAAGAAAGCGCAAAAGCTGGGTTGCAGTTAAACCTCAAAAAAACCAAGATTATGGCAACCAGCTTGACTGGTAACTGGCAAATAGATGGAGAAAACGTGGAGGCAGTGACAGACTTTGTATTTCTAGGTGCAAAGATTACTGCAGACGCTGACTGCAGCCAGGAAATCAGAAGATGTTTACTTCTTGGGAGGGGAGCAATGACAAATCTTGGTAAAATAGTTAAGAGCAGAGACACTGACAACAAAGATCCGCATAGTTAAAGCAATGGTATTCCCCGCAGTAACCTATGGCTGCGAGAGCTGGACCATAAGGAAGGCTGAGCAAAGGAAGATAGATGCTTTTGAACTGTGGTGTTGGAGGAAAATTCTGAGAGTGCCTTGGACTGCAAGAAGATCAAACCAGTCCCTACTCCAGGAAATAAAGCCAGACTGCTCACTTGAGGGAATGATATTAAAGGCAAAACTGAAGTCCTTTGGCCACATAATGAGAAGACAGGATACCCTGGAGAAGATGCTGATGCTAGGGAAAGTGGAAGGCAAAAGGAAGAGGGGCCGACCAAGGGCAAGATGGATGGATGGTATTCTGGATGTGACGGACTCAACCATGGGGGAGCTGGGGATGCTGACAGCCAACAGGAAGCTCTGGTGTGGGCTGGTCCATGAAGTCACGAAGAGTCGGAAGCGACTGAACGAATAAACAACAAATCAAGGAATTGCCTTTGCGAACAGCACCTCTAAAATGGGAAAAAGCAAGGTAATGATATTTGCACATCATTGTAAGTTATGTTAATTAAGTAGAACCTTTGTGTTCAGAAGCAGCTTTCCTTTGAGTATCAAATGCTGGTGAGCAAACAACAGGGGAGAATTTTCTAACACTTTTGCTTATGATTCCAACAAGGACCGAGCAGCCTATACTCTGAAATCTCCAGAAGATTTTCTTTCTTATTACATACCAATAGCTGTGAATATTAACTCATAGACTGCTATATGGAGATTTCCAATGGTAGTGGTGATGTAGAGAAGAAGCTTTTAAGCAGCAAGAAGGAAATAAAGCCCATGGTAAATGCATGCAATTAATTAAAGCACGCATATAAAGAAATACCTGTTCCATAGAAGTACCTGTTCTGTAGATATTTTCCTTTCCTTTCCTTTTCCTGTTGTTGTCAGTCAGTAAGAGCACTGAGTGTTTTTGTGACTCCTCCTATATATAAGGAGGCTAATGAAAAATGCCTCGGTTTTTATGTACTTTCTCCTTCTTAAGCAAAGGAAGGTGGGTACATGTCTTTGGCTACATTGTTGATTTTGCTACTGATCCCTAAACCTTTTAGAAGCACACACCTAACATTTATTTTGCTGTCACCTACCAATACACAAAGCAGGATGAGATGCAGCCATCTCAGCGGGTGCCATGAAAGAACAATGTCCGTTGTGTTGACAAGAGAGACAACTCAAAGGCTGAAAGACCACACATTTTATCCAACCAGCCTTTCATATCTGCAGGACCAGTGTCTTTCTAAGAACACATCACAATCCTCTTTACAAAAACCCAGATGTGGTAGATGCAAAGTGATTCCTTTTTCTTTTCCTATTGCAGTATAGGCTAAGATATATTTTTGGGATTTTAAATCTTGGGTGCCAAAATAATTTGGGTGCTGTTCATCTTATATGGATGGTAGGACTGCATTTCTTGGGGTCACCAATGTAGTCCTCATTAAAACAGAATGGATCCAAGAGAGCTATTGAAGGAAATTTAGGCCTGACCAAAGAAAGCACTGCTTTACGCACTGCATAATTTACCTGTGAAATTCATTACCACTACTAGTGATGGCCATTAAACTTGGATAACTTCATAGTGGACAAGTCTATAAGGTCTATCGTCCTGAAGGCTCAATCTTACTTCTGGGTTGAGGGCTTTTAAAAAATATTTTTATTGTTTTATAACAACAAAAAATATACAAAATAGAACTCCATAGTAGTAATAGTGTATACCTTTTTTGTATTGGGCTGATCAGATAAGGGAAATGCTGACTCACCGGAAGTGACGTCATAGTCCCTCCCCTCCCCCCCCTCCCATGATCCTCTGCGTGTTAGCCACCCCTCCCATCATGCAATGCGTGTTTTGCCGGAAGTGACGTGTCAGCCACCCCTCCCTGGACCAGCCACATGTTTTGCTGGAAGTGGAGTGTGCCCCACCCCCACCCGCGTGCTAACCCAAGGCATGCCCAGGCATGCCCATGACCACATGTCTGTGAGGGAAGGGGTGGTTGCCTCAACTCCACACTGCCTGTGTTTAAAGCCTTATCAGTTTCTAAGCAGAAGAAAGAGAAAAGCGGGGGGGCAATGCTTTTTCAAAAGGGGAAAAAGTTTTTCTTTCCTTAAGCCTGGCTGCAGGAGTTAAAATGCCACGGCTGGCATAGATGGCCAGGCCTGATTAGGAGGGAAGCATTTTTTAAAAGCAGGGTTTTCTTCTTCTCCACACATGCCAAACTGTTTTTAAAAGCCCAGGGGTAGGCAGCTTTCCTTTTCCCTAAGCAGGCAGTCACCCTGAAGGAAAATGTTTATAAGCATTTCTAATGCAGCAGTAAACAAGGAAGGGTCTAAACAAGGTTTAACATAAGTAAACACCGGGGTCTTTGTACTCACATGGGGATCTGGAGGTGTTAGGCAGACATAACAGCCCAGTTCTTAAGAGGAAACTTTTTTTAAAAAGCCGAGGTTTCTCCTGCACACAGCCACACCCGGTAGCACAGGCAGCTTGACTGACAGGAAGTCGCATGCAACAGCAAAGGCCTGAGGGGAAGGGGCATCCCCCCTCCCTCCAGCCAGCTCCTAGATCTCATTGGAGTAGCCGTTGCAATGTCCAGCTCGCTGGCTGATAGCAGAAACTGCTGGCAGCAGGAGTTGAAATGGCATTTTTAGCCTCAAAAATGAGCCTGCACACCAGGCCTAGATTTACAGTTCTGAATGTGGAAAATTAGGCTTTAAATGCACAAAGTGTTGCCCTTAAGCAGAAACTGTGCCCAGGCTGAGGAAAAAAGAAACCTGTAAGGGGCCAGGAGAAAACTGGTTATTAAAAGCACAACAGAAAAAAGAGAAAAAACATGGGTATGTGCATGTTCAGGCATGTCCGCAGGCGTGGCTGTGACACGCGGTGTACACGTGACAGGGGCAAGGCTATGCCCAGGCATGTCTCCACAGCTTTTCAGGCTATATACAGATACATCGTTAAGTAGCGGTGCCCATTTGAAAATACAGACACGTGCTTTGAAGATGGCAAACTCCGAAGCCCATCTGTTTGAAGACAGCTTAACGCCAAAGCCGCCAAAACGAAAATTTAGGGCAAGGAAAACGTCCGAAGCTCCTGGACCGAGCGCTCTATTTGAGGAAAACGCTCAAGACGCATGTCTAATACCATGTTACTGTCGATACTGCGACTCGGATGGTGAGTTAAACATTATTTAGAAAACACTAATTTAATTAGATAAAATTGTGAGTCTAATTCAGCCTTATACTCTTTTTCTTTAAGAAACAACATATCCATATGATTCGGCCGCTGTACAGATGGTGAGAGCGTGTGTGATAACAACATTGCAGCAGTGCTTCAAGGCGTGCATGCATGCAGAAGGAGATCAGATGGCTCCCCGGCCACCCACCGAGGAAGAGCTTCTTAAGGCCTTATGCCCCAGAATATCGAGGGGTGAGACCCTTTGGGTCATAATGACCATAGCATGTAAGCTAGAGAAATTATATGTGACATGTGACACCCTTGATGAGCTTGTGGAATTCATGGTGTATATTGAGAGCAGCCCTAAACCACAAGATATAATGGCGAAAATTGGCTCTGAATTACCAGTGGCTTTGAAGAGACTTATTTGTCAAAATGTAACAACAATTAGTTATCAGAAACTGTTAACCTCTACCCAAGGATTGTAATAATAAAATATTTTTACAAATAATACGTTGTCTGCTTTTTTTCTTTTGCTAACACCAGTTTATCCATGTATTGGTGGGTGGGGGCTCAAATGGTGACGTAAAGATGGTGGGCGAGGTCCCTTTCAGCGTCCAGTTGGGACCTTATCTAGACCCACAGACGGAGCAGCTTGCCAGCAAAGAATGACCTGGACACCATGGCTGACCGAAATGTAAGTAATTTCACAAGCAGTTTTGAGAGTCAGAAGGCTGGGGTTTGTAGCAATTGTGGCTATATTTAATTATTGGTATTCTTGTGTTCCCACTAGGATTCTATAACAGATACGCAATGTGTGAAGGCTCAATTAGGTACATTTTTTAGTTTATACAAATTAAATAACTGTATGGCTTAGATGCTTTTAAATATTTCTGCAGCAGTTGTAATGTTTGTCAAATGTCTAATACAGAAGTAGAAGATGATGAGGAGTATGCAGCCCTTACGATGACTGCAGACCCCCCACAAGGCACACAGCCCATCCTAGAACGTAATGACATGGATGGGATGGCTGCCCGAAATGTAAGTAATTTCACAAGCAGTTTTGAGAGGCAGAAGGGGGGGGGTAGTACCCATTTGTGACGATATTTAACTACTGGTGTTCTTGTGTTTCCACCAGGGTTCTGTAACAGATACGCAATGTGTGAAGGCTCTATTAGGTACATTTTTTAGTTCATACAAATTAAATAACTGTATGGCTTAGATGCTTTTAAATATTTCTGCAGCAGTTGTAATGTTTGTCAAATGTCTAATACAGAAGTAGAAGATGATGAGGAGTATGCAAACTTTACAATACCTGCAGAGACCCCACAGGGAACACCGCCTGACCTAGGAGGTATTAAGATCAGGCTGCTTTTGTTTTTGCCCTCAGAAACAAAATGTCTAGTTATAGAGGCATTTCTACAGCAGCTGTAATGGTTCTCATGTCTCTGTTTCTCAGGTTGGGAAGATGAGCAAGTGTTTACAAACTCCCCAGAGCCTCTGGAGGCTGACAGCATAAACTCTACCCCACAGCCATGTACAAGCCATGCAACGCGAATGCTTTTAGGAGGTAAAATAACCAAGTGTATTATCCTACTTGAGACCTGTTTTAGAATGTAAGGGGCTGTATTACATTAAAAAGAATGTTACTGAAGCATTGTTTCCCCTTGTTTTTAATCCAGAACCGCCCGGAAAAAAAGCAAAAAATATGTCTGGCGGTGCCCTTTCCACAGCCCCTACAGACAGCGATAGCTGTACAGATGAGCCTATGTCAGAACCTCAACCGGAAGAGGAGCTATGGCCTTCTATGTCACAGCTACAGACCCCTAACTCTCAGAATGTGCATGATGTGTATCTAGAAATGATACAGGAGTGGGAGAGGCCTATCCTATATTACAGAGCTGTGGAATACTACCAACGGTATAGATTTGCTAATCTTGAACGTATCAGATCATTTGTAGAGGCTATAGGTGTTATCCATAATGTGGTACAGACCTTTTTGAATAATGTTTCTAGGGTGATAGAGCCGAATGATTTTGTTCAACTACGCCTAGATGCAGATGGTCTAAATCGACCCCTCTTTACCCTTAGGAGACATATGCATGATTTAAATGCTGATGACTTTCTGACCCGTGTTGAAAACCTTCTACAGAGCAAAGCAGAATTGATGTGGGGGGGCTGTTTACAATTAGTGGTCACTATCGTGAAATACAAAGAGGGCGGCGGGCGTAGGAAGTTAAGCACCGTGATATTCACCAAAGTCCTGGAGACAAAAAGACAGCACCTGGTGGATTTCAATGTGGAGGGTGAATTTCTGTGTTTCACAGGTAGTGTGCTGTATTTGCTTGACAGCGGAGAAGGTACAAATCAAGAAATTGCTACTAGAGCCAGGGCCCTACACACCAGACTGGGCATTTCCACAGAAAACAGGATTGGCTTTTCACAGATACATCTCTTTGAAGAGCTTTTAGGTATAACCATAAAAATTTTGTTTTACAACGAAGGTGGGTGGCGATTTTTTGTCACGGGCAGAGCACAGCGAGAAAAATTGGTGTTTATATTGTTACACGACAAGCATTACTACGGAATCAAAAACATCAAGGGCTTCCTGGGCGAGCGTTATTTCTGTGAATTCTGCCACACAGCCTACCATCACAAATTCAGTCACGATTGCCAATACCTCTGTCGAGCGTGCCTGAAGCAAGACTGCCAGGAGGTGGCAGAAGAGAGGGTAAGATGTTGCATATGCAAATTGTTTTGCCGGTCTAAGGCCTGTCTTGAAAGCCATACACAGATGGCATTGGAAGGGAAAGTTGACTGTAAGAATAAGGTATATTGTGAAAAGTGTGGCCTTTATGTCTTCACTCCCCACACAAAATGCAAGAAAACAAAGTGTGGTCAGTGCTCTGAGAAGGTTGACAGCTTGGAAGGGCATTTATGCTTTCTGAAGCCCTTGGAGCGCCCGCAAATTGGTGAAAGATACATCATTTATGATTTTGAATGTTGTCAAGAGACGGGCGTGCATATACCAAATTACGTGTATGCCACGGATATGCTGGAGGAAGGTGATGGCAAAGAGGCTGTGAGTTGGGGCTGTCATGGCGTTAGCTGCCTGGAGCAATTTGTGAAGAAGTTTATAAATCACAAGTTTAAAAGGTGTACCTTTATCGCTCACAATTCCAAAGGTTATGACGGGTACCTGGTGCTGAGACAGCTGATACGGGAAAAAGTGCGTGTTGAATTGATCAGTCAAGGGGGTAAGCTGCTGTGTATTCTCCTACCGGATTATAAGATTCGGTTTATTGACAGCCTCTCCTTTTTGCCCCTTAAATTAAGCAAGCTACCGAAAGCTATGGGTTTTCGGGGCAACAAGGGGTATTTCCCCCATTTGTTCAACACAATGGACAATCAAGACTATGTGGGGCCGCTCCCTGAAGCCAAGTATTACAGTCCAGAAACCATGATGCCCGGGGAGAGAGAAGAATTCCTGAAATGGCACGCAGATAATGCAGGCACGGTGTTTAAGCTAAAGAAGGCCCTGGCTTACTACTGCAGACAAGATGTGGAGATTCTGAGGGAGGCCTGTATTCGATTCAGGGACCAAGTCATGAAAATGACAGAACGCGAGTGCCTCAGAGATGGTGGGGGAGAGATTGTTGAGGAGATAGAGATCCGTTGCATTGACCCCTTCCAGTATATTACACTGGCCTCTGTCTGCATGGCCCAGTACCTGTTCATGTATTTGAAGAGGAATACCATTGCGTTAGCCCCTTTGGACAGTTATCACAAGACACAGAAAAGGTACTCAGCACCAGCGATTCAATGGCTGTTGCATATAGAGCACACTGAGAATCTCAATATCCAGCATGCTCTGAAGGGTGGTGAAAAGCAAGTAGGCAAATATTTTTTGGACGGTTTTGCTGTCATAAACGGGGTCCCCACTGCTTTTGAATTTCACGGCTGTTTTTTTCACGGCTGTCCTGTCTGCTACTCTGAAAAAGACTTCAACAAATTACTTGATTCAACATACGGGGGTCTGCACAATCGTACCAGGATTAAAGAAGAGTACCTCAGGGACCAGGGGTATGCCATACGTAGCATCTGGGAACACGAATGGCGGGACATGCTGGAGAACGACCCCGCTTTGAAGCAGTTTCTAATGGAGAACAAGCTCCCAACCCCTTTGAACCCCCGAGATGCATTTTTTGGGGGTAGAACAAATGCCACATGCCTGTACTACAAGCCAAAAGCTGGGGAGCAAATCTTATATTACGATTTCACCAGTTTGTACCCCTTTGTGAACAAGAACAAGGAGTACCCGATTGGACACCCCCAAATCATCTATCAAAACTTTGGGGACATAAAGCAGTATTTCGGGCTTGCCAAAGTCAAAGTGTACCCACCAAGGAACCTCTATTTCCCAGTCCTACCCCACAAATCAGGGGGCAAATTAATGTTTAGCCTGTGTGCAACCTGCACAGAAAGTCTGCAAACCGCCCCCTGTCAACACAGTGATGAAGAAAGGGCTCTGACGGGGACATGGTGTACTGTTGAATTGAATGTGGCTATAGAAAAGGGTTACAGAATTGCTGAGATCTATGAGATCTGGCATTTTGAAAGAACATCAGTCACATTATTTTCAGGGTATATGAACACCCATCTCAGACAGAAGCAGGAGGCCAGCGGTTACCCGTCCTGGTGCAAAACAGAACAGGATAAAGATAAATATATTCAGGAGTATGAAAAGATGGAAGGTGTCCGCTTACGGCGTGAGCATATCGAAGTAAATCCTGCTAAAAGGCAGATTGCCAAACTCTTTTTAAACTCTCTGTGGGGCAAGTTTGGTCAGAACACCAACCACCTGACCACATCAGTGGTGACAAAACCTGAGGAATTATTCAAATATCTTTTTGTGCCCTATTATGATGTTTCCTCATGCGAGTTTGTGGATACAGAGACAGCCGTTGTGACGTGGAAAATGGCCAAGAACCAACCCACCAAAGCCACATGTACTAACATATTCATCGCCAGTTTTACAACGGCTTATGCCCGGCTGGAATTATACAGGCTACTGGATGGATTGGGAGATAGATGCCTGTACCATGACACTGATTCAGTCATTTTTATAAGTAGACAGGGGGCGTGGACACCACCTTTGGGTGACTATTTAGGGCAGCTGACAAGCGAGATCCCACCAAACACCTCAATCACAGAGTTTGTGGCAGCCGGACCCAAAACATATGGATACGCCTTGTCCAGCGGAGAAGCGGTGCTAAAGGTGAAGGGTATTACGCTAAACAGTGGCAATGCTGAAAAGGTTAATTTTGACAGCTTGAAAGAACTGGTGGATGATTACTGCCTGACCGGCCCAGAGAGAAAGAAATCGATCAAAGTGGAACAGACGGGTATTTTTAGGGTTAAGAGACATTGGGCCCTAGAAACAAGAGTCCTCAGGAAAACCCTGAAGGTCGTCTATAATAAAAGGGCTCTAAAGAGCGAGGATTACTGCACACTGCCGTACGGTTATTGAACATTATGGAAAACCTTGTACAGTTTGTACACCCTTTCTCTTGCATTATAAGCGGGCCGTCCAATTCTGGCAAATCTTTTTTTATCAAGCAAATGTTAGAGCATGGTACCTCTGTGATGTCTCAAATGCCACAAAATATTGTATGGTTTTATAGCTGCTGGCAACCTCTGTACAAAGAACTGCTTAATAAATTCCCTTATATTAAGTTTATGGAGGGCCTCCCGTCTTCCTTTGAAGATGATGATTTGTTTCCACCAAACCAAACCAATTTAGCTGTGGTAGACGACCTCATGGCTTCAGCCGGCGACAGCGATCAAATAGAGAAGGCTTTTACACAGTACGTTCACCACAGAAACCTGAGCATTATTCTCATACTTCAAAATCTGTTTTTTCAAGGTAAGAAGATGAGAACTATAGCTCTGAATTCCAAATATTTGGTTTTATTCCGCAGCCCTCGTGATCAGTTGCAAATTGTCACACTGGGCCGCCAGATGTACCCCACTAACACCCAGTATTTTTTAGAAGTGTTCCAAGATGCCACTCACAAACCGCACGGGTACCTTTTGGTAGATTTGGCAGCCAGCACCCCAGAAACCTACCGGTTGAGAACAGGCCTCTTTCCCCCTGATTGGCCTGCTGTTTACACTATGAAAAAGAAGAGTAAAAAGCATTAGCCTGAATGCCTTAGCACTAGTTCATTCAGGATGTCAGAGAGGGTGCTCAGAAATTTGGCGGTTTTAAAAATCTTAGTAAGGGCTGGGCCAAAACAGAGAAAGGCCATCTTATGCAAGGCTAATAACGATCTGGTGGGGGCAATAGCAGAAATAGCCCTGAACACCTTAAAAGGAAACCTCCCTTTGAAGCCTTCACAATACCGAACTTTAAAGAGGAAGAAAGGTGTCATCAAAAAACTGAGCGATAGAAAGGTATCCCTCAAAAAGAAGAAGCAGGTCATTCGCCAGTCGGGCGGTTTCGTTGGTTCACTGCTGGGGGCTGCTATACCGTTGTTGGCTAACCTGATAGCCGGATAAGCCATGGACTATGCTGAGAAAATGTTTCTGGTGCCACGCCACCAGATGGGGCAACTACAGGGCAGGGCTCCTACTATGGGGACTGTGGCTGCTAATCGGCTGGATGTTGAGATGCGCTCCGTTCTTCAGAGAGCTGATTTGGGCAAGGAGGAAAAGATTAAGCTCTACAATTCTGTGCTGCAGAGGTTTCTACGACTGACCAGACAAAACGAGTCTGAAAAAGACAGACTGAATCTCATTTACCCCTCAGAAGAGACTCATCAACCCCAAGGCTTGCCAGAACAGCCTCCACATGCCGCTCTGCAGGACGCCGCCATGACTGAGATCCTAAGTGGCGTCAGCTCCCGGTATAGGAAAAATGCAGAACTTTTGCTAAACAAAATGAAACAGCACCAGGACATATCATCCTGGGATACACGTGGAACGTTTTTATACAGGGGCATGCCTGTTCCCGGTACTAACATTTTAGACCTGGTGAAAGGCGCCTCGCAACATCGCTCCCTTACTGAGAAGCGGAAACCTAAAGGCTGGGATGAATTTATGACTGCTATGGCCGAGGTGAATGTCCCTACCTCTGTGTTGGGTTCTACGGCTGTTAAAGAGCAGTTAGAAATGTTGAAAGACTCTCTGGTTATTAAGGGGGAGGCTGCTACTAGCCCTGACTCTGTTATGACTGCCCCTTTTGGAACTCAGAAGCCCCTGTTTGCTGTCTCGCCCTCTGGACCCCTGATGGTAAAGCCTAGAAGCAGTATCAGGCTTGGTAACTGGCTCAATTTGTAAAACGTATGCTTTTCAACCTGTTGGCCATGCAATGTTGTATGTACAGCTTGTAAAATGAATAAAAACACAGTGAAAGAAGTAAAACGTTTAAGTCTTTTTCTTTATTTTGCAGTAAGGCATACATGTCTGCATGCACTGGTGATGGTTACAGGCTCCAATCCCCCTCCCCACCTTTATACATTTTACAAACAGCTTTACCATTTGATCATTTTTAACAGCATCATCGGAGTACATCTTTAAAATATTTCCATAGTCCATGCCTTTAGACCGGTTCAGTAGAAAAAACACGCAGTGATGCCCACATGTTACAGCGCTGGGGTGTTGCAGTTGAAGTTGGTGAAACGTGTACTTCTTAGCTTGCCGCTCTAAGAATATCGCTATGGCTCCAGGAAAGTCAGGGCTGTCTGGAGGCCTTCCATAAGAGTCAAAAAATTCACCATAGCCGGGAGATGGGAAGTAGGCAGCCAGCCAGTGCTCGCCAGGTAGAGTTTGAGGATGAGTGTTTACAATTACGCCGAAAGGTCTTTTGGAGATTTGCCTCTTGGGTAGCAGATCACAGGGGTAGACCCCTAGAAAGTCGGGATTTCCAGAGAACAGCCGGAGGAGCTGCAGGGTGTCCATCCTCACATATAATCAAAAAGCACGTTCCTGGTGTGGCTTATTTCAATTAGGTTTTCAAAGATTGCATAGAGAATCATATTGACGGTATTGGGGAGAGGTAGTGCAAATCTAATTTCCGCTCTGAGGTTGCCATTCCGGATCAAAGAATAGTGCTCCGAGCACCCCTGGTCAGGACTCAGGTCGAAACAATATAAATTATATCCGTGACTAAACTCTTCACGGCTGATTAGGAGAGGTCTGTCTTTCATGCCTTTGCCTGAAACTTGTACCATCTGCATGTATTCTCTCACAAAAACACCGCGAGCATAATCAGGCTGAAGAGGTTTGGCGGGGACCTGTTCGCCGTCGCAATACAGGGCACAAAAATTAACATTGCAGTGCTGAAAATTGAATGGGTTTCTTTCGTAATCTCCACTGAAAGAGGCATTGTCCACAAATCCAATCACTAGCTGTTTAGGTAGCTGGCCCAGAAATAGGTTTTCCTGATTACACACAAGGCTGCCTGCAGGAATGCTGTAAACCTTCATCCCCACACGATCAATGGGATATTTGGCGTTGGAGGAGAGCAAGGCTTCTGCGTGGCCCAGCCGTACGCCTGCTGCTACTTTTACACGCTTTACAAAGAGAGACGCCGACAGGAGCTGCACTTTGTAATTCTCATTGCCATCCCTCATTAGGCAAAATTCGTTTCTGCTTCTTGTGAGTTTGACTTTCACATCAACCCCATTAATTAGCAGTTTGTCTTGAAAAAACAGATCGCTGTGCAAAGGCCCAAGCAGGTCCCATTTACGACTCCTGGCTGTATGTGCCGCTCTCGCTCTGAAACCAGCGTTGCCCGCGGCTGCCAGCACAGTGCTCTCCATAAGCGCTGATTCATCTTTGTAAAAACCCCCAGCTGTAAATTGGGTTCCCAGAGCGTCAGCCCCAAAGTTCAGAATCAGCTCAATCATGGCCCGATAAGAATAGCAGTGGTGGCTCTGTGTTACGAGCCGGTCTCCCAGGGTAACATCCAGCTGATTAAACAGCGAAGCTATAGGATAGTTGGTCAGGGCCACCCTTGCGCCGTCATCAATATCTGTGCCATCAGCCTTTACAATCTTGCAACTGACATACAACAGGGTGTTATTTAGATCTGTGTAATGCTCACCGTGTCCTGTGATAAAAAATTCCAGGGGCGCATTGGGCGTTAGAGCTGATAAAGGAGGGATCTCGACATACGTGCTATTTTCAATACTGGTTTGAGTAGGTGACAGTTGAAAAAGGTCCAGTTCTGATTTAACACACTCCTGCGATGCCTCGTGGATAAAAGCCATTTTGTATTAGAATATGTCCCGGCTGTCACAGCGCTTCCTCTTCTGAGCACGTTTCCTCTTTGTATGATGGCGCTTTCTCACATTCTTTCTCTTTTTAGAGGGAATAGGCGGTCCCAAGACATAATTCTTTCTGGCCACGACCAAGCCCGAGCCCTCTTGGCCGCCCCCTACAACACGGGATACAAGCTGCCCCGCCATATCTCTGACAATATTCTTAGCTGCAGATTTCACGTGGGGTTTAACGATTTCTAACCCTTTCCTCAGAAGAGGCATTGCTTTTCGAAAAAGTCCACGGAACAAACCGCCTAGGCCTGTCCCATACATGACGGGTGTTCCCCGGAACCCCGCAAGACCGGCTCCGGCTTGGGCCCTGTAATAGGCCACGTAGTCTTGAGGGCTCCCGTACTCCTTGATCACAACCATCCTTCACTTTTCTGAGGCCTGAAATGAAGCTTGACGACAACCTTCCCGTGGTTAAAACGGATGTGTTTGTTTTGATCTGTTTTGATCTCTACAGTAATTGTGCTGATGCCGTGCTTGCTGACTGGAACATAATGGGGCTGGTCATAGGTTACCGTGATGATGTCGTTGTCTTGCCCCCGCACAGGCACGCAGCGCAGTAACGGCACATAGAAGTCGCCCACTATCTGCGGCTCCACAATGTCTGTATAAATAAATATGGTACTGAATCCTCCTGTCACATCGGCCGCAAAGGGGAATTTTTTGAAGCGGGCTTGGGGCTTCAAACCTAATATGTTCGCTAGTTCATCACTAGCTAGTATGCTAAACGCCCCATCTCCTTTAAATTTAATTTTTCGAGCAACTGGGTCGTATCGCAGGGTCGCCATTGGCGGATTCTCAGCGTCTGTCATAAGCTTGTTCATATTTTCTAATACCTGCTGGATGCTGGTATAGTATCCATTTCTCAAAGAAAACTCCCACTTCTTTTTTTCGTTAGCTATTTCAAAATATCCACCTGTGGTTAGCGTGTTCCAGCTGTGTGGGTACTGTATCTCCACCAGCCCCACTTCCCATGACCCCGGCAGGTCCAGAGCTCTTGCTAGTTGAACAGTAAAATTTGAACTTTTGTTTTTGGGGAAGGCTGTTGCCGATGCGTTGCTGGGGAGGGTGATATAAAAGCCAGCCATGTCAAAGGTCTTGTACTTCAGACTCTTTTACCCAACTGTTGAACTTGTCTGGCCAGCCGACCCATTTGACTAGAACCTCTCTATATTTTCCCCGCCCTCTTTTTTTGATCACTTTTTCAATTCTGTATACACGTTGTTGATCATCAGGAACCTTTTGGAGCTCCTCAGGGTAAAAAGTGCCCTTTACTGGCTCGTCTGTGTAATCTTTTAATCTATACACCCCTCTTTCCCCTCTTGTTAACAGTTCTTTGATGATGAATATTTCATCCGTGTAGGTTTGCTGGTAGCCCTTTTCAAATTTTCCCTTCAGTCTGGATATCCTGACGTGATCCCCCACCTTAAGATGTTTTTCCTTTCTTTTACTTTTTAAAATATCTCCATACAGTCTTAACCATACAACCCTTTCATTAGACAAATTTACAGTGCTAGGAGCAGTCCGGATGCTACGGTGGTACGTGTCATTGTATCCTTGAAGAACGGCTGCCAAGATGTCTACGTACCGGTGGGTGTTTCTAGCTGTGAAGTATCTCCAGAGTTTATTTTTTAGGGTCCGATTAAACCTCTCTATAATGGCGGCTTTAGTCTCACTATGAGTGACAAAATGCTGAATACCATAACGTGCTAAAAGTTTCTTCAGAGGCGTATTTAAGAACTCTTTGCCGGCATCTGTCTGTATTTTTCGGGGTGCCCGGCCTGTTTCAAAGATATTCTGGAAGGCGGCAGCAACCTCGCTCCCCGACTTATCAGTCAGAGGGTATGCCCATGCATATTTAGACAACACATCAATGACTGTTAAGATGAACTTTTTTCCATGGTTTTCCTTAGAAAATTTGGACACGTCTATGAGATCGGCCTGCCATTGCTGATCTATACCCGACACCACTGTTTTATTTCGAGGGAAATTAATTCTTGCCGGTTTATGAAGCGCATAAGCATCTTGTCCTGACAACCATGTCTTGACTTGCTTCATGGACAGGTTTTTATCATGTTTTCTTCCCTCCTGAAAAAGTGGGTTTACCCCAGCATAGCTCCCTACCCTACCCGGTGTGTAATAGATCTCCTTTAGAATATTTTCATACCTCATTATGACGAAGGGTCTGTGGCAAAATGATCACACCTTGTCTTTAATACAATGCTTTATTGGTGATACAGCTTTGAGAGAGGTTGTCTAGGGATCCAGAAACATATCCCTCATCATCATCATCATCATCATCATCAGAAGAAGAAGAAGATAAAGAGCCATAAAACCCTGATTCATCTGTACCCTCCCAACAGCGCCCTTTGCCACATTCTAACAGGTCTTCGCATAATTTACAGGTGTTGTCATGTTCAGGAGCAGATAAATCGTCAGAAGATGTGCGGCCGCCGGTATACGATACGGCCCTCCTTCGGTATCTTTGCTTTCTAGGACTTGGTAACTCAGGTACTGCAAAATATAAAACATAACCTATTAGCACCCCTAACTGGGCCCCGTCAACATTTACATTGTCATCAATAAAAACATATTTACTTACCACTGCTGGAAGGTGTTGGTGCGGAGCTCACCATTTCACACGCTGCCCGGTAAGTATCACAAGGGAAGTCTTCTGTTTCGCTCTCCGCCTCATCAGTAAAGGCACAACACGCCATACCGCAACCATACAAAACAGGTCTGAATATAAAATTTTCTTTGTTTTCTTCACCAAAATCCTGACAACAGAGTTTGTTGCATTCTACTGGCACCGGCCTTGTGCTAGAGCATACGGCACTAGGTTTCGCTATTTTTCTATTAAAATTTTTTGAAGCAGCTCTTGCCATGTTTCTTCAAAAGAGAAACCTTTTCTCTGCCTGGGATTTGGTTGAGCCTCGGCCGCTGGAGAAAATTAAATATGCCAAAATATAGTAAATACAAAAAGTTGTGTCCATTGACTCTCAAGGAAAAGACAGGTCTGTATATAGCCTGAAATGTGGCGGAGGTTTGCCTGGTCATAGCCTTGCCCCGTCACGTGTTACCCGCGTGTCGCAGCCTGATACGGCGCTCTCCCGCCACGCCTGCGGACATGCCTGAACATGTCCATACCCCATGTTTTTCTCTTTTTTCTGCTTTCTCCCTGAGTGCATTCTCATTTTGAGGCTAAAAACGCCATTTTAACTCATCCTGCCAGCAGTTACTGCTATCAGACAGCGAAAGAAAAACAGGCAACGTGTTATTTGTAAAAATATTTTATTATTACAATCCTTGGGTAGAGGTTAACAGTTTCTGGTAATTAATAGTTGTTACATTTTGACAAATAAGCCTCTTCAAAGCCACTGGTAATTCAGAACCAATTTTCGCCATTATATCTTGTGGCTTAGGGCTGCTCTCAATATACTCCATGAATTCCACAAGCTCATCAAGGGTATCACATGTCACATATAATTTCTCTAGCTTACACGCTATGTTCATAATGACCCATAGGATCTCGCCCCTCGATATTCTGGGGCATAAGGCCTTAAGAAGCTCTTCCTCGGTGGGTGGCCGGGAATCCACCTGATCTCCTCCTGCTTGCATGCACCCCATGAAACAATGATGCAATACTTTTATCACACAGGCTCTCAGAATCTGTACGACGGTCGAATCATATGGATATGTTGTTTCTTAAAGAAAAGAGTATAAGTCTGGATTAGACTCACAATTTTATCTAATTAAATTAGTGTTTTTCTTAATTTTCAATGTTTAACTCACCATCTGAGGCACAAAATCTACAGTAACATGGTATTAGACATGCGTCTTGAGCGTTTTCCTCAAATAGAGCGCTCGGTCCAGGAGCTTCGGACGTTTTCCTTGCCCTAAATTTTCGTTTTGGCGGCTTTGGCGTTAAGCTGTCTTCAAACAGATGGGCTTCGGAGTTTGCCATCTTCAAAGCACGTGTCTGTATTTTTCAAATGGGCACCGCTACTTAACGATGTATCTGTATATAGCCTGAAAAGCTGTGGAGACATGCCTGGGCATAGCCTTGCCCCTGTCACGTGTACACCGCGTGTCACAGCCACGCCTGCGGACATGCCTGAACATGCACATACCCATGTTTTTTCTCTTTTTTCTGTTGTGCTTTTAATAACCAGTTTTCTCCTGGCCCCTTACAGGTTTCTTTTTTCCTCAGCCTGGGCACAGTTTCTGCTTAAGGGCAACACTTTGTGCATTTAAAGCCTAATTTTCCACATTCAGAACTGTAAATCTAGGCCTGGTGTGCAGGCTCATTTTTGAGGCTAAAAATGCCATTTCAACTCCTGCTGCCAGCAGTTTCTGCTATCAGCCAGCGAGCTGGACATTGCAAGGGCTACTCCAATGAGATCTAGGAGCTGGCTGGAGTGGGGGATGCCCCTTCCCCTCAGGCCTTTGCTGTTGCATGCGACTTCCTGTCAGTCAAGCTGCCCGTATCGGGACTTGTGGCTGTGTGCAGGAGAAACCTCGGCTTTTTAAAAAAAGTTTCCTCTTAAGAACTGGGCTGTTATGTCTGCCTAACACCTCCAGATCCCCATGTGAGTACAAAGACCCCGGTGTTTACTTATGTTAAACCTTGTTTAGACCCTTCCTTGTTTACTGCTGCATTAGAAATGCTTATAAACATTTTCCTTCAGGGTGACTGCCTGCTTAGGGAAAAGGAAAGCTGCCTACCCCTGGGCTTTTAAAAACAGTTTGGCATGTGTGGAGAAGAAGAAAACCCTGCTTTTAAAAAATGCTTCCCTCCTAATCAGGCCTGGCCATCTATGCCAGCCGTGGCATTTTAACTCCTGCAGCCAGGCTTAAGGAAAGAAAAACTTTTTCCCCTTTTGAAAAAGCATTGCCCCCCGCTTTTCTCTTTCTTCTGCTTAGAAACTGATAAGGCTTTAAACACAGGCAGTGTGGAGTTGAGGCAACCACCCCTTCCCTCACAGACATGTGGTCATGGGCATGCCTGGGCATGCCTTGGGTTAGCACGCGGGTGGGGGTGGGGCACACTCCACTTCCGGCAAAACATGCGGCTGGTCCAGGGAGGGGTGGCTGACACGTCACTTCCGGCAAAACACGCATTGCATGATGGGAGGGGTGGCTAACACGCAGAGGATCATGGGAGGGGGGGGAGGGACTATGACGTCACTTCCGGTGAGTCAGCATTTCCCTTATCTGATCAGCCCAATACAAAAAAGGTATATACTATTACTACTCTCCATCAACAGCTTGATTCTTAAACAAGTTCAGTTTTGATCCCACAATATTATTTTATTCAGTCCTTCCATTGACAGAAAGCTAGTTCACAGATTGAGACAGCACACATTTTATCAAAACAATCTTTGGTATCTGCTGGACAAGTGTCTTTCTAGGAACTGATAATAATAGTCTTTGCAAGAATTTAAATGTGGTAGATCCAAAGTTCTTTAGACATTGATGCTGTAATTTTCAAATTTTAGGAATGTAGTTGAATAATACATGAATATGTTTAGATACTAAATTTCTGTATTAACAATATAAAGAACATATGCTGAAGTGTCCAATACACCTGAAAAAGAAGATTTTGATAAATTAGTCTCATGTTAAGATCACAAGAAACATATCTGACATATGTTTTAAAACCTCAGATCATTGACTTGTTAGCACTGGATACTTCAGTTCTTTATTTCAGATGTTTTGTAAACTGTTATCGATGTAAGTTTCTTCAGTTGGATACAAATTAATCATTGGTTTGACTTCTAAAAAATCTTTGTCTAATATTCTCAATGTTTTTACAGTTTCCAAGGCTGCCAATAGATGACCTCCTATATTGCCATTCAGCAATTTTAGACAGGGTTTTCTAATATGTCAAATATCTTACAGGTACCTGTATTTGTATCTTACAGGTACAATTAGCAACAAACTGATCTAAAGCATTAACTCCATTTTCAGCCTATATTTTCCAAAGAAGCCTTTTATCCAGCTTTTAAAAATAAGCATATGTTCCTATATAATCATCAATTTGGATATGTCTTCTTGGATGTTACAATTCTGCTCTGTTAAACCCTGGTCCAGAGCTTGTTAATAATGGAAAGCTCACAATTTAATATGCACAAACCATTAACAAATGAATGAGTTTGTGAAGCCCAAACTGTTTGTTTGTTTTGTCGGAACTTTACATTCCAGGGAAACATTTCAATCCTGACTTTATTGCTCTTTATTTGAGCAATAAAATAGCATGCAATCTGTGTTTTCCCAGGCTAGATCACAACACTATTCTTCCTGTTATAGTCATATAGTATAAACAGAGAGAAGGAGTGGGATGGTTTTTAATTTTCTCTCCCCTCTCCAAATCATTGGGGAATGTTTATACTTCTTTGTCAGGTTGTTACCTGTGACTAGGAAGGAATCTCTGAGTAAGAAACATGTATTTGTGTGCCCCCCCTCCCTCCCTCCCTCCCTCCCTCCCTCCTTCCCTCTCTCTCTCTCTCTCTCTCTCTCTCTCTCTGATTTATATCCTGTAGGACACTTGTAGCTTTTAATTGGAATTTTCCCATTACATCTAGAAATTGGCTATTGCATGACGCGGAGCCGTATTTCTTTATTTAATGCAATGATCAGGAACTGCAGAATGAAATTAAGATTCCGGTCTATTGGTCTTCCTTTCATGAAGTGGACAAAAACCTCTGTCCGGTTACTCTAAGGTGTAAACCTATGTTAGGTGGAACGACATACTCTCGTGTTTATGAACAGACTGAAATTTTATCTGATTATTAAATAACATCTGTCATTGTAGAAAGTACCTTAGTTCATTAAAGACTATGGCATTGATATGGAGGAAAGCATCAGTAATATCAGTGGGACTGTTAATATCTATCTTTGTTTATACCCATTGATAATTCTTGTTTCCTATCCTTTCTTAGTAACACAAGCTGATATCCAGGAAAAGTAGAGATTATTATTTTATTTTATTTTATAATTTATTTCATTTTATTATTTATTATTTTATTTTCCACAACCAGAATTACAGGAAATCATCACAGGATACTTCTCACTGAGGAGATCAAAATACATCAGGGCTGTATCATGTCAGAATTTGAGCAGAACCTCATGTGATAACAGGTTCTTCCATTTAAAAAAACTTATATATAGAAAACTAGCATTTCAGAGGGAAAGATTGGCTTTTGCGACTTGCTGGTTTTCTTCATACAAAGTGTTTTCTTGAGTAAGGATGACTCAACCAATAGAACCACCACCTGAAGTTTGATTTAGTATAGATCATTTCTGGGTAAGAAAAAGGTTTAAAAGAGAGAGAGAAAAGGATCACATTTATATTTACTCTTGCTTCCTTAAACAACTATCCTTTCAGGATGTTTAAGACTTGTGTTCAAGCTCTGTTTAACATACACAAACTTCACTTTCCCGGGGCCTTTTGTTAAGCCTGATTCTAACATTTAAGTCATTAAATACTCTTGGGTGCCACTGAACAACACACAGAATGTATTTGCACTTTTTAATCATACCTTTGAGGTGATGAATTTGGTTGGGAGTCAAATATTTATCAAGAAGGATGAAGCAGATCCTTATTTTCTTTCTCCTTACTTTATAGTCAGATATACTTTCACTCCATTAATTCTCAGAAATAGGAAAGCATTATAAAATAATTCTAAGGTTGCAATCTTATGGCCAGAGGATTCATCCCAAAGGAAAAATCTCCAAGTTAAGAGGGAGAGATCTGACTTTAGCAGGGAAAATCCAACCTTGAAAAGCCCTTAAAGGGGAGTGTAGAGATGGGGCAGAAAGACCAATGGGCCAGAAAGATGCAACCACCACAATGTTGACCTAGGAAAATATCTGCATCAACTCTACAGCTAGCAGTTGGAAAAGAATGGGTTTTTTAAAAAAGAAAAATTGGGAAGTGAACAAACAGACTCAACAACTAAACACAAAGATACATGTTAAACCAAACTAATTGAGAAGGAATATGGGAGAAACCAGTCCATACTCCAGGAAATAAAGCCAGACTGCTCACTTGAGGGAATGATATTAAAGGCAAAACTGAAGTACTTTGGCCACATAATGAGAAGACAGGATACCCTGGAGAAGATGCTGATGCTAGGGAAAGTGGAAGGCCAAAGGAAGAGGGGCCGACCAAGGGCGGGATGGATGGATGATATTCTGGAGGTGATGGACTCAACCGTGGGGGAGCTGGGGGTGGCGACAGCCGACAGGAAGCTCTGGCGTGGGCTGGTCCATGAAGTCACGAAGAGTTGGAAGCGATTGAACGAATAAACAACAAATGGGAGAAAGAGGCATGGGAGATCTTTGTAGATAATCCCCAATAACCAATGGGGCCAGTACTGATTGAAGAGCTGAAAGTCAATTGACCAAGAAGGCTGTCAGTAGCCTCAGGGCACTTGCCATAATCCAGAGGGGATTATCCTTGGGAAGAATACAGAGGACAGGAAATGTTATTATCAATTACTGCATTATTCCTGGAACATACTGTTGTTGGAATTTCCTGCTGATAGTTAACTTGCTTTTGTTTAAATCATCTAACAAGAAATGTTATTTTTAAAAGCAATTCCTTTGCACTCCTCCCTACAACTCTTCAGAGAATGTCACCTTCTGTCCTAGTAGATGCTGGAGCAGAAGAGTTGAGAGGAGCAGAATCCTTACTTAACCAAGGTAAAATTCTTTCCAACCCCTTCATAGCTGCTCTGCTTTGAATCATGTGACCACAAGGAGGGCTCAGTTAGCAGCATTTAGAATCCTTGCCCAACCTTCTCCCATACAGTAGGTGGAAGTTTTCTAGATTTTGTTTTTCTCCACAGCCCCTGCCTGGATCCTTCCCAGTTTTGAGATCTATGTTTTTTTTCAGCTGGCTTCTCTCCACTCACCAAATTAGGCCCCATTCTAGAATTATCTAGAATTAATAATGACGGAGTGAGCCCCCGCACTCGCCCCAGCTCTTGCCAACCTAGCAATTCGAAAGCATGCAAATGCAAGTAGATGAATAGGTACCACTTTGGTGGGAAGGTAACAGCGTTCCACGTGCGTCATGCCGGCCACATGACCGCGGAAGCGTCTTCGGACAACTCTGTCTCTTTGGTTAACAAACGGAGATGAGCACCAGCCCCTAGAGTCGGACACGACTGAACAAATGTGCGGGGGGAACCTTTCCCTTTCCCTTACTAGAATTGTCCAGTGGACAAATAGGCAAACAGATAGACAGAGTCCTGAGCCCCCTTTTTTAAATTTCTTTCCAGGAAACAAAGAATAAAAGGGAATGCTTGAGGCAGGGTTCTACAGCTGATGGACCCAGGTATGTTGCAGATCAGATATCTGAAGACAGCTCTTCAAATTGCTTCACCATCAGAAGAAGGAGGACCACTGCTTACTAGCATAACTTCTACTGTTAGGTCTCTCCCAACCTTCACCGTCGTCAGTGTGCTGGGAGAGAGCAAGGAACCTACTCACAATATAGACAGGAATATGACTTCATACTTTCAGAAGACAATGAGGATTCGGAGGAGTGGGATTCAACACGTGTGGCCTTGTTATTTCTCAAACTTGATAATAATTGTGTTAGGGCAACCAGATCATTCTGCCAAGATTTAGATGACCAAGAGATTGCAGAGAAGATTCAGAGGCATTAGCTCTTTGCTGTCCTCTAGTGCTCATCTGAATTTGTGTAGCCCAGATCTGGTAGCTTTATATACTGTAATGGTTTCAAGTCAAAATGCTATTTGATCTTAGTAATCAACGGAATAACATTTGGTCTGTATTTTCTCCAGGAAGAGTAATCAAATGGCATTTTGTCTGGAAATTCAGATGGAGTGACGTCTGTAATTCAAATCTGTTTGCCATTTTATTTTGTTTTATTTCTCAGTTGTGAGATGGAATTGTAGCGACGTAGCCAAACCTTTCCATGGAAAAATGCCATGTGGGTCAAAGAGGATTTTTGCTAACAAACAACCCCAATTCACAGTGCTCCAAATAGTCATCCTGTATCCGTTGGGTGGCAGCTGTCCCAAAATGAAAAAGAGTTTTAAAAATAAAAAGAAGAAAACCTTCCACCTTGGCTATACAACACAAGATAGAAGAAAGAATGACATGATGCTGGTTTTCTCATTTTTTTAAAAAAAAAGGAAAAACAGACAAAGTGCATATATTCACCAGTGAGAAGATAACATTTCTTCCTGATATTGGTCTGCTCCAATTGTAGGCCACTACAATTTCTTTACCCTGAGAGTGGGCTGGGCTGGAGAAGACAGGCCCACCCCAGTGTACTCCACCAAAGATATTGAAGCCCTTTAGAAGAGATTCATAAGACAGAGTGGCCATTTGGAGAACTGTCAAACTCTCCTTCTCCTGCCATTCCTTCATCATCTATGGCAGACTCTAAGGATCTTTTTCATGAACAACTGCCAGAATTAGCATTACGTTCTCTTCCATAAACCCCTATTAATAGTTAGAGATACTTAGAAACTTGAATGCAGACTGTGGAAATGGCAGAGAATTAAGGCTGAAATCCCTACTTAGCCCTAAAGGTCACTGTTTGATCAATTTCTTCCTCCTACAGTGACAGTGTGCCAGGGAGGCAAACTTAAGATGCTGGGCAGTGTGTGTGTGTGTGTACCTCATCTATCATCTATCATCTATCATCTATCATCTATCATCTATCATCCATCCATCATCCATCATCCATCATCCATCATCCATCATCCATCATCCATCATCCATCATCTATCAATCATCTGTCATCTGTCATCTGTCATCTGTCACCTGTCACCTGTCATCCGTCATCCGTCATCCGTCATCTGTCATCCGTCATCCGTCATCCGTCATCCAATCATCTATCATCTATCATCTATCATCTGTCATCTATCATCTATCATCTGTCATCTGTCATCTGTCATCTGTCACCTGTCATCCGTCATCCATCATCGTCCATCGTCCGTCCATCCATCCATCCATCCATCCATCCATCCAGTTATCTGCTGCAGTGAAAAAAATGGGTGGTACACTCTAGCATGATATCTACAAATAAACTCTTTAATGTAGTATGCTGTTTGCCCGTTAATATTCATCATTTGATGGCCCAATTCCCACAATATTCTCAACAGGAGGAGTGTTTTGGAGGAGCACCCAAAATGGATTAATTGACCTAGTCATCTAACCCCAAGGAGGTTATATTTAACCCTAAATAGACCCAGTTGTGCCCAGCTAAACTAACTCCACCTGATCACACAGTTAACTCAGTTTGACCCCAGAGTCTTCCAAGAAAAAGAGCTGGAGAGAAAGAATGGCTGAAGAAAGAAGCTTCTCCAATATGTGACACATTGGAAGAGAATTGGTTGCCATGGCCAAATCACACCTACTGTTTGGTCATTGAGAATGGGTTAGAGATGTAATGAAGCCAACACAAAGGCTTATGGGATACTAGGCAATTCCTGGGAAAAGTGGGATGGGGACATTGTATTTTCCAAACAATGACTTTTGATCCAGTTATTTATTTATTATTTATTTATTATTCAAATTTATTCCCCGCCCATCTCCCATGCAAGGGACTCTGGGCGGGTTACAATAAATAAAAATTTAAAAACTATACAAAATATCTAAAAACACAAACAAAACATAATAAAATAAAATCCAGGATGGGCTTGGACCCGCAGAATAGATCGTGGAGCTATGGGGCCAGCCAACCCCAGGAGGCACTACCACCTCCGTCATCCCAGGCCAGGTGGCAGAACCAGGTCTTAAGGGCCTTCCGAAAGGCCAGGAGGGAGGGGGCCAGTCTCACCTCCGGGGGCAGGATATTCCATAGGGCGGGTGCTATCGCAGAGAAGGCACGCCTCCTGGACCCCGCTAGATGGAATTCTCTTGTTGAGGGGGTCCGAAGCATGCCCTCTCTGCATGCATGGGTGGGGCGGGCCGACGTTATCGGGACGAGACGGTCCCTCAGGTACCCTGGTCCTATGCCATGTAGGGCTTTAAAGGTAGTCACCAACACCTTGAATTGGACCCGGATGCAAACTGGCACCCAATGCAGCTCGCGTAGCAGTTAGTGTGATTGTATGTTGCCAGAACCACTAGGAAGGGGTTGACAGGGTTGGTGGCTGACTGGGGTAATCATGCTATGGAATGGGGCCATTGATTGGAACATCTAGTCTTGTATGCAGTTTTGAGCACCCAAAATAATTCTTCCGAAACATCCTATTTTTTGATGGGGGAAGATCTCACGTTGATCTGAGGACTCAAATGATGGACATCCATTCCTCTTCTGATAAACACATATTAGCTTATATCCACAATGCAACCCCACTTTTGGCCACTTTTAAGGCAGTTGCTAGGAGAAATGCAAAATTTTAATGGTCAGATTTATGCTAGTAGGAACAAAATGAATAAACCAATCTCCAAGTTGACAGCCAGTCAAGAGTTGCTTCAGGCATTCTCTCTCTCTCTCATTCTCTCTCTCTCTCTCTCTCTTTCTCTTTCTCTTTCTCTCTCTCTCTCTGTGTGTGTGTGTGTGTGTGTGAGAGAGAGAGAGAGAGAGAGTTGCCAGGTTATTAGTCAACAAAACAGAAGGTACCATGATGGTTCTTGCAAGAAACTGAATCTAATATTAATAACTGTCTGGTAAAGAAGAAGTGCTTCTGCCTAACAGGGGTGAGTCAATAATGGATGAATTATATTTTATATTGAATCTTTCAAATCCAGCTATGTGGAGGAAGTTGACTAGATATTTGCAAGTCAATGCCTACTTTATTGCATGCTTTAGCTCATGTATATTTTAGCTTCAGCTGTCACAGACAAACTATTTGAATTGGAGGTAGAAAGAATTATGCTTGCTTTGGCCCCAAATAAAAAATAAATGTATTCTGTGCAAAAAAATATCATTAGATGCTTCAGTCTGGAATGTGCCATAGTTCATTCTTATTTTCCCACTTTTCTTCTGCAATATTTGTTTTATTCTCACAGCCACCTTGTAAGAGAGATTAAACAGTGACAGGGATTAGCCCAAGGTTATTTTTTGAACTTGGAGTGGAAATCAGAACTCAGGTAGCCAGAACTGTTGTCAGCCAGGCAGACTAACCACAGTCAGGTTTTTGCAGAACTTAGACCAAACTGTACACTTCTTTCTATGATTTATGTTCTTTAAGATCATAAATAGAGCCACCCTTCTAATTGGCATTTTTCAACCCTTCCATGGCATCTTCAGTATTGGTGACAAAGACGGTACAAAGTATTTTTCTACTAAATCAAGCTGTGCTGCCCTTTCTAACTTACTTCTCCGAACTCTAAAGGGAGGTGGTGACATTTAAAAGCAGATTTTAATATATCTGCATAGATCCAAACCATTTTAAACTGCATGAAACTAAATAATACTCAATGTGTGTATGTGACTAGAAAGAGAAGATGATAGTTTGGGTTCTATTTGAGACGTATACATGCTGGAGCAATAATACTGGAGCAATGATTCTTGAGACCTTAGCATTCTAATTTAAAAGCTTTTAATTAGAAAATACCTTATTAGAATTACAGTAAAGCAAAGTTGTCAATAAAGGTGGAATTGCAGTCCAGGAAGACATCAGCTTCGATTCTGCATAAAGTCCAACCTGTGGAGAGGCAGAGAGAGAGAAGACCAATGTTACAATGCAGGGACATCTGACTCCCCCATTGTTGTACATCTGCTACTTTGAAGCCAGACTGCAGGTGACTATATTTGCCATGCTGTGTGATGCATTGTGTGTATGGGAACCATTCTTGCTTAAATTTGGTTCGACTTCTGTTGTGTATATACATGAAATGTTTCTTAAGTCCAAAACAGCCAGATAACGTTCGGAAGCAGCTCAAACACCTCCCTAATTCACTGAACTATAAGAGAAGGTGGTGCAGCCCAATTGGACTTGCATGATTCTGTTATTTGAGCCAATCTCAATAAAAGTAGTTTTAGCCTTTCTGTGGAGTCGATTTCCTGGTCTGGTCTCCCTAGTGGGGATGACACCTACCTAGTCCTCCAAGGAAAAGAGCTAGAGGGAAAGAGTGGCCGGAAAAACAACTGTCTATATTATATAACTTGCAGCCAGACTTGGCAGCTCCCTAACACTGGTAGCCAGCAGTGGGAAGTGGCGAATGCAGTCTGGATAACCCTGATGCAATAGTTCACGAGACACTAGCATTTGCTGGAGAAAGCGGGTGGGAGCTCTGAATTCCTCCAGTGGTAATTTTGGCCTGATTTGGACCCTGCTGCCAGAAATATCAGTAATGAGATTTGATTGGGATAAGTGGACAATTAAATTAAGTAGGTGGGACCCACTGTGAGCGTAGTCCTACATTTTCAAGACACGGCAACTTCTTAGCAAGAAGAAGAGAGACAGTTATTTTATATCATAATTTATTTATTTTTATTTATTTATTTATTTATCGTATTTATACCCCGCCTATCCCCTCCCTAACGGAGGAATCTAGGCGGCTTACATACATATATATATATTAACATTTCATACATATACATTTAAATCGCGCGCTAAGGAAGGGGGTAAGGGAACCGACTCTTCTAAGGCTCCGGACTACATATCCCAAGATGCCTTGAGCCGGCTGCTGACGTCCTTGTAGATGTTACTTCCGGGTTCGTCGTCACCGCCGCCATTCGATCTTCCTCCGATCTTTCTCTCCTCCGGTGGAACCGACTTCCCGACAGGACGCCAGCAAATTTTCCCACTTAAGGTGGTACCCATTTATCTACTTGCTAAGCTTTCGAACTGTTGGGTTGACAGGAGCTGGGACTAGCAACGAGAGCTCACCTCGTTGCGCGGGGATTCGAACTGCCGACCTTCCGATCAGCAGTCTACAGCTCAGCGGTTTAACCCGCTGAGCCACCGCTTCCCATAATTATTACATCACATGTGGGATCACCAGTGAGAGAGGGGCTTTAAAAAAAACAAAAACCTATTGTGTTATATCTGAGATGTGCTTTCCTGGAACAGAAGAGACTTAAAAATAATTCTGCAGCAGGATGGGATTGCTGTCCACCATAATAGGACAAAGGAAAACAAGAATGTTTTCAACGTGCTTGATTGTGTTATGGTGGACAGCAATCCCATCCTGCTGCAGAATTATTTTTAAGTCTCTTCTGTTCCACCTGTGCTGGCACTTGGTTGGAAACTTACTGGTGAGCACAGTCAGGCTGAGAAATGTCCACTTTGAAGAGACCCTTCCAAGCTATGTGGGCTTTTCCTAACAGAGAGTGATAAATGCCCCCTTTTTTCTCATCCCACAGTTCCAACCTGACATTTATGAGCTGCTCCATTCACATAGAAAAGCATGGGGTGTGGCTTCATGTTTATTCTCCCCACAGCCCAAGGAATGATGGAGAAGAGACTTGAGGCCTCCTCTTTCTCATTCTGTCGCTTCGGACATTTTGAACTCAGCCCCAAATCCTGAAAAGGTATTAAAGGATTAGCAAATTTCTCCCTGCTTAGGTAGCAAAGCAAGGAGAAACCGAGAAGCCCAGACACTTTTCTTATTTGTATTGTGAGGAGGGTGGTCAATTCAGGGTTGGCCTGCTTGCCATTTCTAACTAGACCAGGCTTTGCTTTGGCAGGGTTTGAAGGAAGGAGAGAGGCGCTACTTTTACAGCATTCTGAGCATCTACGACAGCCGCGGGCCGAGGCAAGAGCTGTCCCGTCGGTACATGATCAACCTTCAGCGCCAGAATGTGCTGGGTGAGTGTCAGCCGGTGCAGCGCCTTGCATCAGCAATCCAGAGAAATTGGAGAGCAAGGGAGAAAAGCTGGGGATTATGAAGTAAGGTTTATGGGCCGTGAAGGCGCATCTCACTCACAGCCGGAATTATAGGCAGGGTTCACGCAGCCTTCAGCCAAGAGCTTTGTTCTTCTCAGCAGGGGCAGTACGAACAACAGGAAGAGCATTAGTGTGGGTCTGATGTTATTTATACCACATTCATCTGCTGTGCAGTTTGTCTTTAGTGCCTATCCACCAAAATGCTACAAACACACCCCAAGACAGCTGAAAGATAAATGCTTTGGAATGAATATTTAGCTATCACAGCGGACTCAAAAAAAAAAGAAAAGAAAGAAAAATCAAGCCAACCGACTTCTCTGAAATGCATGAAGTATTTCTTCATGTATATTCCAATCTCCAGGCTTTAGAACTGAAGACAGGAACCTTCTTCGAGGGCCAGTCTGGAGAAAATTCCTGACCTGAAACTTGAAAACAGGATTTGCATCTGGGGATAACGGGATTGGTCCCGTGATCTAGAATAATTGGCTTTCCCCAGGTTTTTCAGTCATAATCCATGCCGTGTTTTTGCTTCAAGTTCATGAACATTTTAGTAGGGCTGGAAAAGACTTCTGTCTGAAAGAGAACAGCCATCTGTCAGTGACAACGCTGAGCCAAACCGGGGTGGGGAATGATTTTGGGGATAAGGATTGCACACTGAAAATAGGTATAGAAAAAAGAAGGTGGGCCAACATGGTGAAGATCAGTGGGACCAGAAGGAGAAAAAAAAAAAAGAAGAAATCAATCTTTAATAAATTCAATGTATGAAGAGATAAATTCTCAGGCAGGAAAGCATGCTCTCATTTAAATTTTTGCCATTGTTGGCCCATTTTTCCTGCAGGTTCAGACATTTGGTGTATATGCTTGGCTGAGGAATCAAAGAAATGAAGCTTCCATCTGTGGATTCTGACTCTAAGTCAAAATCCTTCCCCAACATAACAATACCAATATTTTTTCTTGAACTAGTATAACATTGAAGAGAAACTCTACTGAACCAGTTTTATTTAAACCAAGAAAAGAGTGCAATTTAATGTCTAAAGACAGCAATTCCAAAATATTTAAGTTCATTCCTAAATCTTAAATAAATACCATCCTTGATATGACAAGCCAAAAGAAAAATGCAAAAAGGAAATGCAACAACTAATATATAAAACTGGGATTTTATTCTTCTGGAGATTAAGTCACTCTGTATTGCTCATAAATTTCTACTGAATATCATTCTTTACAAGTTGCTACTAAGGTTGCTGTTATTATGGCATAGAGTATATGCCATAATTTATTTATTTTATTTATTTATAATTCGATTTATATTCACCGCTCCATCTCCCCCTAATAAATGAGAAGTGGTAATAAATACTTAATTTTAGATTAAAATGCTTGATACAACATATATTTGAAAAAGCCTTTTAAAATGGAAGGGTTAGGGAGTCATAGTAAAGGTAAACATTTGTGCAGTCGTGTCCGACTCTAGGGGCCGGTGCTCATCTCCGTTTGTTAGCTGAAGAGCCAGCGTTGGCCGAAGACGCTTCCACGGTCATGTGGCCGCATGACGCGCGCGGAACGCTGTTACCTACCCACCGAAGTGGTACCTATTCATCTACTTGCATTTGCATGCTTTCGAATTGCTACGTTGGCAAGAGCTGGGGCTAGTGCGGGAGCTCACTCCGCACGCAGGGCTAGGGATTCGAACCTCCGAACTTGCAATCTTCCGATCAACAAGCCTGGCGTCTTACCCGCTGGGCCACCACGCCCCTTTGTGAGTCATACACAGTTGCAAACTCTTATTTGCCCATGTTCTTAAAGATAACAAGGTAGAGTGGAGTTGTTTATTTAGCTGGGTGGTTCCCCACATTTTCTGAATGTTTATTTAGTGGTTCACAACTGCAGAAAGTTTGAGAAACACTGATCATGCTAATATCATCTATACCAGTCCTACCCAAACAAATGCTCTCTAAATAGGTTAGAATTCAACTCTGATAACCCCCAGTGAGCATTGGCTATCATGAGATATCAATTTATATCAGGGGTGGGCAACATCAGGCCCGTGGGCCGTATAAGGCCCGCAGGGCTTCCGCCTGCAAACCCCGCCCCTTCCACGCGATTGGCTCCCGCCCGCAAACCCCGCCCCCAGTGCTTGTGATTGGCTCCCGCCCACAAACTCCGGCCCCTGGTCCGTGGAAATCCCAGAAACCCCGCCCCCCGGTCCCCGGTTATAAATATCCAAATGGCCCTTGGCAGAAAAAAGGTTCGCCACCCCTGGGTTATATGCACAGAAATAAAATACATGTATCTAGCTGAACTGGCCTGATCTCAAAAAGCTGTGCAGGATCCATAAGCATTTGGATGTCAATACTGAGCTCTAGGCTAGTGTACTTGGAAAAAAATACTCTGGAAGAAGGCAGTATCAAATTGCATGTATTGTGGCCTTGAAAACTACATGGATGTGTTGAGAAAGTCACCAGGACTCAAGGTCAACCTGACCGAGATTTACCTGCACATGGAAAACAGCTCTCTAGGGTTTCAGACAGAAGTCTCTTCTAGCTCTACCTGAAGAAGCCTGGATGTTCTTACATCCATGTGCTCTGTCTCTGAACTATTGTTCGCTTGGTTGCAAACCCTCTATGACTCTGGAAAATCTTAGTGTTCGTTTACTTGTTCTATGAGTAATGAAAATGTGTGGACAAAACAGAAGCAGTTACCATAGGGGTAAAATTGGAGGCAATTTTTTCTGGGAAGCGATAGCACATTTACGGTTTTGTGTTCTGCTGAACTTTGATTGATGAAATTAGAGGCAGACTTCAATTTAAATTGGCTTTCTTACAAGTGTACAAGATAGCTGTCTGCTATAATCCACCCTGACTTTACCCTTGCTCTAAGAAATGGCTCACTCTGTTCCAGGTTGGTTCGACTTTAAAGAGAAATCTGATTTTCCCATCATTTTGGAACGTAGACTGTTATTCTAAACAATACTTGATTAGCTTGCGTAAATTAGAGAGAAAGAGGCAGATCTAAAAGGAATCAGAGAGAGAAGCATCTGTCTCACAATTAAGGCAGCACAAACTAGGTCTCTCTCATCTTTCACTCCTACAATTATTGAAAACCATGTCACATCACCACAGGACGAGGGCTGCTGGTAGAACATTCTGAAGCTCTTCCTGCAATTAGGGTTGTTATCTTCCAATGCTACAGTCTATGCATGGCAGGGAGCCCTCTTCACTCCATCAACTTTTATGGCCTCACCAGCTCATGCTGTCTACTGTGATGGCGCTACACCGGTGGTTCAGTTCTCCAGGACATTTTTAGTTTTCAGGCCAAAGTAGCAACTAGCTCTCAGAATAACAGATCAGTCTCACCCTTGTCACCTTCCACCCCTCTCTCCACCAAAATCTGATGTAGTTATTTGAGTACTGGTCCACCTGACAATTCTTGACCTCCTTTTCAAAAACATTTTTAAGGGCTCATCACAAAGCAGCAAGTGGAATACTATGCTTCCTACATAAAAGATTCACCATCCTACAGAAGGTCAAAGCTGGGAAGAACATCTTCCTTGAAGGCAGACTGCAGGAGATCACAGCTGCATTTCTGTAATTAAATATGAATCAAAGAAGCCATAGAGAACTCTCACACAGCAAGCAAGCATGAATCACTGTTTGGCATTTGTGAAAATAGGACACTTCACCTTCTGTTGGTCCAATTTTGCAAGATGCAGTGGACACATCTAGAAGTTAGACTAGATGCTTACATAAGAGGCTGGATGGCTCTTACCACTTTTTAAAATGGATGTTTTATTTTTTTTTTAAAAAAAAAGTGTTTGGAATTTTCTTAATGTTATGTGATTCATGTACAACCACTTTGTCCTTTGAAAGCATGGAGACAAAATTGACTAGAAGAGTGTGACCCAAGGAGATTTGGAGGAGATAAACATTAGGTGTCCTGACTAGAAGTATCCATGCTTCTAGTCAACCATCAAAAAGACAAAGTTATTTTTTCCCAAAGCAAGCTTTTTGTTTTCAGAGATATATCTGTCACTTATGAGTGCTTGAAAAAGAAACAAACAACCCGTAAAAGTGATTGTTATGATAACAACCTCTGTACCGTGTTCACTATGAGATTTCTCAAGACCAAGAATCTGGGCACTCCGGTCTCACTGTATACATATACAGATCAGGGAACCCTTTTAGTTTTTTTAACTACTTGTGGACAGTACGTTGATGCCATTGACTGGAAAAGCTAGTATAGTGTCAGTACTGTAAGGGGGAGAATAATGCTAAATGGATTCAAAGAGCTTCAGAGTGAATGTAATCTGGACAGTATACGGCATTTGTATTACAGGTAGTCCTCGCTTAACAACCATTCGTTTAGTGATGGTTTGGACTTATGACGGTGCTGAAAAAACCAACTTATGACCGGTGCTCACACTTATGGCCATCGCAGCGTCCACATAGTCACGTGATCACGATTTGGGCTCTTGGCAACCAGTTTGCATTTATGACCATCACAGTGTCCCATGGTCATGTGATTGCCATTTTTGACCTTCCTGGCTGGCTTCTGGCAAGCAAAATCAATGGGGAACCATGTGATTCGCTTAACAACCACGTGGTTCACTTAACGCTCATGGTGATTCGCTTAATGTCTGCCACAAAAAAAGGTCATAAAATCAGGTCAGCTTTGCTTAATGACCGCTTTGCTTAGCAATCGAAATTCCGGTCCCAACTGTGGTCATTAAACGAGGACTACCTGTAATCCCTTTGACTGGCTAAAGCTCCTGAACCTCCTTGCGCTTATCAGCATAGCTGGAATTTTGAAAATGTCACAGACGTTTTCATAAACTGGCTTCCCTCGTGGAAAAAGCCAACCACAAAACCCCCAAGTTCCAGAAGGCAAATTACTGAGGTGAGAAGAAAATGGAGGTTACAAAATCACTGTTTCTCCCAAAAATGTTACCTACCACCTCAGTTTCTCTTTCCAAGATAGGAAACTGAGCATGCTATAAAATACACTTCATTCACTTGCCATGTTTACCTTTGGCCAGGGGGAGGCCAAAAATATTCCTGGAATTCTAGATGGTCCTCTGCACTCCTATTTGCCTTTATGCTATGCCCAGCTCCTAAGACAGCGTCTTAATGTCATAGTGTACCAATCTCCTATCTGAATAAAACCAGAATTGGCAAGGGCAGCAGGCATGATACTAGAGAGAAGCTGATGTTAATTATATCAACAGCCAAGAACTGCTAAGATTCAAGGCCACCACACTCAGGGCCAAGAGTTCACTGAAAAGCGAGAAAGACAGGGAGAAGACGAAGCAATGGATTTAACTGGTGCGGACAGAACTGTGCTTTTCTGTGGGCAGAGAGGGCAATCAGATGTATAATGTGGCTTCTTATCTGGCTGTGTTGTATGACTGAGAGGCTTCAGCTGTACCCATGCATGGCAGGCAAGCTGAACTATGAGAGATTGTGAGGAGGCTGGAAAGAAAACAGAAGAATTATAGATATAAACCGTCCATAGATGGGAGGGGAGTTTATTAGCAGCTTATTTCATGAACATCAGCTTAGTCCAGCTTGCAAAAAACCTGGAAAGAAGAGACTCAAACTGTTTAAAGAGATTCCACCTTAATGAACTCATGAATAAAACAGACCTAGAGGTTCATGTTACAGTTTCCAAGATTCTGTACTTTATCCCTAACCCTTGCATTAAAATATCTTATTGAAGTCTGTGTGTAATTGTTGCTTCCTTGCTTGTTCTCTACAGACCTGACATAAACTCTGAGAAGTTGGGAGCTGAGATTTATTGAGTGCCGGCCACGAGAACTTGACATCTGGTGTACACCAAGGAGGATATCCATGGAATTAGTAATGACCATGGGTACCATGTTGGAACTGTGCCACAGGCTCTGAATGCATAATCTGTATTTTTCCATTCTTCATAGAGCACAAATTGGTTTTAAAGCCTATATAGGTGTATTGTCGAAGGCTTTCACGGCTGGAGTTCGATGGCTGTTGTGGGTCTTCCGGGCTGTGTGGCCGTGTTCTGGAAGTTGTGGTTCCTAACATGTCTATGAAGGTTCTCAGTCATCCAGGTGGAATTGTCTGTAGCTTGAATCATGTCAACTGGATTTCTATTTTCTTAGTGGAAACGTTTCACTCCTTATCCAAGGAGCTTCTTCAGTCTGAGTAAAGTTAGTAAGGGAATCCTTAAATATGTTTCTAGGCTGGCTGTGTGACCTTGCACCTGGGGCTAGGTCATGGTTATTTTTGAGATGTTTGTTTCTAAGTCCCTTTATCATCTAAAGGAGGATCGTTAAGATTACCCTGCTGCTGTTGAGCTTGCGAAATGGTCTTAATCTTCCTAGGCACAGAAGACAAAGCAGGAAGGAAGATAGGGGAAAGGTTATGCCTGAGGCCCCCACCTCTATTCAAGGAAGGATTTTCCAAGTTGGCATGAGTGGTTCCTAACGTTTCGCCAGCATCTTTCGCCAACATTGCCACTCTACCTGGGCACAGAGAGATCGCTCCTGTCTGTGCTCCTGCCCTCTGAAGATGCCGGCCACAGATGCTGGCGAAACGTTAGGAACCACAACTTCCAGAACACGGCCACACAGCCCGGAAGACCCACAACAGCCACCTATATAGGTGCTTTGCACAGATAGTACAATTAATTTTATGGAGATCTGAAAAAATGGGGATATAAGCTCAGGTCCAGCAAGTGTGCTCTGGATATATAGATACATTCTATTCACGAATGGAAACAGGCAAAAGTATTTGGAACTGGATCCCAATGCTGTAGCTTGAAACTTTTAAGTACCGTACATTGCTTTATTATTGGATATAAGACCTATCTTCCATTTCTTCAAGCTGCTTGATCAAGCCACTGTCTGTTGATGAGCAGTTTAGAAGAAAACTGGGGTGGAGGGAAGAAAACGTTAGTGTGCGTAGTTATGAGGAAGCAGCTTTACAGAAAAAAACTCAACCGCGACAATTTTGTAGATACATGTTGTTTGTGTTTCTCTGTTGTATTAGGATCACTCTGACACCTTGGTAAAAGATTAATTTCGTCCTGGGAAACGAAGCCAAAGCCTCATGTGTGCTCTGGTGGAAGAGCTGGGTGTGAGTTCAGTAAACAAACTCAAGAGGCTTAATGGCGGCTAGGAATGAAAGACGTCAGCAGGGCTGTTTGTGTGAATACATCTTCTACTGATTAAGCCGAAAAGTCCCCATGGACCAGTAGGTGATGTGTCTATACCACCATCCCAGTCAGATAAACCACCTGAGTACTCGGTTTCATTTAGTTCTCAGGATGTTTTTCCAGCATTCTTCTAGAACAGTGTTTCTCAACCTTGGCAACTTTAAGATGTGTGGACTTCAACTCCCAGAATTCCCCAGCTAGCAGATAGACTTCAACTGCCAGAGCTCCTCAGCTAGCATACTGGCTAGGGAATTCTGGGAGTTGAAGTCCACACATCTTAAAGTTGCTGAGGTTGAGAAACACTGTTCTAGAAGGACTTCCAGGCTTAAAGTCCTTCTGTTCTCCTCAGGAACCCTCTTCCTTTCTCCTTTGCCTAGATAGCTGAGTGTGGATCTGCATAGCCTGAACGTGATCCTCCGGGGAAGCACCAAGTCCAGTGTGGGACACGTTTCATCTGCATTATTCATCAAAGCTTGGTGGAGCCTTGCCTTCTCTATGACCCTTGATGAGTTGCTGAGTCAATATTTTGGTGGGAAGCTGAGAACAAAAGCGCTGTGTTGAAATGGCCAAGATTGTTCTAAGTCAAGTGCAAACATAATGACCTGTTTGCTAATTTCTTTCAGGGCTGGATTTATTTTCCTTGGAGGAGATGGGGATTAAAGAGAAACCTTATCTTTAGGCTCTCATTGTAAAACTGTTATTGGCTGCAAAAATAATTGTAGTAACAACTTAAGCAGCCGTTTGGTCACTACATCATCATTGCGAGTACAAGGGTCCCATTCATTTTGGATAACTATCTTCCTGACTGTTCCTGGATAACTCATACTTTAGGTGGCTTGGGGGTTTACAAATACCTTATTTGGTGATTGTAATCAAAAGAGAGCTGCTTAGATGCACTGTGGGTTTCCAAGTATCTGTAACCATCCCCCACCCTCTTGAGATCTTTACTTTGAAACAAGGTAGAATTAACAGCTTTGCTTCTGTTTCTTACCCAATTCCATTGCATTCCACAAAATCTATCATCACTACCTCTTGTAGTAATATATGCAAATCCCTGTATCTGTCTGAACAGGTAGATATAACAACATTCACGAAGCTAAAGAGCCTTTCTCAGGTCATTGTAGAAAGATAGAAGATAAAGCCATTTAAATACAAGCAAGAATCCTGTAAGTGCATTCCTTTCGTGTATCTCCCAAACTTCACAAAGGTAAGAGCAGATGGTCAGCAGAACCAGTGATCTAAAGAGAGGTGAACTCCATTTCATTGGATAGTTCAATTGATGGCTGGGCAGCCATCTGTCTGAGATTATAGCAGCATGGAAGTCCTTCTAGAACAGTGTTTCTCAACCTCAGCAACTTTAAGATGTGTGGACTTCAACTCCCAGAATTCCCCAGCTAGCAGATGGACTTCAACTCCCAGAGTTCCCCAGCTAGCATACAGTTAGATTCCCACACTGGGTAGAGAGTTGGATTTCATGGCCTCAATGGCCCCCTCCAATTTTAAAATTATATCAAATTTATTATTAGATCAATGCAGTGCTGAGATAAGAAAATAGCGTGCCTTCTCTGCAGTAGCCCCTGCTCTGTGGAACATTCTCCCCCCGGAGATAAGACATTCCCCCTTGCTCCTGTACTTCCAGAAAAAACTCAAGACCTGGTTTTGTCAACATGCCTGGGGCGGGAAGAAGAGTGTACATTCCTGGGGATGGCTAACGCCTTAGGGTGGCCCTAGAGTGCCCTTTCCATGGTTTTAAAGAAGATACTGCCATCTGGATTTTATTATATTTATTATATTCACAAATTGTTATTTTAATGTTTATTTAACTCTATTTATATTTGTAGTATAGTTAATTATGTTTGACTGTAAACCACCCAGAGTACCTCTCAGGGGAGTTGGGTGGTGATAAATTGAATGAATGAATGAATGAATGAATGAATGAATGAATGAATAAATAAATAAATAAATAAATAAATAAATAAATATTAAGCTATAGCCTTACTCACACATACTTGGGAGTCATTTAAATTGTCCACATTTTTAGTAAGCATTTATAAGATTCATTGATGTAAAAAATATATACTGCCTGATTTTCATCTTATTTCAGTTCTCAGAATTGGATAAGAGCAGAATAACAAAATAAGCTTATTTCATAAAAATGCAACAAGGCACTATAGAGATTCAGCAGGGACTTCCAAAAATAAAAGATGAGTAACTAAAACAACACAAATTTAAACTCGTTGGATTTACACTGTGATTATCATATTTTAAGATCTTGCCTGTGCATCCTCAAACGAATGGTACTACATAACTAGAAAAAAGAGTATGTATTTGATCTTTTCATTTTCGTTTCCATACAAGAAACTTGGACATTTGTCATTTGAAAGCAAAAGGGCATTTTAAAAAATCACTGTATACATCTGAACTTCAATAATATCTCTCTGTATCATGGTCAGTCTTCTTAGTAAAACCCGCTGATAGAAATTCTAACAGCAAAATCAATATGTCTTTGCATGTCCTGTAAAAGTACTCTAAATTAAATTGTCAGAAAGAAATAGAAAAATGAGCGGTGTTCACTTGGACATTTGACAATCTGATTTATAAATAAGCCATGTTAAACATGCAGGGATTGAAACATTGTTGCTTTTATTCCTTCAATGGGTCTACATTAACAGCTACAACCCAGAGGTTTAATCTGATCTAATTCAGGCTCCAGAGTAATTCTTTCTGTCATTTTTGTGATGAACATCAATCATTACAAATAAGGAGCTAGGGAAATAAATTCTAAGTGATAACCCCATGGCTTCAAGATAGTATCCTTGATGCTGGAAAAATTATGTTTGACAGTAGCATTGATCTGTGTCTGGTCTAATGCTTCCTCGGAGCCCAAGGCATGGCAACAGGATGCTCCAATACCAATTGTAGGAAAGAGCAACTGGGAGCATGAAATGCACAATATGCTTGGGACCATGTCCCCATACCACCTAACTCTTGAGGTCTCTGGGAAGGCATTGAGTTCTGCCTTGCTGTACAAGCAAGCCCCCTACAAAAATAGATTAGTCAAGGGCAATTTGCAAAGGAAATGTATGTCCAGTCTGATTACCTGATGCAGAAAGGAAGGAAAAGGGCACCCTCTTCCCTATTGGTTTGCTTGTGAGTTTTCTTGTGGCATCCATTTGGTTGTATTTGGGAAGAAAATGCTGGGCTCCAAGGCCCATGGTCTCATCCAGAATAAGCAGCGATGCTTCTGTTTTTAAACCATCTCTGTTTTTCATCAGGTTCTTATCCCATCTGAGAACATACTTTTGAATGGAACTCAGTTTAACCAAAGTAAAGCTTTCAGCATGCTGGCAATTATTCTATCCAGAGAACAGAAGGAAATCATTTCACGAATATTTTGAAGTCTGTATATTTACTTAGTAAGAATGGGGATGTTACAAGCACATAACAGTCAGGGTGACTGTGCAGGGCAAGTCTCAGTTCAGCAAATGAGAAAATGAATGATTTAAGATTCTGCCTGGATAAACTTTGTCTTCTTAGAACTTGTCCAAAGCAGCCAAAGATCTGAGGGATGGGGACTCAATTAAAGCCAATGCGGGGTCAGGAAACTCACAAACAAAAAGATGAAACAATATTGCTCTGTTCCATAGAGGAGACTTATACAGTTCATACAGAGAACATCTTTGAGCTGAAATTAAAGGTAAAAATTGTATGAGTATGTGCCACATTCTTGGCTAACAGCGAGTTCTTTGATTAAGATTCATAAACAAATGACGCTGGTGTTCAGCTTGATGTGGAGGGAAAAGACCCAGAAGGAAGAAATGGGGCAGGGGGAGTGGGGAGAAAAACTTGAGATGATTCAGTGATGTCTCTGTTGAGGGGCCAGACAGGCAAAATGGCAGTCATGGCATGGGACCAGCCCTTTATACATGTAAGCAACACATATACAAAAAAGGTGGGACTTGGATTACAATACTATGACCACCATCTTGCCTCTTTCGATCCTCTCTCCAGTGGATGCCATGGGAAGATTCCAAGGGAGTTGGAATAGAAGACCTTTCAGGAGGTTGGATTAGAAGGCCTCCAAGGTCCCTTCCAACCCTAGGACTCTATGATTCTGAAAGTAAAATTGTTGAGTAACATGCCCCTACCGGACATTGCATTCAAAGCTCAAGGCTCAAGCAACTACTTTGGGGACAAAATGGAGGAAATCCATGTAATTAAACTTCCTGTGTCTCTCAAAGCAACATATTTTCTATTTATCTTTGCAAACAAGAGGTCCTTTTGAGGAGATAGAAAAAGTTTAATTTTTTTTTAAAAAAAAATCTAATGTGAATCTGGTTTAATCTGCAGAAGACGTCTACTTCTCTATTATCTCCTCAACTTATAATGAATTCCAATTATTTTTATCCATCAAATTGCAAGGCAAAACGCAAAAGACAAAGTCAGGCTTTATCAGGACATTATAGGATCTTGTAAGACCTTTTGAAGATAAACCTTCTCTACTCATGGGGGCTATTGCTATATTTAGTAAAATAGCTCATTGAAGACAACTGCATTGGCTACTAAAAGGTGATGTAAATAAGAAACAAAACACTAATTAGGATGAAAAGTAAAACAAACGATTTTTCAGAAGGGATTTTTAATATCTTATTCAGGGTCTGACTATTTAAGAGACATTGGGTTCCATCCAGACTTACCCATATTTTGAGTAATTCACTGGGAACTAATGGGCTTTAAATTAACCACGAATATCTTGATTTCCATTAACTCCCCTTAATATCTGCTTCATTCCCTGTTCTCAGGGGACTTGGGAAAGTATTTCAAATTCCTCTGGATGATTTTTGAAACTGAGCTCAGAGATAGACATGGCATAAGGTCCGTCTCTTGGTGGTAGAGTTGTGACCTATCTTTCCATTTATTTATTTATTAAATTTAGACACCACCTCATCACATAATTCTTGGCAGTGCATCACTATTATAAAACAGAAGGATGAATGTCTGTGTTAAAGTTAACACCGAGTTAACTCAAAACTAAGATCATTTAAAACAACCCTGACACTTTCAGAGTTCACCAGAAATAGCAGAATAGCTCAGTTTTAACTAGTTTCTGGAAGACCTTTATTGAGGGATCCATCCCTCTACAGGCTCCCTGGTTGCTCTTATTTCCCAATCTAAAATGCCCCATGGGAGGCGTTGCCTCCAGATGACTCTCTGGGGAATCCAGTTGAAGTAAGGAAAGCCAGGGAAATTGCAGACTGCTGGTGAAATGCTCGTACAATGAAAGACAGGACATTTGCATACACTCCTGGGCAAACTTCTTTTTGTTTTTATAATAATTTTATTAAGTTTTACAATACATGTTAAAAGTTAGAATAAAGAAAAGAAATAGAATAGAAATACAAAATAAGAAAAAAGGATAAAGAAAAAGTGAAGTTGAAAAATAATAAACAAAGAAAGTATAGAAAATAGATGTCCTCCAATCTATCTTTGAACTTAAGGTACAATAATTAATTTTAAATGTTAGTCCTTCATATAATACACAGGAACTTTTCTTTGTCATATGTCTTTCAATTTCTATAATCCAATCTTCTGATCTTCATATGGATTTCACCTTTCTTACTGTCTCCCAATAATCCATCTTTGGCTTCCACTCTTTAAAGTAGTAATTAAGTGTTGAGTGTTCATTAATGCATGTTTATCTCTTCCATAAAGTCCAATTAGTATAACAAATAAAAGCCTTATGTACTTCTAATAAACTACAATATATTCTATTCATATTATGATTATATATTCCATTAATACATAACCTAACATAATACTTAACTTAATACATAATATATACTCAATGGCAAATTCGCAATATACACCATCTCATCATATCATTATCTTAAACAATAATCTATAGTATCAACTTATATTTGTGTTTAGCCTTATATCTTATATTTAGAATATCACTTATACTATACACTTATACTCAATGGCAAGTTCGCAAGTATACAATCCAAATCCATGTTTTCATTAACCATTATATCCCAATCATAATACTGAATCTTCTGTTTAGGTTATGCCAAGTTCATAATATGCAAAGTCAAGTTTACAATATACAGCCTGCTTTTTTCTATGTCTCATATAGAGTATCAGAGCAATTTGTATTTCACAGTATCTATCCAATTGCATACTCAGATTTTCTCCCTGTCTCCACAACCATAACATTTTTATATCAAAATTATAATGTATAGCCTTCCGAATGTTTTTCTGAGCCAATACATCCAAAATTCCCTCCTCCTGTTTCTCTTCTATTTCAAAAACGTTTTTCTTTCCTGTTTCAGATTCTATTTTTTGTTTTTCTTTCTCTTGGTCTTGCAAAGATATCAATAATAATTGAGGGACCGTCTCGCCCCGATAACGTCAGCCCGCCCCACCCGTGCATGCAGAGAGGGCATGCTTCGGACCCCCTCAACAAGAGAATTCCATCTAGCGGGGTCCAGGAGGCGTGCTTTCTCTGCGACAGCCCCCGCCTTATGGAACATCTTGCCCCCGGAGGTGAGACTGGCCCCTTCACTCCTGGCCTTTCGGAAGGCTCTTAAGACCTGGCTCTGCCGCCTGGCCTGGGACAACGGAGGTGGTAGTGCCTCCTGGGGTTGGCTGGCCCCGTAGCAATAAGAACTATGCTGCGGTCCCCAATTACATCTTGGATTCTATTTTATTTTATTTTATAACTGGATTTTTATACATTTTCTACTCTGTTTGATTTTAAGTATTGTAAATTTTTAAGTCTTTAATTATTGTAACCCGCCCAGAGTCCCTTGTATGGGAGATGGGCGGGGAATAAATTAAATAAATAAATAAATAAATAAATAAATAATCTCTGAAAGAAGTAGAATTGCAGCTGCAAAAACCATCTCGCTTCTATGACCTTCAGATTTTTCTAGTCAAAACAAAAGTTGGTCTGTTCATGGAATATTACCAACGAAGTCTATCAAATGAAATTAAAAAAAACATTCCAATAATTCAAAGTACAGGAGGGTACTGCAGGCTGCTTAATCGAAACAGACAGTTTCTCAAAAAGTAGATTGTCAATTAGTTTATCAAGCGAAGAATTACAAACAAAGTCTCTTAAATCCCTCTAATACAAAAGAAAGGTAAAAAAAAATTCAGACGTTTCATATGTTGCAAATATAGAATCCATCAAACTTCCACCAGAATCAGTTATAGCAAAGAAAGCACAAAATTAGCCAACATTTTCAACAAAGTCCAAAAGATAGATCTTAGATTTCAAAAATATTCTAATCTAAAAAAAACATTCCTAAAGTGATCTAAAAGCGGCTGGACGCTCTTGTGTCTCTTCAAAGAGACTTGTTTCCCCTGCGAGAGCCTGATATCTCTCGGCCATTTCCCTGCACTTACCCTGTTCTTTCCGCGGCGGAAAACTACAGAAAAAACAAGGGTAGGCAATTCCAATGGCCCCACGAGTAATCTTCTGGTCTCCCCTTCTCCAGGGGAAAAAAAACTTCAGTGGTCCACAACTTCTGCAATCCACTGCAAGCAAGGAAAATTCAGTCAGTTCTCAGCTTCTCTGAGAAATCTGACTGGTCGAGCTGGCAGCCAAGCCTGGAGTGACTCCTGGGCAAACTTCTAACCAAGTAAGGTCAACAACACATGTGATTCTCACCATACTTCTCTTCTCAGTTGAAATAAATGTTAGAAGCAAACTCTCTTTCATCACGCTGAATGAATAGGTAAAGGTAAAGGTTCCCCCCGCACATTTTTGTTCAGTCGTGTCTGACTCTAGGGGGCGGTGCTCATCTCCATTTCTTAGCCGAAGAGCCAGCGTTGTCTGAAGACGCTTCCGCGGTCATGTGGCCGGCATGACGCACGCGGAACGCTGTTACCATCCCACCGAAGTGGTACCTATTCATCTACCTGCATTTGCATGCTTTTGAATTGCTAGGTTGGCAAGAGCTGGGGCGAGTGCAGGAGCTCACTCTGTCACGCGGGGCTAGGGATTCGAACCTCCGAACTTGCGATCTTCCGATCGACAAGCCTGGCGTCTTACCTGCTGACCCACCACTCCCCTTTGCTGAATGAATACGGATAGAAAAAAAAATTCTGCATAGCTCTAGAGCAGAGCTTTCCAAACTGTGTGTCACGACACAAAAGTGTGTCGCCACACACAGTCTGGTGTGTCGCCACACAACCCAGAAGCGCTGATCATCATCAGCACTTCCGGGTTTTCCCGCGGCGACACACCAACTGCAGCGCACAAAACCCGAAAGCGGCACCAGCGCTTCCGGGTTTTTGCGCGCTGCCGGTTGGTGTGTCGCCGCGGGAAAAACCTTGGAAAGCCCTGCTCTAGAGTGTTCTCAACATGACTAACCCCATTATTTCCAGTCCTACTGGTGGGAGCAGACAAAATACCATGTCTCCTGCATTACTAACTTCTTTCCCATATAATAATCAATAGTTACCAGGCAAATCAAGGTGCCACCAAAAATACTCTGAAATTAACTGGCTGGGGAATTCTGGGAGTTGAAGTACACAAATCTTCAAGCTGCCAAGGTTGAGAAACACTGCTCTATTCCACCCCCCGCTCCTCCTCCTCCTCCTCCTCCTCCTCCTCCTCCTCCTCCTCCTCCTCCTCCCTTTGTGGTTTTAACATAGTCACTGTAATGTGCCCAACTTTATTTCATTAATCAGAGCTTGTAGACACATATCTTTTGAGTTTTGAGGTAGGATGCATACCACATTTTACTGTGGGAAATACAAATGGAACACTGATACAAACTCAGTTGCTGGGGAGAGCATAAAGCAGTGAGACCTTTTTGGAAATGAAATCAAATCTGAAATTAATTGTTTTAATATACTCGGTGGCAGACAAGGCATTAACAGTTATTGACTATGACTGTGCTGATTAACAGCGTATTATAATATATTTGGTTATATTCAGAAGTAGGCAGAGATATTAAGTAAGACAAAGAGGGTCATATTTGAGGTAATTCCTACAACATAAGGTGCTTCAGATTGTAAAATGGAAGCGAAAGATTTATTTGCTAATTTCTTTCAGCGAACAATAGAGAAATGAATTGCAAATGGATTGAATCCATAAATGCATTATGGATTAGCTTAAGAATGAGAATGAGGATGCCTAGGTCTTCTATTTGTATGAGAACTACCGTATAAAGGGGTGTGTCTTAAACAGGATTTAAGGAGAAAAACATCTAATTGCAAAATTCATACAGTTAATTGTGGATAGGCAGACATTACTACTTTCAGAAACCAAGGATACATCTTGGAAATAGATCTTAAATAGTTACTTTTCTAGTCTTTCTACTGAAACACTTCAGTTCATTATGAAATGGCGGAAACGTGTACAGGATTGGAAACACAGGCATAGCTTGTTTGAAAGGAGGTGGGAGAAATGCAGATCATTATGAAACCCACATATGAAAGGCCCACATATGAAAGGACACTATACAAAAATACAATTTAGCCTGGGAAATGGTTGAATAGTTCAGTATTTTTCATTCAAGGCAACAAAATTAAGACTTATACTCCTTAGGTTTCCCTCCATATTCCTGATTGGATAGAAATCAGTGGGGAGAAGTTATATCAGTTTTCCGGGCAATCAGAAGGAAGAGGAAAGGAGGGGTTGTTCAAGTGAGAAGTTGGCCACCAGTTTCTTAGAGGGGTGGAAAGACTTTTCACTGTAGGTGAGTCTAAGGGCAGTGTGCAAAAATACTTGTTAATGTTCAGTCTTATATTGTTGTTGTTGTTATTGTTGTTGTTGTTGTTGTTCAGTCGTTTAGTCGTGTCCAACTCTTCGTGACCTCAAGGACCATAGCACCCCAGGCCTTCCTGTCCTCCACTGTCTCCCGGAGTTTACTCAAATTCATGTTCATTACATCGGTGATGCTATCTAACCATCGCATCCTCTGCCGTCCCCTTCTCCTTTTGCCTTCAGTCTTTCCCAGCATCAGGGTCTTATATATCCTTATTTATGTCTTTGACCCACAAGTGCAGACTTGTTAAGCCTACATATCTGATGCCTTTTGGTTGCTAAACATATAAGTACTATTGATGTGCAGATGAGGTCTATTTCAGTGTTTCTCCAACTTTGGCACCTTCCAGATATGTGGACTTAAGCTCCAGGAATGACCAGCCACCATGGCCATTGCTAAAACTGTCCATTAAAGTCCACGCATATGGAAAGTGCCAAGGCCAGGAAACACTGCTTGAGTATGATAACTATTGTTACTCCTGTTGAAATGCCCATTTCAATCCATGCAGACATCAACCTTCCATCCCCCCCCCCCCCAAAATTGTGTAGCCTCCCTTATAAGGTTGCTTCCTCTTCACAAATGCATTGATGACTCCCTAATGCAGAATTAAGAGGCATTTTGGGGACATTTTCCTCCTTTCCCAGGAGTAAGTCTGTAGGTTCCTCAGTCTTTTATCTGTCCCCCCCCCCACCCCTTAAACTGCTGATGGAAATTCAGAAGAATGTGGAAGTTGAACAAAGAAGCTACGTCAAAAGTGTGGACTTTTATAAAGGTTTGAGCATTTATATGGATGAGAGTAACTTTTAAATCACAGTTGTTTGGTATATTTCTGTGGGTTGTCTTTTACTGTTGTCTATTTACTCTACATAATGAGAAAAATCTGACAAATATTTGCCAGTATCTGCTTGGAAATAAAGACCTTTCTTTAACAAATGTTAAAAGTGAAGCAAGCTGGTGGTCTTGGATCTCTGAACCATAGAGTTGGAAGATTATTAAATCCAATTTTCTGCTCAATGTTGAAACTAAATTAAAACCTATCGGAAATATTGCCATCTGGTCTACGTCCCACACTAGGGATGGCTGAGAATAACCATAGCCTTCTTCTGTGTGACAAGATTCAGCTAGTTGAATCTTAGTCTTGTATCACACACAGCATCCTCAGTTTCTGATAGACTTAATTTCAAGAACCCTAATAATAACTGGGGTCCTAGATGAGGAGAAGATATTTCTAATCATGTTGAGGAACATATTTCTAGATGGGAACTTGTTTCCCTCCAAAGAGTGCTGATTGAAAACTTCTATCTCTCTCTTGGGTGCTGGGAGTTGTAATTCAACAACATCTGAAAAGTTAAAGGTTTCCCACATATGCCATCTATCAAGGGTTGCAAATTCAAAAAAGCTTTATGAATGAAACAGTATGTGATGTCCAAGGCACCATGAGAAGGTTCAAGAGTAGCTAAAATGAATTATTTCTGCCTACATTGTTATTTCCACGGTTCAGTGGCATTATCTTACAATAAATCTCTCATATTAACAAAGATGAATTAGAAGATATTCAGAATTTAACAGTCAAATGTCTGGGTCATTTTGCTAGTAACATCATATTTCCTTTGTTTGCTTATCTTAGTCCTATATGATAGGTACAAATTTGAATTCAACCTCTATGGAACATTTGGACAATGTTAATTGATTCAGTTTCATTAAGATATGGCATTTAGATTGAAGGAATACACTTGGATCAAAAAGTAACCTTGGGCCCTTAAGATGTTACTGGATTACAACTCTCACCAGCTAACTATAAGAGACATGGAGGTTCTAATTAGAAACATCTAGAAGGACATGGACATTCCAACAATCAGGTCACATGTTGCTTTACACAGTACTAGAACAGTAGATTTAACATCCACAGCCATGATATAAATTTGTAATTGTTGTTGTTGTTCAGTCGTTTAGTTGTGTCTGACTCTTCGTGACCTCATGGACCATAGCATGCAAGGCCTTCCTGTCCTCCACTGTCTCTCAGAGTTTACTCAAATTCATGTTCATTACATCGGTGATGCTATCTTAAAAGAACTGGTTCTAAATTTTGTAGCTGCACAGATGTGCTGTGGAGGTGTCAGGATCTAAATTTTTGAATAAATTAAAATGATAGCATGCAGGCAATGGGTGCATAAACAGTTCAGGAGCCCCATGTGTTTTTTTCAGACAAATTACAGAATTCATACATTGTACACATACACACACCTGTAGGATTTAAAGGTTAACGTCAAGACTCCACAGAGCTTCACTAATGTTTAATGAAGAAATATCTGTATAAGGAATCAAAGTTTAGATATTAAATTAACAGGGACACATACGGGGCATCCCAGTGGTGGTGATGGTGAGCAGGCAAAAAAGTCAAGATGGTATCTGCAACTGCAAGATAGAAGCCCTGACTCTTTTTCCATGTGTGTCAGGCATGCAACACACATACACAAGTGGTGGGGCTTTGATTGTACGGTTGTGTGGCCGCCATCTTGATTTTTTTTTTATCCCCTCTCACAGTAGGAGCTGCTCTGTCTTTCCTGGATGTTTTCTTTGCTTTGTGTTAGCCCTCCAAGTTAGATCAGGTCAAAATACAAACACTGGAAGGATTCCAGAAATGCTGCTTTATATAATCAATATAATACAGTACAATATAACCAGTATAATATAGTACAGTATAATCACAGAATCTTGATAGCTGGTCCAAGTTTGTCCCACCATATATTAAAGTCATGGTGGGATTATTTTGAGTTTCTTTCTCACATAAACCTCTGGACTATATAATCACTTTTCCAGGTCCCTCTGAACTATTCTTTCATAAGTAGGCCATCTCTAAATTTCTTTACACTTTGGGCCAGAACAACAACAGCAACAACAACAACAAAAATTTATAGCATAATTATTCCAGCAGGGGAAATACTTTTTTCCATCATAAATATAGAAAAGACAGACAGAAGGAATAGCATTCCTGATGCATACAAAGAACACAATTACTAGGACAAATAAGAACACACAGTCAATATTAAAAACAATATAAGGCTATCTTAGCCCCTTTATTAACCAGTCTAGATGAATTGACTGCAATGCCTGTGAAAACATATTGACCATTTTCACAAACAAAATGCTCTGTGGAAGGTTTCAAAGTTTCCACCACTTGCAATGAGAGAAACAGTGTTTAGTTTGTATTCAGTCCAGAGAAACTTGATTTGTTTAGATTATATTCTACTTTGTTGTTTATTCATTCAGTCACTTCCGACTCTTCGTGACTTCATGAACCAGCCCACGCCAGAGCTTCCTGTCGACTGTCGCCACCCCCAGCTCCCCCACGGTCGAGTCCGTCACCTCCAGAATATCATCCATCCATCTTGCCCTTGGTCGGCCCCTCTTCCTTTCGCCTTCCACTTTCCCTAGCATCAGCATCTTCTCCAGGGTATCCTGTCTTCTCATTATGTGGCCAAAGTACTTCAGTTTTGCCTTTAATATCATTCCCTCAAGTGAGCAGTCTGGCTTTATTTCCTGGAGTATGGACTGGTTTGATCTTCTTGCAGTCCAAGGCACTCTCAGAATTTTCCTCCAACACCACAGTTCTATTATTCTACTTACTTTGTATTTAACTCACAACAATTTGGACAGATTAAAACACATAATAACAAAATATCCCCAATTCCTTTTTTCCCTTTTTTTCATTTATTCATCTTCATTTTTCTTTCTTGCCATAACATTTTTAATCTATGGACTTCCTGCTACATTTTTACACTTCATATAGATGGGAAATACTAGTTTCCTTTGAGTCAAGCTTGACTTTTGGTGACTTTACAGAGATATCTGTTTAGTTTTCTTGGCAACAAAACTGAAGTGGTTTACCATTGCCTTCTTCTGGGAGAAAAAAAATCCATCCATCCATCCATCCACCCATCCATCCATCCATCCATCCATCCATCCATCCATGCTTACAGCCATGGAATTTCCTAATGTTCTTCTCCTAACATCTACTAACCAGTCTAACCCTGTTTAGCTTTCTTAGATCAGCCAATCCCAGCTGTTATTTTGAAGCAAGGAGGCCCCCAGATAATATAGAAATGTCTATTTGTATTTAAGTGAAGACAAATAGGACTGAGAAGATAGAAGAGGGTACTCTAGGGAAATTTCTATATACTGTGTTTTGAGCATCATACAGGGGTTTCTGCAGAGTATGGTCAAAAAAGTAAAAATGGTGGCTACAGTGCATGTAAAAATCAAGTGGAGCTTCAATCACATGTTCGTGGCCACTATCTTAACTTTTTTTTTTACCATAGTCTGTGGACATTCCTGGCACCATACCTGAAAAGTGCTCTGATATGGAATTGGGTGGACAGATGGCCAGTTCATCACACATCTGGATTTGATATCTCTTTTTTTCCTCCATGGGTATCTTTTCAAAAATCTGAAATGAAGTAAAAACAGAGAAAGTGTTCAGTGAATGTTGGGCAAGTAAGGGAAATAAAAGCAAACAATAAAAACCTTCTTGATTATAGTTATATCTTAAATGTGTTTGTGGTATAAAATGACCTTGGGCTAAGACCATTATTCAAAAAATATTGGATATATAAATTATAAGAGAAATAGGTGCATGTACACACACACACACACACACACACACACACACACACACCTTGACTAGTGTTTGTTCAAAAGTTTAAAGTATGTTCACATTGGAAAAACATTGTACCACAATGCCTCTTTTGACATTAGTGTTATTTCAATTCCAATAATGGCCAGTAATCAACTGGCGATATTGATCAGTCCACCAAAGATAAAGTATGAGCCAATGCTACTACAGCAATTCCATTGACTATCAGGCCAAACCTTACACGGATCATTTCTTGCCCTTTGAGATTTTTAACTGTGCATTCTTTAAACAAATGTTAATAGAGGTGTCAAAAAGTTGAGATATATCCAAAGGTCACTGAAGTCGCTCTTCCATCTTCCAACACCAAATGGCTGCTTAGCTCTTAGCTGGGCACGAGTATGTAATAGCAGCTTTGAAACATTGGATTAAGGATATTGATATTCAATTAGACCTGGCATCACTCCCCAAGGGTATATTCTCGACTAGTTCCTTAGACCTGCCAGATACTTAGGCCAAATTACATTCCCTAAATATAGGATTGTATTTCCCTCTAACTCAGTCTTCTGCTCCTTGAAATGGTGCACAAAGGAGAGGGAGGGAGGGAGGGAGGGAGGGAAGGAGGGAGGGGCAGGTGTGAGGAGAGAATGAGACAAAGCAAAGGAGAGTATTAAAGGTTATTAAACTCACATATTCCCATTTAAGTTACTTTTTAACATTGTTTTGATATGCATATGTATATTTTATCCTCAAATTGTACAAATTGTACAGTGCAATTATATTTTCAATTGAATAAAGATGTAACTTCTCAATTTTTCTCATAATTTTGGGATCTTATAAATTAAAGTATATGATGCACCTTTTTTCAAAATCACTATCCCCAGGGCAAGGTTGCCCAGGCTGCTACTCTGAAGGCATCATGACTTCCATATCTGTTTCCATGGTTTAGAGGGAATGTTGGAATTGTCTGTGGCATAATGTAATGTCCTCCCTACTGTGGTCTTAAAAGAGAGACTCAAGGGCACTACATTTGGATTAAGATTTTGCCAATGTGGCAGAGGGGCTATTGAAACTCTAAACCATGTCTTATTATATTGCCTATCTTACTCCAATAACCCCACCTTTAAATAAATTGCCCAGTTTAATTTACAACTTTTATACACATGATTCTGCTACTTTAAGGGTAGCCAAATTTAACTATGTTATATGTAAAAAACATAGCCAATTAATTGACATGCCTAATTAGTTTTATGATTAATGCTCCCATGGACATATGTAATCCGTTTATGCTATCAAGCTTTATTATGGGCTGGTCAATGACCACAATAAAGATTCTTTGCAATCAATGCAATGTCAGATTTCTCATGGGAAAGCAGATGCAAATTGTTTTTCTTCACAGGCTGATATGAGAAATGTTATGTCTACACTCCGTGAGAAGCCTGCTGGGTAGGAGCAGGGAGGGGTGAGACGCATGCTTGCTAGATGCAACACTGCCACCTACTGGCAGGTTATACTCTGTGCTTAGAGTCTCCAGATCTTAAGCCTGACCAATCAGATTTGAGTCAGAAAAGTATAACTGGGTTATGGGAAATGGTTTCCTTTGCTCTTGACCACTGCTTGTCTGGTAGCCGTTACCAAGTGTTCTGCTCTTGATGAAGGACTTTGAAGTGTAGCCAACTGGCTTAGTACTTTGCCAGGTTTGTGCTCCTTAAGTCTTGTATTGATGGAAGCAACACGTGAGAAGTATATCTGTATCTTTTGCTTGTAAGCTGTTTATTCTGCTTATGCTGTACTGTATGTATACGATCTGCTTTATCTACAGTAAAGATTTATAGCTTTGAAAGCTGCACTCTGTGTGTTTACTCTTGCCTCCTCCCAATTAGCCAGAGGCCTCGACAGCAACAGATGGCCAAAGACCTCCACAACAAACTGTCTCACCTACTACCTCACCTCATGGTTAGCATGAGTTTTCTTCTGGGTGGAACTGACCAAATCTTGGGATTCCGGTTTCTACAGAGACATCTAAGACAGAGAATATGATGATTATGGTCAGAGCTATTGACAGAATTTGATGTCATGGAGGTGAATAAAATGTCAAGTTCCCATTCCATGACATCTATTGTCCTCACAGTTTCTCTATCCAGCCATTATTTTCTAGGCTGCTTTGATTGAGGAATTTCAATGACAGAGTCGATAAAGCAGAGTTGAGAAGGCCCCATCCCGTGGACTCCTCTTTTAATACTAAAAACAGCTTTCTGCCAAGTTTAGACACAGTAGACATGAGAAGAAACCTAACTGTTCTTCCATATCTCGTATTCAGATTCCTGCCTATGCTAAAGGGTTAATAATACTGAACTATCTTAGCTGTTATGTGAAAAATGGCTTTAAACACCTTGAGAAGCACTGGGCAAATATTATTATATGGATTTTAAACATGGTTCTAAACATGGTTCTTTTAAAGTGTGATTGAAAATTCAGTGGTACTTAGTAATGTGTTTTACTTAACATTCCTGTCTGATGTTTCAGTATGTTAATTTCAGTTGTTGTTGTTGTTCAGTCGTTTAGTCGTGTCCGACTCTTCGTGACCTCATGGACCATAGCACGCCAGGCCCTCCTGTCCACCACTGTCTCCCGGAGTTTACTCAAATTCATGTTTGTTACACTTTCACTTCCGGGTTCTGGTCGGAGCACAGCGAAGAACTGGGGCTCCTTAGCCTCGATTCCACGGCTAAGCTGTTTGCAGCGATTTGGGAGAAGAAATCGCTGGAAAAATCACACTCGAAGAGAGTGAGATCGGAAGATTAACCACAAAGGGTCTCTGAAGTAAATGCCCTCCCCCGACTCCTGTAATTTCCACTGCGGGAGGAGGGAGATGGAGCAATGAAAGGAGACTGGGAAAAAAAACGGGGCTCTGCAGCAGCCGTGATTCTAACAGATAAGTAGCTGGCCCGACCAGGCTTTTAGTCACTTTTTTTTACTTTTAAACATTATTATTTTTTTATTAAGTGCTAAGATTTGTATCTGGACTTGATTTATATTTGCTGGTGCTATATTTTTTTCTTGTTAATGGAAGAATAAACGGTGGGAAGAGAAGCTAAGTGGCTTTGCTAGAAGTGAAAGTGACTTTTACTATTATTTCAGTTTGGTTTGAGTTTTTTACTTATGGATAACTATTGGTATTTCTATTTTTGCTCTCTGGAATACTATATTAAAGCTTGGATTTAAATGGAGTGATTAATACTTTATTTTTTAAGATTTTGATGTTGGGATTACTGAACCCTATTAAAAACTCTTTTATATATACAAGTTCCTCTTTTTCTTTTTGAACTTTGAACTCTGTTTGGATTTATTTTTCTGAAAAAGTCAAGTTATTTAACGTTTAATTTGGATTAGTGGATTATTATATGGAAAGTAGAGGCTTTTTTACATGTCTCTAGCAACATTTTTTCTTTTTGACTTGTGGTTGGATTGAAGAATTACAAGTGGGAAGGTGAAACCCTGGGAATATTTACTATTCTTATCTTTGATTTTGACTACAGGAGAACAAAAAGTCCTAGGCTTTTATCCTTTGAAACACTGTGGACTTTTATATATAAGGGATTATAAATGACCTAAGAGGAAAAATTTTAAAGGAGCCTAGTTCCCTCTTTCTTTTTCCTTAACCTTTTGGATATTTGTTTTTTCACCTTTTCTTTTTTCTTTTTATTATTTGTAAAAGAATTTTTAATTTTTTTTTTAATTTTTTCCCCTTTTTTAAATAATTTTTGTTATATTGTTATATGGTGCTTTTTCCCCTTTTCTCCCTTTTTTCTTCTTTTTTGCAGGGCTATGGCGTCTTTGGGAACGAGACGGGCGGAGAAGGAGAAGAAGAAGGAGACTGGAGGACCACCTATTGATTCTGCTACACCTGCTACATCTGCCTCAGAAGCTTTATTACCAGAAATGAAAAAGATATTAGAAGCTGTTGCAACACTAAATAAGAAAATGGATGATCAGAATACAGCAATAAATAAGAAAATGGATGATCAGAATACAGCAATAAATAAGAAAATGGATGACCAGAATACAGCAATAAATAAGAAAATGGATGACTCCACGAAGCAGATGGAAGATCAGATTACAGCATTAGACAAAAAAATGGACGATATGAAGAAAGAAATAACCCGAGAGATTAAGCAAGATTTTAAAAAAGAAATTCAAACAGTTAAGGAAGTGGTCAATTCTCTGTCAGGAGAACTTAAAGATACGCAAAGCCAGATGCAAAAATTAGAAGATAAATCAGAATATGCTATTAAAGAGATTGAACATAATCTAGATATCACAGCTTTAGCAGAAATGAGAGAGAAGGAGCACATCTTGAGATTTAGAGCAATTCCAGAACAAGTAGATGAAAATGTGAGAGAAAGGATGACTTTTGAATTAGCTAAATTTTTGGAGACAAGAGAACAAGATTTAGATTTGGAGATAGACAAGATATTCAGAGTAAACTCACGTTATGCTAAGGAAAGAAAAGTCCCTAGAGACATATTGATATATTTTGTAAGAAAAGTGACAAAAGAGCAAATCTTAAGGAAGCATTATAATACTAGATTAAATATAGAAGGGAAGGAAATAATTGTATTAAAAGAAATTCCCTTGAGAATAATTAGGAAAAGAAAAGACTATTCTTTCCTTACAGACAAATTAAGGCAAAATAGTATTTCATTCAGATGGGAAAAATTGGAAGGCGTATCGTTTGAGTTTAAAGGACAGAGATTCAAAATAACTTCCATTTTAAAAGCAAAAGCTTTTTTAGAGAAATACAAGAAAGAAATGGGTTTACCAGAAGGAGAATTGACAAAAGGAGGAGAAACATCGAAAGACAAAGAGAAGACTGAAGATCTATCTGAGAAAGGAGCTACAGGTGTGGACTTAACAAAGGGATTTTAAAGAATAAAACACCAATGGAACTTAAATATCTGACATGGAATATTAATGGAGCCAATGCTCCACAAAAAAGAAGAAAGATATTTCATTTTTTGAAAAAACAGAAATTGGACATAAGTTGTTTACAAGAGACTCATATTTGTAAAAAAGATACTAAATATTTGATTCAAAAACAGCTTGGAGAAGAATTTATTTCGGCTCGATATAAAAAAACTAAAGGGGTAGTCTTATATGTACAACCAAAGTTAAACCCAAAATTGATATTAGCTGATGAAGAGGGTCGATACATTGTAGTAGAAATTAACATACAAGGAACTAAAACACTGATAGTTGGACTTTATGCACCGAATATGGATAAAGGAGTATTTTATAAAAACCTGATGGATAAACTTTTGGATTTAACTTATGACAATTGGTGTTTCATGGGGGATTGGAATGGGGTAATTTACCCCAGATTGGATAGACAGTCACAAAAAGAAGTGAAGCAAACACAGGGAAAATTGCCACAAACATTTTTTGACTTGAAAGAGATGTTGGATTTACAAGACACTTGGAGATGTATGAATGGGACTTCCAGAGAATTTACATATTATTCAGAGAGATTTAAATCACATTCTAGAATAGATATGATTTTGATATCTAAAAATTTGATGATGGATATTAACAAAGTTGATATATTACCTAAGACTTTATCAGATCATAATCCAGTAATGTTGACTCTTAAAGGGAAACGGAATGTATTTAGATGGAGATTGAATGAGTCACTACTACGGAATAATGATGTAGTTGATGTATGCAAAAAAAAATTAAGAGAATATTTTCAATTTAATTTGAACAAAGGGACTAATATTCAAACTGTATGGGAAGCCAGTAAAGCATATATGAGGGGTTATTTTATTCAATACAATGCTCAAATGAGGAAGAAAAAACAAAAAAGAATTCAATTGATTTTAGATGAAATTAAAAGTAAAGAGTTAGATTTGAGAGATAAACCAATGGATGACACTTTGCTCACTCAAATTAAATTTCTACAAAAGCAAATATCAATGATATTAACTCAAGAGATAGAGACTCAAATGAAATTTACAAAACAAAAATATTTTGAATATGCAAATAAACCAGGTAGATGGCTGGCTTATAAATTGAGGAAACAAAGACAAAAGAATTTGATTACTAATATTCAACATGAAGGAAAAACTCTGGTGAATAATATGGACATTCAAAAAACCTTTCATGACTATTATTCTAAATTATATAAAAAACAAGATGTCAACTTGGATGAGATTGAAGAATATTTGAATAAACAAAAACTAACTGTTCTTAATGACCAACAAAGATTGATATTAAATAATGTTATAACAAAAGAAGAATTGATAAAAGCTTTTAAGAAAATTAGTAGTGGAAAAGCTCCTGGACCGGATGGATTGTCAGCAGCCTACTATAAATGTTTTGAAGAGGATTTATGTCTACCTTTGCAGAAGACTATGAATTCTATTTTGGAAACAGGAATTATGCCTGAAACTTGGAAAGAAGCACATATAACATTGATACCCAAAGAACAACAGGACTTAACATTAACTAAAAATTACAGACCAATATCTTTATTGAATAATGACTATAAGATATTTACAACGATATTAGCAGAAAGAATGAAGAATATACTTAAGGATTTTATTCATCAAGACCAAACTGGTTTTCTACCCAAAAGACAAATTCATGACAATGTCCGAAACATAGTAGACGTAATTGAATATTTGGATCAACACTATGATAAACAAGCTGCCTTGATATTTATTGATGCTGAAAAAGCCTTTGACAACTTAAATTGGCCTTTTATGTTCAAAGTTTTGGAAAATATGAATTTTGGAGGAAATTTTATAAAATGGATTAAATCAATATATACTCCACAATTTGCCAAAATAATTGTTAATGGAGAATTTAGTAAGCCATGTGAAATACAAAAAGGTACTAGACAAGGTTGTCCATTATCTCCACTTTTGTTTATATTGGTATTAGAGGTTTTACTTAGAGATATTAGACAAGATGATGGTATCCATGGTATTAAAGTTAAAAAAGAAGTTTATAAACTAAGAGCATTTGCTGACGACCTAGTCATTACTTTGGAGAATCCACTAGAAGGAATTGAAATATTAATACAGAAACTAAAAGACTTTGGGTCGCTAGCAGGGTTCAAAGTGAATTTACAGAAGACAAAAGTTTTGACCAAAAATATGGATTACCACCAACAAGAGAAATTGAAAGAAATAACAGGATATTCAATGGAAGAAAAAGTAAAATATTTGGGAGTATATTTAACAACTAAAAATGTTAAGTTGTTTAAGAATAATTATATTCCACTTTGGATGGATATTAAAAAAGATTTGGAACATTGGGAAAAACTGCAATTATCATTATTAGGTAGAATTTCAGCAATTAAAATGAATGTTTTGCCAAGAATTTTATATCTTTTTCAAACACTACCTATATTGGCATCAGAAGAACCTTTTAAACAATGGCAGCGAGATATTTCTAAGTTTATTTGGCAAGGGAAAAAACCAATAGTAAAATATAAAGTCTTGCAAGACTCTAAAGAAAGAGGAGGACTAGGTCTACCGGATTTGAAATTATATTATGCTGCTTGTTGCTTGGTTTGGATTAAAGAATGGATAGTTTTGAAAAATGAAAAATTATTGAATTTGGAAGGACATGAATTAAGATATGGATGGCATGGATATTTGTGGTACGATAAAGTTAAAGTTAATGTGGACTTTAAAAACCATTATATTAGAAGATCCTTGTTAAGAATCTGGAATAAATATAAATTAATCTTATGTTATAAAAGACCCTTATGGATTTCTACACAAGAAGCATTCTACAGAACAGAAGTAAGAAATAAAGATAAATGGTTAACCTACAAAGACTTTTTAAAGAAAGAACAAGGACAATATATAATTAAATCAATAGAAGAATTGGTATCAGAGGGATACAGTTTTCAATGGCTTTCATATATGCAGCTCGTAGAGAAATTTAAATTAGATAAGAAAGACCTTGAATTTGAACAAACCAAATCGGAATTTGAGATACAACTATGTGAGACAGATGATCATCTAATTGCAAAAATGTATAAATTATTGTTAAAAGGTGAAATGGTAGAGGAACAAGTTAAAGACTGTATGATTAAATGGGCTAAAAATATTGGCCATAATATTCAAATGCAACAATGGGAAGATATGTGGACCAAAGGGTTAAAATTTACTTTGTGTTATAATTTAAAAGAAAACTTTTATAAGATGATGTACAGATGGTATATGACCCCACAAAAACTTTCTAAAATGTATGGAAATGTCTCCAACTTATGTTGGAAATGTAAAAAAAAAGAGGGGTCTTTTTACCATATGTGGTGGACATGTGAGACTGCAAAGAAATTTTGGACTCAAATACATGCATTGATGCAAAATATATTACAAATTCGAGTTCCATTTAAACCGGAATTTTTCTTACTGGGAATAATTGATGGACAACCTGGGAAGCAATTTACAAGGATTATGCAATACATGATTACAGCAGCAAGACTTATTTTTGCACAAAATTGGAAAAACCAGATATCGCCTACAATACAAGATTGGATGTTAAAATTGATGGATATGGCAGAGAATGATAAACTGACATGTTTATTAAAAGAAAATCCAAATAATTATTTCCTTAAAGAGTGGAAACCATTAACTGACTATTTACAAGATGCGGGAGGGGCAAAGCTTATATGGGGATTTGAAGATTAAAATATATATATATTGATGTAATAGACAAGAAATATTCTTTAATACTATATATAGACCTAGCATGTAAGATAAAATTTTTAAAATACCATGACCAGATACAAATCGGAAGTTGACCAAATTCTGTTTCAGCTTTATCTTTTTTTCTTTTTTCCTTTACTACACTTTTTTATCTTTTCTTTTTTCTTGATTTGTATTTCTATTTTCTTTTCTGTTTCAAACTTTTATCTATGTAAAATTAAAATCTAATAAAATTTGTTAAAAAAAAAAAAATATTCATGTTTGTTACATCGGTGATGCTATCTAACCATCTCATCCTCTGCCATCCCCTTCTCCTTTTGCCTTCAGTCTTTCCCAGCATCAGGGTCTTTTCCAGGGAGTCCTCTCTTCGTATTAGGTGGCCAAAGTATTTGAGCTTCACTTTCAGTATCTGTCCTTCTAATGAGCAGTTCAGTATGTTACATTAAATGGCAAAGATAGCATCAAGCATTAAAAAAATATTAAGGGTTCTCAAAGCTGAACTGCAGTTGAATTAGATTGGCTACCAAAAGCACACAATTCTCAAGTCATGACTGGCAAGTTCTGTTTCTATCTGCATAATAACCGTTCAAACCTAACGCCAGGCAAAGTTAAGAATTAAATCTATAAATGTCAGCGATGTGCTGTACTTCAGTTATTTTAATGAGATACTTTGTTAGCTTGATTGGCCGTCTTTTAAAATCTCCAGAATCTTTCCATCAGAAAGAAGTTGCAATGTTTTTAATAGGAGCTGTCCTGACAGAGAAATACTGGAAACCCAGTATTCAAGCGTGGGTTGATTTGCGGCTCAATTCAGAAGTCAAAACAACAACAATAAATCATTGCCTTCTTCCTAGGGCTGAGAGAAAGTGACTGGCCCAAAGTCACTCAGCTGGCTTTGTGCCTAAGACAGGACCAGAACTCACGGTCTCCCAGTTTCTAGCCTGATGCCTTAACCACTACGCCAAACTGGCTCTCACATTACTATATAGGTATCTAGCAAATCACATTGGCATTGAGATAGGCTAGGTATGCAGATTGCTAAGGAAAACCATTTCCCCATTTTCCTGGGTGGTATAGCGGTTAAGCTTTTGGAGTACGATGGGGGAGACCCACGTTCTAGTCCACGTTCTAGTAATGGATGTTCACTGGGTGATTTTTGCGCCTGATGCTTTTGTTCGGCCCCACTGACCCCACAAATTTGCAGTGGAATGAACAGGAGAAAGGAATGCAATATTCACAGCCTTGAGCCCCTGGAGGAAAGGCAAGACATAAATCCAATATGTAGATATCAGTGCAAGTATTTTGGAGTGCTGTTTATTTATTGTTGTGTTACACCACCCAATATAAAATTCTCACAGCAGTGTACTATCAATTCAGGTCCAGTGGATAGTTTATCATGACAGTTACAGGCTGATGAGCTTCCCTGAATTTTTTGAAGTAACTATCCTTTAAGTGCTTTGATGCAGCCATGCCCTGATGAGGAATCCAAAATTGAACTGTCTGGTGCTTATTTTACAACACAGCTTTACAGAGTCCACACATTTTAATTTTTTACTATTTAAAAAACACAAGACAATACAAGCAATAGAATAAAAAAGAACAGTGCTTAAAACTGCAACCTGAAGAGGAGAAGGGGGAAGAGAGAGGGATGGAAATTGGATGGAGAGACCCCCCCCCCCGGGTGGCCATTTTGCACAATGAATATTAACATGGAGTTTGCTACTACAAAATATAAATGAAGTGGCTTTGTAAAGGGGATTAGACAAAGGAGTCTGGCAATGCTTATCTACTCAGACCCTAAGGTCATCTTCTCATGGTTTTCTTCAAGTATATGTACTCCCACCCAATGAATCAAAGTAGGGAGCTTCAAGAGAGAAAGTCTTTTCAATGGTGAGACCGTCTGTGGAATGTTCTCACCAGAGGCACACTCTCCATGTTATGGTCCTTTCTGTGTTTATCAAATTAGCAAATAGATCTGCAGTGAATTTATGGGCCTGCAGCCAACTGGTGACCATTATGTGTCTACATTTTCATAAAGCCACTAACTTCTTCTGAGAGAAGGTAGTTTGAAATGTCTTTTTTACCTATGTGAGTAGGCGGTAGGTCCTAAGAACCACAAACAATGTAGGGTCAGGTTTCTTGTCTGCCTGGACATTAATGATTGTGAGCTTTTGCATGTAGATCTAGGATTCCTATAACTTGATGCAGCTACTTTATTCCCCAAGTATGTATTTTGTTACATTTATTAAAATAAAAATCCTTTAGTCTTTGTTACTCCAGGGTTGGGTTTGTACTAGCATTACACACTCCAATACAGGTAGTCCTCTTTAACGACCGTTCACAGTTACAGTGGTGATGAAAAAGTAACTTTGTGACCAATCCTCGCATTTACGACCTGCGCAGGTCTGTAAAGCAAAGGAAAGCTGAAGTCAGATTGTAAGCAACGTCACAATTTCACTTAGCAACCCTTTGTTTAACAACTGAGTTGCTGGTCCCAATTGTGGTCACTAAATGAGGACTACGTGTATGGCATGGGCCTGAGAAACCTGGTTAAAAGGGGAAATTTGAACCATTTATTTAAAAACTTAGTTCTGTGGAAGGGGGAATCTCCATTTCTGCCCCATCCAGATTCCAGGTGAAGAGAAGCATGTCCCCATTCAAGGACAGCTTGTGGCACGCCTGGGTGGAAGAAACCTGGAGAAACAGCTAAACTCAGAGAAGATGGAAAGGTGGAGATCCCAGAAGGGGATTTGTTGTGTTACAACAAATCAGATAAATCATTTGTATTCTTCTGAATTTTCAAGTTAGTACTCAAATATTCAGTGAAAGAATGTTCTCACCACACACACCAATCCAGAATTCTCAAGAGTTCTGAAAACTAATTTTGTTGATCACAAAGGTAGGGAGAAGTAGATTGCGCTTGTTTGGACATTCTGCAAGCTTTTTGATGAGAATAATTATTGCCCAATTTTCTCATGTTCAGATTTTCCTATGAATCACAGCATTTTGATTCTGACTCCAGATTGTGTGACATGACAATTTTTTCCCCGTAAGTTTTATTAAATTTTAAAATACATATTAAAAGTTCAAAATAGAAAAAGAAATAGAAATACAAAGTAAAGAAAGAAGAAGAGGAAGAAGAAAAAGTGAAGTAAAGTAATAAACAAAAGAGAGTATGAAAAATAGATGACTTCCAATCTATCTCTGGTCATTAAGTACAATATTCTGCTTTAAATGTTAGTCTTTCGTACAATACACAAGAACATTTCTTTGTCTAATGCACTTTAATTTCTATGTTCCAATCTTCTGATCTTCATATAAACTTCGCCCTTCTTGCAATTCTCCTGTAGTCCATCTGTGGTTTCTGCTCCTTGACGTGATAACAATTTAAGTTTTCTTTTCATTTAAATGTATCAATTTGACATTTTTTGATCAGTCTTTTCATTTTTGCATCTATATTTATATCCTTGGTAAAGTCCAATTTTCTTGAGTTATACATAAAAGGAAAGTCTAAAATATATTTCTATTTATATATATCCTTAAAAATAATTCTAGTTTAAACATATTCTATATTTGAACTATATTTATACTATATTCTACATCTTCATGCACGTTTAACTAATTGACAGGTTTTTATAACTTCCTGTTCCATTAATACGTAGCCTTATAACAATTTTCATTAATATTCTTAATAATAATAATTTGAACTTAATCTTCATTTATTATATGTTTTAATATTCTTAACAATAATAGTAATAATATTGATTCTAATTTGAACTCAGTCTACATTTACGTTTTATAATACATTTCACACTGAAGTATATATTTAAATCCCTATTTTCTTTACATCCTTATACATCCAATTCTAATAGAATATTTTTCCATTTATATATCCCCTTAGAAATAATTCTAATTTAAATTTAATCTGTAACATCAACGTGTATTTACTGTATATCTCTGATTTTAGAACTTTGTATCCTTCACTTAAAATATCAAATTTTTATACATGCCTTCAATACATTTCTCATACCAATTTTTAATATTTAATATTCCCAACAATTATATTACTAGTTTAAACTTAATTTACATTCATAAAGTAATCTATTTCCAGTTAGAATCCATGGTTTTTTTTATGACCTTATATCCCTTCATATCTTCTTTTAAGATCTTCTGTTCAAGTTATACCAAAGTTATAATATATAATCTGTTTTGTCATCTGTCTCATGTAAAATGTCAAGGTATTTTTCTGGACTTTTCTTTGTCTGACACTACATTTGTTCTGGACCTTTCTTTGTCTGGCACTAGGTAAATCAATTCTAAAATATTTATCAGTTTCTAAATTTGAATCTCTTTCTCTTTCTCTCAGCTGTAACAAGGTATTTAAAATCTCTTTCTCCCTCTTCTCCTCTATTTCAGTGGCATCCCCTTTTTGTTGAATGTATATCACAACCTCTTCTGATTCAGATTCTATCTTTTGTATCTGACCCTGCATATCAAACAAGAGATTTTTCAGTGTTTCTTTAATTTCTTGAAATGCTTGTCTAATCTCCTGTTTAAAGTCTTGAATCAACTCTCCTATTGTATTTGCCATTCCCCCCCCCTTTGTTCCTTCTACTGACTCAATACTGTAAGTTTCCATGACGTCTCCTCCACACTCCAGCACACACAGTAGATTCTGTAGACACAACAGAGGAATTTCCCAGAGGGAAGGTAAACATCTACTCCACTCAAACGGAAAATTACCAACAGGATCTAATAGGTTCCAGATATAAAAAAATGGATTGTTGCCTAAATACAAAAGGCTGTTAGAAAAAAAAAGAAAAAACCCAATATACAAAAATAGGAAAGAGAGAAGTACCTCAAATAGTTTGTATTCAATGCAAAGAAAAAATTCAGCCACTATAGAAAAAAGAAAAAGAAGCAGGTTCACTAATAATTAATCCAATAAGATATATTCAGTAAAAACTCAGCCACTGTATATAAAAAATTTCAAATCACTAGTCCTCAATCCAATAAAGGGTTTGAAGAAAGTTTATACTTCCAAGTAGGAGGCAAACCACTCTAGTACAATAAAAAAAATGAAGACGTTTCACTGTATTTCAAAATGCAAAATCCATCTCAATCTTCCACCACAAATATCACAGCAAAGAAAGCAAAAAAAATTACCAACATTTTGAGCATTGTCCAAGGATAGACTCTAGATAATAATAAGGCAATATAAACTAAAAACAAAAGTAAAAGAAAAGTGATCTAAGAGTCGGTTTCTTGCACTTGTCTCTCTATTAGGAGACTTACGGTTCCCTGCAGAACCGGCTGGCTTCTCTCGCCGTTCTCTCCGCTTCCACCTCCCACTCTTTCCGTGGTGGAAAACAGCCAAAAGAGCAGAGGGGAGCAGTTTTAACGGCTTGATGAGTAATCTTCTGCCCCCCCCTCTCCGGGGAGAGACACCGGTGGTCTTTCACCTTCTGGGGACCACCGCAAACAGGGAAAAGTTAGCCGGGTTCTCAGCACTCTGAGGAGTTCCGACTTATCGCGCTGCCATTCCGACCAGAAGCCTCGATTGTGTGACATGACAATTTTGATATCCTTTTGCATTGTCAGCTGATGAAACTCAAGCAAATTTTTTGTATTTATTCCAGCCTTTCATGACTGAGTCTACTAGTTTGCTTCACTGAGCAGCAAATATTTTTGTTGTTGTTTTCAGCCAATAGGTCAATAAGTTAAATGTATAATTTTGGCAGTTCATGGTTCCAAAGAATAAACTATTTTTATTCTGTTTAGGATTTCACTAAGTGTTTATAGCTTCTGACGAAGGCATTTGATAAAACAGACTTAAATTTGGCATTGCTAGAAGGCTTGTTAATTAATTAATTAATTAATTATTTAAACTTATATCACCACCCATCTCCCCCAAAGGGGAACTCTGGGCGGTTAATACTCTTTTTAGTACCAAAATTAATCATCATCTTTTTCTTATTCCAAATAAGTGTTTTACAATTTCCACTTTCTCAGTTTCTTTATGAGAATATAAAGTGTAAATGACTGACATGTAAACATTATTCTAGAAATCATTGTTCAGACCTGACTTTTCTGAATCATGAAAATTGCAGCTCATCACCTTCGAACTGCATTTCATCACATATGAAATAGTAGATTGTGTTATTTTGATTATCTGTTCCAAGTATCCAGAAATCTTTTTTAAAACCCCAACAGCTATTAAATAGAAATCTTACAACATTAGTTTTTTTTTGTAAGATTACCTTATAATTAATGACATCTAAATTTAGTCATACTTAGAGCAGATCTGCTGATTCAAATGTAGGTCTTAACTTAGCCATAAAAAGCCTGCTGCCATATTCAGCTGACTTTCGTTTCACCATTACCATTAGAACTGCCCCTTGAGATTCATAAATTCTTGAATTCTCCTTGTTTTCAAAAGGGGGTACCTGTAAAATAATAATTCAAAATCCGCCAAGTAGATTCATGGCATCATTAGTGCCTTAATAATGAGATCCGAAATGTTATCCAACTGTATTACAGAGAGTTATCTGGTACAGAGATTGGCAGAGGAATCTTAAAAGTTATGTTAAAATGCCCCAAGCCCAGAGTTCTTTCACTTTTCCAGGACCTTAGTAATGACTAGCCACGTGCAGGTGCAGAGTTCTAAGAAAAGCCATTCTACTTCATCTTGAAAAATGGGGAATAATGTTACTAGATTATAGATAAGATGCACTTTGAACATTTGAATGGAACTATAAAGATGTTGTATTATTATTGCATCCCCAAGCATATCAACATGTATTAACATTTAAACTACCTGTGAGCCAAGACCACAGAGAAAAAAGAGCCCAGCCCTTAATCACTACCTCTAGATGAAGGAAGTCATTTGCAGACAAGGCGGCTATGGAATTTGTATATAACAACCATAATCATGTTATAAACTGACTTCTCGATGAAATACTAAGCTCCAGAATGCCTAAAATCAGCCTGAGCTCAAAGAATCCTGATTTCCCTGTTATAATTTGCATGTTATATCTTCGAGTTCCAGATTCAGAATTTTGTCTGGCTAGATCTACAGTGATGACCACTGCCAAAAGCTTTGATTCTCTGATTCAGAAATCACACCAGACTCTTCTAAGCTTTTTAAATGGCTTCAAATAGTGCATGATCTAATATGTCTGCTGACTAACTTGGGCTAAATTCTCCTCCATAGGGAAGGTTAGAACCTGTTTTCTGCTAGATGCACCTATTTGCATTTGATTCTGTCTGTGTTAAAGGCCATAAGGTCTCTTATGTCAGTCTTTTCCCAGTGGCACTCAAGCTAGTAAAATCTGTGTTGTAACTGCCAGTTTTAATGTTACAGCAAAGGCTTCCCAAAGTGATGGTTACTCTAGTTAACTAGAGTGTCTGCAAGACAGCTCCTCTCTAGCAAATAAGCACTGTTCATAGAATGCAAAGAGGGATGTGCATAGATGATAGGATGAGCAGTCATTATTATGTATTTGATTTGTTCCTTCCTTTCTGCTCTGGTGAGAACTTAGAGGAATTGTTTGTATGTAACTTAACTACTGAGGGGTGTGGTGGCCCAGCGGGTAAGACGGAAGGCTTGTCGATTGGAAGATTGCAAGTTCGGAGGTTCGAATCCCTAGCCCCGTGTGATGGAGTGAGCTCCCTCACTCGCCCCAGCTCTTGCCAACCTAGCAATTTGAAAGCATGCCAATGCAAGTAGATGAATAGGTACCACTTCAGTGGGATGGTAACGCGTGCGTCATGCTGGCCACATGACCATGGAAGCGTCTTTGGACAACGCTGGCTCTTTGGCTAACAAACAGAGATGAGCACCGGCCCCTAGAGTTGGACATGACTGCACAAATGTGCGGGGGGAACCTTTACCTAACTTAACTCCTGGTGGTCTTTTCAGGAGCTACTCGACAACTGTGAAGAAATGGCCTGAAGAACATAGTCCAAGGAGACACGGAATGATATATTATTAATGAGGTAGAAGTTCTTTAAGACTAAATAAAAAATGAGGAACCAAAATGTGCTCAAGGGCCAAGTTGTTGCCTATCCCGAGTTTGGCCAGATGATGTCACAGGACATGGCTATAGGCGGAATCCCTCCCAGCAGACTGATTTTGGTGGGTTTTCTTCTTTTTTGTATAGAGAAAAAATGTCAGGGAGCAACCCCCTCTATCTGTATCTTTCTTCTGCAGTCAATGAGCACTCCTTTATTTATCTCCTCAGCAGCTGCTGATAGGGATCACCTGCATCACAAAGAAACTTGCTTTGCCCCAAGGGCTGAATACAGGAAAACCACTCAACCATCAGTAACAGGGGAAAGACTTGTGGAGAATTGGAAAAAGCCGGTGGGCCATGAGCTACATTCAGACTGTAAATTGGAAATTCTCCATGCCTAGCCGAAACATAACCATGGAGGGTTGCGAGACATTGGTGAATGCGCTGATTAAAGTTTCTCCTGGCCTTGTGGAAGTTATTTTCTTCTCCTGCTGATGCTGCTGATTATTTTGTCTACCTAGGATGATATTTATTTATTTATTTATTTAATTTGTATTCCATATTATATATGGATGATATTTCATAATTATTGCACTGGCTCTGTTGAAAACCTAGCAGATGATCATTTCTGATTGAGAATTAACACATAACATCCAGTTTGTGGCTTGAATCAGACTGTTTCACCTGGATGACTGAGAACCTTCATCGACATAACATCCAGTTGAGTTGAATCAAGGCCACAAATATATACACCTAGTAGCAGGATCAAAAGCGTTTCCTAAACTGATCGTTTGGGTCCTTGTGGACAAATGCACTGATTGTAATGAACTTTCTGGAACAATGAATTCCACTTTTTTCCCCCTCTGAATAAATTGTCATTCCTGATTACAGTACATTGTTTGAAACTTTACAATGGTCATTTGACAAATCAAAGACCAAGGAATATTTTAATATAATTCAGACTAATTGTTAAACATATACTACTACTACTACTACTACTGCTATTATTATTATTATTATTATTATTATTATTATTATTATTATTATTGGTGTGTTTGAATAGTATTGATATAGGACAGAGCTTTCCAAACTTTTCATGTTGGTGACACACTTTTTAGACATGCATCATTTCGTGACAAACTCTTACAGCAGGGCACAAGGCAGGCACTAGCACCTGCGTGGAATCCTGGCAGGGCTCAGAGGCAGCAGCAGCCGCAACACACCCAGACACTGCAGCCGACACACTAACGTGTCGCGACACACAGTATGGAAAGCTCTGATATAGGATATCAGTACTATCAATAGATATATAAATAAAGTGTTCCAGTTTTGAGCTCGTTTGGAGAACCAAGTTTAAGGAAAGAAGTCTTCCTTCTTTATTATTTTACCATCACTGTTTTGAAACCCTGGAGAATTAGTGATTTATATTTTATAATAAAAACAAATACTTTTCTTACCATTGCATGCAACACAAGCATCAGTTGACTTAACTTTGTTTTCTAGCTGTATATTAAAGAAGCAAGAATGTTTGTGAGTCTACTATTGCACACTTACTATCATTAGTATCTCACTTGGTCCCTAGTGAGATGCTTCACTTGCTTTTGTTCAGTATGCATCAAAATCTCTGTGTAACTTTCACTCAGTATTGTAATGCTGTTCACAAAACAAAACTCTTAATACCAAACACCCTAATATCTAACATACCCTTAAATATATAACCTGTCAGACTTGAGAGTCAGTGATGGCCCACTGAAAGATAAGTAGTTGCTGAGAGACTGCAAAAAAAGAGAACAAATTTTAGCTGCTTCAGAATCTGTTCGATTTTTTAGTTCTGTTGATTGACTTGACTGCTCCTCTGCAGTGATTTTGTGCCTGCTGAAACTCAGTCAAGAAAAATATTCTTTATGGCTAAAGAGGCACCCAGTGAGCCTTTCAGAATGAGAAATAAAATATAGCAGAGAATCTGGTATGCAAGTCCAGTGTCCCATAAACTCTATGCCAGGAAAAAACGACCGGTTCCTCCATTTTCAGTGCTGCAAGGTAGCAGTGGCTGATTATATAGTCCAAAGTGTGATAGCAGCAGGCTCATGAAAATCTCTTTTGCAGAAAGGCAAAAATATTTATAGGGAACTAAAGCAGTCCCTGACACTGGACTTGCTCAGTATGGACTGAATGCTCATTACTGGGAGGAAAATGGAGAATTGGATGAGCAATTTGGTAAATGGTTGCCTTCATTGAAACATTGAAGAGGAACTGTAGCTTGAATCATGTCAACTGGATTTCTATTTTCTCAGTGGAAACGTTTCGCTCCTTATCCAAGAAGCTTCTTCAGTCTGAGCAAAGTTAGTAAGGGAATCCTTAAATATGTTTCTAGGGTGGCTGTGTGACCTTGCACCTGGGGCTAGGTCATGGTTATTTGAGATGTTTATTTCTAAGTCCCTTTATCATCCAAAGGAGGATCGTTAAGATTACCATGCTGCTGTTGAGCTTGTGAAATGGTCTTAATCTTCCTAGGCACAGAAGACAAATATTATTATTATTCTCACTGCCCTTCTCTGTATCTGCTCAAGGACAGCAGATGTGGCCCCTGCACAAACCCTAAATATATTTATAGTGCCTTCAACTCAGTGTTGACTTTTGGCAACTGCCTGGACTAGGCCCTGCAGTTTTCTTCGCAAGGTTTTTCGGAAATGGTTTGCCATTGGCTGCTTCCTAGGGCTGAGACAGAGTGACTGGCTCAAGGTCACCCAGCTGGCTTTGTGCCTGAGGTGGGACTAGAACTCATGGTCTCCTGCTTTCTAGCCTGGTGCCTTAACCATTACACCAAACTGGCTCTCTACATATCCTATGCAGTAACAGGCATATCATATATATGGACCTGTTCCAGCAATCATGAGCCTACACAAGTGAATGACAGCCCTTATTTAGATCAATATGTAAAATAATTGGAACACATGGATTCCTTGTGGTGCAGAATGAAAAATTAACTGGGCAATTCTCATTTTAGCATTACCTGAGATTAATTTTAGATGTGATATGACTGGATACAGTAAAGAAGTGTATTTGGACAGTACAAAAAGAAGTGAGCTTTGAACTAATTTCATGAAACATTAAATCTGTCATCCTGAGGGGGGAAAATGGCTGGTACTGTATTTTAAGGGATGCATGCTTCATAATGCTAAATCACACAGATTGTAACTGAATTTTGAAGTTTATACAGTATTTTTCTTAGATGTAGATGTTACTTTACTTCCATTTTGTTGTTGTTCAGTCGTTTAGTCGTGTCCGACTCTTTGTGACCTCATGGACCATAGCATGCCAGGCCTTCCTGTCCTCCACTGTCTCTCGGAGTTTACTCAAATTCATGTTCATTACATCGGTGATGCTATCTAACCATCTCATCCTCTGCCGTCCCCTTCTCCTTTTGCCTTCAGTCTTTCCCAGCATCAGGGTCTTTTCCAGTGAGTCCTCTCTTCGCATTAGGTGGCCAAAGTATTTGAGCTTCAGCTTCAGCATCTGTCCTTCCAATGAGCAGTCAGGGTTGATTTCCTTTAGGACTGACTGATTTGACCTCCTTGCAGTCCAAGGGACTCTCAAGAGTCTTCACCAGCACCACAGTTCGAAAGCATCAATTCTTAGGCTCTCAGCCTTCCTTATGGTCCAACTCTCACAGCCATACTTTACTACTGGGAAAACCATAGCTTTAATTATACGGACCTTTGTTGGCAAGGTGATGTCTCTGCTTTTTAATATGCTGTCTAGGCTTGCCATAGCTTTCCTCTGAAGGAGCAAGCATCTTTTAATTCATGGCTACAGTCACCGTCTGTGGTGATACTTCCATACCAGTTTGCAAATTCAGTGTTTGTTGCTAAGGTGTTTGTTGCTAAGGATTTTTCAGAATTTTAGACATGTCTCCCATGCAGGAAAACCACCTATGAAACTGGCTAGTTTTCTTGATGCACGTTTACTACTCTTGATAATTTTACAGAAACTTCACCAAACCCTTTGCTTTTCTCATCTGATTACACCAACACATGCTATTGCAGTCCAGTTCTAGAAAAGATCCTCAAGAAAAAGTGGTTTAACAAATCAAATTTCAACTCAGTTTCCTCCTTTCTTCAGAAACAAGGTTAAATGGTAAGAGAACCAAAGTTTGACACTACTACAGAAATATCCACCAACCCTTGCAAATCAGTATGCTTACTTACAAATCCTGTTTTCAAAAATCCTGTTTTACAGTTTTAAAATCTTTATTTTTACATTATTCTATCTTATTGTGATTTTTTTCTGGATTACTAGGATTTTATCTTTTATTTTATTCAGCTTTAAGTTGCTTATTGTGTTTTAAGACTTACCATGAATATATTAATGTTGCTGTGTCACATTGTAAGGCACTCCATCCGATATCTGTAATCTCCCTACTCTAGAGTAACTCACAGACGCAGGAGTTCTTAGAAGTAGGAGAGTTTATTACAGGATACAGAAGCTAGCACGAACAAAGACTTGAATGAGTGAAACAGATACAGTGGTTACATTTAAGCATTCCCTCCCCCCAAGGTTCTTTGTTTGGAGACACATGTAATCGTGTCTTCCGAGACGCGTCGTCATCCGTTGGCGAGGATGTGTATTTGTGGTCATTAGCCATGTGCGAACTGGTCTACTCGGCCGGCGTCAGTGACATGTCAGTTTCAGCTTCCCGGAGTGCGCATATCCGTCTAGCGCTTTGGCAGAGATCTGCCGATCTCTGACATGCTCCCGGCCCAAGATGCTCCCCCCCCCTCCTGTGGTACGAGTTTCGGTACTCCCCTTATTACTAAACATTTTCAAACAGTTCCTGTAAGGAGAGAGCAGACATTAATTTAGTATCTTGCCTAGTCCAAGTGTTTGCGTCAATGCGGTTTGTCCGGGAATTCCCTGTGAAAAGCTTTCACGAGTTTGGGAGCCCGTGTGTGTTTTGCACTGACCCATTCCTTGTCTCCAATTGGTAGGTGTTGCCACTTCACTAGGTACTGTAACTGTCCCTTATGTCTTCTGGAATCCAGAATTCTATCAATCTCGAAATGTGGTTCGCCCTCCACCAACAATGGGGGGGGGTTCCACTGGTTCAGGGTGTCAGTGTTGTGAGCTGTGGTATTGTTTCAACAAACTGATGTGAAACACAGGATGCACCTTTCTTAGCGCTTTTGGCAATTGTAATTTTGCCGCTACTGGGTTGATGACCTCAATGATTGGGAATGGGCCTATGAATTTTGGTGCCAATTTCCGTGATGGTTGTGTTGCCCGCAGATTTTTCGTTGACAAGTACACCTTGTCTCCTACTCTTAAGTCCCATTCTTCCCCCCTCTTGCGATCGGCATATTTTTTGTAACTAGCTTTGGCTTCCTGCAATGTTTGTACCATGACTGGCCAATTGCTGCTTACTTTTCCTATCCATTCGTCCGCTTTTAGAGGTTGTGGCAGTTCTGTGTTGTGTGACATGGCCAATTCGGGGATAGTTATAAAGTCCTGCCCTGTAGCGACTTTGAATGGCAAAAACCCCGTGCTTTGGTGTACTGCGTTATTATAAGCAACTTCTGCGAACGGCAACAGTTCCGCCCAATCGTTCTGTTGGTAGTTAGTGTAACATCTAAGGTACTGCTCCAGTGTAGCGTTCAAACGTTCGCTCTCACCATCCGTGCAAGGATGGAACGCACTACTGAGCCCCTGTGCCGCTCCAATTAACTTCAAAAAAGCCCGCCAAAAGTTGGAAGTAAACGTACTGCCGCGATCGCTGATTATGCGTTCCGGCGTTCCGTGGGCTCTATAGATGCGTTGTATGAACAGTCTAGCTAGTTTTTGGGCATTCGGTATTCCTTTGCATGCAATGAAGTGTGCCTGCTTGGAGAATAAATCCGTGACTACCCAAATTGCCGTGTTCTTTTTACTCACCGGCAAATCTACTATGAAGTCCATGGCAATTTGCTTCCATGGTTGTGAGGGGTTTGCTACTTCCTGCAGCTTCCCTGTGGGTTTCCCTCTTTTCCTTTTGGCCATTGCGCACACTGGGCATGAGCGCACATAGTCTTTAACGTCAGTGCGCAAGGATGGCCACCAGAATTTGCGTCGGATTAAGTGTAGTGTTTTTACGAAACCAAAATGCCCTGCCGTTTTGTGATCATGATGCATGGTCAAGACCTTTTCCCTTAAGGGCTCAGGGACGTAGGCTTTGTTGTCCTTCCACCCCACTCCATCCTTCTCCACTAGGTTCTGTTTGTTCTCCCCCCACCAGGTGTCCGTTACTGTTGCCGCCCGCAGTTCGGCTGTCCACGGGTCGCTTTCAGCCGCGCGCTTCGCGCTGCTGCAGGTGATTGTCATGTTGCCTTTCCCCCTCCCTTCTGTTATTGTTGAGCTCTGTGCCTCTACTGGTTGGGAGGGGATGAGGGATTCAATGACCTCCTCCATTTTGCTCTCATGTTGCGGCAAGCATGATAATGCGTCTGCCAAGTAGTTTTTCCCCCCAGGAAAATACTTCAACGTGAAGTTGAATCTGCTAAAGAATTCTGCCCACCTGAGGTGCTTAGGGTTCAACTTCCTGGGTGATTTGAGAGCTTCCAAATTTTTATGGTCCGTCCACACTTGGAACGGCTCTGCTGTGCCTTCTAAGAGATGTCGCCACGTGCTTAAGGCATGTTTGACAGCGAAAGCTTCTTTTTCCCAAATATGCCATCTTTTCTCCGTCAGGTTAAATTTTCGGGAAATGTAAGCGCATGGTCTTAGTTTCCCCGTGTCATCTGCCTGCAAGAGTATGGCCCCCACTGTGCTAATTGATGCATCTGTGTGTATCACAAATGGTTTATCAGCTTCTGGGTGCTTGAGTATGGGTTCCCTTGTGAACATTTCTTTTAGGCTATCAAACGCAGCCTGGCATTCCTGCGTCCACACGAGTTTCGTGCTCGGTGATGGGGCTTTCGTGTTTTCTCCCTTGCCTTTTGTCTTTAATAGGTCAGTCAGGGGCAGTGCAATTTGCGCGAAATTCCGAATAAATTGCCTATAGAACCCCGCAAACCTGAGGAACGCTTGCAGCTGTCTGCACGCACAGGGGGGCTGCCAGTCTAGGACCGCTTTGACTTTTTCAGGGTCCATCTTGATGCCCTCATGTGAAATGCGATACCCCAAGAAGTCTAACTGTTCCCTGTGAAATTCACATTTCTCGAGTTTTACATAAAGCTTTGCCTCTAGTAGCTTCTCAAGTACCCTCTTAACTAAATCCATGTGTTCTTCCAAATTCTCAGAAAATATTAATATATCGTCCAAATATACAATTACCCCTTTATACAGAAATTCATACAATACTTCATTTATAAACCTCATGAAAATTCCCGGTCCCCCCGCAATCCCAAATGGGAGCACCCTATATTGGAACGATCCCAATGGGCAATTGAATGCTGTTTTCCATTCGTCCCCCTCCCTTATGCGAACCCGATAGTAGGCCTCTCTGACATCTAGTTTTGTGAAGATTTTTCCTTTTGATAGCTGGGCTAACATGTCTTTTAGCAACGGTAGGGGGTATTGTCTGGTAATCGAAATGGCATTGAGCCCCCTGTAATCCGTGCAGAGCCGGAGTGAGCCGTCCTTTTTCTTTCTGAACAGGACAGGGGCTGCAAGGGGGGAGTTGGCTGGCTCAATGAACCCCCTTGCCAAGTTCTTATCTATGAAGTTACGCAGCTCTTGTAATTCTTTTTGCGTCATAGCATACATCTTGGGCTTGGGGAAAGGAGCCCCAGGGATGAGGTCAATGGTTGCGTCTGACTGCCTATGGGGGGGTTCCTGCTCACATTCTCTTTTGTCAAATACCTCTGCTACTGAAAGGTATTTCTCCGGGATTGCGTTGGAGAGTGTGCTATCACCTTTATTCCGCTCCCCCTCTTCCAATTCCAACCCCGTTGCCCCCAACTCGATGCAGTCCGGTGGGCCGCCCTTGTCCAAGTCCTGATACTTCCCATCCGTAAATTCCAACTCTCCCGAAACCCAATCTACCTTGGGGTTCCTTGCCCTCAACCATTTTAATCCTAACACAATGGGACGTGTTGCGATGGGAGCCACTAAGAATCGTAATGTCTCCACATGCGTTCCCAACGTCATTTGAAGTCCTTCAGTGTAAAATTCCACTGGCCCCCCTTTCAGTTCAGACCCATCTAATTGGCAAAATGTGATGGGGGTTTTAAGTTTACACAGGTCCAGACCCATCTTTTTGGCTACGTTCGGGTGCATCAAATTCCTCGAACAGCCCGAATCTAACATGGCAACTCCCGCATACTGTTTCCGTCCCCCCAGCGTTTTTAACTGTACCTTCAGGTGCATTGTCGGGTTGTTGCGACTACTTCCTTTGCGCCCCTTTGTGGAGGTCTGTCCTGTGGCGCTCATTAGAACAGACCCGGCTCGTTTCCCGCCGTCTGGATTTCGAAATCGGAGTCCTCGCTATCTTCTTCTAGGTCCGGGTTCTGCCAATGGTGCACTGTTGCCGCCGCTGCTCCTTTTCCTTTAGTGTGTGTTGTCTTTGGGTTACTTTTGTCTGTTGCCTTTTTCCCCGGAGGTTGTTCCTTAGCGTTCATTCTCCCCTGAGGGCAAGCGCTAATTCGATGTCCCTCCTTCCCGCAGCGAAAGCATAGTCTCTCTTTAGTCCGGTGATCCTTCTCCTCCTCCCAACTCCGCTGTTTCGCATGCGTACGGGTTTGATTTGTGAAATTACCCTCGTTCCTCTGTCTAAATTGCAGTTTTCTGATACTTTGCAACTGTAACCTGTTGCTCTCGATTTTCCCGGCTAATTGGATCCACCCCTCTAGAGTTCCAGGGTCATCTCTGTCCAATGCCTTTTCCAATAGGTCCTGTTTTAGGCCATATTGAAAGTGTTCTATCTTTATCGATTCCGGCCATTCCAGCAGATAGGATAATAATCTTTTAAAGTCCATAGCATATTCAGCTACTGTCCTAGTTCCCTGCCTTAAGTTCCGGAGACGTGCCCTGGCTGAGACTTTGGTCAGCGTGTCTTCAAACCGTTTCCGGAGGGCATACATGAACTCTTGGAAGTCCAGTAGTTCCCTAGCCCTCCTGTCATGAAGTGTTACCAGCCAGTCCCCTGCCTCACCTTCCAGAAAACTGGAGACGTATCTAATTTTGCTCTCTTCCGTTCGGAAGGTGTATTCAAATTCGCTCATGAACCCTTGTACGTGAGTCAAGAAGCATGCTAAATTCTTGGGGTTGCCGTTGAATTTTGTTTTTAATTCACCTATTCCAAATGGTGTATGTACCCCCCCTGGGGTCATGAACTGGTTGTATGACGGGGTCCTGGGTGCTCTGTTGTAGGGGTGAAATTCCTCCTCCTCCTCCTCCTCACTTTGGATGTCTCCCTCACCTTCGGGTAGCCCCAGGCTCTGTTCCCGCTCTCTGGGTTTATCTAAATTGTCCATTAATTTCTCAAAGGCAGCGCCCAATGAGTCCATTTTATTCATCAGCAATCCTATATTTAACTGCACATTGGACATCTGTTCCTCCAACCTTATGATGCGCTGGGTTGGGGTGACCTTCTTCTGGTTTCCTTTTGTCCCTTTCTGCGCTAGCCCTTCGCCTACAGCTATGGACCATCCCACTAGCCTTGGTTCGGTGCTGCTTAGAGGAATGGGGTTTTTCGTTACCTCTATATGGTTTTGCTTCTTCTGAGCTTTCTTGCCCTCCCGCTCACTGGCAACTCCCTCCATCGTCTGGGCGCTTGTTGAGCTGGGTCCGGCTTCTTCGCTCACTCCTGCCGCCTCTACCGATTCCATTTCGTGGTCTCTGCTGGCCGCTTGCTGCTTGGGAGCGCTGGTCGCTGCCCTCGCTTTGCCTCCACGTGGTCTCCGCCGCCTCTTAGATGCTGGGGATCGCCGCCTCTCAGCTGTTAAGAACGCCTTTGTGCTGCTGCTGCTGCTGCGCCGCCAGCGGCCGGCTCTTAAGGCTCACCGCCTCTCCGCTGCTTGGGGCCGCCGGTTTCCACTGCTGCTCCGCTATTAGGGCGCCAGTTTCTCCTGCTACGCCGCCCCCGCCGGTTTTTGCTGCCGCTCTTCCGCCGCCGCTCAGCTGCTCAGAATGCCCCTGCTCAGCTGTTAAGAGCGCCGGTTTTGCTGCTGCTCTACCGCCACCACTCAGCTGCTTGGGAACGCCGGGTTTGCTGCTGCTCTACCGCCGCCGCTCAGCTGCTTGGGAACGCCGGTTTTGCTCCTGCTCTGCCGCCGCCGCTCAGCTGCTGGAACGCCGGTTTTGCTTCTGCTCTACCGCCGCCGCTCAGCTGCTTGGGAACGCCGGGTTTGCTGCTGCTCTACCGCCGCCGCTCAGCTGCTTGGGAACGCCGGTTTTGCTCCTGCTCTGCCGCCGCCGCTCAGCTGCTTGGGAACGCCGGTTTTGCTTCTGCTCTACCGCCGCCGCTCAGCTGCTTGCTGCTCCGCTGCTCAGCTGTTGGGGATGCCGGTTTTGCTTCTGTTCTGCCGCCACCGCTCAGCTGCTTGCTGCTCCGCTGCTGGGGAAAGCCGTTTTCTCTGAAACTTTTTCCCCCCGGGTCTCTGCCCAGTGTACATAAAAGCCGGTCTCAACCGTGAAGCTTCCCGGGAAAACCGGTTTGTTTTGCATTCAAGTCTTTATGTAAGGCACTCCATCCGATATCTGTAATCTCCCTACTCTAGAGTAACTCACAGACGCAGGAGTTCTTAGAAGTAGGAGAGTTTATTACAGGATACAGAAGCTAGCACGAACAAAGACTTGAATGAGTGAAACAGATACAGTGGTTACATTTAAGCATTCCCTCCCCCCAAGGTTCTTTGTTTCGAGACACGTGTAATTGTGTCTTCCGAGACGCGTCGTCATCCGTTGGCGAGGATGTGTATTTGTGGTCATCAGCCATGTGCGAACTGGTCTACTCGGCCGGCGTCAGTGACATGTCAGTTTCAGCTTCCCGGAGTGCGCATATCCGTCTAGCGCTTTGGCAGAGATCTGCCGATCTCTGACACACATAACCACTGAGAGTTGCTGGGTTTGTGGTGGGATAGAAATGAGATGGATGGACAGGTGGGTAGATGAATGAATGAATGAATGAAATGGTGCTTAAAATATTTCAGTTGCATTGATTGAAGAATTAAAACCAACACAAAGACTGAAATGTTTTAAAGTTATTTTTAAAACAATAAGCTGTTCCGATTGCTGAATACTGCTGATTTGTTTAATATACTGTATCCCTGTTTGGAATCAGTGTAGAAGGCTTATTGCAGGATAAATTAAAACAATATACAGAAAGCAAAGAAAAACCTTTTGTAGCACATGATGTCAGAGAAGGAAAACTGATTATTTTTTAATGGGATGGGTAGACTGCAAATTTTTTTCTTTCTTTCTTTCTTTCTTTCTTTCTTTCTTTCTTTCTTTCTTTCTTTCTTTCTCTCTCTCTCTCTCTCTCTCTCTCTCTCTCTCTCTCTCTTTCTTTCTTTCTTTCTTTCTTTCTTTCTTTCTTTCTATACTGTGAAATTTGATTAATCAAATCTATTGGAGTTGGGCGGCTATAATAAATTTAAATAAATTAATAAATAAAGATTCAGACTAGAATTTGTAGAGATGTTGATGCACATTTATCCAAAAATGCATTTTGTTCACTTTTCTGTCTAATGTATACCACCTTTGCAAACATGTATTTTTAGACATGATTTTCATGAATATATGCATTGTTATATAGACAGTTCTCCTAACACATGTTTACTTTTCATTCACAAATTTTGGAAAAGTGTAACTTCCAAATAAATTGGGTTATTTGGGTTTGTGCATCAGTTTGAAAATGCAAAATCAGATAATTCTGCATTGAAATAGGAAGGGAACACTTTTCTGTCTTCATTTAATGAGAAAATGCAAATGAAATAGATCTACAGAAGGAGAAGCGTAGATTTCTAAGATTTCTTTTTCCCTTGAGAAAAATTAGCTGTGCTGCTATGTATCAAATTGATAATTTCTTATGTCAAAAATAATCAAGACCAACATTCAAGTAGTTTACAAGACATAACCTAAGCCCAATGTTCTCTTTGTATGATTGTTCTAAGCTACTGGAGTGATAATGTAATGTAAAACCCAAGATGTTCAATGGATTCTTCTGTATATTCCATAGCAATCACTCTTCCCACCAGTTCCCCTCTGCAAATAATTTCTGCCATTTACGCATATGCTTTGAATACCCTTGTGAATGATCTGGGAGCATCTAATGTTACAGCACTGTTGAAGTCAGGAGATTAGATATGATCAGTGCTTGATGCAAACCCAGCTGGACAGCCATCTAATTTACTTTGAACTGTTTTGAGAAGGAAATTACAGCATATAAAAAGTGTGCACCACCATGACTTGGTTGAAGAATGTGCACACTTCCCGTGAGTGAAGCAGCAGCAGTCCTGTTCTAGGATAAATGTTCGTTCTTGTTTTATCACAAGGAGGATGTTGCATGTATCCTGTGGCATCAAAACATAAATCGTATCTCATTTGATCTCTAATGTTCCTTGAGACTCAGTAACAATAGATTCAAATGCAGGAGAGAGTTGTCAGGCTTGTAATTCTCCACCTTAACACACTTAAAAATAAAACAAAAATAAAATCTGCTGATACATTCACTAAATTTTAGCAAACTTCAATATTTCCCCCCAAAGGATTTCCCATGTTTTATGAGAAATACCTCTGACTTCTTAGTTAAGCAATAAAATTATGTTGTACCATATCATTCCCCAATACACAGATAGGCTTTTAATGTAATTGTAAATGACATTCAAATAATTGTAATAAATTATATACTGTAGGTGTGTGTGGTAGAATTGACAGTAACACAGGTTTGTTAACAGATATAATAGATAGAATGCGGCTGCACAGGTAGTCACGGGTGCTATAAGATCAGCACATGTAGCACCGCTGCTCCGTGAGCTGCATTGGGTACCAGTTTGCTTCCGGGTCCAATTCAAGGTGTTGGTTATCACCTTTAAAGCCCTACATGGCATGGGGCCAGGGTACCTGAGGGACCGTCTCATCCCGACCACATCTACCCACCCCACCCGGTCATGCAGGGAGGGCATGCTTCGGACCCCATCACTAAAAGAATTCCATCTAGCGGGGTCCAGGAGGCGTGCCTTCTCTACGATAGCACCCGCCCTGTGGAATATCTTGTTAGGTGATGGTTAACTACGCGGGGTTCCAGGCTTGAAGTAATCCAAACAACGTGTTGTAAGGCTAACAATATCTTTATTGATAGCATAAGGCAATAATGGATGTATAGTGCATTATTGCAAAAAGGTAAAATCAAAGCATAAGCAGAGTTCCATCACCAGAAGTGAGGAAAGAAAAAAAACATCATGGTCTGTACAAAGACCAGGCAAAGACCAGGCATGGTTACAGTTCAGATACAAGTACATGCAGATAGCAGCCTACATAAAGAACAGAAGACATATGTGTAGAACATAAGTATAAAGGACTACCCATGGTTCATAGCTCACATGTGATTGGTTTAAACATGAGCATCTCTTTCCGTATAGCATTTCTGGTAGTAATTGTACTTACTATAAAGCATCACACGATGGCAGTGTTGTGTATTGGCCTTTTTTTGAGCTATAGTTGTTTTGAGAACAGTCCTGATTACGGGTTTATTTTGTCTAGCTAGAGATATCTCAGCACCTGCCATCTACGTCTCAGATGTTTTGAGAACCAAACTTACAATGCGGAAAACAATGTAGATTGTTTTCACTTGTATTTTTCCACTCTCTGGCCAGACACAGTGGAAGAAAATGCCATGCGTTTAATTCTGCATAGAATGCTTTAACCAAATAACCTTAACACCCCTTCCGCATGGATTTTTTTGAAACACTGTGGGGGAAAAACTGTTATTTCAAAAGCACACAGAGACACAAATGATTTTATTTCAGACACATTTGTTCCAATCCCAATCTGGTTACCATGGTTATATGTTTTGTAGGAGAAAGTGCTTTCGTGAGAACGTCTGCGATATTTAGTTCAGATGGACAATACTCTAATTGTATAAATTTTTCCTGAATTGCATGCCTCACATTTTGGTATTTTACATGGATGTATTTCGTGCGATTATTGACATTTTCCGAAGCAGCTAGAGATAGACAGGATTGGGAATCTTCATACATTGTTATTGGTGTATTTATATTTACAGATAAATCTGTAAACAATTGTTTTAACCAATACGTTTCATTGATTGCCTCACTGAGGGCCGAGAATTCGGCTTCGCAGGTAGAAACGGCAATTAATGTTTGTTTTCTTGCTCTCCAGGCAATGGGTGTATTTGCAAACAAACAAACAAAACCACTCACAGACTTTCTGTCTCTCTCTTCTGCAAAAGAGCTGTCAGCATAAATCACAGGCATTTCAGCCTTGGTGGCTGATATTTTGAGACAAAGATCAGCTGTGCCTTTAAGATAGCGTAGGACCCTCTTTAAACCTGTCCAATCCCGCATGGATGGTTTGGCAACCTTACGACTAAGCACTCCAACTGAGTAAGCTAAGTCAGGGCGTGTCCATTGTGTTAAGTGTAGCAAACTTCCTACAGCTGAGTGATACAATGCAGGTTGAGGACAAGGTTCCTCACATGCATCACCCTTTAGGAAATCAAGAGTCATTGGTGTTTTGGTTGGTTTTGCATTTGACATTTCAAGTTGACTCAACAATTGGTCAATTTTTCTTTTCTGACTCAGATAGAACTCACCACTCTGAGCTCTAGTGACTTCAACACCTAGATAGTATTTCAGCTCACCTAGGTCTTTCAATTGAAAGTACTGTCTCAATTGTGTTGCAAACTCTTGTACAAGGTGCAAAGAACCAGTTGCTAGGCAAAAATCACCAACATACGTTAGCAACACTGTGTAATCACTTCCAGAACCTCTTACATACACACAAGGATCAGCAACAGACTTCTTAAACTTTAGCTCTAACAAAGCCTTATCTAAACATTGATGCCAACAACGTCCGGCCTGCTTCAGTCCGTACAGCGCCTTGCGCAGTCTGTACACCTTCTGAGAATTGTCACAAGCATAGCCAGGAGCCTGCTTCATGTACACAGTTTCAGGGAGCTCTGCATTCAAATATGCTGTGTCAACATCAAAATGATGGACAACAAGTCCACGCTGTGCAGCCAGAGAAAGTACCATACGTAAAGACTCTGGTCTAGCTGTGGGTGCATATGTGAGATCATAGTTCAAAAACCTCTCCTGTGCAAATCCCTGAGCAACAAGCCTGGCTTTGTACTGCACTGTATTATCAGGAAGAAGCTTCTTTCTGAAAACCCATCTGGAACCAACAGCTTTCTGGGATGGGGGCAAATCAGTGACCTCAAACACCTTTTGACTCACTAATGCCTCAAACTCCTTATCCATCGCTGTGTTCCACTTCTCTTGCTCTTCAACAGGCAGATGCAACATCTCCTGGAAAGACTGAGGTTCACAGGTAATCTGACACACTCTCACCTGCTGAATCACAAATCTGTCAGGCTTCACACCCTTTGTGGAGCGTGCAGACCTACGAGGAATTACCACTGCCTCTTCCTCATTGCTGTCCTCTGCCTTTTCACTACCTGAATCCCCCTTCAGATCCTGAACCTGCTCAGGTGAAATTTCCTCTTCCTTCACCTGAGGGGATCCTCTCACCACACTAGGAGACTGGGAACCAGAAGGCAGCTGAACTGGTTGTTGTCCAGCCACAGGAGCATGGACAGTTGGCTGTACACTAGATTGCAACAATACCTCTGAACTAGCATTCAACCTATCCCAACCAGTAGGGTGCTCAAAATTAGCACTTCTAGAGATTACCACACGACCATAGCCTGCAGAAAAACGGTAACCCTTAGATCTAGATGAATAACCAACAAACCTTAAGCGTTGTGCTTTTGGCTGGTTCTTCCTTCACTGAGACTTAGGAATATGCACATATGCAAATGTTCCAAAAACACGCAGATGCTTCAGCGAAGGGCGCTTGCCAAACAAAAGGAAATAAGGAACTTCATTTACAGCTGAATTCCACACCCTGTTAGTCAGATACACTGCAGTCATGGTAGCCTCACCCCAAAAACGGGCTGGCACCTGGGCATCTAACATCAGGCTATTTCTAATGGTATTAACAACACCAATCTTCCTTTCAGCTATTCCATTCTCAGCAGGAACACCAACATTGGCAAGTCTATGGGAGATTCCTTTTCTACGAAGCCAATTCTGAAACTCATGGCCTAGAAACTCTCCTCCACAATCCGATTGAAATTGACCTACTTGATAGCCATAATTTCTTTCCACCATTGCAACAAACTCCTTAAAGCGAGCAAAAGCCTCCGCTTTAGATTTGAGCAAATAACAAAACGTATAGCGAGTATGGTCATCCACCAAAAGGAACATGAAATGCGCCCCCCCTTCACTAGGAGCATTGGGGCCGGCTAAGTCTCCATGAACCAACTGAAAAGGCCTAGTTGACACTCTGTCACTTTTTCTAGCAATAGGAGCAGCCTTAATTTTCGATTGTTTGCACACAGTACAATCAAGAAAGTCATCACACTTTTTGGATCCTAACTCAGGATACACCTTGGCCAGTTGGGACAAACTTCCCCACCCGGGATGTCCCAGAACTCTGTGATAATAGTGAATGCATTTGTTATGTGGGGGAACATTGGAAATACAATTTCCTGACACAATCCCCTGCTTAGGAAGCATTTCATACAATTGATTCACTAACTTCCCCCTAGCACATTCTATCCCATCTTTTTCAATAGAACATCCAGTACCCTTGAACACAACAGTATAACCAGACTTTACCAGGGCTGGAACGCTAAGGAGGGAAAAGTCAAGTGTAGGTACACACAACACATTTTGCATATTTATCCCCAAACAAGGAATGTATACTTCACCCTGAAAGGACACATCAGCCATAGATCCATCAGCCAAAGTAACCTGTTGGACGTTAGGCTTGCTTTTTGATAACAACAACTGTTCATTGTTGACAATGATTTGACTACAGGCTGAGTCCAAAAGCCAAGTCCCTGGGGAACGTCCACTCACAGCCGTGAGCAAAGCAGACACCTGGGTACGTTGTCTAGGCGCTTGTTTCCCCTTCTTTCGTACGAACCTCTTTCCACTGGCTCCACCGGCTGGGCGAGGTGGCTGGGGACAGTCTCTCATGAAGTGTTGGGTCGAGTTGCACCGGAAACATCTCCTCACAGCACACGCAGCCTCTGTTCCAACTGGAAAACGCTGAGCTGAAGCCTCAGGAACAGCAACAGATGACTTACTCTGCATCTTCTCCAAATCACGAGCTTGCTGGATTTCTTGCAGGCGATTTGTAAGATAATCCACAGTTAGGTCTTGGGGCCTCAACGTCTGAGTTGCCTCGATGAGCATGTCAAAGCTCTTGTCCAAGCTTGACAGGATGATACAAGCTCTCTGGGTATCAGGGATCACAACATCCCGGTCCTCAAGTTCAAGAAACAAAGTCTTGACTTTATGGAGGTGGGTCATCACGTTTCCACCGGGCTGCAGCTTCAAGTTGTAAAGCTGACGTGATATTCCAACAATGGCAGCAGAGGTTTGCTTGGAATAAAGGGCTTTAAGAGCTTCCCAACAGGCATGTGCAGTCTCCAAATTACTGATATGCAGTAGCTGTGATGATTCTAGTCCCAGAATCAAGTTGCCATAAGCACGATCCAAACACAACTGCACTTCTTCAGTAATAGCACCGGTTGGAGGTGCGTCTTTCACATACTTCCACAAACCTTCTTTTAGGAAGAAAGACTTGATCTTCACACACCAGGTCCGATAGTTTGTGCCATTCAAACGCTCAAAGGGCAGACTGGTTAGCCCTGCAGCAGCAGCCATGCTGACCACTCAAAGAAAAACACGTTTACTTCAAAATGCAGCCTTAAAAACAAACCCCGTTGTTACAGCTAGATCCAGCGCAGCAAAGAAAAACACAAAATTCTCTCTGGGCCACCATAACCTGTTAGGTGATGGTTAACTACGCGGGGTTCCAGGCTTGAAGTAATCCAAACAACGTGTTGTAAGGCTAACAATATCTTTATTGATAGCATAAGGCAATAATGGATGTATAGTGCATTATTGCAAAAAGGTAAAATCAAAGCATAAGCAGAGTTCCATCACCAGAAGTGAGGAAAGAAAAAAAACATCATGGTCTGTACAAAGACCAGGCAAAGACCAGGCATGGTTACAGTTCAGATACAAGTACATGCAGATAGCAGCCTACATAAAGAACAGAAGACATATGTGTAGAACATAAGTATAAAGGACTACCCATGGTTCATAGCTCACATGTGATTGGTTTAAACATGAGCATCTCTTTCCGTATAGCATTTCTGGTAGTAATTGTACTTACTATAAAGCATCACACGATGGCAGTGTTGTGTATTGGCCTTTTTTTGAGCTATAGTTGTTTTGAGAACAGTCCTGATTACGGGTTTATTTTGTCTAGCTAGAGATATCTCAGCACCTGCCATCTACGTCTCAGATGTTTTGAGAACCAAACTTACAATGCGGAAAACAATGTAGATTGTTTTCACTTGTATTTTTCCACTCTCTGGCCAGACACAGTGGAAGAAAATGCCATGCGTTTAATTCTGCATAGAATGCTTTAACCAAATAACCTTAACATATCTTGCCCCCAGAGGTGAGGCGGGCGCCCTCGTTCCTGGCCTTCAGGAAGTCTTTAAAGACCTGATTCTGCCACCTTGCTTGGAACGAAGGAAGTAATAGTTTCTCCTGGGGGTGAGTAATATTAGCTTAGTAATATCCTCCTTTTAAGATCTCACCATCTTCTGGATTTTTCTATTTATTCTTATATTCTATATTAGATGTATAGGTTTTAATTTTTATAATATTATTGTAAACCGCCCAGAGTCTACTGCTGTAGAGATGGGTGGTGATAAATCTGAATAATAAATAAATAAATAAATAAATAAATAAATGTGCAAGAACCAGGCTTCAATCATCCTATGTGTTAAAAGAGGTCCTGACAAATGGCCATTGCATTGAGTGCAAATCAAAGCTGTTTTCTCTTCCACAATGCAAGCCAGACAAAAGTTCCCCTCCAATAGCTTTTCTTGGAGCATCATCATCACCAACATGACAGTTGGCCTCCATGAGTTGTTAAAATGTCCCTCACTAGTTAACTGGTTCGAATTAAGCAATCCTTGACCCAAGATCCAGAAAAGAAAACAGTCAGCAATATTCAGGTATCGCCTGGCCAGGTGATGTGAAAAGGTATTGTATGGGGAAATACCCCAGGCATGCTTATTGACTGAATTCATGAAATAGGTTGGTTCTAGTCTTGTGAATTAAAAGAAATACCACACCGAGATCCAAGCAGTTATCTCTGAGCATCTTCTGTGCTCTCACCAAAGTTTCTAACATAGAACTTCCAACCTAACCCTTCTTAGGCAGACATTTAAAATAACTGATTAATCATTTATATCTGGAAGAGACTAGATTGTCCACAAGCTTTAAAAAAAAACAATTTTCAGTCACTAGTGCACCTGGGGAGAAATTAAGAATTGTTATTAAATGAGGAGGTAAATAAAATGGTGAAAAATGTGCACTCCTAGCTTGCCCCCATTGGTCTTCTCCTGTCTAGCATCTGTCACCCAATGGGATGTTTAAAGGAAAAATGAGTCAGTTCCAAAGCTTTGGAGTTTATAAGTATATATATATAGGCTTCTCATTTGCATTTGTGGGTTATTCTGTCTTAAAAGATTAAACAGAAACACAGAGATCAGTTTTTCAGGGCACTCTGCAACATCTGGAAGAGTGAAATGAAGGACTTACCAAGAGTTAGGAGTCCCACTATTCTTTTCTTTTCAACAAATGTCAATGTATTGTGTGCCAGCTAGTACCAGATGCTGTGGTTATGGTGTAGAACTAAGACCAGAGAGATCAGTTTCAAGTTCATTCTCAGACATGGAAGCTCATCTGCTGACTTTAGGACTAGTCACTCTCTCTTGCTCTCAACCCAATCTCCCTCACAGGAATGTTGTTGAAGGAATGCAGTGCTATGTACACTATCTTGGGTTCTGGAGGAAAGGCGAGCTATGAATCGAATGAATGAATGAATGAATGAATGAATGAATGAATGAATGAATGAATGAATGAACGAACACATAGACCAAGGCGTATTTGACGCTTTATACAGTATTTTCTTTTGGTATCTTTGAAATCTGAAAGCCATATACCATAGCAATTTATCATATCACAAAAAAATATTGAAGAGAGGGAGGAATGCACTCACATATTTCTGTAACAATGAAAGTATCGGCAACCATTGACTTATTAGCAAGAGAACTGAGGTCTGTCCAAAATCTGGGAAATTACCTATGAATGATAAGTATTTAACAGTCAGATCCTCCTGTTTGTGGTGAACGAGAGTACTGAGAATGCATACTTCATTAATTATGTTACACTTTCTTTTCATTAATGTAACCCCAAAGTAGGGTCAACAACAACAAACAAATTCAAAAGTTTGGATCAAGCAATATTTTATTATAGTCACAGACCAGAATTGGATAATCAAGGAGGATATCAGAAATTCACTGATATCAGGGAATCTGAACAAGCAAGGTCTTTGCTTAATGCTGAAAGCTGACTAGACTAGACTAGACTAGACTAGACTAGGACTAGGACTAGGACTAGGACTAGGACTAGGACTAGGACTAGGACTAGGACTAGGACTAGACTAGATTAGACTAGACTAGACTAGACTAGGCACGGACTCTACTAGGACTCCTGTGTTCTTAATGCTGGCTGATAAATTGTGCATATTTTAGTTCTTGGTATTCAAATTGTGATTTGAATACCATATTTGTGCCTAAAACACAAGAACACTAAATTTCAAGAGTTGGTCTTGAAATCCTAGATCCCGAGAACTGAATTGACCAGAAGTGATCCTGTCGCAAGCTGATGGTGAATCATTAATAAGGTAGGTCCAAAAATTATTTTTGGACAAACCTGTTCATTTTCTTTTATAATAGTCACTAGTAGTGGCACAATAAATCAACATTTTTTTAATTTTCACTTTTACTTCTCTTCCCAAACAGCAAATAAATCCCTTTCTCATACCCTTGATGTGTTTCTGTGCATTTAATTTGGAATATTTGTTCCTTGTCTTGGAAGAAAATCAAAGGAAACTGTGTGAAGGGAGATGGATTCATACAAAGATACATACATACATACTGACATCCTTCAAAGTTGCCCATATACTCAGCAAACCCCTCTTCCTTTCCACACTCCAAATGCTGGCATTCTTACAGTCCTAGATTTGATCCACATTCCCTAACCATCCCAACATGCAGCTATGACGTGATCCTAGGATTTGGGAGGCGGAGTGAGCAAGAATCTTCTCTGTCTACCCCGTCAAGCACAGGACAGTGAGAGATTGCCATTTCTGAAGCAGTATTTACTTCCCTGAGGGGGCATTTCTCCAAATACAGATACAATCCCTCTGGTTCAGAGATGCATCAAAATGTTATGCAGCTGCGAAACTGTGGCATTCATTCATTCACACATACATGAATATTAAAGTCCTTCAAACTTGGACTCACTTCATTTCCAAACACCAAATGCTGGCGTTGCAATCCTACAGCCCATCCCTGTTTATGGCATCATGTGGTCCAACGGGGATCAACTCACTCCACTATTGTAACTATACCTTTGTCTTGTAGCCTCCATCAGAGTGTATAATACTGAGAAGTGGAAGGGTCCCTCCAAAATAGGAAAGTGGTTGTATTGAAGGCATACCCTGTGTGTGGGCATTTGAGTAGGCTGACCATATGTCCCGTTTTGAACGGGACTGTCCCGTTATTTCACCATTTCTGGAGCATCCCATCGTTATAGTAAAAATCTCAATTTTGTCCTGTTTTTGAAAGTTTCCCCATGTGCGCGCGCACCCCCACGCCACACGCGTGCATGCACGCCTGCATGCCCCCTTGCACACCCACGTGCCCCCCCACGTGTGCGCCCGCATGCCCACTTTGTCCAGCAATGTTTTTGCCTCAAGGAAATATGGCCAGCCTACGTTTGAGCCTTCACAGTTCCTCATCAAGAAAGGTGTTGACATTTTGTCTGATTATCCTGTATTTTACTACAACCCTCTCGTTTGCAGAGATATACTAGCTGGCTGTCATTTGGCTCTGCTTTTCTCAGAGTGGGACAAATTTACTCACAGATACAGTAGCTCAATGGATGCCTGAATCCTAACAACTTTCAGGTTTCTGTTTCCTGTACAGATGATTTGCTTCTTGAAACAGACACGGATATTATGGCTACACCAGCGATATTATTCCACATGATTTGAAGCTTTTATTGATGATATTTTGCAACCCTTCCCCACTTTTAGAAAAAAGATTTCCATTAAAATCAGCTACAGTACATCGGATGACAATTGTTTTCTGTTTCAGCCACACATTATTAAGAAAGAGCGATGGCTTGCTGGTTAAAGTACTAAAACAAGTTACTGTTGTTTATACAGAGATGCAAGCGAGGCCCACCGAGACAGAAGGAGTGGGGGGAAAAAAGGACACTAAAATACAAACAACATCACTGAGTGCTTAAAATACTTCTGAAGTGAAAGAGATAATAAGAGGCAAGGTCCAACAAGGAAGCAGACCGAGTCAGGAGGGAGAGAAGATAAAGCTGGGCTTCTGACTTTCGTTGAGAGAAGCTTCTATGGGTTTTGAATTCTGCAAAATGAAATCAGAATTAGTGCTACAGTAGAAGGGGGAATCCCAAAAAATAATCACTGAGTAGAATGAAAAAAGGCGAGCATTTTTGATTACAGGTAGTCCTCACTTAACTACCACAATTGGGACTTAGCTAAGCAATGAGGTCATTAAGTGAATCCAACCCGATTTTGCGACCTTTTTTGTGGTGGTTGTTAAGTGAATCACTGTGGTCATTAAGTGAATCACATGGTCATTAAACAAATCATGCGGTTCCCCATTGATTTTGCCTGCCGGAAGCTGGCTGGGAAGGTCGAAAATGGCAATCACGTGATCGTGGGATTCTGCAATGGTTGTAAATGCGAACTGGTTGCCAAGTGCCTGAATCATGATCACATGACCACGGGGATACTGTGACGGTTGTAAGTGCAAGGACCAGTCGTAAATCCAAACCGTCGCTAAACGAATGGTTGTTAAGCAAGGACTACCTGTATACACTATTAGGCATATGGTTCCAGTTTTCTAAAGTGAGCAGCAGACAACACACTTGGGTTTCAGAGTGAGATGTCTAGCAGTGGGAGAGAACAAGGTGCAAAAATCTTATGGTTATGAAAAAAATTAATAGGCGGTTAGCCATCAACCTGACCTCATTTGGAGCAAATCTGATTTTGAAGCGTTGAAGACAATAATTTATTTATTTATTTATTTATTTATTTATTTATTTTCTAATCCCCCTTTATTATTTTTATAAATAACTCAAGACGACAAACATACCTAATACTCCTTCCTCCTCCTATTTTCCCCACAACAACAACCCTGTGAGGTGAGCTGGGCTGAGAGAGGGGGACTGGCCCAAGGTCACCCAGCCGGCTTTCGTGCCTAAGGCGGGACTAGAGCTCTAAGTCTCCTGGTTTGCCATTGGCTCCTTCCTAGGGCTGAGAGAGAGAGACTGGCCCAAGGTCACCCAGCCGGCTTTCATGCCTAAGGCGGGACTAGAACTCTCAGTCTCCTGGTTTCTAGCCCGTTGCCTTAACCACTAGTCTGATTTAGCTGGATTCAATAATGCTGAGAATTCACTAGCGAAGAATTAATCAGTGGCTAATTCACCAGGGCTAAGACACTATAATAGTTAGCATAGTATTTAGATATGCATCAGCAGAGGGCAGCATTGTCTGGGCTTGGAAGCAAGGCTGGGTCAGATCTGGTGTGTACATGGATGGGAGACCAAAAGGAGATCCCAGGGATCTAGACTAGACTGGAAAGTTGCCTGAAGAATATTTTTTTTAGTTGAGATGTTTTACCCACCCCAAAGTTGAATTAGCCTTTTACTAATAAAGCAATAAAGCAATTGTATCAATTTATATTAATTGAGTGCTTCTTTTATGTAATTGACTTTTGAGAGAATATTTTCTGAGCCAGTTAGGAGAACTTGGTCCTAAAGTGTGCCATGCCAATGCGTGTGTATGCATGCACACAAATATATACAACACACCCAAAGATGCCACTCTGCTTTGTAATCTTGAGACTTCTCCTTGACTTCAAGATAGCCTTTCCATATACAGATCACTACTATCAGCAATATGTTGGCCTAAGAACGTACCGTAATAACAATCAATTTGATTTGATATTATCAGCATGAAACATTACACATTCTTAAGAATCCTCCCATTCTCACATCTGGAGATAAATGTCCAACTATTTCAAAGTTTGTTTTTAAATAGACACTCACATGATTTTAATGCAAATATAGCTTCATTTTATAGAAGTCGTACCTTCTCAGATTCAAATGTATTATTTTATTTTACTTAAAATATCCAGGCACCTGTAGAAAGAAATGTTCCATATCAGTACACTCTGTAAGGACAACCCTTTTCTAGATGGCTCCTAACATTTGAAATCAATAAAATTTAAAACCCCAAAACCAATCAATTGGAGGTGAACCAACAGTACTAATTAAACAGCATTCAAACCCCTAAGAACTGTAAAATCCAACAAATTCCATTCGATCCCCAGTTGAAGTCCCACATTACTATTTTATGGCAAAACTAGCTTTGAAAAACATGCAGCCAAATTAAAAGGGGTTTATGCTACCCTTCCAGGATTGTACCAAGCAATTCAAGCGGAAATGTCCAATATAATTTCTAAGAAATAGGATATGGTTGCCCAGAAAAGAAGATATTTAGAAACATCTATATTTTGGCATCATGTTTCTTTGCTTGGTTCAGCAGAAATATCACTGCAGAGATAAGAAGTCTCTAAAAATATGGGAACTCCCAAGAAACCTGAAAGCGCTCTATAAAAGACAGGTGAGATATGGTTTTAAGTAAAGAAAGAAAACAAAAAGATATGAAAGGTATTCCCTCAGAAAGGGCATTGAATCCCTACTCTTTCAGGAAACCGAGTCCTTTGAGCTGTATTAATAATAAGTTCAACTGTTCTTATGGAGTTTTACACTGTTTACTTTTCGTTTTAGAGTGTTACAGCCTTGAGTGCCTGCTAAGTAGAAAGGAAGGGTATAAATGGAAAGAATAAATAATAAATGAGGCATAGCTTTGGCAACCGCGAGCTATTCTTGAGAGAACCATTTCTCTTCACTCATCCTGGCGATGAAGCAACGTCTTCATCATGGTACATCTGAATCACCTCAAACCCTCAACTTCAAATGGGAAATTACAACACTAAGGGATATGGCTTCAAAATGGCAGGTGTTTCCTAAACTGTACTAGGGATATGGCTTCAAAATGGCAGGTATTTCCTAAACTGTACTGTCACAAGTAGTGTTGTCTAGTCTGCCTGCTATATATCATTTCATTATAGGCAAACACTTCCTATCCAGTAATGTGTGCTTCCAGGCACTGATCACCTCTCTCTTTGGCCATCATTTGGGGGGCTGGGCTATCTGCCCCCTTCTGAAGAGACCCCAGTGGGTGGACCTGTTTTTTTTCTTCACCAGTGGATGGATGAGACACTGGACCTTTTTAAAGGTCCCTAATGGAATGGAGACCGTTTCAAGAAAAACATCAACAGATGAAGTTGGCAAGAGTTCTGTCAGTTTCTCCTTCTACTCAAGTGACAGGAGGAATGAGAAAATGGTGGTGGTGGTGGTGGTTGGTTTTACCTGGCCACTGGTAGATGCATCATACAGAGAGGTGTCAAATACAAGGGGAAGTCAGTGAAGGTTGGAAGGGCTGTGTGTGTCCTACAAAAGATTTAGCAATGGAAACTACATGTCCTCAAGGACCCACCAATGAAAGGAAAGAGTTTGGTGCTTCTGGCCCAAGTAGGAAGGGTAAAGAAGCAAGGGAACCCAATATTTACAGACTATCATAAGCATCACCATGGCCAAAGTAAAGGAAGGGTTGAAATCCAGAAAGGATTTCTTAAATCAACTTAATGACCAGCCAGCTGAAAAGACATGTTATAAAAGGTTGTTAAGATTAAGGACTTCTTGCTTTGTTCCTCTTGTTCTCTATCGCTCAGCTTGCAGCTTCTTCCGTCTCCATTTTAAACACAAGCTGTTAATGGGAGAACAAGCCTTGACAACATGCCTTAAGAACACATTGATGAAAACAAGGCCTATGTGTCGGATTTATTTACTAGTTTCTCTCGCTGGCTGTAGCTATCTTGCATCTTTCAAGAAACTTTCTAGCTACATCTGTGGAAACAGCCATCCTTTGCATTTGTTTCTGAAAAAGCAGCAGCAGATTTTGCTGCTCCTTAATTCCATCCAGATAAACTTGAACACAGAATGAGGCTGTACATTTAAAAAAAAACATTTTGGGAAGTCATTAAAGAGTTATTTCAATAACGTTTCAAAAGAGCAAGAGACAGTTAAATCCTCATCAAAGGCTATAGATTTGCTGACTGGAGGTTTCAGTTCAGAAAAGGCTTTACTTTTGAGTAAATGTGCTCAATATCTCGGCAGCGCCTAGTCATTCTTTCCTTTCCTGTTAGGATGGATACAAATTCAAGACTGCAATTTAGATTAAACAATTAAAAGGTGCTGTGTGCAAGCTCAGCTGCTTCTGTATAAAGAGACATCATGGAAACATCCATTTTACTGCCAAATGGGGCCTTGAAAATGATGCTTCTTTCAGGAACATCTGAAGATTGCCCAAAGCAGCCGTCTTCTAAATATTTCATAAATGCATTGCTTGCTGGGCTTACATATGAGCAATCATTTCTGCCTCCACAGATAAAAACGTTTTTCCAAGATCCTTTTCTGTTGTAGTATAAAAGAGGAGTGATAAAAGCAGCGTATTCAAGGCAATCAAAACTCTGCAGAAGTCGGCAGCTGTCATTTTGTGTTCAGATAAAATCCTGATTTCTTCTCCTTCAAAAGTGATTGTTGAATTTATATTCATCAGTCTGGCTGTAGGCCCACATCAGACACTGAACACCACTAAGAAGCTATTCAGATCCGGCAGTGAGTTTTTTTCAAAACGCATTGTTTTTATTCTTCAGGATTTTGAAAAATGAGGTTGGTTACTCCCCCCCCCCCCAGATGTCAGACTGAAACCAATGGTTTGGGAATATGGATAAGGGCTATCTGTCTGACTACTCTTTTCTAGCGTGTCCAGAAATACATCATTCCCCCTTAGAAACAGAAAGGGGGAAATGAATGTTAACAGAATCTTGCTGAAGACAGAGATTACAAAACCAAACGCATGACTGAAGGTTGAACTGTGCTTCCTTTTCAGAAGCTGAGCCTCAAACTTCAAATTAGTCTTGAGAAATTAGTCTTAAGTTCTAGATCAGAGCTTTCCAAACTGTGTGTGGCGACACAAAAGTGTGTCGCCACACACAGTCTGGTGTGTCGCCACACAACCCGGAAGCGCTGATCATCATCAGCGCTTCCGGGTCTTCCCGCGGCGACACACCAATGGCGGTTGGTGTGTCGCCGCGGGAAAACTTTGGAAAGCCCTGTTCTAGATAGTTGAATAACAACTCAAGCTTTCTGTGTGGCAAAGACAGCTTTGACTCTACCGCACATTGTCCACCTGCTGTCTAAATCAGTGTTTCTCAACCTTAGCAACTTTAAGATGTATGGACTTCAACTTCCAGGAGATTTAAGCAACAACTTGGCTGGCTGGGGAATTCTGTGAGCTGAAGTCCACACATCTTAAAGTTGCTAAGGTTGAGAAACACTGGTAAAAATATTCCATGTGCGATGGTTTCCAATTGATGGTTGAGACAATCGCAAGACTTTAAGGAAAGTTAGTTGTCTTCTAGGCGGCCAAGAAAAACAGTTGGAACAGAAACACTGAATTAGCTTAAAATACCAGTATCATCCAGATACATTCAACAACAACTCCTAGAATCTTCAGCTGAGCTAGCAGGATAATTAAGAGGATACATTTCCTGTTTATCATTCAAAATGTTGCTGCTCTCTTTGTAGAAATCAATTACACCTTGTTTTTCAGCTTATAAAGCTCCTTCTTTAAAAATCCCCACAGACTAATTGTAGCATCAAAAGGGTTATACAAAAAGAAAAGTTTTTTTTAAAATGATGTACTGTTGGTAAATGACCCCAGAGAAATTGTCTCAGATGTGTACGGTACTTCAAATCACTGTTGGAAATGTGAAAAACATGAAGAGGCATTTTATCAAGCATGGCGGACTTGTGAAAAAGCGAGAAGATACTGGATACAAATACATATGGTGATGCAGAGAGTTTTAAAACTTAACACTCAGATGAAACCAGGACTTTTCTTATTAGGACTTATGGACACGCAACTAGGAAAGGCTCATGGACGACTGGTTTTATTTATGGTAACTGCAGTGAGGCCATTATATGCACAAAGATGGAAGACCTCAGAAACACCAATAATGGAGGAATGGGTTGTGAAGATGGCTGAGTTTGCAGAAATAGCTAAATTGACTTGTTTGATCAAGGAGCAAACTACAATTACTTTTATAAAAGACTGGAAACCCTTTATAGACTTTTTGCTGAAAATGGATAAAAACAAACTGCTGATTTGGGGATTTACTGATTAAAAAGGTTGGTTTATGGGAAGAAGGGAAATACGATACGCAGCGTGGGAGGGTGGAGATGGTAACGGCTAAGTTAGTAACTGCCGCAAAGAAGATCGGAAGTCGCTTCTTCAGATATCTTTCCTTTCCTTGCTTTTTTGTTATTCTTCACTTTTTCTTTTACCCCTTTGTAGTCTTTTTCCCCTATTTCCTTTTCTATGTTTCTGTAGTTTTTAAAATCTTTGTAAAATCTTCTTTTAATAAAAATGATGAAAGATAATTTTTAAAAGGGATATACAGTACACATAGCCCTATACCAAAACTTATTTCAGATGGCGGTAATTATTTCAGATACCAGGTAATCGAGACCAAGAATCAACTCTAGAGGAAAGCTAAGGCTACTTTTATTGAGAGTGGCTATAATAACAGAGTCATGCAAGCCTTCTCCCCTTCTTATACCTCTGTGAATTAGGGGGGTGTCTGTCTGAGCCGCTTACGCATCCTTTCTGCTTGTTTTGGACTTAAGCCATGTTTTTCTCCTCGTTGTTTTTTAACGGATCTGGTTTATCTCTGTCAAGGTCATCTTCCTTACTCTGTACATTGATCAATAAGGACTTCACACTCTCACACTGGTAAAGTCCAGGATTCCCTGAAAACCATCATACTGGTTCTAATAGTTCGTGCGAGACTCTGTTTGGAGTTCAGAGAAGAGGCCTCTGCAGAATTCAAACCGAAGGGCATGGCACTGAGCTCTTCCATGCTACGCAACGTTATGTCTATTTTTCACTTCTCTCTCTCAAAGCTCTAGCAGATATTAACTGAAAGCATTCCTCAAGAGCTATCAATTTTTTACTGGACATCTGCTTAATCACTTTGGAGATCCAACATTTTCATAGCAAGATGTTCTTATTAACCTCAAGTCCACTTTTCCTGGTATAACCCCAACTGTATCCAAAAGAGAGGATATTTTCAAATAGTGCCCCCCCCAAATAATTTGAAGTTTGTTATTCACTAACCACTTATTTCATTATCACTATGATAAAAGGCACTTCGTAATTCTGTCATTTTCCAATTAAATTAAAGATTATATCAACGTAGCCACAGGAGCAGAAGTTGTTGCCAACACTAATGACTTATTACTGGCACTTTGAAACATTGGTCAGTATGAGGTTAGCCGTGCATGCAGTGCATGTTTATGGGAGCCTCTTAGCCCAAGAGTACGGGGGGGGGAATCCTTTTTAGGTGCCCCCAATGCTTTTTCCGGCAGCTTGTTTATATGCGCTGCTTCGGATCAGTTGGATTAACTCTCAGTTAAGGGACTCTGCACGTGTCCTCCAAAGAAGAATTTCAGTTTTAAAACAGATGGGTGCACATAAATTAACAGTCCTACTTCAAGGTTATTCCTTCTCTCTAAGAATATTCAGAAATTATTCATCGCTCAACTAATCTTGGAGAAATATCATTAAGACCAGCCATTCACCACACTACTTACAAAAACAGGGGTAGTGAAGCCACCTCAGAAGAGGAAGGAAAAGTCATCCAGCCTCAAAGCTAGGGCATTTCTCACACCAATTAAAAACCAAGAAGGGACAGAGGACCCTGGCAGAATCTTATCAATTTCACCCCTGGCTCCCTTGGGGTGGAAGGAGGAGGAGAGCAAAGTTTCAAGCCCACCATTCCTTTAGAGGACCTGAAGTTTAGGAACTGGGAACAGGAGTGTGGCAAAAGTTCCCTCTAATGAGTGAACCAATCTCCACACTCCAAGACATCCAGCTGAAGCCCAACTGTTATCTTGCACCTCTGTGCCAAACAGGGACAGCAGCATGGGATGACAGAAATGCAGAGTCAGTCAGGGAGTGGTGCACACAATTGCGTGGAAAGGCCTACTATTTCCTTAGCATTATTATAGGTACATTGGCATAACAAAAAGAGTTCCTGGCTAGCAACCGGTGAGTTATTCCATAAGATATAAAAACAGCACGTTAATATTAGTTGCTCTTTCTTTACCTTTCTTCGTTGTTCTTCCTTCATCTCCTGTAATGTCCTGTTTTTTTCTTGTCTTTGGGTCTGCTTGCAGGTGTAGCTTCTGGCCTATTGCAAAGTACAAGAAAGCTGGTAAAGGATGTTAATTAAGGACCAGATTCAAGCCTTTCCATTTAAACAAATGGTTACTTGTAAACTTCTGCTTAAGCAGCTTCTATCCTCCATATCTACAGTATCTCATCAAAACATTGCTCCTAGATATCGCAAAGGTATTTTAAAATGATGCTGGGAAAGACTGAAGGCAAAAGGAGAAGGGGGCGGCAGAGGATGAGATGGTTAGATAGCATCACCGATGTAATGAACTTGAATTTGAGTAAACTCCGGGAGACAGTGGAGGACAGGAAGGCCTGGCGTGCTATGGTCCATGGGGTCATGAAGAGTTGGACACGACTAAACAACTGAACAACAACAACAACAACAAGCATCCAAGTTTCTCATACTGTTGGCACAGAAGGAATGTTTCAGAATTTATGGATATGGGAAATCCCCCAACTCAACACTCTTCAGATGCATTTGTTTTGCAACTCTAGAAGTCCCAGGCACTAGGGTCAAACAGGTCCAGAGTCACCTGTGACCCCAAACCGAAGCAGCTCAGACCAGGTTAGTATTTGGGTAGAAGATGTCAGGGATATAGACTGGCTGGGAAGCTAAAAAATATTGCAGAAGGAGGGAATTTAAACCACTTGTTGCCAGGAAATCTCCATGGATGTGTCCTTGAAATTATCAAGGGTCAAGCTTGACCCAGAGGAGACTTTTAAGGTCAGGGGAATGCTGATAGACATACATGTTTGTTTATTTGTTTAAACCTATTTAAACCTATTTCTACTTAGAGTTTCCATCTTGTTTCTTTTGCTGCAAGAAAAAGGGAAGGAAGTACATTCTTGATATTTCTCTTATACAAACAGTCTGGACACTCACCAATGCTGATGTACATAAGCTTACCTGGGGTGTGAATTCAGGACTACAGTAGCCTGTTTGACAGGACATCCGGTGGGGTGGACCTAAATCCAACCGCCTTAAGAATTCCGTGGTTTTTCTGCAGGATGAATACAAATTGATTTAGAGATCTTTCATGAGAAAAAGTGATGTTCTTTATTTGATCCATGGAATCTAGACTGGATGTATGAAATGGACAAGAACGAGCAAGTAGCATTAAAGATTTAAAATAGCAGTCAAGAAAATGCTTTAAAGATTTTAATTAATGAGATTTTAATTCTCATCTAAGGGTAGGTGAGGGGAAGAGACAATTAGAACATGTGCTTCCACCATGGTTACTATGCATATATTGTTGATAGGGGGAACCAGTTAATCTAGGAATATGCATGTATTTGTTTTGGATCGTACTGCGTTCTTTATAGGCTTAATCAGGCACTACCTATGAATCGTCAAGGATGGCCTTTCAACAATTTTGCCTGGAGTGTTGGTCTTTCAGTAGACAATTAGTCCTATCCACAGACATCCATGCATAGTAACTCCAGCTTGTACTAAAGAAACACACCTTCTATAAGCTTACCTGGACATTTCAATCAGCCCCAAAGGCTACTTCTAATGCTAGTTGTCTGGCACCTATGTTAGTCCTTAGTTTGGTTACCTATTTGTTCTGGGGGTCAAAGCTAAGTGCTAGTGCCAATCATTCAAATTCCCTACAGGCCACCTTTCCTATATGACAGTTCAGTAGAGTTCATCTGAAGGAGGTACAGCTGGTGACCAGAAACAGCAGAACATTTCCAGTTACAGACCTGGTATTATGGTGTATCTTGCCTATCACATTCTTTAATTAGCTTCTGCCAACTTGTTAAGATCCATTTTTTTAGAATAGGTTTTGGGATACTCTAACTGGATTTTATCTGTAGTGGAACAGAGGACAAAATATCATTATTTGACCTCTTGTGTTTCTATTTTTTGCAGTTGGATTTTATTCAGTTTTGACTCTTAGCCTCTTTTAGAGAGACCTTTCATGTAATGCTAGAAGATGCAACTCTGTGCACAGTAGAATGCTTGCAGTTGCATCTTTGTTCTTCACAGTTGCATCTCTGCTGGTTCTTCGTCAACACATGCAACTGGAGAACTTTGACCACTAATAGCTAAAGTGCACAGGACAAAGTAAATATCATTGTGGTTTCTCAATGTTTTGAAATTACTAAGAGGCTATGTGGACTGGTGCCAACTGGAAGTGGACAAGCAAAACAGTTCTTCTCATTCATTTCCCCTGATCTAGCAGCTCTGCAAGATGGGGTGAGAATGAATGTGTGCCACACCTGAATGAAGCAAGATGGCAGGCCTAAGTTGATTACCTCCCCGTTCTCCAAAAGTTAAATCTACTGCAACTGGGCTCCAATCCACACATTGCAAACAGGCATCATTTCAAGGAGAACCTTATCCACGAACGCATCCACAAACACCAACTAGCAGTCAGAAGACACGATGAAACCTCCTTAATCTCACAAAACATGGACAGACTCAACCATACTTTCACCTGGGAAACTGTGAGCATCTTAAACCAAGCCAAATCCAAAAATGCTAGAGAATTCCTGGAAGCTTGGCACTCAGACAAAGCAGCCATCAACAGACACATAGAGGTAAACAACATTTACATACCATTCATAAGAGACCATAGAAAAGCCAGAAGACCAGAACACCTCCTTGCCAGCAATCAACAACCAGATATGCAAAGATTAACACCAGGATTAGCACCAGAGGAGCAATCAAACAACACAATAGACCCTAATCAAGGAACTCTTAACTCATTCAATCAACCAGGCAGCAAACAACAACCCAATCAAGGAACTACCAAGGAGAGTACAACACCCCCACCAACACAGGCAGGACAAGCCAGGGTATATAAACAGAGAGCAAGTCCCACTCCCTTTTTGCACTGAAGATGTTGCCTAGCCTGGCAATGAAACGTCTGCAAGAAAACGACAAGGCTCAGAGAGCACCAACGACTCCACAGAACCTTATCCATTTGCAGGGAGGAATATTCCCAACAAGCCTGTTGAGATTACTGCAATCAATTCATATAAGTTAAATAAAATAAATAAAAAATTCACATCTACTGTACGTGAAAATGCCTACAATGGACAGGTATACACATGTGTTGGCTTTTGCAAAAACAGGAACCCCAGCTGTATAGGGAACTTGCTGCTATGGAACTCACGGTGTTTGCAATCAAACATATGATTTTGCTGTATTAGGCCTCTAATATTTTATAAAGTTACCATACAGTTTGACAGCACTCTATAAATATATGTATAGTATTTCTTTTTCTAGCAAGATATAAGACTTTTGCTTGATGTTTTGAGCAGGCTGTTGAAACAAAAAACAGATGTTTAACAAGTCACTAATCTGGTTTCCAGTCACTCCAGCAGTAATGCTGAATGCATGACTAATCCTAAATAATTTACAAACATAAGTATGTTTAGTTGCGGCTTAACATCGCATGTGAACCCAGCCACTGTGGTCTGAATACCATTGTTGTTCCATAAATCCGAGTTTAGCCACCTTTTCATTGGCCACGTAGTTCAGGCTTTCAGAACTGAAATGTAAGGGTAAACTTAAAATTAGTGCATTCTGCCTTGACATGATTCTCTTAAGGTGATCGTCATGACAACCAACTACAGTATTGTACTGTATTATAGTCAGCCAAAACCAGCTCTTGGAAAAGTTATAGAAAAATATATTTACTGTAATACCAGTGTTAACTTTCTAAATGCTGAACAGAACTGAAATCAGTCCATAGGCCAGGAACACATGCAGGTTTTAAAATTCTAGCTGACTGAATAAACCACAATCTGGTAAGCGGGAGCCAAATAAACCACATTATGATTTAAGTGTGATATGTGAATCCAACCCTCATGTTATTGGTCTCATTGTGGGCTTAAAAAAGTAAAGGTTCCCCGCGCACATTTTGTGTAGTCGTGTCCGACTCTAGGGGCCGGTGCTCATCTCCGTTTCTTAGCTGAAGAGCCAGTGCTGTCCGAACATGCTTCCGCGGTCATGTGGCTGGCATGACAAGCACGGAACGCTGTTACCTTCCCACCGAAGTGGTACCTATTAATCTACTTGCATTTGCATGCTTTCGAATTGCTAGGTTGGCAAGAGCTGGAGCTAGTGCGGGAGCTCACTCCGTCACGCGGCGCTTGTGTCTCGAACTGTCGACCTTCTGATCGACAAGTCTTAACCACTGAGCCACCTGGGCTTACGGGCCAGTTAAACGGCTGAAGGCTAAGAATGGTGGCACAACCAGTTGAGAGCTGGTAGGGAGGAACCAAGAAAGAAAAGGACCAGCATCTGAAGGAGCTTGAGAGATTATCAGGGACAGAGGAGCAAAATTAAGTACAAATTAAGAAGGGCAAAGGGAGAAAAGGAACTAAAGTTACTGTCAACCGCAGCAGGCCACTTGGAAGCAGGGAAGTTTCAATGGAGATTTCCAACACAACAAGCTAAGTCAAGGTCCTTAAAAGTCAGTGCAGAAAACCCTTTTCTGGCAGTTGTAAGGCATGGAGAGACTCTGATACAATAGGGCAGGGCTTTCCAAAGTTTTTCCCGCGGCGACACACCAACCGGCGTTGGTGTGTCGCCGCGGGAAAACCCGGAAGTGCGGCAGCGCGCAAAAACCCGGAAGCGCTGCTGCTGCTTTCGGGTTTCGCGTGCTGCAGTTGGTGTGTCGCCGCGGGAAAACCCGGAAGCGCTGATGATGATCAGCGCTTCCGGGTTGTGTGGCGACACACTTTTGTGTCGCGACACACAGTTTGGAAAGCTCTGCAATAGGGTTTCTCTGAGGACACCTCCCTTGCCAATTCTTTTTTCAGTTGGGGTGCAAATATCCAGCCAGGCAGAAAACAGAGCATAGAAAGAAGGCATCATGTGCCCAGACAACTTTATGCCCTTTCACTATCTCCATTTTGCTACTGATCAATTATCCTTTGAACGTTTGTTGCCTTCTCTCTGACTGCACTGTCTTTTAAGATGGGTGTGTCAAGACAGGCAAGATGGCAGACAGGATGCCTCATCCGCCAACTTGCCTGTTTTGACTTCCCCGCGGAGGCCGCTGAAAGGATCCTTTCTTTTCTTGGAAAGGTTAAGAGACCCCTCCCTTGATAAAATAAGAGCGATAATGTAGGACATTAAAAACTTTTCATCCTACGCACAGTTAGTTATTTTCATCTTGGTTAACACTGTAAGGATTGGGTAATCTAATCTTATTTTACACAGCAGCGATAGGGGGGGAAAAGATCGATTGGAATTTTTGCCACAGCATCTTATTTCGGTTCTCATTAACTTTTCCAATCAGCCATTTTTATTGCCAATACTTTAATGTTATTTCATGCCTTTTTCTTGCTCGTTGGCAGCTCCTGCACTTCTCCACTTTCCTTTTGCACTAGCCTATTAGTGTTTTGCTGGAGGCAATTTCAGGCCTCGAGATTTCATTTATTATTTTGAACCAGTTCACATAAATCCTGACTCCAAAGAAATTATTAACTATGAGGATATAGCAGAGGTCTTGCTTTCAAGACGTCCTGGGCTCTTCCCATCTGTGTGGGCAATCTGCTTGGATATTTTCAGCCAGCTTGAAAGTCAGATTAATGGAAACAATTAGAAAGCACCCTTACTGGCATTCAAATGGCCTTAATTACTGCACTCAGGCAGGATGTCTGAACCCTTCTACTTTTCTGTTGTCTAGCTAAAAACTTGACATTGATCCAACCATCAGGAGCAAGGAAAAAAAGAAGCTGAGCTCACAATGGCAAGAGCAACTCCAGAAGGGTTTGGTGAGAAACGTTACAAGGCTCCAAAGAGGATTTAGAGGAAGAAAGACTTGGCTAACTGTTTAGCAGCTACGTGATTCATGCACTTGGGTTCATGACTAATAAAATCAACCACCCTGGGAACAGCTCTATGGGAGAAGGCTGTGTAATCGCATCATCTACTCCCTGCTTCTAAAACATCCTGCCATCTTTCCATAGGAAACCAGGTCCCGTTTCTGTTTGGGTCTCATTTGTCTTTCTGCATTTAGTAGGCTGCTCTAAAGATGATTTGGCCATTACGAACTTCAAGAAGTGGTCTGAATAAATGCAGAATTTGAGACTGAGGATGGAAGGCAGAAGCAGCACTGATTTCAGCAATAATCTGAGACATTTGGTTGCCCAATTCAAGCAGGAAATGATGCCCATCCCTGTTTCAGACACATAGAGGGTAAGACTAGAAGAAAATAGCATTAAACTCTCTCCCAGTCAGTTAGAATATCAAAGCAAAATAGAGTTGCTGCTCTTTCATGAACCCTCCTTTTGACAATCCTTCACCTTGCCTATGGGATATGTAGATGCCACTTCTCACCCCTGTTCCAAATGATCATGGACCACTGACTTCACTTCAGGTTTGTCCAGGAGCATCTCACTGCCTTCTTAAATGTACTGTAATGTACTGTGTGGCACTCAGGGGTGTCTGCAGGCTGTGGACCCACATAAAAATGGGTGGAGTTTCAATCACACTGTCGCAGCCACCATCTTGACTTTTGGACCATACCTGGACACCCCTGGGAGGACCAAAGTACCAGATCAAAAAGGTCCCGTCTATTGAAGTGCACCATACCAGCTGAAAGATAATCCTGCAGAAGGAGAGTTTAGCCTGAGAACCAGATGCTAGAAATTAAAACAGTTATTTCCATTTAGCAGAAATGGGTGGTCTATGCAAAAGCTTCATCTTTGAGATGGAAGCGTTGCCTTCTTTGAAGCCCGACTTACGCAGCGTGATCTTCTCTGAGCATCTGCTCCCTTTGCCATTCTTGCTGCCTTCGTTGTTCTTCAAGTTTATTGGCCTAGAATATGAAAGTATCAGGTCAGCCAGAAGCTAAGCATGAACAGGCTGGGTAACAAATGAGTCCCCTCAGAGTCCAGCTATATTTTTCATTGGAGGTTTGCAATCTGCTCGAGGATTTTTGAGCCTCTTTGGCCGAAGTAAAAAAAAAAATTACATGTCACAGACTAAAGAGATCCTACTGAAAAAGCTAAGCTATAGTTTAATATTGCATACACACAAGACCTAAAATTTGTGATTCCCTCTTTCATTTCCTCCTTGGACAAAGCTGCAAGGAGGAAATTTGTTTCCATTTTCAGGTAAGCATTATTTATTATTCTTTCCAGCACTAGAAGAATGATTAACCTTAACTATAGTTTAGGAAAAAAACAGCTATGAACATAATATTTTTTTTTAAAGGTGACTTGTTTTCCAGAAGAACAACTTGCTCGAGTTAGGACATGATTATATAATGAAAGGTTAGTTGAAACATAAACAAAAACTTTCCTTATTCTAAGCTATGGGACTTTCAAGAGAAACCCATGGTTTGTTTTAACTATGATTTACTGAATCACTGTACTTTACTAGCTGGTTTACACATCATGTCTTGCATCCACCAACACGGGATGAGATATCATCAATATGCTGATGATACTCAACTATATATCTCCATCCCGGGTGAGTTACGTGATGCAGTGGCTGCCTGGATGGGGAACAACAGGCTTCAGCTGAACCCTGGTAAGACGGAGTGGCTGTGGACTGATGGTGTCTTGAGATCCAGGGAGTTGTCATCTTTAGATCTGGACGGGGTGGCACTACCCTGTTCAGACACAGTGCGGAACCTGGGTGTCCTTCTGGACTCACGACTCCTGCTTGAAGAGTAGGTGGCAGTCGTGGCCAGAAGGGAATTTGTACAACTTCGAGTTGTGCGCCAGCTACGCCCTTTCCTGGACCGAGACGCCCTCCGTACAGTCACTCATGCCCTGGTCATCTCCCATATAGACTATTGCAATGCACTCTACATGGGGCTACCCTTGAAGAGTATCCGGAAGCTTCAACTGGTCCAGAATGCGGCTGCGCGCGCAGTTATGGGTGTCCCAAGATCAGCACATGTGACACCTCTGCTGCGCGAGCTGCATTGGTTACCAGTTTGCTTCCGGGTCCAATTCAAGGTGTTGGTTGTCACCTTTAAAGCCCTACATGGCATGGGACCAGGTTACCTAAAGGACCGCCTCATCCCCAGAGCATCGACCCGCCCCACCCGGTTATGCAGAGAGGGCTTGCTACGGACCCCGTCTACAAGAGAATTCCATCTGATGGGGTCCAGGAGGCGGGCCTTCTCGGCAGTGGCACCCGCCCTCTGGAATATTCTGCCCCTGGAGGTGAGGCAAGCCCCCACACTTATGACCTTCCGGAAACAACTGAAGACCTGGCTCTGCCACCTCGCTTGGGATGGGGGGAGTAATAGCTCCTCTTGGGGTTGGCTTGCTCCGTAGAGTTCTTTTAAACTTAACATCAGAGCCTCTTGGGTCTTATATATTTAATTAATTTATATAGAGACACATTATGTATTGTATTTTATTTATTTATGCAATTTATATAACCACCCATCTCCCCCAATGGGGAACTCTAAATATAAATTAATATATTTTATAAAAATTTATAAAATAAATAAAATAATTTTTTATATGTTTTAATTGCTGGCTTTGTGTAAACTGCCCAGAGTCCCCTCTGGAAATGGGGGGAGATGGGCGGTGATATAAGTTAGAAATATAAATAAATAAATAATAAATATAGTCCCTCTCATCCTTCCAAAAATTGTTGCCAAATCATAATTTTTAGTATGACAGAAGTGCAACTTCACTACATATATAGGGAATCTTAATATTAACTAAACTTCTATTTTCTCTTTTTCTTTTTCTTCTTTATATCTCTGTATTTGCCTTTTAGCTATGTACAAACTTTTAATAAAAATTAATAAAAATATTAATTGAACTAAATACAATCCATTACATTTAAACCTAAAGGGAATAAAATTTAGTCTTTGAATTGGCCTTATCCACTTCTTTGCCCTGATCCCAGCTATCTTCTGGAGCGTAGTCCCCAGAAGAGCCCTCAAAGGCCAAGGGTGGTACCTTACCATAGCCCCCTCCCCAAATTGCAGACCCTTCTTTTAAGCCAAGCCAACAGATCGTAATTATGGCTTAGCCTTAGTCTGATATTTGAACTCACACGGAGCCTTGTACCCTTAATGGTTAAACATTCCATGTGAATGAGGCCACACCACAGATTAAGATGATATATACGGAGAAGGTATGTTATTCCCCAAGTCCAATTATTTTAATTCATGTGCATGCCATGATGCCCACCTCATGGGGTCCGCCTTACCTTCCCTCTTTGAATAGCCTTCTTTTTCAAAATGTCAGCTTCTTCAGCCTCTCTCTTGTTTCTCTCATAGTCTTCTTTCTTTAGCTAAAACCAGAAAAAGTTGCACTCATTCAAAAGATTACTCTTTAGATCAGCAAGTTAACCCTTGGAAGGTTTTGTAGAAGAAAGGGACAACCCATCTCCTCTCCAAGTAGGTAGGCTCTCTCATAAACCACAGCAAACCCTTTTTGCTGACAGAATACCAGGAACTGTTGCTTTTAAGCATCCAGCTGATAATAAGATCATAAGGAGAAAGGAAAGGTAAAGGAAAGCAAGGGCGCCGTGGCTCATCTGAATAGGTGACCAAGGGAACCTCGCCACCCATCCCCGAATCAAGCAGGCTACAATGGCTATCGAAGTGAGAGGTTAACATGATGTTCAGCATTGGTACTTTCTCAGGTATTTGACTTTTAAAGTTCTGAAGAATGCTTCAGTAAAGTTTGCTCTGGACGCCAGGTATGATAGTGCTAGTGTTTATTAGACTGACGAAGTTAAGAAAAATAATAAAGCCCTAACACTGCCATTTTCAGCTGCCCTGGTGTGAATTAAAAGCTGCTTTATCCAAAGTGGCATTTATCAAACACTGTCCATACATTATAACAAAGTTTAACTTTCAGTAGCACCATCAACAAAAATCCACCTTTCCCTTTCCTTGATGTCTTCTTCATTGTTGAAAATATGGGAGCACACAGTGGGGCAATGATGGCATCATTTGTGTCATTGGTGTGATGTCATGATGGCATCCCACAAATGACACAAATTTTGTCCTTTGTCCCCACAGCATCATCATTTGCATCATTTGTGAGATGATCTCACAATACACAGGGCATCATCATGGCTTGTACCCAGATTCCTATGAGGGAGAACAATTAATAATTCCTGATAATAACCATCCTGCTCCCTCACCTACTCAAAATGATTGTCAGCCAACTCTGAATGTCTTATGATAAATTAACCAGAACGCCTCCTGCTATTGGTCTCCAAATCTATGTGGATGAACAGTGAGAAGTCTATATGTCAGAGCTTTCCAAACTGTGTGTCGCGACACAAAAGTGTGTCGCCACACAGAGTCTGATGTGTCACCACAAAACCCGGAAGCGCTGATCATCAGCGCTTCCGGGTTTTCCCGCGGCGACACACCAACTGCAGCGCGCAAAACCCGAAAGCGGCAGCAGCGCTTCCGGTTTTTTGCGCGCTACCGCAAGGACGGCACTTCCGGGTTTTCCCGCGGCGACACACCAACGCTGGTTGGTGTGTCGCCGCGGGAAAAACTTTAGAAAGCCCTGCTATATGTCGATGAAGATTCTCAGTCATCCAGGTGGAATTGTCTGTAGGTTGAGTCATGGCAACTGGATTTCTTTCTTTTGGTTGAAACGTTTCACTGCTTATCCAAGTAGCTTCTTCAGTCTGGGCAAAAGTTGGTGAGGGGACCCCATATATGTCTTCAGGGTTGGCTGTATTGACCTTGGTCAATACATATATATATTGGTCAAGACATACAGTATATGGGGTCCCCTCACTAACTTTTGCCCAGACTGAAGAAGCTACTTGGATAAGCAGCGAAACGTTTCAACCAAAAGAAAGATACACAGTTGCCATGACTCAACCTACAGACAGTGAGAAGTCTACCAAAATATCTCATCAGCAATTCCATTTCATCTTTGTGAATCTAAATCCCTCATCCCAGTTACCTCCAACAGTGGGACTTACAGACTATATTAGAACAACACAGGTTCTGCAATATACTTTACATCATTTAAATGCAAAAAAATGTAGTGAATGGCTACATTCCCCAAACACTTTAGAAGGCACTTTTCCTCAATCTTCTCAAAAAGCTTGGAAAAAAGCAGTTGTTGCTGAAAAGTACTTCAGTTCAGTTAATCACAGTCTATTTCTCAGCTGTTGCAACCATGATGTCATCTGCCCCAGAAGTAATGGAAAGAGAATACATAAAGACACACACATACATACACAAAGTTCACACACCACACTCAGCTTTGTTTTGTTTTAACCATTAACCACAGTTGGTTTAACAAGCCACAGTGGCATGATTCACACATAACACTAACGGGTGGGTACACACAAGAAACTAAGCCCAAAACAAACCACATTTTTTGATTAGGGTTTGCAGGAACCAAGCCATAGACTGATGCCGCATGTGCTCATCTAGAAGTCTGCCATTATTCACCCACTATAAATGCCAGTTTGGAATGCTGCAAAATGATGCACCCTACATCACCATTGCCACATTGGCTTTAGGAAAGCTGGAGAAGGGAGAGGTCAAAACATTTGGTTTGCCCTGTTCTCAGGAGAGTGGATCTGAACCCTCATTTAACACACATCTTCGCTTTCCAGCAACAAACAAACATTTATTGTTTCATACAATATGCCAAAGACAAAGTGAAGGGGATGGACTCATGTTACAGTGGAAATGCACATTTAGATCTTTTCAGTTCAAAACCACTGTTGGTTGCAGGGAGTGATGAGCAATGTGAGATGGTAACGAATGGCCAGGGAAAAGAATTGTAGCTTTTAGTTGCTCCCACGGGCCTCCTGGGATCTCTTTGGAACGGGATGCCCCCAGGCTTGGCGAAGTCACAAAAGATTTTAGGATCTGAGCAGCTGTAATATGATTTTTTTTTCCTGCCATTCAATCGTGTCCGATTCTTGGCAAGATTTCAGAAGTGTTTTGCCATTGGCTCCTTCCTAGGGCTGAGAGAGAGGGACTGGCCTGTAGTCACCCAGCTGGCTTCGTGCCCAAGGCGGGACTAGAATCCACAGCCTCCTGGTTTCTAACCTGTTGCCTTAACCACTAGACCAAACTAGCTCTCTGTAATATGAATAGTTGCAGCCATTTACATGAATGGGGCCAATTATGTGAATGCTTGTACAATCCAAGATTAAGCCCAGAAAAGTCTTCATTGGAATCCAAGAGTCCTACAGTTCAGATAATGTTTAGCAGCTCTATGTTGAGAAAGGAAGACTATCCAAAGTGAAATTCAGCTAGAATCTGTTCTTCTCATGGGAAGGAAAGTGATTTGTGAGAGTTGTATATAGTGTTCTGGTTTTAGTAAAGAGAAGAAGTTTTTTCCCTAGAATTTGGGGAACTGTCCATGTGCCCACAAATGTCATTTGCAGAAATCACCATGGAGGAGAACAGGGGTGTCCACAGGGCAATCAAAAAAGATGGTGGCCACAGTGGTGCAATCAAACTTCCACGTGTTTTTTACATGTGTTGCATGTCCTTCTTTACTTTTTGACCACACTTTGTGAACACCCCAGAGGAGAAGAAGGGAAAATATTAGACTTATCCTAGCAATGCTAAAGCAAAGTATTCGTTTTTTGTTTTAATAACCCTCTGGTCAGAAAGTTAAAAAAAAGCTATGAAAAATGTGTTTTAATCCTATTAGCTGTTAAAGCCAGAGGGAATCTCTTGATTGTGGCAGGCAAAAAAAAAAAAAACATGAATAAATATTATTTCAAGGTTGAAAAAAATCTCCAGATGCTTCTGTTTTCCACCCCTTTTTAAACATATACTGTAGTTTCTGGGCCTCGGGTAAATTTATAAAATTTACAAAATAAGTGCAATTTCATGTTTACTCCTTGGTCCAATCTGGAATTTTTTTCCGTGTCCTAAATTTAAAATGAGGATATAAAATTGCCACACCAAGAACCTTCAAAAAAGTAGATAGTCAGACAAAAATCCTCTGTTTTAAGGCTAGAGAGATCTTTCAACTCATGGTCACTAATCTGGGGCAAAATATGGAAGATTTTGTGTATCTTGTATCTTTTACCAAATAAAAAATGGAAAGGTTAAGTTAGACAACATGAAATGTTTCTCTTCTTGTTCCATGCAATGGATAAGACCTGACAGCTACATTTTAGCTGACCTTTTGCTGGTATTTTGATTGGATATACTCAAATTGCTGTTTCTCTCTTACTTCAGCCTCTGTTGCTCTTCCTCCTATAAATACAACGTGATATATTAAAACAACAACACCAAGTTCACCCTAAATAAAGATTTAAAATAGGCAACATTAACATTTACATTAAACTAACAGCAGTGATACCCTAGCTCAGATATTGCTTTGTTCTTCCCAAGCCTATTAAACTACAAAAAAAAAAGGGTCAAATCTAAGTCACGAATCTGCACTGGGCCCAACAAATTGCAAGTTATGTATGCATCGCAATACTGCAGTACTCAGAACATAGACACCCTGTTCCAGACATGCAGAGAATGCTAAACAGTTACGTTATTTTCATCCTTTTAAAAAAAAAAAAAAAATCCTTTCTCGCCCATTTTGAGTATAAAACTAGAGGAGGGAAATTGACAGATGTGAATGGAAGTGATTGCTTTCAACAGCCTAATAGGCAAAGCATAAAATTACATCCCTGTCTGTGACTTGAAGGGAAAGGCTTCAGGTTATTCTCCAACCCACAGGACATAATGATAATCACGATTCAGAAGATCTATTGGCAGCAGATTATAGAAGGGTTGATGCTGGCCCACTTCAGCAGGCGTTTGATAGGGTTGTGACTAACTTCAATCCAGACCAGAAGACCAAGAGATTAGGCAAGTTATGAGGCCCTTAAGGCGATCTTCTCCTACCAGGAGGCAGGACATGGTCTGCAACCATGCCAACTAAAGGCTTTGTTTTTCTGTCAGAATCAGATAATGTTCTGATTATGATAATGAAAATGGAGGTTATATCTAAAGCTTTCAAATGTAGCCAAGAACAGCCCAGCCCAGAAGACAAAACTCCGCTTGGAGCAAATGATTTCATTCCCATATATACATCACAACTCATTCAGTGTCTAGGCAAAGCTTCAGATCAATCATCAGAGGTGTTTTAGGAATTTGAAGAAGCAGGACCTTCTTAGTGGTGGCATCCACTTTCTAGATACAATCCTCTGAAGAAAAATGCCAAAGGACTATACGACCCTTGTATTTAATACACTACACTGGCTGTCAGTTTGGTTCTGGACTAAATATAAACTGCTGGTCATTATCTTTAAAGCATTATATTATTCTGGTCTGGGCTATTTGAGGGAATGCCTCTTTCTGTATCAATCTCCATTTTATTAAGTCATCTGAGATTCGCCTACAGCTTCTGTGAGGTAATCTGGTGGTGGTTCGGGATCAAGCCTTTTCTGTTGCTGTCTCACCTCCCCGTAATGCAGAGTGGAGGAGCTGGCATTTTTATTACGGCCATTAAAACACATATTCTTGTACACTTGTTTTAGCTCTTGATTTTAACTGTTAATTTGAATTATTAGTTCAGCTTGTTTGTTTTAATTGCCGTTTGATCTGTTTTTAATTTCTCAGTTTTAATTTTTTTAAAATTTTAACTCAGAGACTATCTTTTTGAACAGAAATAGCATACAAACTCACAAATAGATTTTTTTTTCTCCCATTAGCACTGGAAAAGTCCATTCTTGAACTGGACTTGCATGAGAAATAAATCATGTATTTTTATGTAGCTAAAATTTTATATTAAAACTGTTTTATATAGTTTATATTTTAAAATCTACTTCTAGCTAATTACCAAAAACAATGTTCAAGAGTTCTGACATGGAAGCAACTCAAACTTTTTTGATTATATAAACAGATGATAAATCTCACTATTGCTCAATCTGCTTTTGAAGGGAATATTCCTGATTTTCAGACTCTGTTCAATACTTCATTACTCCCTATCATTTCACCAGCCTCCAACGCAATCTTAGTACAATTTTGAACAGGTTATTCCAGATAAAATTTGACTGATCGATCCAGAATTACTACTACAATTTGATCAAGAATTTCAATAAAGTTTTTTTTAAGGTTACCGTTATTCTTTAGGACATCATTATGAAAGAGAAGACTTTTTTTTAATATTCTGCTTTCATCTGATTCCATAGATTTGCTTTCTACTACTTAAAAGTATATCAATAATTTTACAAACTCTTCAAATGTTTTATTCAATATGTATATCAAAAGGCAAACCTCAGAGTTAAAAGGGAAAAGAAAAAAAAGACTACAAAAGCTTTAAAGTTCTTAAAACAACGCAGTTAGTTTTCATTTTCCAACAACTGATCTTTGAAATACGGTCTGAATTCTTCAGGAAAAGTAACAATTCAAAGAATCATCATGGCACCTCTGCGAAAGAACTGGAATCTTTCATCTCTGTTCCTCCTTGTTCACTTACCTAATTTCTGAGGTTTCAAGGTAATTGGGCCTGGCTTATGCTGTTCCTTCCATTTTGCCAAATCTTCCAGCTCTTTATTAGCAACTGAAATATAACAAGCAATGGAAGCAAAATAGAACTCAGTAGGAGTCCAAAAATATATGAATCAGGAATTGCTCCAAATCTATGGACTATGATTCTCAAGAAGCAGAAAGAATCCAAGTATTTATTTATTATTTATTTATTATTTAAATTTATCCCCGCCCATCTCCCCAAATAGGGGACTCTAGTGTAAACCCTAGACCTGTCCATCTCCATCATCCATAGGTTTACTCACGTAATCCAGGGTAACATGATAGTCGTGGATGAACAAGGAAGATTTGGGGGAAGAAGATTTTTAGAGCAAATGCTGAATGCACGTTGTTAATAGGTAAAGCAATTCAGGGTATCATACAGTAAATGACCATTTTACAGATGCAAAGGGAAGCAGGAAACACATTTAAATCCATCAGCCCTTTGGTAGAAAGGCAAAAGGCAAAATGATTTAATGCTTTGAGATGGAATGGAATCATCTTCTTCATGCATTCTATAAAGCTCACCAGTTAGTAAGTGCCTTTTATTAACACAGGGAGTTATTTGTATCACTGGACCACCCACCACTTTCTTCTTATACATGGCCAAGATCTATTTTTCATTAGAGATCTTCCAGCAACACAGGAATATTAAATATATGGCAAGCTTCTTCACATGGCCAGATGAAAACATGCTATGCCAAGTTTGGTTAACAAACTAACCAATCCAGCCAACTTACTTCTTTGTAACTCATTCCTCCTTGCTGGATTTGGAGAGATCACAAAGTAGGCACCCAAACTAGAGACAAGACAAAAGCATAACACAACCATTCAGTGATTCATCAGATAAGTTACACTTACAGTGTTAAATAGTATTGCAGCTTATGACCTTAAATGATGCCAAAGTCACCATATAGCAGAATGTTCCATCAAAACTATTAACTTCAGGCACCCTTGTGCATTACTTGACACACAGTAATTATGTGAAAAACTCTGAATTCCCTACAAAAGCAGTTACTAGTACTTCTGCATTGGTATTTCCAGTCAGTTCACTAGCCACATGAATTATACCACAATTAGAGTGTATTACTTGATGAAAAGAAACTCTTTAACAAAAGATTGGTTTTTATCATGAAAACCTTTCCTGAAATTCATGAGATGGGATAGACAGGTAAGAACTCCAAAAAGGAGGTAATCCATTTCATTTGGAGCAGAGAAAGGGAGAAAAAAAGAATCTGAACTCAGCTTTTATTTATTTATATTTCAAATTTCGTCACCACCCATCTCCCTCAAAAGACTTTTGACTTTCATACAGTATATCAGAGAAATGAAAAATCAAGGCCAGTTGTCTGTCACCACCTTTAGAACAACTTGATCTTTTCTGAGTATCTTGGAAATGCTCCAAGATGAAATCCCAGCCAATCTGGAGATGAGAGGCTAGACTTTATGGGCTGCTTTGATTTTGTAGTTAATAGACAGCAATCCTTCAAATCATATCTATCTGGAATTGTCATGCAATAATGGTATTAATACTAGGAACCAACACTGCATAGGGAGGGCTGCAGTTAATTTGACCTGGTACTCTAGGCTTACAGGATTAAATACAGACCTAACATAACCAGCAACTTTATGTGGAATGATAATTTGAGCTAAAAGGCTAAAGAAGATGGATATAAGCACAGCATTCCCAATATGGCCCTAATCTAACTTTAGATACATCCCTTGGTGCCTACAAGGATCCCTTCCCACCCGCCAGTCTCCAGCATTTTCTTTGTTTCCAAGAACACTTCTGGGTTCGCAAAGAAGCCCCTTCTTAGAAAAAAAAAATGATGGGTAGCTGCAGATTGGGGTTTAGTTTGGAAACTACACCCCAGAAAAAGGGCAAAAGTAAACCAGGGAACTATGATACACTCTGGGAAGTCAGACAAGGCAGCAGGGGGCATTCTGATCTGTTACAACTTTGGAACTGTTTATGTTCTTCACAAGAGCCATCTGGGGACCAAGCAAGTTGCCATTTTTCAAAGCATGTTCTCCAACTTTCAAATATATGCCTCCAGCCCAAATGAGTAGGGGCTTCTTCTGCAAGGAGACAACAAGTATGTCAAAGCATAGAAAGAGGAAGTAAATGGGTTAACAAGTAAATGGGTGTAATGGTATGTGGGAATGACCTTGGGTGACAGGGCAAAGAGCCATAGCCAAGGGAATGGTCAGATAAAAGGCAACTTAGCCCACAGCAGGAATATGGGCGGGGCAAGTGGCTCAGAAGGGACCCTCCCTAGTTTCTTGGGCTGTAAAGGGAACAGGGGGAGAGATGCAATTTGAGACTTGGGAGATTCTGTTAGTGTAGCCCTACAATAAAGTAGAATTAGCTCATCTGGTCTACCTTGCAAGGCTGACAATGGCTTAACCCACACTTCTGCGGAAGCAATGGTGTGCTTTTATTTCCCAGGAAAACTCTTACTGCTAGATCATAATCAACCTTCTTCTATCACGCATTTCCACTAGGAGAATACCCTTTCAACGTGGATAGATTTTCATTACATTTTCATGACAGCAAAGTTAAAGATAAAGACTTGTGCAGTTTCTGGTAATAGAAAAGATAGATTGTAGTGCATGTGTTTTTTTTAAAGATATTAGAAAACTACAGCAGACACAAGAAATTTCAGTATACTTTGCAAATGTAATAAATCTTATTGATTACAATATGTAGAGACAGGAGCTTGCATGGAGCTCAGTTTTGTAAAAGTTCAGGGGATCCCTCAAACACAGCCATCTCAAAACCAGGTCCAAATACATTTAACTGAATTGTCAAATTCAAAATACATAATAAAAAAAATGATACTTCTAAAGACTGCACACACTAAACAAATCCATCAAAGCGTATGGAGAATTAGAGAAAAACAGAAGTGGTAATGCGTCAATTTCTTCTTTTAATGACGTCTTCTGTTCAGTCCATAATGATCAAAGTGCATTGCAATTAAATCTTGATTTTCTGGAGCTCAATGCAATATATTTCACGTGCACTGAACCAAATTCCATAATTAATATCATGTGCATGAGTCATTATGCAAACTGACACAAATAATGTAGTTTGCATCATTTGCATAATGATGTAATCACACACATGACATAAATGATGCCAATGATATATTTTGTTTCATTTCTGTTGCCACAATGACATTTAGTAGACTTTGGGGAATAAGCACCTCCCCATAATCGGTCCATTAAAATGAGGTGACATTGTATATGCAAATTAAATCACAATTAAACTAAGAGCGCTTCCAAGCATGACTTTTATTGTGGAATTATCCTGCCTCTGTTGGAGAATTTATAGGACCCCCACATTGCTTTCTTCCTGTAACAGTCTTGTATCAAACCAACAGCATAGAAAAATGGTGGAGTTTGGCACCACTCTGCTGGAGAGGCTGGATGACATATGCTCTGGTAGGTGGATGTGCCTAGATGACCTCAGCTGACCTCAAGATGCTAAACAGAGTCTGACTGATGGATGGGAGTCCACCAGGCTACAGGTTAGACAAGGAAGTTAAAAAAAACATATCTGAAGAACGTGACAGCAACCCCTTCCTGTGCTACTGCCAAAAATTCTACAAAGGAGTATGCATGACATTGCCAGGCCTTGAGCTGGATTTCAGGACTTTAGATTTTTAAATTTTATTTTATATTAACTGGGGCTCATATACCACTCCAATCCAGCAGGACTCTGTTGTTCAATTAATAAAGTTCAACCATGATTAAGAAAAGAACCCAGCACAGCTTTTCTTCTAACCTGAAGCATCTGCAGATACCAGACAAGCAGGGGGTACTTTTTGGCTCCTTGGAAGGGCAATGGACATTTTTGGTTGGGCCATTTGCTCACACCCAGGATGCATGTTTGAACAGGGTCAGAGAAACCAGGTTTGGCCTGGAAACCTAACTGGAACCACATTCCTCGTTTAAATGCTCCTCCTATCAGAAGGCCCAGACTCGGGTCCATCAAACCTGGAGCAAGCGCATTGGGAGAAGGTTCTCCTTCCTGATAGCCAACCTTCCAGGCGTCTTGGGGGCTTTGTTGGAGACCATGCCTCAGCCAAGCCCTGAAGCTTCAGCCACTCTCCAACAGGATTCCTCGAGAGTTTCATAGCAGCGAGGGCGTGGCCACCCTGGCCTAAATGGGGCCACTGCCTGCTCTCCTTAAGACCCCAATTTGGGGTCAGCAGCTCCCAGGCGGTGCCACTTACTGCTGTTGAGGACCCTCCGAATCTGGGACTCCGTTGCCTTCTCTGGGTGAGCACCCCACTGCTGCCTTCCTGCAGCACCCCACATCTGCCCAGCTCATGGCTCCTGGGTGGAGAGACGCCGGATTCCTGCTGAGCCTTGCCTGAACCTCGGAGGAGCAGCTCCGCCTTCTTTCTCCCTGCACGCATTGGTGTTTGCCTGGGGGAGCTCCTTTTCTAAGATTGCTTCCCCTTTGAACTTCCAGCAGGGGATGCTCTTAAAGAGGAAGAGGAATCTTTCACCTATGGGAGGCCCGGCTCTGGCCCAGAACAGCCTGGAGTTTGTGGCATTGCTCCGTAAAATGCCCAGAGGAAAAGAAGAAGAAGAGTGACAGTTTAGCTGGGCTTTTTTCCCCATGGCCCCTTCCCCAAATCCAGTTTAGTCAGGGCCTGGCCTCATTTGCACCAAAGGGTGGCAGAAACATTTGCTAGACTCCCTTTTTTTCCCGCCATATCCCCCTGGGCGGGGCCTTCATTTTGGGCCAGGGTGGGAGGGAGTCAGGATCAAATTGTCTTGCACCTGTGTAAAAGAAACGTTTCCCCCCTTTTTTTTTCTGGCACTGTCTGAGGGAGCCTCAAGGCGTTGAAAACTGGTTTGGCTTTTTCACCTGTTCCCTTGGAGAACAGTCAGGGTTATAACTGGGAGACCGAGGCAGTTAAGGGGGAATAGAGATGGGCAAATAGGGACTGCTAATTTCACGCCAGTTAGGCCTCAACGTGGTGCAGCAGTGAAGGTCTTGGACGAGGAGCAGGGACCCCCAATCCTAGTCCTCCTCTGGGTGCAGAAGCCAGCTGAGTAGCTTTGGCTCAGTCCCGCTTTCTCAGACCAAAAGCCAGGATGGTGTCACGGGGAAGATGCTGGCCTAAAAGCGGGGAGACCCAGCAGAAGTCGGCTGTAGGACCTTGGAGCAGGCACCCCCTCTCTGTTCAGATCAACGCCAGGCTCTGCAGCAAGCCAGCTGAAGAACAAGCCCCCTTGCGACACCATGGATGGATCAAAGCAGAAGCAGATCTTGAAACTATCTTAGCTTGGTGGAGATCACTCCATCCAGCCACACAGCAAATGCTTCTCCCTTGGTTCAGGTGGATTGGGCCCACACAGTCCCAGAGCTAGGATTCCTGGCGACCCAATTCTGTATTTACTCAGAGGAGTAAAAGCCCCTCTAAGTTGAATTGGGTTGAGTTCCTCCTGAGAGGCTTTAGGGTTGCGGTGTCAAAGGGGAAGGATCTGGGGGGGGGGGAGCCCCGAGGAACACTGTGAAAGTGTTTGAGGGTTTTACGTTAGAGGTGTGGGCTTCCTGTGGGGTAAATATCCACAGGGTCCCATTGTGGGAGAGACAGATGTTGTGGCAGATGCTTGCAGTCTTACCCCTGAAAAGTTTTCTTGGGCTGGACGGATCTGAACTGCATGAAAGCATCTGCACATTCCTTCCTGACATTTTTGCGAGAACAATAATAACAATACAATAACAATAGATTACATGTATACGCCACCTGACTCCTAACTGAGAATACAGAATGCCCCTCACTGGGTCCTGTACCATCACTGCTATCCCTCCTTCCTTTTTAAAACCAGGGTTACTTCTGTGCCCTCCCACAGCGGGCAAAACCTTTTCAACAAAGCCAATGAATGTTGGTCCAACAGGAGACAAAGAATGAATGGTTATGTTATGGTGCAGCTGTTCCTCTTTACGGGTATCCCTAGGTGGTGGCTGCTTTTACACGGCAGGCTTATACATAAACCATGGCTTACTCGATTAACCCATTAGGGACACACTAAACCAGTGTTTCTCAACCTTGGCAACTTTAAGATGTGTGGACTTCAAGTCCCAGAATTGACATGACCATGGAGTTATGGGGACTACTTGAGAAAAACTTTAATTTTAATGGGTGGAATATCAGGTTTATATCAAGTTTCAAATTTATGCTCACTATTGATATGATAATAACCTACTCACTATGGTGAGCTGAATTAAAACTGGCTAGATTCACACAATACACAAACCACATTTTATTAACCTTTCCCTTTCAGTTTGGCTACTGATTTTATTTATGAAATTTATATCCTACCTTTCATTCACGAGGTATAGGCAGCATGAATAGGGTTCCCCCTCCTCTTTTTCTCTACAACAACAACCCTGCAAGGTAGGTTGGGTTGGCCCAAACTCACCCAGCTTCTGTGGCTGAGGGAAGACTAGAATCTTATTTTATGAGGATTTTTTTAAAAATGCGGAGAAGAGACAAGAATCCACCTCGAACCTTTTATTGATTGGATTGGATTTGTTGCTCATTCAATCAAATACTTAAGGGAGACAACAGTATTTAAAACAGCAAAAAAGGTATTTCATTATACAGTACATAAATATTTATTTATATGTAATTAAATAAAATTAATAAATTTCTATTTATAATACATAAATATTTTACATTTCCATATATATATATATATATATATATATATATATATATTAATTTGATGCTTAAATATATATGTATATGTATACGTGTATGTTTATAAAACAGTTTAAAAACATAAGAGTAATGCTAAAACAAACGGACAGTTAAAACATTGGGGCAAGGGGAGGATATAAATGTAATAAATGGAAATACCAGGGAAGATAGTTGGTTAATAAATAAAAATGCAGCTTTTCTTTTTCTTTTTTTCTTGAAAACCCTAGTTCTTTTCATGTCACAGTGCTGAAATTATCAGCATTTATAATTATCTGGCCCAGAATATGAATTTCTCTGTCTTGTAATATATGGTTCGTACAGCCATGAGAGGCTCTGTTCTTGTGGCAGTCCAGATACAATTTACCACATAATCTTTGACTGCCACTTATTCGAGTCCCTCTGGTATGAATTACTTTTAAAACCTTTTCAGGGTAAATATCCGTTAAATGCTGTAAATACTGTATCATCTTGCCAATATCTACTGAGTGATGTTGTTATTTGAAACCACCAGAATTGTAGCTAAATTCTTAGATGAAGTACTTAAAAGAAAATGTAAACAAATCTCCCAATGAGTATGGCTTTTTCTCTGGCTACTCTCATGACATGTCAATGTTTTTTGTATTTTGTTCCTTTTGTTCTTTTAATGCCAATAAAGGTTTTGATTGATTGATATATGGTTCATTACCTAAAAACATGCACACTTCAGGAGCGGTGTTTTCTTTTCTTTTTGTCTGAATTTTCACCAGCAGGCTGATGAGGCTGCTTTGCTGGCGAATATATCAAACAGGTATACGAAAATATTTTCATTTTGTAGGGGGATATTAATACTCTCAAACAATGGGCTGCATTGATAAACCACCCCAGACAAACAGCTGATTATTTTCCCATTCGGGGGTCAATTAATTCTTTTGACTGTATTTCATTTTATGTATCTGTGGTCGGCTTCCCTTTAAAATGCCTTTCTTTCCTGTGTTTGTTGAGGTGAATACTCGAATCTTCCCACCGTAGTGAGTAGGAGGGATCAGGACTGGACAGATGAAATCAAAGTAATATTTCTAGGAAGGAGCATCATTGTATATTCTTAATTCTTATACAATAGTTTATTTGCAACCTTAGGTTTAAGCAAAATTCATTAAAATTTATTACATCCATATCAAATCATTACATCCATATCAAATCAGTCCTTCCCCCCTAGTAGTTTCAGTACTATTTATAACATTTGCTTCCGTATCTTTCTTGCAGTCACTGCAAACAATGCAACTTGCTTTGTTACATATTCATTTTTATCAGACAACAAAAAACAAATTTTACTTTCCAAATTTGTCTGATTCAATTTATTTAGCAAAGGCATGATATAGCCTTAGTGTTACAACGTGCCAACATACCAAAAAAAAAAAAATCTTTTGTATCATGTCAGTTCTGCTAACAGGTGGGGAATTTGTTTATTATTACCAAAATCCTTAGGACACACAAACTTGTATTTCCTCTGATATGGAAAAGCTAAACTCACCCAGTCCTCTGAACTATCTTTGATTTTTTAGCTGGCTTCACCTCTTGAATCAACGGCAACAGCAAATTCTGGGGCTTTTGAATGGACATCAGTTGCACCAAACTTCCAGTATTCAAACTCCAGGGAGGCTGGTGCCAGAATCAGTGGCCTTCCCCTTCTAACTGCCAACTTTTTCTAGAATATGTGCTGAATTTCCAGGGTCCAACATTCTGTTTAGAAGTTTCAGGTGGTAGGAACTTTTCAGCATGGACCTCCTATTGCTCTGCTTTGCAGGCAGGAAGTGGCATTGTATTTCCATGTTATAAGGATAATATATTGGTTTCCATGTTACAGGGATAATATATTCCCCCCGGAGAATGTATCTTTGCCTTCTCTCCACACCCGTAGAAGTAACTGCTTTCTGGCTGAATTCACAGAGCCTTCACTTCTAAAACCTGTTTTCCCTTGAGCACTCTTTTAAAATAATTTTTAATTGGCAAAAAAAAATAAACATACTACTTATTCATTCTAAATATTGTTGCCCAGTGGAAGGATCAAAACCCCACGTTTGTTTCAGGATACAAACGTAGATCCAAAACGTTGGACCTTCAAGCAGCCACTGGCGTTTGTTTTAAAATTTTAGTTTCTGCAAAGGAATGTAGAGATTGTCTTGATGAAGGAACGGAGGGGAAAAGGAAGGAAAATGGTGAATCAGTCCTGGGAAAGTGGAAAGTGTGAGAAAGAAACTCAAAGTAACCCGGTCTTGAGTCTGCTTGGTATGAAGATGGGGCAGAGAAAAACTCGGGCATGTCTTCAAGATTCTGTTATTATATCCTGGGACAATAAAGGAACATTGCTGCAATGGTTATTTGTCTCTTGATCTAGCCCAGTGTTTCTCAACCTTGGCAACTTTAAGATGTGTGGACTTCAACTCCCAGAATTCCCCAGCCAGCATGAATTCTGGGAGTTGAAGTCCACACATCTTAAAGTTGCCGAGGTTGAGAAACACTGATCTAGCCTATCTCAAAGGACTGACATCAATCTTGATGGGAGTGAGAATGGCTGCTTATGAGAGCAGGGGTGGTGTCAGTCCTGGTGCCTTCTTGAAATAAACAGAACCTCCCTAAACGTTCAATGTGCTATTTATGTGGTTGCTAAGAGGTGACACTGACTTGATGGCACATAATCAATCAGTCAAAAAATGTTTGATACGTCGGAAGCTAGGGCTATCAGATTTTGGCTTCAAAAATCTGGATAACTGCTAGACCGTGGCAATGAAATTTGCATTATATTGCAGACACTCTTTGGCAACTGTTTTGAACCCTCTGAGCCCAAGGGACTTGACACAGGAGCAAAACTGAAACAGATGAGGAACCGTATAGTCCGTATTCCTAAAAAAAGCCACAAACAAGTGTAGGTTTCTCACTTTCATCACTGTCCCAAATTCGCCTGGCAGCATTGCTGAAATGCTCCAGTTAGGCACAGTGCCTAGCTGATGTCAGCTAAGCTCAAATATGCAAGCTCAGATTTTTCAAGATCAACCAAGGTTGGCTAGGAGCCGTCAGCTGACATTAGCAAAGACTCCCTTCAGGTTGAGTTTGATTTCTGATGATTATGGGAACATATCCATAGAGTTTTATTTATTTATTTAATTAAATTTATATAACCGCCCATCTCCCCCAATGGGGAACTCTAAAATAGAGTTTTCTTGGCAATAATATGGAGAAAGTTTGCCTTGGCTCTGAGTGTTTTTTCTGACTTCCCTGTCTAACCTGCACCCTGGGGGTTTCCCGGTGATCTCCCACTCAAGTACTAACCAGATCTGACCTTGTAGAGGTCAACGTTGGTGAACCAAGGTCAACTTTGCTGAAGTTGGAGCTTCTCGGTGGTGGGACCCTGGCTTCTGGCATGCCGCCCCATTGTGAGGTCTACCTAGTTCATCCTTTCATATGCTTTTGGCACCAGGCCAAGCCATTTTATTCCCCCCATTAATTTTTTATTTTAAATTAAAAGCGTATTTATTCCCCCCAATTTTAAAAAAAAGTTATTTTAAAACATTGCACATTGCAAAGTTTCAAATATGTCTATCTGCTGCATGTACCTTTCTACTTTAGACCTTGTACTGTATCTGAATCACCCCTTTCTACAAAACTGTTTAGTTGTGCTTGCAACAAGTCATCCTGGGAAAACGAATTAGAATGATTAAAAATGTGTTTTAAACATTAATTTACATTTAATGCGGTTCAAAAATTAAATGTCCTTATATATTATAGAGACGAATATGAATGAAAAAAATGATTGTTGATGTAATGATTTAATTAGCATCAAAAGAACAAATTCCAAAGAAATCAGTATGTCTATGAAGGTTCTCAGTCATCCAGGTGGAATTGTCTGTAGCTTGAATCATGTCAACTGGATTTCTATTTTCTCAGTGGAAACGTTTCGCTCCTTATCCAAGGAGCTTCTTCAGTCTGAGCAAAGTTAATAAGGGAATCCAAAGAAATCAGTTTCTGCAACCAGACGCCATAAGGAAATGAAGCAGTCCTGGCATTCTAACTCAAGGCCAGCTTCACTTTCTGCTACTGCGCATGGGCAGTATCACGTGGGCTCCAGCAAAGCTGCGTTCAAAGGGACAAGACGCCCGAAGTCGCCGGGAGACCCTCATAGCTCAATAATTGTGTCCTTTCTGACCTTCCGTTGGTCTCTTTTTCTTTCCCCCCTCCCCTTGGACTAGCTATGGTAGAGCGGGCCGGGAGTTCCGCAGAGTCTCTTCGCTATGCTGAGTACATAGCCCGAAGCGGCGGCGGCCAAGGGCCGGACCTCAACCAAGGGCTGGTCAGTGTCGAGGATCGGGGGGTGGGGGGGGGAGGTCGGGGCTGCCGTACAAAGAGAGAACGGTTGAATGCCAACCGGCCTACCGGTCAAAGCGTAACAGTTGCCGGTTTCCCCGTGAGCATGCGCAGTCGTGTCTCTGAAGCGGCTTGGAGGGCGCGTGCTGCCGCCGGGTCAACGCGCTCGCGGCTCCCTTTCTCTGGCGCATGCGCACGAGGTGCGCTCTGAACTTCATCTTGCTTTATTTCTGTCTGAATTCAGCGAAATCCGGCAAAGGGCTGGTGCTGAAGCCAGAGAGTAGAATTCCCGTATGAATAAAAAAGAGTTATCTGAAGGTCCGCAGGAGATAATAGCATGATTTAAGTATTTCAGATTTAGTATATGTGTGTGTGTTTTAAAGAAAGCAAAGCAGGATCACGTCTGGTTCAAACGTGGGTGGGAGACCACCAGGAGATGCCTAGATTGGGAAGTTGAAAAACATTCCAGAAGGAGGTGGTGACTATTTCTGTATTTTTGCATGAAAACTACACCGCTTGTGAGTTAGGACTGTGCTTGCCTAGATTATGTATAAGCAATTATAATGCAATGTGGTTATACTTTATTGAAATGTTAGTTAGTTAGTTAGTTAGTTAGTTAGTTAGTATCCCGCCTTTATTATTTTTATAAATAACTCAAGGCAGCGAACATACCTAATACTTCTTCCTCCTCCTATTTTCCCCACAACAGCAACCCTGTGAGGTGAGTTGGGCTGAGAGACGGACTGGCCCAAGGTCACTCAGCCGGCTTTCATGCCTGAGGCGAGACTAGAACTCTCAGTCTCCTGGCTTGCCATTGGCTCCTTCCTAGGGCTGAGAGACATGGACTGGCCCAAGGTCACCCAGCCGGCTTTCATGCCTGAGGCGAGACTAGAACTCTCAGTCTCCTGGCTTGCCATTGGCTCCTTCCTAGGGCTGAGAGACAGGGACTGGCCCAAGGTCACCCAGCTGGCTTTCATGCCTGAGGCGAGACTAGAACTCTCAGTCTCCTGGCTTGCCATTGGCTCCTTCCTAGGGCTGAGAGACAGGGACTGGCCCAAGGTCACCCAGCCGGCTTTCATGCCTAAGGCGGGACTAGAACTCTCAGTCTCCTGGCTTGCCATTGGCTCCTTCCTAGGGCTGAGAGACAGGGACTGGCCCAAGGTCACCCAGCCGGCTTTCGTGCCTAAGGCGGGACTAGACCTCTCAGTCTCCTGGTTTCTAGCCCAGCACCTTAACCACTAGACCAAACTGGCTCTGTTGTTGTATTAAGCTTTACACATACAAGAACCCATCATATGTATATAATTGTTGGTCTCCTCTCCTCTCCTCTCCTCTCCTCTCCCCTCCCCTCCCCTCCCCTCCCCTCCCCTCCCCTCCCCTCCCCTCTCCAAGAAAGAAAGAAAGAAAGAAAGAAAGAAAGAAAGAAAGAAAGAAAGAAAGAAAGAAAGAAAGAAAGAAAGAAAGAAAGAAAGAAAGAAAGAAAGAAGAAAGAAAGAAAGAGAAAGAAAGAAAGAAAGAAAGAAAGAAAGAAAGAAAGAAAGAAAGAAAGAAAGAAAGAAAGAAAGAAAGAAAGAAAGAAAACACCAATCCACAAAGTGGGCAGGAGTTGAGCTCAACTAGAGGGTGCCTTTATCTAACTGTCTTTATCAATGAAGCCATAACAATTGGCAAGTTTGGCTGGTCTCAAAAAGTGAAGCAGGATTAGACATACTTCACTGGGAACCATGGTCTGTAGGCTTTACTGGGACGTTGAGAAAAATCATCTCAGAAGAACGCATGGCAAAACTACTGTTTGCCAAGAGAACTGTGTGGATTATATCCATGTATTCACTGGGATGAAAGGTCCACTCAGAGAAGACTTGACCCACCCACCCACCCTTCCTTCCTTCCTTCCTTCCTTCCTTCCTTCCTTCCTTCCTTCCTTCCTTCCTTCCTTCTTCTTAGCAATTAGTATCACAGTCCTAATTTCAAGTAAGGGAAAAAAAGCTTCCGATTATGTATGCCTGTCAAGGGACTGAATATTGTCTGTGATGTAACATTTGAAAATCTGAAAACAAGCGTGACCTGAAATAATGTGGTAGGAACAACCTGATTAGTTTCACTTCATTCCTGTTTCTTTGGCCATGCCATTCTTTCCCTGATCAGTGGGAACTTATCTGTAGCTTGCAATTGATTTCGCTTGAATTTTGCAAAGTTAGTAGCTGTTTTTGGCACCCATTATTTCATTTGGACATCGGTGCATTTTGTTTTAGTTTCCAAAGGGATTGTCCTGTTAATTTGTTCCAGGGAAGATAGGGAAAAAGACTGGTGAGTTGAATTTCGATCCACAAAAAATTAATGATTAAAAATGGGTTAGTCTTTAAGATGCCATAAGGCTCTTTTTTGCTGTTTGTTTGATTAGCAGGATCCCTCCATCCCAGTGTTTCTCAGCCTTGGCAACTTTAAGATGTGTGGACTTCCAGAATTCCCCAGCCAGCTTTTTCTCTAGCTATTGCAGGCAGAAAGTGCATGCTTTTGTGGGTTTTAATTGTGGATGGAGTGCAAAAGGATTCATGTACTGTATGTGCCCAGTGCTGAGTTTAATATTTAAATCTTTAACATATTAAAATCATGGGGCATGTAAACATTCATGAGACATGAACATGGTTTTCCTACTACTCTCGACCCTGTTTACTTATTTTTCCCATTTGTCTTTATTTTAATAATAATGTTTCTCTTTCTGGGTTTTAACTAGCATAAGTAGAGTTCTTAGTGCAATGCACTAGTAACTCATGCCTTTGGTAGTTACTTTCTAACACTTTTCCCCTAATTTTTCTGGTTTTGGATTTGCTTTGCACTCCTGGGCATGAAACTCCTGCCCTTGGTTTCTGTTTTTCTCTGGCCTGGTTTCTCCTCTGGCCATTGCTAGATGGAGCAGTTTATCCAAGTCTTTTAGCCAGCATCTAGATTAAGCTCCAGAGCAATCCTACGGGAAGCTGCATGACTTCCAGGGCATCACAAGCCCTGCCAGCTTGACCCATTGAAAACTAAAGATGTAATGGGGTGATTTAATCAGATTTTTCTTCCATTGGATTTTGGAGTGCACAGTTCCATTCCTTGTTGTCTTCCAAGAGTGGGATGGGAGTTTAGCTCCAGGACTGGCATAATTAGTACAGTACTCCCAGATGGAGGTCCTGTGTGGAAACCAGGTGGGCTCTGAATTCATTGGATTCAAAGCTGGCTCCTTTCCACTTTTCTCCCAAACATTCACCTTTGGGTCTCTCTGCCAGCCGTAGGACTTAGCATCCTTGGCACAACAAAATTGTTGGAGCACATTCAAGGTTAATCAGTGAGTGGCATAATCATGAAAGATGTGTTGTCTTTTGGCTAATCATTACTGTTTTTAAGGAATAATAAATTCATTCTTTCTTGGATGTACAATATAGCCTGCATTTTCTGCAGTAGTTCAAGACACTGTAGATAGCACATTCTTCTCTTTGTGTATAGTTTTTTTCCAGAACAACAACCCTGTGGGGTAAGCTGAGCTGAGGGATAGTAATTGACTAGAGTTGCTAAATGAGTTTCCAAAGGGTGGGTTTGAACTGAAGCAATTTTTGGTATCAGGTTATGCTTTTTTTTTTTATCATTTCAGAGAAAAAAGGAGTAGAAACACAAAACCTCATCTATATGTTTTCAGTGTTAAGACCTAGAAAATAAAAGTATGTTCTAAACATTTAAGATGTCAAACCTGTATTATCTTGAAAGATGGCCTCAGGTGTCTGAACAGAATTTGATACCCCATGAAATTAAATGGGACTTACTTCAGAACAGACTTCAGCAGCATCATACTGTCTGTTGTTCTGTTTCCTTTTTCCTTTTTCCTTTATTCCTTAGAAATTCAATATCTTTTCTTTGCCCTGGAAGGGATAGCTTTTAATTGAGGTTGTTTACAGAGACTTATAGGCAATTTAGCATACGGTGGTTATTTTATGCAGGACACACATTATTTATGTCTCTGGACAAGCCAATTTTGCAAGTTTAGTCAAGTGTTTCAAGAAAAAGGGCTTTGGAAAAACTTAAAGAGGACCCCAGAGGTGTCTTCAGCATTGCTGCCATAACTGTGTGCATTTCATGTAAATTTCTCAAGTACCTTTTAGATAATTGCCACAACAGGTAATGTCTATCTTCTAGCAGCAGTGCTAAGTATTATGCACAAGGGTCGATTTTTATTTTTATGTTTCTGAAAATATCTAAATAAATTCTCACATACTGTAACCACTTTTAAACAAACAAAAATGCATTTCCCATTGGCTTATTCGATTTCATATTTCCTTTGGGTTTCTATTTTTTTTAATATTAGGAAAAGCAGCAATGGAAGCAAGTGTTCAAGCAGTGGAATAAAGTGTTTGTTTGTTTATTTTTACCTATAGGGAAGTTTCTTCATTACCGTGATATCTCTGTAAGGCTTTCTGTGATAATGTACTGCTGTGCCAGTATAATTTGTAAGGAATCGGGTAATGAAATGTCAGTCCACAATTAAAATATGGTGATTGCAACAAAGTTATGAAAACTGTTAACTGTACACAAATACATTAATCAATCCACATTTTCCTATTTTAGTAGTGTGGTACTTGTTATGGCTACTGTATACAGCAGATGGGTGCATCTCTCTCTATCATGAATACCCTGTCCGTTTCAGTTGGAGGACATATGTGGAATTTTGAGAGCCTATCATTTGTGATTCCTAAAATTTTATCCTACCTTTTCTCCAGCAGCGAAAAATGCTGTGCTCCAGTTTTTCTCCCAACGATAATCCTGTGAAATAGATTGAGTTGAGAGAGAATGACTGGCCTAAAACCATCCAGTGGTAGCCATCCATCCATGGCTAAGGGTGGACTTGAACTTGGGTCTCTTCAGTCCTATTCCAGCATGTGAACTGCTACATCCAAAAGAGGCATAGCAGTTGATGTGCTGGAGTAGGATTGAAGGGATGGCCTTGTCCATTCCCCAAATTGCTGCCATGGTGGACATAATTTCCATTTACCTGAAGGAAAATCAGTGACATGGTTTCACGCCACTCTGTGTAGTACAGATGAGTCAAGTAGGGAAAGTGCTCTATTTAACTCTTGGCTTTGGGAATCTGAATTCTAATCCAATAAGTTTTCATATTGAGGCTTTAAAAAAATCTAGAGAAGAGTTACTAAATAGTGTTCAAGGTTTACTTTCTAAAATGTATGAAGTGTTGGAGAGGTCTCATCTATGTTTTTTGTTTTTAAACCTGAGACATTGATAACAGTCCTAGACTAGAAGCTTTTTCTCCACTGCTTCCTGAAGAGAGATCAACTCGTGCCATTTTAAGTCACTAAGATGATCATCATCATCTTGGCATCCTATTGACAATATTTCATGCATGGACTCTTTTTTGTTTCATGCTGGAACATCAGCTTGAACTTCTTTGAGTCAAAATAGATCATTGTTTCAAAACTGCTTTCATATGCAGTTTAAGAATTGAGAATACAGTTGAGGCAACCTATTCCAAGTTGACATGATCTGAGAGCAAGTTTAGTTACTCACGTTTTTGTTAAATTCTACATTGCCTTCTAGTGTATATAGTTGGGTGGTAAAATTCTCACTCCAGATGATTGCTTCAAGTTTGTAGTGACATATAGCAATCCTGATATTTAGAGTTCATATCTCATGTGTGCATTTTTCCATTTTTCAAAATGTTTATCAAAGCAGGCTTTGTGTGTAGGTCCTTGTACAAGGAGTCAAAGGCTGACAAGTGTGATGTTTTCCCATGATTGATTTTTAAAAGTACTGTTCTTGTTTCTTGGACTATTGCCTGCATAGTTGTGATTGACATATCCAGTATTTTAAATGTTTTAACAGAAAAGGCTTCTGCATTAACCCATAAAAGCTCAAACTAGGCAATGTTTGATCTGGATCCGTATGTTCCACAAGGTGCCTTAGGTTGCTAAAAGCAGATTCTGGCATCCACAAATAGTCTTGTCTGGATTCCAGAACCAATGACAGAGTTCCCCTGTCTTACATGCCTCTGATTTATCTGGATTAAGTATCAGCTTGTTAGCTCTTATCCAACCCCAAATTCCTTCCAGACACCTAATCAATACTTCCACAGCTTTCCTTGAATTCATGGATAAAAACTTGAGGTAAGGCAGAGCAATGAGTCATTAACATACTGATAACATCTTAGCCAGTCTCACATTGGTTCTTAGTGGTATCTTGTAGATGTTAAAGGCAGAGGTGACAAAATAGAACCTTGAAGCATCCTGGAGGCCAAAGTGAATGGGAATAGAATGGGTTCCTAAGTAATCTTTCTTTCAGGAAGGACCCCTCTACCATTTTTCTTGGCCTATGCCAGGGGTCGGCAAACCGCGGCTCGCAAGCCACATGCGGCTCTTTGGCCCCTTGAGTGTGGCTCTTCCCCAGGCAGGCGTGGCGGGGTTGGGGGCAGGCGCGGCAGCGGCATGGTGTGTGTGGCGGGCATGGCGGCAGCAGGCCCTAAGTGTGTGCAATTGGCTCCCGCCCGCAAACCCCGCCCCCTTCCACGCGATTGGCCCCCGCCCGCAAACCCCACCCCTTCCATGCGATTGGCCCCCGCCTGCAAACCCCACCCCCTTCCACGCGATTGGCTCCCACCCTCAAACCCCGCCCCCTGGCCCTCGAGTGATATTATAAATTTTATAAATGTCAAAATGGCTCCTGGCATAAAAAAGTTTGCCGACCCCTGGCCTATGCCATCCAGGCAACCAGAAATATGGCATGGTATTGAATGCTGCTGAAAGATCTAGGACAGAGTTTTTCAAATTTGGCAACTTTAAGATGTGTGGACTTCAACTCCCAGAATTTCCCAACCAGCACGTTGAAGGTCACACATTTTAAAATTGCCAAGTTTAAAAAACGGTGATCTAGGAGAACTAGGCTGTAAGATTTCTTAATCACTGTTCTGGTCTAAATTTGGGATAATCAAGACTATAGTATTTCTGTCCCAAACCAGACTGGGAGCCAGACTGAAGTGAATCACTAATGTAAGGCCAACTTCTACTGTAACTTTTCTGGGGAAACTTGACATTTTATAATTGTGATTGATTATTTTAAGTAGTTTTTATGACTATTGGTAAGGAAAAATGCCCCTTCATGGATCACTGCCTTGTGGCGAAGGGGCTTGCGTAACTCAATGAAGTCAGGTCAAGACGGACAGGTCATGATGGAGAATTCTGACAAAACGTGGTCCACTGGAGGAGGGAATGGCAAACCACTCCAGTATCCTTGCCAAGAAAACCCATGGACAGTATCAAAAGGCTAAAAGATAGGACGCCGGAAGATGAGCCCCTCAGGTCAGAAGGTGTCCAATATGCTACTGGGGAAGAGCGGAGGGCAATTCCGAGTAGCTCCAGAAAGAGTGAAGTGGCTGGGCCAAACCCAAAAGGACGCTCAGTTGTGGATGTGTCTGGAAGTGGAAGGAAAGTCCGATGCTGTAAAGAACAATACTGCATAGGAACCTGGAATGTAAGATGCATGAATCAAGGTAAGCTGGATGTGGTCAAACATGAGATGACAAGATTGAACATCGACATCTTGGGAATCAGCGAACTAAAATGGACAGGAATGGGCGAATTTAATTCAGGAGACCATTATATATACTACTGTGGGCAAGAATCCCTTAGAAGAAATGGAGTAGCTCTCATAGTCAATAAAAGAGTGGGAAAGGCAGTACTGGGGTACAACCTCAAAAACGACAGAATGCTTTCAGTTCGAATCCAAGGCAAACCATTCAACATCACAGTAATCCAAGTCTATGATGCCAAAGAAGCTAAAGTTGACCGGTTCTATGAAGACCTACAACACCTTCTAGAACTAACACCAAAAAAGATGTCCTTTTCATCATAGGGGACTGGAATGCTAAAGTAGGAAGTCAAAAAATAACCAGAATAACAGGCAAGTTCAGCCTCGGAGTATAAAATGAAGCAGGGCAAAGGCTAATAGAGTTTTGTCAAGAGAACACGCTGGTCATAGGAAACACTCTTTTCCAACAACACAAGAGACGACTCTACACATGGACATCACCAGATGGTCAATACCGAAATCAGATTGATTATATACTTTGCAGCCAAAGATGGAGAAGCTCTATACAATCAGCAAAAACAAGACCTGGAGCTGACTGTGGCTCAGAGCATGAGCTTCTTATCGCAAAATTTAGGCTTAAATTGAAGAACGTTGAGAAAACCACTAGACCACTCAGGTATGACCTAAATCATATCCCTTATGAATATACAGTGTAGGTGAGGAATAGATTTAAAGGATTGCCTGAAGACAGAGTGCCTGAAGAACTATGGATGGAGGTTCGTAACATTGTACAGGAGGCAGCAACTAAAACCATCCCAAAGAAAAAGAAAGGCAAGAAAGCAAAGTGGCTGACTGATGAAGCTTTACAAATAGCTGAGGAAAGAATGGAAGCAAAAGGCAAGGGAGAAAGGGAAAGATATAACCAACTGAATGCAGATTTCCAGAGAATAGCAAGGAGAGATAAGAAGGCCTTCTTAAATAAAGAATGCAAAGAAATCGAGGAAAACAATAGAATGGGGAAGACTAGAGATCTCTTCAAGAAAATTGGAGATATCAAGGGAACCAAAGATGGGCATGATAAAGGACAAAAAAGGCAGGGACCTAACAGAAGCAGAAGAGATTAAGAAGAGGTGGCAAGAATACACAGAAGAACTATACAAGAAAGATCTTAATATTCCTGATAAATACGATGGTGTGGTCACTGACCTTGAGCCGGACATCCTAGAGAGTGAAGTCAAGTGGGCCTTAGGAAGCATTACTAACAACAAAGCTAGCGGAGAAGACAGTATCCCAGCTGAGCTATTTAAAATCCTAAAAGATGATGCTGTTAAAGTGCTGCACTCAATATGCCAACAAATTTGGAAAACTCAACAGTGGCCACAGGATTGGAAAAGGTCAGTTTACGTTCCAATTCCAAAGAAGGGCAATGCCAAAGAATGTTCAAACTACCATACAGTTGCGCTCATTTCACATGCTAGCAAGGTTATGCTCAAAATCCTACAAGCTAGGCTTCAGCAGTATGTGAACCGAGAACTACCAGAAGTGCAAGCTGGGTTTCGAAGAGGCAGAGGAACTAGTGATCAGATTGCCAACATTTGCTGGATCATGGAGAAAGCAAGAGAGTTCTAGAAAAACATCTACTTCTGCTTCATTGACTACGCTAAAGCCTTTGATTGTGTGGATCACAACAAACTGTGGCAAATTCTTAAAGAGATGGGAGTACCAGACCACCTTACCTGTCTCCTGAGAAACCTGTATGCGGGTCAAGAAGCAACAGTTAGAACCGGACATGGAACAACCGACTGGTTCAAAATCGGGAAAGGAGTACGACAAGGCTGTATATTATCACCCTGCTTATTTAACTTATATGCAGAGTACATCATGAGAAATGCCGGGCTGGATGAATCACAAGCCAGAGTTAAGATTGCCGGGAGAAATATCAACAACCTCAGATATGCAGATGATACCACCCTAATGGCAGAAAGTGAAGAGGAACTAAAGAGCCTCTTGATGAGGGTGAAAGAGGAGAGTGCAAAAGCTGGCTTGAAACTCAACATTAAAAAAACTCAGATCATGGCATCTGGTCCCATCACTTCCTGGCAAATAGAAGGGGAAGAAATGGAAGCAGTGACAGATTTTATTTTCTTGGGCTCCAAGATCACCGCAGACGGTGACTGCAGCCATGAAATTAAAAGATGCTTGCTCCTTGGGAGGAAAGCTATGTCAAACCTAGACAGCATATTAAAAAGCAGAGACATCACCTTGCCGACAAAGGTCCGTATAGTTAAAGCTATGGTTTTTCCAGTAGTAATGTATGGCTGTGAGAGTTGGACCATAAGGAAGGCTGAGCGCTGAAGAATTGATGCTTTCGAACTGTGGTGCTGGAGAAGACTCTTGAGAGTCCCTTGGACTGCAAGGAGGTCAAACCAGTCAATCCTAAAGGAAATCAACCCTGACTGCTCATTGGAAGGACAGATGCTGAAGCTGAAGCTCAAATACTTTGGCCACCTAATGCGAAGAGAGGACTCACTGGAAAAGACCTGATGCTGGGAAAGACTGAAGGCAAAAGGAGAAGGGGACGGCAGAGGATGAGATGGTTAGATAGCATCACCGATGTAATGAACATGAATTTGAGTAAACTCCGGGAGACAGTGGAGGACAGGAAGGCCTGGCGTGCTATGGTCCATGAGGTCACGAAGAGTCGGACACAACTAAACAACTGACAACAACAACAACAAAGGAAAAATGGAATTATTTATAAAAATGTGCAAAACTTTGTGTGTTTTAATTGTGCAAAGCAAAGGACCGTAGGTTAGATTTTTAAAAAGCGGTTTTTGGCATTTGAGAAAAATCTGCATGTGATATGTTGCCATCATTCTATTCCAGTTACTCTTTTTGGAAACTAAGTTTACTGGTTGGATTAACCTGAAGACCATCTGCTTCAATTGCTTGCCACCAGAGTTGGCCATAATGCACCTGTTTCTTCCTGATGAATATACATAATCCTTTTTAGCTTGTGTACTAACCCATCTGAAACTCCTTGATCACATAATATAGAATAACAGATATCTCTCTCTCTCTCTCTCTCGCCTTACATGGGTAGGGCAAGAGCAACAGACATCACCTTTTCCCATTAACTAAATGAGCAGTCTAATTACTGTGTGTCTTGTATTGTAAGAATTAATGTTTGTAAACTATTTCAAGAGGCTTAGATTAAAGATGCTATACAAGTGGAAAGAATTATTCTTGAAAATGATGAGTTGGGTTTCTGTAACAAGGCAAAACATGACAAGAATTCCAACAGTGAACTGTAATCACTTGAAGTGGTGCATCAGCTGGGGTGTTAAGAATATTAATGTGATTTCTTACAGAATGAAAGCAAGCTCTGAATTATACAGTATGTTAGTGTTATGAAATAAAGTGCCATTGCCTTTAGTAAGTGTGACAAATGTTGAGTTAATGTTTCTGGATTTCATTGTTTTTCTATGCATCTATATGTTGTTCAATATTCCTGATATGTTCCTATATTCAAAAACAAGTTTGTTCTACCTACTGTATGTGGTAGTTAGCTGTCAAAAGCATATATTTATTATGCTGGCAAACATGGAGGACTGCAAGATTAATTGGATACGTAGTCCTTAGGGCGACAGTGGGTGGAGGGTACTGTCAGTAATTTAGCAGTTCTGATAGAGACACAAACTATCACAAGTTCAGTATTGGGTGTTTTATTACGAAAAGTTACAGAATTTATCTACTGTCATGTAATAATTTGTATAGTGGGTATTTTGGCTGATACTGTTGAATCTTCTTTCTGACATAGTCTAACATTCAGATAAACTAAAACAATTATGTTGGAAAAAAGAGCACTTACAAATGTAGGAAATAAAATAGAAGATCAGAAGATTAGCAAAGTTGGTTGTTGTGGGTTTTCCGGGCTGTGTGGCCGTGTTCTGGCAGTTTTTGTTCCTAACGTTTCGCCAGTCGCTGTGGCTGGCATCTTCAGAGGACAGGAGCACAGCTAGAAGATTCTGTCTGTGCCCAAGTGGAGAGTGTATGTTCCTGCTGGTGTTTATAGCTGCTGAGAGGGTGTGGGCCTTCTGTGGGTCATTTACAAGAGATTAGGAGAGGGTTTATTGTGGTGATTAGGGGGTGTGGTGCTGTCGTGTGTGGGATTAGCGCATCTATTGTGTGAGTTGTTTGTATATTTCTGTGCCAAATCAATCTTGGTTTCAGACCCATCAACTGGAGACCACATAAAATACATAACATAAATAAAGACTGGTTCCATGTTCCCACCTAATAATTGAGTGTAAAATAAAAATATTAGCAAAGTTATTTAAATGTAGTGGCACCCACACACTTGTGTCCTGCTCCTCCATTGAAACATCTCCATGTTGATGCTTGTCTGATTCTGCTTGCATTTCTAAAGCCAACCCAAAACTTGCTAAATAATTTACCTGCCATTTGGTTCCACCCTTCAGATGACTTCAGTATAAAAAGTCTGAAAAGTTTTAGAACTTTGGAAATCAGTCTTGTGTGAATTATAAATAATTTAAGGGTGCTTAGGTACTGAAAGTGTTGACCAAGGGTTGATAGCTCTAAATGGGGCTTCTAAACTATCAGAACACTGTGAGTATGGAGTATAGAAAGAGCAGAGAGAAAAGACATCCATAATTACCTGATCCCTGGATCTGTTGGTTTAGAGCAGAGCTTTCCAAACTTTTCATGTTGGTGACACACTTTTTAGACATGCATCATTTCGTGACACACTCTTACAGCAGGGCATCATTTCGCGACACGCTCTTACAGCAGGGCACAAGACAGGCACTAGGACCTGTGCGGAATCACAGGTTTGGAGGCAGCAAGGCACAAGGCAGGCACTAGGACCTGCGTGGAAGCCAGGAGGCAGCAGCAGCCGTGACACACCCAGACACTGCAGCTTTGGAAAGCTCTGGTTTAGAGGGCAAAAAATAGTTACATTTGTGAACTTTGATGAAATCTTCTAGTCAGATGGCTTGTTTGGGGATTTAATGAGGTGGCTACATCGCATGTAACATCTATGTTCTCCCTACCCTTTTTTAGTTTTTTTGTATAATAATATCTTATGTTTTAATTTTAGAGCATTTTTGTTTTAATCTATGTTTTAATTTTATGTTTTTGTTTTAATCTATGTTTTGATTTTAGAGCATTCTATTGATCTACTTGCATTTGCATGCTTTCGAATAGCTAGGTTGGCAAGAGCTGGGGCGAGTGCGGGAGCTCACTCCGTCACTCGGAGCTAGGGATTCGAACCTCCGAACTTGCGATTGACAAACCTGGCGTCTTACCCGCTGAGCCCCCTAAATAAATAAATATATACATACATACATACATACATACATACATATATATATATATATATATATATTTATATATATTTATATATATATATACACACACACACACATACATACATACATACATACATACATATATAAACATATACATACATATATAAACATATATAAACATATATAAACATATATAAACATATATAAACATAATAAATAAATAAATAAAAATATTTTTATTTTACCCTCAATTATTAGGTGGGAACATGGAACCAGTCTTTATTTATGTTATGTATTTGATGTGGTCTCCAGTTGATGGGTCTGAAACCAAGATTGACTTGACCTTTTCCAAAGCCTTTTATTCAGTTTTGGTAACCTTTAGTACATAGGTGTCACAACTTTAAATATAGTCGAGTCAGAAGTCCAAATTTTTCTTGTCTGTATCTGAAGTTTTTTTTTTAAAAAGTGAATCTGGTCGTTTTACACGTGATCTTTCCATTTTGCTCCACAATGTACGTATTAGTACCAAATTGCTAAATTTCTTTCTTTCTTCCTTCCTTTTTTTAATAGGCCAGATCTGTAATAGGAGTTGGTCTTGGCATAGCAGCCATTGCTTTTGGAGGTAAGTATGAATATGTTTAATAATAGAATGCTGTATGATAATGTAATGCAATTTTGCAAGGAAAAAAAATCCTGAAACTACCTTTGGTATCCTGTAAGATTACCAATCCACCAATATATAAAACAGTAAACTTTCGTTTGAGTTGACCTTGGCTTCTGGTGGCTGTATTTTTTTCTTCTTGGCCACAGTACTGAAGAAGTTTGCTACTGCCTTTGTTTCCAAATGTTCTCTCATTTTCCCAGTCTGTCTTTCCCAGCCATCTCCCATCTACTGTAAATACTAATCTGGTACGATACTGTTTAGCTGAGGATTAGCCAAAGTTGGATAAATGCTACATGCTTTATCAAAACCCTTTGAGTCAGGCTCAATTCCTGCTGCATACATGGACGGCTCCTTGGAGTTTTCTTTGGCAACTACCTTTCATACTGTGTGGACCCCCAGGTTACCAGTGTACAAAAGATACCGTTTCCTTGACTGCGGTGATATCTGGACATTCCATATGGTTTCCTTTGGCAATCATATCAATGTATTTTGCTATTGCCTTCTAATAGCTGGAGATGGCTTTCCAAGGCTTTAGGCAGGATTGTTTCCTAATCTCCACTGTTCTTTGAATTGGAAACAAGGGATTTAGCTGTACAAAATACAGTAGCTACAGTCTCACCAAGATGCTTGATGGTGTAGCTTCCTGCAAATTTGCATCTGATATAGACAGCGTGGTCATACTTTTTAAAAAATCTTTTAAGCAACATATTAATCCCTATGCATTTTCTGAGAGACCTCTTTCTGCTGAATGAAAACATGATTTTTTAAAAAAAATATATTCCGGTCCGCTGTTTATGCTCTTACTTGCTTTAAGAGCTTAATGGAGTAGCTTTATCACAATTCTGGATGGATGTTATTGCTGGACCGATAAGTATGAATCTTCTGCTTTTGAAGCATTAGGACCATTTAGGGAAATCTATAGAAACACTTTTTGTGATTTGAGTATTCTTGGCCCTGTCTGAGTTCCTGTTCTGAGAACTTCATAATTGCCCCTTTTCCTTTGCTTTCTATCAATATAGCATCTATTCTTCATGGATCCCTCTATCTATGGCAAGCCTCTGCCATATCTCATTATATCCTGGAAGAGCAGTATAGTGGTTTAATGTGGCTCTTAATTTTGTGACCTGCTGGTTTCATGTAACTGGAGACTCTTAATTTTGAGTAGCTTGTTGACTAGCAGGGGAATTTTAAATCCTCCCAAATCACAGCCACCGTCTTCTTCATGGGGAGTGGGATTTTGAGCAGGAGCCGCTTCCTCTATTGTTTTTGAATAAAATGGAAAAAACAAAGGCATCCCTCAGTGACACAATGAACCTGCATTTATTTGGGCCTTGACAAAAATACACGTTTAAAACCTCAGATTCATGCCCAATGGAAATAAGTTTCAAATGCACAGTGTAGCTTTCTGTGGAGTTCAGGAGATGGATTTGAAAGAAAGAAAGCCAGAAGATAGAGCTTAATATCAGCCTGGATTTTTGTAATGTGTATTTTCTTAAAAGAGAGTTTTTTCCCTATAATGCTGTAAACAGTGAAGACTGTATTCACTGGCCAATTCCTCATGCTGCTGGATTGGGCTGGCCTCCAAAAGCAACCACTGGGGGAACCGTTTGAACCAGGAGAGGGCAACAGCTAATAAAATGAAAAATTAGATTCTTTGTTTTCTTGCCGAAACTGCCAGTGCTGCCTGCTTCCTTAGCAGATGTACAGATGGTAAGTTGCCTTTGGTTTCAATATTTTATAGGTCGTTATGCATTCCAGCTCTGGAAACCGCTAGAACAAATCATCACGGAAGCAGCAAGAAAAATTTCAACTACTGTAAGTTTAAAACTTAGGTACCTTCCATAGCATTAAGAAAAAAAAAGTCTAAGGCATCTTAGTAGAGTTGTGCAAAGCTGGTGATTTGGTTTGACAGTGCTTTGATTAAATTGTCCCTTCGGAGCAGATTTGAGACCTGAAGCAGGGGCTTGCTTCGAAGGACTGAGCGGAATCAGGTGTTCCAGAGGGCTGGCTTTTGAGATTCTAGCAGATACTAGCAGTGAATAACGTTGCGGCTTCAGTTCTTGTACCTGGAGAAGGCTGAGAAGGTGTGGAGTGGCGTGCTGGGGCTTCTGGCCTTGACATGAGCAGGCAGCTCACCTCATTAAATTCTCTGCCAATCGGAGCTCCTTCGGGATGGGAACAATATTTCTGGTTTTCTGTTTCTCACTCCAGCTGCTAGGATATGCTTGCTCTGCAACTTACTCTGTTTTGGGAGTTGGGGAGGGAGCGAGAAGAGAGGCCATTCTCTTCTGTTCACTCTTGTGTGAGATAGAACCTCTCCCTAGTTCCCTATATTATTAAAATCCTATTTGTCTCTGACCTAAATCCTCTGTTAGTCTCTTTGTGTCTGCCTAGTCTCAGTTCCTTCAGTGTGCCTATTCCTTTCCTCTCATTCCTGTCCTCTTCAGTTTGCTCCACTCCCACTTCCCAGGTTTTATATTTTTTTAAAAAAACCTTCCATTATCTGCAACTTGTCTGTTTCTGTTTTGAAAGAGTGGGTCTGACGGGGGGTTTGGCAACCACGAGCATATCTAGAATACTGCCTATTTTTACATCCTAATGTATTCTGTATTCAGTAGTGATAGCATGCACACTCTCAGATATTTAACTAAATTAGTTGACATTAGTTTTAGTTTCTTAAATTAATGAATATAAATATGCTCAAATGGGTGGTCCGGCAGTAATAGGCAGTTCACAAGGTAGCTTTGACTGGGAAGATGAGTGTTGGTGGGCCATTCTACTGGCAAGAGTAGGACATTCTTGCCAGCTTACATTGGTTCTCCAATAATTTCTTAGGCTACTAACCTCATAAGGGCTGGTGCTGCTCTCCTCACCCTTGTATTGTCTGGCCATTGGTGGGTGGAGAGCTTCCTTATGCTCAGTATTCCAGTACTGGGATCCACCCAGCTCTGGAATACTGAGTATCTGAGTATTCCACCACTGGGAATGGTGAGATACTCACTAATACTGAGTATCTCAGTATTTCACCACTGGCCTCACCTGTGCAGGCTGTGGTGAGGTGACTGCAAGAAGGATTAAGAGATGGTTGCAACCACTGTTCAAGGAGAGGTCATGTGTGTTGGTAGGGATGTGTGACCCTCGTCTAAAGGGTAGTGTGTATGGGGGAGATACCTCTCTACGGTAATGGAACAATGAGTTGGTGAGGACTGTCTGGGATTGCCAAGGGCAGTCTGATTCTTGCAAAAGCAGCAGCATGCTACTCTTCCAGAGTCTTCACTGTGGGCAGAGGGGTGGCATCCTTCATTTCGGTTTAGGCCACCCAGTCAAGGAAGGTGGAGAGTTTAGAAGTATCTGTTGCTGCCTCCTTTTCTGAAGAAATAGAGTTGTCTAGCAGCCCTCTGGAGTACTGGACAGCCTGAAGCCAGATGTGACAAGATCTGGCCACAGTTGCCCAGGGATATCTGTCTTGCCCACAACCAGTGTTTATTATTATTTATTTATTATTTACATTTGTATTATCTCCCCAACCGGTGTTCTGCAGGATAGGAGGTTTTGTGACACCTCATCACACCTCCCTTGAACCTGAATTGGTGGAGCAGCTGGTGTTCTTGAAAGTAAACCTCCCACTCCTAGATTTTCCCAAAGCTGAATCTTCAGACAGAGTGAGCGCCCATCTTCCGTTGCATGTGCTGCTGCTTTTAAAGTTACTACAGTTATTTAGTTTGCTTTGCAGCTACTCAGACTTCCAACCTCAACTGAAGTTTGGGCAGATGTCACTCTTGCAGCTCCCACCGTTATTAATTCTAGACCACAAAGTCAGTTTTATCAAACCGTCTTCCAATTCTTAAATTTATCAATGGCAGGAGGCCAGACCCTCAAATTCACTCCTCCTGGGTATGGAGGAATGGAGAAACTAACTTGGGATTTGTCAAATTAGCATTTTCTTTGATGGACACTGTAATTTGGAGATACCCTTATCCAAGCGACTTTGATTTTCTGCTTTGAAAGAAGCTCAAGGCACCAGCTGTGAGCTTTTTAAAAATTAAAGAAAGACTTCTTTTGGTTTTGCCTGAGGCAGGTGTAACATTCTCAAAACTGATGTGTATTGTTGGTGTTAGCAGGAAAAAAAGCACTGTGAGCAGCCCTTATTTTCTATTGCTAATGCTTTGTTTTCTTTTAAGTTGGGACAGGGCTAATGGCGTTTGTCTCCCCAAATTGCTAAAGTTTGAGTCAACTGTAAAGAAGCCACTGCTTTCTCCTAAGTCAAAAGTATTTATGGACAAGTTAAAAAGCCCTGGTTCCAACACAGATCCTTGAGTGACACAGTTTCCCTCCATTGAAAATATTGCCCATTTATTTATATTCTTTACTTTCTGTTTTTTTATCAGTTAGCAGCCCGTAAAAGACTAGGTCCTCTTATCCCATGACTCAAGAGCCTTTGATGAAGAATTTCATTTAAAAAATGCCTACTGACCTTTTCCAAGAAAGCTAGAAGATTAATAAGGCAGGATTTACCTTTACATGATCCTTGTGGATCTCCCTTCAGCAGAACTTGTTCTTGTATGTGCTTATTTTTTCTTTGATTACCATTTCTTTTCTGTGTGTTCACCTGTTGTCAGGTAAACATACAATGTTCCTGCCTGCTTTTATTTTAATGCTACTTTTATTACAACTTTGAAGCTAGTCAATCATCAAATTTCCTAATTTCTGATTCGATTTCTGAATAAGATCTTTAGCATTTGTGTTTCCATTGCACACTTGAAGCATTTCTGCATCTGTTCCCTATAGGTTCCATACCTCACTCCATAGATCATTGCTAGAGAGACCATGGTGTTGAAGGTGTTGTCCATCTGTTGGAGAATTGGTTTTATGCATTTAAAGCTGAGCCATGCTGCTGTTCTTCTGCACAAATATGTCTTGGTCACTTTTGTGTATGTCATTGATTTCCTGGCCAAAACATGGATGATCTCCTACAAGATGGAGAGATGGGGTACAAAAAGATCCCAACTGGAACACCATAATGAAAGACCAAATGAAGTATAAGTATCTGTTGAAATGGTTTCTTCGAATATCAACACTATCCAGATGAATATGACAGTAAAGTGAGAAAATGAAGGTGAAGTTTGCCTTGAACAGACATTAAGCTGATCCAGAAAATAAATTTCCTGAATCTCCCCTAGGTTTCTTTTTAAAACTTGATGTTGCATTTGTTATCTTCCAGTCCTCTGGCAGTGAGCCTGAATTGAGGGACAATATTTTTGCTAGGAGATTCAAATCTCACATTTTTGCACTTTAAGGATGTCAAGTGGCTACTATCAAGATTTAAGGATTTGTTACCATGTAGTCTCTCAAGATGTTCTAGATTATATTCTTGTTACTTCTGTTACCTTAGTGGTTCTGATTCCTTCCCCGGGAACATTCAGTTTCATGAAGGAAGCCTTCCTAACATGTCTGCTTCCTGGATGTTTCTAGAAAGTCCTGCTGGCCTCTTCTAGACTTTTGATGACCCTTTCTTACATTATGGAATGAATTCTAAATAACCTCCTGGCACTGTGAAGGGAACTGGCATTCTTGATTTTTCCCTTTAGAAGTTTCCCTTTTTCTCTGTGCATGTAAACTTCTGCCAGTGTGTCCCTCTCTCTTTGTACCCTGGCAATTAATTTGGGCTGTTGACACAGTGGTCCAAAAAATTAGCATGTGACTTCCTGTTCCTCCTGCATCTCAAGCCTGCAGCCTGCCTGAGTCTGCTGAAGCTGATTCCAACTTGGCACCTTCCTCCAACTCTGATAGATGGGCAGTCTGATACAGAGAATAAAACTGCCAGTGTTGCTATTCTGTTAGAAAATCTGGCACCTTTTTGCAGCTCTTTGGCAGGAATGAAGTCCTCCCAGAAGGGTAACTAACATAGAATATGGCCAGCGAGCCACAACCTTGGGAGTTTAGGTTTATGTTACAGGAAGACTTTTAACCGACATCTTTCATGGTCATTCCTATAAGCAGCTATACTTGCCAGGGGTACAGAAGGCATGGAAGACAGCCAAGAAAGTAAGCTGTCCGAGGGTGGAAGGATGGATGCATTCATACGATCTTTAATATCTTTGTTTTGGAAACCTTGGGAGTTGCATCTCCCCAAGGAGCTATGCAAAGCTACCTGTCTAAAGATGTCAGTCCATGATTAGTCACCTTGGCCTATTTAAATCTCAGTGCCAACTGAAAGGACGGGGGCAGAACCCTAACAAGAGGGCTTTTCCTAAATGCATATTGGAGCTAGGAATTAGGCTTGTGAATGGGCAAGTTGTCTCCAAATTGGGGACTTGCTGCATAATACCTAATGGCTACTTGCTCATTCAACCCTGGAGAAGATGCTGATGCTGGGGAAAGTGGAAGGCCAAAGGAAGAGGGGCCGACGAAGGGCAAGATGGATGGATGATATTCTGTAGGTGACGGACTCGACCGTGGGGGAGCTGGGGATGGCGACGGCCGACAGGAAGCTCTGGCGTGGGCTAGTCCATGAAGTCATGAAGAGTCGGAAGTGACTGAACGAATAAACAACAACAAAAACTTGCTCATTGTTTTACTGATTACTAGGCAGGCTTTTTGTGGTGTTTCCAAGTGAGTTGCAAAACAAGGCTGCAGATGGGATGGCAGCAAGGCTAACTTTACTTGGGGCATAATTCTCTTTCTCAGCTTTCAACTTCTTTAAAGTGACCACAAGCCTGAACTTTGCTTTCTCTTCTGCTAGTGGAATGTCCCTCTTCTGTGCTGGTTCTGCCAATACGGCTGGGAGCTCAGTTCAGCTCTCAGCATTCTGAATATGGGTTCAAAGCAGGTAGTCTACTAATGTGCCCTTAGTACATATCAAAGCTTGTTTTATATTCTGAACAAATGGGCACATAGAAGTCTCTTGTCATAACTGTAAATGAATCTCTGCCAAACTTACAGGCAGACATTAGTCCCAGCAATTACTGACTTTAAGTCTGGGGTGAGGGAATAGCAAGTCTGAGAATACCACTTTCACTGTGCCCATCTGTTTACGTTGCCTCTGTTAATTAACTGACCTGTATTGCCAATAAGCCACAACTAGATGCAACCAAGTCCTGCCTGTGAAGAAGAGGTCCTTAACCAGGAGGGGCCAAAATTACCAATCAACTAGAATGTCAGTCCTCCTGGTCTTCGAAACAGTCCAGTGATCAAAGGCAGAAAAACATCACCATCCTCCAAAGGTGGTCTGTGGTCATTCTTCCAAGTCCTGCCAGAAGAGGTCAAATTTGCCATGTCACTCTTTGGACCTGCTTCTCTAGGGAAAGGGTCAGATCGCCATGCCACTTCCTGGGCAAATACACTCAAAACTCAGTGATTATATCAGCTCCATATAGCCTCCATGAATATCTTTTAGAGCATCTGAAGACCATTTTTGCTGAAGTTTCTGTTCCAACAAACTCCAGCCCGATTATGTGTTGTTTTCATATGAATAAAATCCCAAAGGATCAAAGACCAGCACAGTAACTAACATTGTTTTGTTTAAGGAAAATCAATCTTAAGAATTTAAAATAATCAAGCCATTGAACCCTACTTATCTTCACCATTGCTCCCAGGAGGAAACTACACCAAAATTATACCACAGCTAATCCCAAAGCTGCTAACATAGAAGGCGGTATCAAGTGCACAGTTTAGAATCTCAGACATAGTTTTCTTTCACTACTTATAAATAATGCTTATTGTTCTTTTAATACCATCTAGGAAGATTGCCTTCTCATTGTGTATTAGGAAAGAACATCTAGGCATCAGAACCTACTGTGATATTCAAATTCATTCATCATTGTTTTTATAAGACAAGTTTTATACTAGAATGTAATTTCTGTCTCCAAACATTATTTTGGACAATATAGCACATGAAAGCCTTTCTCCCGGTTTTCAGTAGTTAAGCAGGGTAGGCCTGTTTAGATGGCACTGCTTGGCTATCTAAAGCCTGGAGAGTTTAAAAACTCTTAGGAGAAGACAATGGGAAATCAGTTCTACAGCACTAGCAAGAAGGTTGCTTACAAATAGTTCCCAGAAGTTGAGCTCACCTTGAGACATCTTGAGTTTGGTTTGGTTTGGTTTGGTTTGGTTTGGTTTCTAGTAACAGCAGCTGGCTAACCTTGCCTGGGGTTGGAAGGTAAGCTGTGTTGGGCCTGGCTAATGCTTGGTTGGAATACAGTTGCAATCAAAATTATTCAGCCCCCATTGCAAATCAGGTTTATTGTCAAAATTTACAGACTTTCAGCTGTTTGCAATGAACAAATCAAACAAAAGCAATTGAAATGCTCAACACAACGAATGCTTCAAGTGGTTTCCCCAAATTCAACTGGAAATGCAACGTATAAATGCAACGTATCTCTCAGGCTATATAGTAGTCTGGGAAGTTGAAAAAGATCCAGGAAAAAGACAGGGGCAAGCCACTTCCACATTGCTAGAAAGGCAACTAGATGGATATGTACATCCAGCTTAGCTCAAAAGAGACTTTACTACCTTGTATCTTTTGTGCTTGTTCTTTAGAAATCTTTCTTAACTTTCATTTAAGGTGGAAGAATTAGAAATCAAAGTTGATTGTGCCGATCAAGTTATCAACCATATTATTCCCAAAGTAAAAACAGCTGTTGAAAATTCTTGGTGGGATATGTGTTTATTTATTTATTTGGTAAACGTATACAGATACTTCTTTGCTGGAGTTTTGCAGGTCATAGAATTTGCTGTATTGCATTTCACCCCGTTGTAGTGATATTTAATTTATAATAATTTCATTAAACATTACAATTAAAAAGATAGAAACTAATAGAAACTAAAAAAAGAACAAGAACAAAAAATAAAAAGTGCAGAAAAGAAAAAAAATAAGAAATGGAAAAGAAAGAAAAAATAAGAAAAAGAAAGAAATGAGTTCCCCCTTCACCATAACAACTACAAACAATTTTAGTAACTTATCACCTTCTCTTAAAATACAACAAATTATCTCTTCTCATATTTCATCTCTTATCTATATCTTTATCTTTAGAGAGCCAGTTTGGTGCAGTGGTTAAGGCATCAGGCTAGAAACCGGGAGACCGTGCGTTCTAGTCCCACCTTAGGCACAAAGCCAGCTGGGTGACCTTAGGCCAGTCACTCTCTCAGCCCTAGGAAGCAGGCAGTGACAATCCACTTCTGACATCTTGCCAAGAAAACTGCAGGGACTCGTCCAGGCAGCCTCCAAGAATCGGACACAATTGAACGGATTAAAAAAAAAAATCTATAAACTCTTAAAAACCTAATCCTTTCAGTCCTGATCAGCAAAAGTCCATTAAGGATTACAAGACGGTCTCAGCAAAAAGATGTATGCAATGTATCTTTGGTGGCTCTGTGGTCTTCTTTTAATGCTTCCATTAACCCTGTTAACAGTTGTATCATTGCATATGTTTTCTGAGGGCAAAAGTCATAGAAATAGCCACCAAGTAAGATCTGTGCTGATGTTAAACTTCCTATATAAGCCAAAGAGAAATATAGTTTATAGGTTTTATGTGTATTTGTGGACACAGAAAGAGAGAGCCACTTTGGTGTAGAGATTCAAGGCACCGGGCTAGAAAACAGGGAACTGGGAGTTCTAGTCCTGCTTTGAAGCATCTGGGTGACTTTGGGGCAATCACTCTGTCTCAGCCCGAGGAAGAAGGCCATGGCAAATCACTTCTGCAAATGCTGCCAAGAAAGCCGCGTGGAGTTGTCCAGGCAGTCGCCAGGAGTCAAGAGTTACTCAAAGGCACAGAACACACAAATATGCACACGGACAGGCACAGTGTCACAACTCCTGTGGTTATTTTTATGATGTTGAATTAGAATTTAAAAGTAAGAAAAACATCTTGAGACGCTGGAGTAATCTGTCATTCCAGAATTCAGAATTCTCATATTCTGCTGATGTAACCAAATCTGGTTACCCAGTGAAGTCCTTCCTTTATGACCGTCATTGAGAGCCTGCTCTCTCCCTGGAACCAATTAAGGGTTCCATCACACTTTGCTATACAGTGAACTCGGTTTTATGATCCCTCACCCAGAGGATTTTGGATGCAATGGACAACATTTTCGTATGGACTTCACCCTCAAATATTTCCAAAGCAGTCTGGACAGTTGACACAATTTACATCATTTGCATAATTACATAATCATTGCAGTTAACTTCATTTGCAACAATTTGCATCATTTCTGTATTGTGTAATTTCACAAATGATATACGGATGCAAATGACTAAATTACATCAATTACAACATAATGTAAATTAAGTTAATTACATAAAATCACATTTAATGGATAGTAATGGATACCGGTTTCTTCCGATTGCTCGTAGAAATTGGGGTTTTACTGTACAAGAACCTCCATATTCTCCCCCCCACCCAAGAAGGAAAAAAGGAAAAGCATTTTTCTCTTTTCCTCTTTGATTGATTCCCTAAGAGTGTTTCCCCAAATTTGAATGGGCCAAGTGAGAACTTGGAGTCACCCAATGAAGGAATAAAAAGGCTCTCCCTGTTCCAAGGAGAGAGATATTCTGGATTCATGCCTGTTTGTTCTAACTGTTTCATAAACCAATCAGTTTGTTCTCTTTGCATTTCATGATGAGCCCGACATCTGCAAATCCTCCTGTGGCCTGCATCCAACATTTCTCCTCAGTTCCTTCCCTGCGGATGTCTTCCCTTTTCTGTTTTCAAATCATTCCTAACTTTCCTTTCCATCATCTTTTTTCAGTTGCTGAAACAGTTCTTTCTAAAGTTAACCAGACACACAGCCTTGCTAGAAATGCTAGACATGTAATTTTCTAGTCAAGCACTCTCACAAATCAGGTGTTATCTTCCCTGGATCTTGCAGCATTACTGCCTCGTCATCAATCAATCAATCAATAATATTTATTCGGTCAATGACCAAAAAAATTTAAAAGGACAAAAACGAAGTAAAACAAAGAAATACATGTTTTCGTCATTTTTTTGTATTTTAGGTATGATTCTAATTCTTAGCTCTACTTAGGCTACCGTATCTCTCACAAGGGCATCCAGATGGACCCAGCCAAGGTCCGTGATATCCTCAGTTGGGAGCCTCTTGAAGCAAAATAGCGCAGACCAGCAGGCTGCAATGAAACACAGGGTGAAAAACGACTGGAGTTGGCGGCGGGTTCGAGGCACGAAAACTTTTATTCGAGGCTTCGTCTGGCCTGAAGTGTACTAATCCTGAATAAATGAATCCTTTAGAGTAATTGCCTGAGAGATTTCTTGATTGGGAATTCTGACATTGAGGGTTATCACAAACAGCATCCTCAGTGTAAGGTGTAATCCTAATTCTGTTTATGTGTGTTGTGGGCATACTTTAGTTGTTTCATAAATACAATACTGCTTTTCGGAGCTTGTCTTTTGGATAACAGATTTTCCTTAGGTATTGGTGGTTTAAGACCCCAGGTTCTTGTATTATCATGCACATGTATGCATGTATGTAAATGGGTAGACTTGCTAATACCTCTCAAGGCCATTGTTGGTGTTCTTACCAGGGCGGGGGGGGGGGTAAGATTTCCTATCAGCTATGCCAACCCCCAGCACTTCATAAAACTCAGTGATGAGAGGCATCAAAGCTGCACCATCCCCAGAAAGAGAAGTCGGTGGTCATTCTTCTGAATCCTTTCCAGAAGAGGTCAAGCCTTATCTCTGGGTCCTGTCTAACCTGGCACCTCACTAAGGCCAGTGATGGGAGGGGATCCAAGCTTGCCAATCAGCTATGCCAGTCCACCTGATACTTCAGAAAGCCATTGATCAAAGGCAGCAATTTGAGAGATAAGAGCTTGGAGTTTCCCCATTATGGTCCATGGGTGAATCTTTCTTCAGATTGAATCTTGAAGCATCTCAGACTGAAATGGGTGGCCCTTAAGTCACAAACTTGACTTGAACCATGCCTGCTTCAAATCCTGGTATCTCCAGTTTAAACTGAATCCGGATTAATTTGCACAAGCCTATTCCTCAGGATATAGATACTTGTCTAAAACAGCTGAGTATTTTTCAAATGGCTAAATTGTGATCTGGTTAACAGAAGCTTATGCCTGGGATGGGGAAGGGAAAGATTTGCTTGTGATACCACAGGTAGGCAGTTCCTGGATGAGGAACTTCTCCATGTTGGCACCCTTGCTGTGAAAGTCTTTGCCTTAGTGGCAAAGTGTTCTTGTGTTGCCTGCTTCAAAACATAAAGGAAATCTCACTTAGTTTTCACAATTGTGTTTGCTTGAAAGACACCAGGAAGAGTAAAAAAGGGAATTGGTGTTCCGTGGGGCCCTGTGACTGTAGATTGTGTATCCCTCACTTCAACTTTTGCTCCTGATTTGTTGCTTTTTAGCATGGTTCTAAGAAAGTGGTTTTTTGTAAATTGTTAAATTAATACATTTTAAATTCTGTGCTTTTATGTTAGTGAATAAGAGGAAACTACAGAATTTGAGTGAAGAATTAACTAGAAATTACTCGACTAATTAAATGATATTATTTTTAATATTTCACATATTTCTTCTACAAAAAGAGATTGATGTCATTATTTCTCCTATATTTTTTCAAGGGACATGTTGCATATAAATTATGAAAGATGACTTAAATAATTAAAAATATATACTTTTATAATATACAAGCATTTTCTCAGTAACTTAAATATTGTCAAGCAGGGAGCAAATCAGAACCAATCAAATCATTTTATTCCTCTTAAACTTCTCACATACCTTGGACCAATTATGTACCTGGTCTCCATAGATCTTGTCATAAGAACAGTGTGGTTTTAAAATGAAATACTCAAATACTGATATGAAACTATTGTTTTAACTTAATGCTTATTTCTTTAAAATTTTCTATACAGCAAATAGGTACATGCTGCTGGGTCAGTTTATCTGTATAAACCAAGTTCCAGATCAGCGTATTTTCCTTAAGGAAATTCTATTGATCTGCTGATGCAATTAGATTCAAAGCAACTGAATATAGTAGTCCTTTAGTCAAACATTACAGTTGTAACCTAATGGAAGTTTTATATACTGATAGTTGCAGAATACAGTGTCTTGTTACAGCAAATAAAGATAGTACAGCATCCATTTGTATTAGCCACGTTCTTTAAATGTAATTGCCTTGTGGTTTAGAGGCTGTAGCGTAGTCTAGTCCAGTGACACAAGTATAAAAATACATTTTTTTAAAAAAAATGAACAGAATCTTCCAAGATTGCCAAGTAGCCCAATATTACAGTGATATCAACCTTGTTCAAGAATCTTGAATATTTTCAAGATATTGTTTGAAGTCTCAAAAGATTTCATACACAAACTTTGAAATTTGATTAGGGTACAGCAGTTTTTAGGGGCGTGGTGGCTCAGCGGGTAAGGCGCCAGGCTTGTCGATCGGAAGATCGCAAGTTCGGAGGTTCGAATCCCTAGCCCTGCGTGCGGAGTGAGCTCCCGCACTAGCTCCAGCTCTTGCCAACCTAGCAATTCAAAAGCATGCAAATGCAAGTAGATTAATAGGTACCACTTCGGTGGGTAGGTAACAGCGTTCCACGCGCGTCATGCGGTCACATGACCGTGGAAGCGTCTTGGGACAACGCTGGCTCTTCGGCTAACAAACGGAGATGAGCACCGGCCCCTAGAGTTGGACACGACTGCACAACTGTGCGGGGGGAACCTTTACCTTTACCTTTTACAGCAGTTTTTAATTTTTATGTAATTGTTGGGATCCCCTGAGTACCACGTTGCTGATTGCTGGTTTAGCAGAATTTGTATTTGGTGCAGAAGGAGCCGCTTTTTGGTTTTTTATTCCAATGTAGCTTTTTTATATCTGGGTGAACTGGAAGTGACAATCTGAGGATGTCGTAGCCAAAGAAATTTTCAGAGCTTTTTTCCAGTAAATCAAAAGTCTGTGCCTTGTGTATGTGCATTTTTGTTAATCTATGCCAATAACAGCCTATTATTATTTGACTGTTGCCTTTTAAGACAGAGTTAAAAACAGTTTGAAAACAGAGATTTCTTTTTAAAATTTATCAAGATCTATCTTAGTTTGGATGCAGCCCAATAGTATAACCTTTAATACCTATGTATCTCTCTCTGTAAATCTACAGTAGATATTTTAATATGCTCCTTCATAATTTCTAATGTCTGATGTTTGCCATGGAACAAACAAAATATTCTCTTATGCTTTTTCCCATGTCCTATTTCTGCCTGTTTGCCAAAGGCATACAGCAGGGTGCAAACTGTAGTCTACAGTGTTTTTTGAAACTCATTAGCAGCCCCAGATGGCTACTTTGGACATTGAGGACATAGCGCTCTAGGTAAAGTTATTTAATTTTTGACTCTGATGCTTTTTCCAATATAAATTTCCCATCTATGATTCCTACTTCTTTCTGCAGAGCATAGTACTGATTATTCTGGAACCATAATTTTGTTGCTTTGGAACAAGATGCTGTCAATATGATGATTTTGAGGATATTACACTTTCTCTAAAATTCTCCTTTATTTTGTGTATTCTATACAGACCCTTTCTTCCTATTACAGAGGTGGATTTGAACCGAAAATGAATGTTCGAGAAGCTAGTCTTATTTTAGGTATAAGGTAAGCCTTTTGCCTTGAAACAAAGGCTAATCTGAAGGAAATGCAGTATGAAATTTACTGGGAGGACTATAACTATAGTTAACGATAACTAGAGTAAAGATAGAGCACTCCAAAGGAAATAGCATTCATAGCTATCCTATTACACTTTTGAAATATAGTTAAGTTTATGTATTTTTATACAGTGCTTATTTGAATCTATTATTCAAGGTATGTTACAAAATACATTAATGGAATTTAAACAGTACAAGAGGAATGGGGATGGAAATAGAAAATTAGCAAATAGTTACTGGTTTTCCATATTAATTTAAAATATTAACTCTTGTATTATTTAAAATGCACTGTCAACTACTCCCTTTACAATCCTCTATGTGTAAATGTACACGGAATTACGTCAACCCTACCCAGAAATGTACATACATGTGAGTCCAGAATGTGGGTGTGTGTAGAATTTCTACCTGATGCCCTTACTCACCAGCTGCTTGCAAAGACTTTTGTGTGGGCCAGGAAGGTGCAAGTAGACTGCATCTATAATCAGAAATTCAGATAAGTTGGAGTTTCTGATTGTGCTTATATCCACCTCAAACTTAACTCTACTGAGTAGAAGTTATATAAAACTCAGGAACCAGTTCCTCTTGTCTGATCACTTTGAAGTTAATTTTGGGTAGAATCAAGCAAACTTCATACGTTTGTATGAAAATTGTAATTCTGACTCTTGTGCAGAAGGTGTGTTGGAGATCTGTTTTCTTTGTATTAGCCAGGCTGGGAGTGAGTTTTTTCTCAATCGTAGCCAACCCTGAAGGATCTGCCCCCACCTGCTTCATGTGCAGGAGATTCTTCGGCTTGTCCTTGTCTTTCCCAAAAGGGAAGGGCTCAGGATGGTTCAACCAAAGTTGCATTTCCTGGCATTCCAATGGAGCATTGACAGGTGTGTCTCCTGATGCTGGGAGGCTGTATGTTCTCCATCACTGCAGTAGAAAGACTGAATGGCAGATTCAGTTTGGGCAGTGTTCAACACCATTCTGTGGTCAGTTTACAATGTGAAAAGTACTGAATCTACCAGAAAAAAACCTGAGCAGATAGAAGTTTCCCTGTTGTGCAGTTGGCTATTGAAATGTCCCAAGTCATATTTCTCCAGGCATTTGGCCTCTGCCTAGGTTTTGGAATTCAGCCAGTCTTGGCAGTCCTGTTTCCTACCAGCAAGCCAGCCTAGGTGGTTAACCCCGTGTGTAAGTGTGGGTGAACCACTCACATCTCCCCGTTTTTTTTCTTGAAGGATGTAGTATTGTCTTTTGCCACCAGATGGCAAAGATCTCTAGATTTTTTTGTTTTCTGAAGCAAAGCAATTGCTAGTTTTCAGCCTGCAAGAGTCATAATTTATGGTAAGCACTCTAAATATATTTTTACAGTCCATCTGCTGGCAAGGCCAAGATTAGAAATGCTCACAGGCAAATCATGATTTTGAACCACCCGGATAAAGGTATGTTTTGTGTTTTATAAACATTTCTTGGATAAGTAACATGCTATTGGTCTCTCTGTCGTTACTCTGTAATTAATCTTACCCAGATTTTATGCACCATCTTTCAAAGCAAACCTTAAAATGTTTGTATAAAATGCTTGTATAAAACAGATTTAGCATCCAGATTCCATGAACCATGGCAGGGGCTGGAATGGCTGCCTTTTGGGTCATTCACTAGACCACAATTCTAACTAGCTGTCAAGTACTGAATTTCTGGAACTGATACGTCAAGCTGTTAGATTTTGAAGAAAGAAAAATATTAGCCAAGAAAAATATTAACCGTGACACTTTGAAAAACAATGCATTGTTCTTGAGCAGAATCTTTAGTCATAAATAAGGAAGGGAGAAAAAAAAAACTTTGAGAAAAATGTTATACAAACGACAAATTTGTATTAGTTTTTTAGTGCTGTTAAAGACTGTATGGCTTCTCACAGATGTTTTAACGAGCCAGGTTTTTTAATGCAAACAGATCTCCCCAAAAAGCTCTTATTATAACTTTAACTACACTACAGCTGGTTGAGAAGGAAGCCCATATGTTCATTGCTGTACTTTGTACTTTGAAACAACAGATGGTCGAGAGCTACACAGTGTTTAAAAAGCCAAAACGGGGGGAGTGTAGATTTTTATATCTGGCTGACAGATTTATTGTCTGTTCCTTTTCATTTCAGGAATATAAAATTAATTCTGACCTCATTAAGGTGCAAGGTGTAGAATGCTATTGATCTCATTGATGGTGCTGATTTAATAAATAACATTATTTATTGGGGGGGGGGGGTTGTAGGCGTTGAGCTTGGTACAATCACAGACTAAAATGAATTTGGATGTAAACAAAGAATTGTGATTTTGATTAAACAGTGATCAAAATACAGCCACTCTGGCTTAATGTGGCAAGATTGGATTCTGCGAGGTGTTGTGGGCTGACTGAGAGACTTGCGTCTATTGTTTTAAAGAGGCTGTTTTCCACTAAGTGCAAGGCATTGTAGGAAGCAGAGGGTGCTGAGCTGTGGGTTTCGCTGAACTGTCTGCCCGTTGGCCCATTGCATATGTACTCTAAGTCTTTCGAGAGAGGAAGAGATTCTGTCTCCCGTCACCGATCCTCATTGGTCCTTCCCAGGGGTCAGATTTGGCAGTGGATTTCAGATTCTAGTTGACCAATAATTTCCTGCATGGAATATTTTCCTAGCCCTGTTCCACAGATGTGGAGAGACACCTTCTTGCAATTTTGAGAATGGCCCTAGAGAGAAATGCTAATATGGACCTCAGTCGGTGTCATCCCTGGGCCCCTAAAGAGCCGGTACACTGTCTGCTCTATTGGCGTAGGGCCAATACTTGAATCCCCACTTCACTTTTGAGCTCAACGTGATTTGGGGTCAATTTCTTTCTCTCTGCCTGACCTATATGGTAGGTTTGGGGGCTACAGTGGAAGGAGATTGCCAAGTTTATCCCCTTGAGCCGTCAGATGTGTATTAGGGATATGCAGCGCTTTGGATCTGAGGTCCGAAAAGCACTTTGGAGTGTGAATGTAGAACCGTCTGCAATACCTTGAAGCTGATGTGCATGTTCCCGCTGAACCTTGGCATAGGTTACATAAAATGCATGTAATATAATAATCTGTGCCAGAAGCAGTGTGAATGGCAGAGGTGTGTGGTCTTATGTCTATGAAGGTTCTCAGTCATCCAGGTGGAATTGTCTGTAGCTTGAATCATGTCAACTGGATTTCTATTTTCTTAGTGGAAACGTTTCGCTCCTTATCCAAGGAGCTTCTTCAGTCTGAGCAAAGTTGGTAAGGGAATCCTAAATATGTTCCTAGGTAGCTGTGTGACCTTACACCTGGGGCTAGGTCATGGTTATATTGAGACGTAATTTTTAAGTCCTTTTATCATCTAATGGAGGGTCGTTAAAATCACCATGCTGCTGTTGAGCTTCTGAAATGGTCTTAATCTTCCTAGGCACAGAAGACAACACGGGGAGGAAGATGGGGGAGAGTTTGTGCCTGAGGCCCCCACCTCTATTCAAGGAAGGATTTTCCAAGTTGGCATAAATGGATTCCTTGACCCCTCTCTCAAACCACCTATCTTCTCTGTCTAAAATGTGAACATTAATGTCCTCAAATGAGTGTCCTTTTTCTTTTAGATGAAGATAAACTGCTGACTCTGGTCCTGTGGTGTTATTTCTCCTGTGTTGGGCCATCCTCCTGTACATAGGTTGTTTGGTTTCTCCAATGTAGAGTTCAGAGCACTCCTCACTGCACTGGATTGCATAAACTACATTGCTTTTCTTATGTTTTGGAGTTTGATCTTTGGGGTGTACAAGCCTCTGTCTCAGTGTGTTGGTGGGTTTGAAATATACAGGTATGTGGTGTTTGCCAAATATCCGTTTTATCTTTTCAGACACGCCAGCCATGTAGGGAATGACCAGGTTCTTTCGTTTACTCTGAGTCTCAGCCCTATCTGTCGCTGTTTTAGGTCTGGTAGATTTAGATTTGGTGAAGGCCCAATTTGGATATCCACAGGCCTTCAGGGCTGTTCTCAGGTGCTGATTTTCATTCTTTTTGGAATCCATGGAGGTGGGGATGGTTTCTGCTCTGTGTGACAATGTCCTGATGACTCCTAGTTTGTGCTGCAGTGGATGGTGGGAGTCAAACATCAGATATTGATCTGTGTGTGTGGGTTTCCTGTAGATCCCTATTTCTAGCTTGCCACCGGTCCCAATGAGGACTTCACAGTCTAGGAATGCCAGTCTGTTGTCCTTGGTGTCTTCTCTGGTGAAGCTAATGTTGGCATCTATAGTGTTTATATGGTCCGTGAAGGCCTGTACTTCCTGGGCCTTGATTTTGACCCAGGTGTCATCCACATACCTAAACCAGTGGGTGGGCACCGTTCCCTGGAATGTGTTGAGTGCTTTCTTCTCCACTTCTTCCATGTATAAATTGGCCACAATGGGTGACACAGGAGAACCCATGGCACAGCCGTGTTTTTGTCTGTAAAAGTCACCTCTGTATGTGAAATAAGTGGTGTTAAGACACAGGTCCAGAAGATGGCAGATCTGGTTTGGGTTGAGATGGCTTCTCCTTTCCAGGGTGCTGTCCTCTTCTAGTCTCTTCCTGACAGCGGATAGAGCATGAGTGGTGGGGATGCTGGTGAAAAGGGAGGACACATCAAAGGAGACCATAGTTTCATTTGTATCCAGTTTCAGGATCTTTGCTTTGGAAACAAATTCTTCCGAATTATGGATGTGGTGTTCAGAGTGTCCAACTAGAGGTGCTAGTATGGTAGAGAGGTGTTTGGCAATGTTGTATGTTACCGAATTGATGCTGCTGACTATGGGTCGGAGGGGTGTTCCTTCCTTGTGGATCTTAGGAAGTCCGTAGATGCAGGGGATGGCTTCTTCAGGATACAGACGGTGGTAGGTAATCCTATCGATGGAGCCATCATGTTCCAATTGTTTCAAACTGTCTATTGCCTTTTTCTTGTAATTGTTGGTGGGGTCTCTTTTCAGTTTTTCATATGTATGGTGATCCTCCAAAAGTGAGGTAATTTTATTGTGGTAGTCTGCAGTGTTTAGAACCACTGTACATCTTCCTTTGTCAGCAGGTAAAATGGTGATGGTTTCATCTTTGCTGAGGGCTGTCAGGGCTCTCCTCTCTTGGACGGTAAGGTTGGGGGGAGGAGGTTGAGCACTGGACAGAGCTGCAGATATTTTAAGCCGGAGTTGTTCTGCTTCTTCAAAAGGTAGGTGGTTGTTGTGGATGGCCGATTCTGTGGCTGTAATGAGCTCCACAACCGGAACTTGCTTGGGAGTGATGGCAAAATTAAGACCTTTGGCTAGGACATCTCTCTCTGGTTGGGTAAGTTCTCTGTCTGAGAGATTTTTCACCCACATGTTCTTTTTGTCCTCTGTGGTCCTGTTGTTGTTGTTCCTCCCAGTGGTTTCTCCAGTTCCTTGTTTCTGCTTGCTGCGAGAAAGAAGAATGTCAAATTTCTTAGTTTGCCTCTCCTTTGTCTTCTGATGCTGGGCCAGCTGTACTTTATTGCCAAGCTGAATAACTCTATCCAGGATTGGGTCAGGAAGGGTGGCTGTGAGTTCCTGGTGAAGGTTTTCAAAATTGTATTGCAGGGCATCAATGGTGAAGTGGACTTGCCTTATTCTTTCATTTAGAAGATGTCTTTGTGCCTGCTGCAGGATTTGATCTGCTCTGTGACCCTTAACTGTAGATTGCAGGCGTAGGCTTGTCGGGATGAGTCTCTGTTGTCTGCATCTGAGGTTAAAACGTAGGTGGTTTCTATAGTCTGCCACCTTTCTTGCTGTCTTCTCGAATTTCCTTACCAACTTCAGGGTTTCATCCCCAAAATGTATGGCAATATGTCTATGAAGGTTCTCAGTCATCCAGGTGGAATTGTCTGTAGCTTGAATCATGTCAACTGGATTTCTATTTTCTTAGTGGAAACGTTTCGCTCCTTATCCAAGGAGCTTCTTCAGTCTGAGCAAAGTTGGTAAGGGAATCCTAAATATGTTCCTAGGTAGCTGTGTGACCTTACACCTGGGGCTAGGTCATGGTTATATTGAGATGTAATTTTTAAGTCCTTTTATCATCTAATGGAGGGTCGTTAAAATCACCATGCTGCTGTTGAGCTTCTGAAATGGTCTTAATCTTCCTAGGCACAGAAGACAACACGGGGAGGAAGATGGGGGAGAGTTTGTGCCTGAGGCCCCCACCTCTATTCAAGGAAGGATTTTCCAAGTTGGCATAAATGGATTCCTTGACCCCTCTCTCAAACCACCTATCTTCTCTGTCTAAAATGTGAACATTAATGTCCTCAAATGAGTGTCCTTTTTCTTTTAGATGAAGATAAACTGCTGACTCTGGTCCTGTGGTGTTATTTCTTCTGTGTTGGGCCATCCTCCTGTACATAGGTTGTTTGGTTTCTCCAATGTAGAGTTCAGAGCACTCCTCACTGCACTGGATTGCATAAACTACATTGCTTTTCTTATGTTTTGGAGTTTGATCTTTGGGGTGTACAAGCCTCTGTCTCAGTGTGTTGGTGGGTTTGAAACATACAGGTATGTGGTGTTTGCCAAATATCCGTTTTATCTTTTCAGACACGCCAGCCATGTAGGGAATGACCAGGTTCTTTCGTTTACTCTGAGTCTCAGCCCTATCTGTCGCTGTTTTAGGTCTGGTAGATTTAGATTTGGTGAAGGCCCAATTTGGATATCCACAGGCCTTCAGGGCTGTTCTCAGGTGCTGATTTTCATTCTTTTTGGAATCCATGGAGGTGGGGATGGTTTCTGCTCTGTGTGACAATGTCTTATGTAACATCATGTGTGTGTGGTCTTATGTAACATCAATCTCTTTAATGGAAATTTGTTTTGAGCCAGAAACTAGAGATGAATTAATATTGAATGATAATATTACAAGTTTTAACATTATTCCGCTGATTAATGCTAGATTTAATATCTCTGGAACACTGTCTTTTTACTTTCTTCGCATCTGTAGAATTATATCTGCTTCTATAACAAATTATCTTTTGAAAGTTTTGGTTTCTCTGCACAAAGATTTCTGCCAGGTGTTGTTCATAGTTGGTGTAATCTAATCCATCCAGATTTATTTATTTATTTTTATCCCGCCTTTATTATTTTTCTAAATAACTCAAGGTGGGGAACACACCTAATACTCCTTCCTCCTCCTATTTTCCCCACAACAGCAACCCTGTGAGGTGAGTTGGGCTGAGAGAGAGTGACTGGCCCAAGGTCACCCAGCCGGCTCTTATGCCTAAGGCAGGACTAGAACTCTCAGTCTCCTGGTTTCTAGCCCAGCACCTTAACCACTAGACCAAACTGGCTACTTACGCTGATTTTGAATTCTATGCATGTACAGCTAGTAGAGATATAATAATAACTTCTAAGCCATTTGTAGAGCTACTTTGGGATGGGATTCTCCCATTTCCTCTGAGCTTGGGCTCCAGTCAAATGACTATCTATGCCCACCTCAGTTACGTATGGGTGAAAAGTAACTTGAATGTACAACTGACAGTAACTAAACCCAGGCATGGCTTTCACATGGTCTCAGAAGTGCTTTTTATAAACCACGCATTCCATCTAAATCAGCTGTAACATTGATTAGTTGTGATTGGTTCTTCCTCAGTGTGTTATTCCACTGAACAGATGCTTAGGAAAGGTTGTTTGTGACATTCTGTTGTGGAAGACACGTTTTCACTGACAGGCATCTAGGTGTATGCTACTGTGTGGTGAACTCGTGACAGCCGAGTTTCAAATGTTTTCAGCAGTAACAGGCAGATGGTTGGCACTTGAGGGGAAAGTAAAAAAAAAACAACCCTCCAAACTCTTAGACTACTGAACTGTAATCAAATTGTTAGATGGACTGGAAAGAAATGACAGTGCTGAGGACTGGGAACGGGAAAGCATTCTACTCTTACAGAGTTTTAATCTGACATTCCTGGCTGGTACATCTGTGCCTTAATTCAAGAATGGGACAGAACTGCTATCTGCATGTCCTTTTTCTGAAACAATTTATATTAAAATCCCTTAGATGGGGTTTTCTGCACTGTCCGAAAATAAATATCGAATGCTGGGATGTCTCAAATTTTCTGTGGTCTGATATTGGTCTTACATTACTTGAACTGTGATGGACTGGTGTGGCAGGACAGATCCTGGAATAGATAACATAGCTTTCTTATTATGGAAGGCCATTGTCCTAGTCTTCTTCTAGAGTTCAAGCACCAATCACAGACTGTGAGGACATTGAAAACATCATTACAGAGCTTCATTCCCAGTCCTCTGCCTCTGTCCTATGTCCTGAAATACTGGATGCTTCTCATCAGCCACTCCTGATGGACCAGTAAATGCAATCTTACATTGTTTGCTTATAGAGAAAACAGCCATACCTGTGGATCTTCCAAAAACTTCATTTCTCAGTGGGATTAGTCTCTGAATGCAATCAGATTAGAGTTACAGGGTCCATTCTATGCCTGAGAAAGAATAATTGCCTCCAGAACCATTGAATTTATGGTAATTGCTTACATCAATTTCTTACTTGAAAATCAATACAACTTTATTTATAAGATGGTATATAAAATATCTTTCCCATAACTTATGAGGGCGCAGTAGCTCAGTGGGTTAAACCACTGATGCTGTAGGTCTGCTGATCAGCAGATTGGCAGTTCGAATCTCCGCGTAGCGAGGTGGGCTCTCGCCACTTGCCCCAGCTCCTGTCAACCCAACAGTTCGAAAGCTAATGCAAGTAGATACATGGGTACCACCTTACGTGGGAAAAATGTGCTGGCGTCCTGTCGGGAATCGTTCCACCGGAGGAAAAAGAGCGGAGGAAGATTGAATCGTGCCGGTGAGGACAGACCCGGATGTGACATCAACAGGACGTCAGCAGCCGGCTCAAGGCATCCTGGGAATTGTAGTCCAGAGCCTTAGAAGAGCCGGTTCCCTTACCCCCTCTCCTGGTGCGCGGGTGAATTTTACACACTTGGTGATATTGTATAATGTATAATGATAAAAATGTATATATAGATACGTATGTAAGCCGCCTAGAGTCCTCCGTTAGGGAGGGGATAGGCGGGGAATGAATGAATGAATGAATGAATGAATGAATGAATGAATGAATAACTAACTAACTAACTAACTAACTAACTAACCATATTATTATGTTAGATCCAGCATTACATACTATTCACTTCCCTTTGTTTTCTCTTTCTTTCCTCTTTAGGTGGTTCGCCATACTTGGCCACAAAAATCAACGAAGCAAAGGATCTGTTGGAATCCAGCAGGAAACATTAGAGCCTTTCACCGCATGTCAGAAACTTTAAGAGGCCACGCAACAGCTTTCTGCTTTCTCATTTGTATTGGACCACAGTGTGGAAACCAGACTTCGGCTTGTTAATAAAGTGTCAACAATATTTGAAGATGCAGTTTGAAAGAGTTCATGATAAAAGCCGGTTCTACTCTACAAACCACATTTGTGGCCGCCCTATGTGGATCCTACCCTTGAAGTGTAAGACCATCATGCAGAAAAGTTAGAATTAATATTACCATTTAATAGTATGTAAAATCCAGGTTTTTAGTTTTTCATCAGCAAAATTTGTTGTTTGTTTTCTTTGAGAAACTAGAAGCATTGTAGATCATAAGAATTATACTGCCCAAATTCAAACTCCTGTTCCACCATGAAAGTTATGGAATGGAGGCTTCAGACATGTCAATTTTCCCCAAACCTAAATCCAACTCTTAGAGAAGTGGGCAACTCCTCTTTTACCTAAGTTAATTTTTTTTTTAGATACTTTGAAATATCTAAATTGCCCTCTCAGGTCCGAACCAAGCATTATTTGTTCCACTGGTGAATGTTGAAAAGGCCTGCAATCTTGAATGTTTTTTTACCTTGCTTTTGAATTCATGGATTATGGTACTAAATCCAAACCTAGCATTAGAATCAAAATAGAACAATATCTGTGAGTCTCCGCCTCAGTCTACATATTGAGAAATACAAGAACAAAGAAGCAGCTGTTTCTTGGCTCTTTTTTTCTCAAATTGTATGGGAATGATGGGATAGTTGAATTTTGGCTGTTGCTGTAAATCCAGTGTTGATCATTGAGAGGCCATTGATAATCCCCATGTCTTGGGCAATGGAGGAAAAGGCATCTGGTTTGTGCACCAAAGACGCAACTGCCCCACCATGGTTGTCCTAAGCTATCGTCCAGAGGACTATGGTTTCCTTTATGCAGCAGATTTCATCTTCCAATGACAGTTCATTGTCACCTCTTCTAATGCAATTTCCTGTAAGAGAAAAACAAAGTCTCTCTTTGCCCCCCCCCTAAAATCTTTTCAGAGACTGTTGATTTGGGGGACTTCACACAAGCTTGTGGGTCCACATCTTACACAGTCCCCAACCCTACACATTGAGTACACTTTCCAGTTGGAACCTTTCATATTGACACCGTAATGTGTCTTTTCTTGATTACTGTGGAAACATGCAGAGTTGCCCAGCCTTGATATTACTAATAATCTGAACTAATGTATTTATTCTACTCTTGACAATCAGTTACTTCATTAAAAAAGATACCATTCATATTTGTGGGGTGTTTTCAACAGCATCAATATGCTCTCCAATAACATTTTTCCTGTGGCATATTTTTGTCTTGGTCCCTATGTCTTACTTGGATAAAAGTTGCTGTTAAATGAAGGGTACAAATTTGACATGCTCAGTGAAAATGTTTGATTTACTTTCACTAATGAGACAGGTGTCACTGGGAAAAACAAAGGTGGTTCTTCTCTTTCGTAATCTCTCTGTGATCTGGCTTCTTTCCCCAAAGCAAAATTGTTCTGGTAAGCCATGAAAATATTATTTTCGTTGATTTTGTGAGATGATGTGAGCTGCTAATTCCCATTTGAATGCTTGCTTTTGTTGCTGAGGAAAACTGTGTCAAAGAGCTGACATAAAAATGTAATGGAAACAAATGTATATGAAATTGTTGCTGTTGCCTCTGTACTTTAACATTCTCCTTGCTGATGTAATGGCCTTCTGTTATGTGAGATACTGTATATATATTACAGTATAAGGTAAAGGTACCCCCCGCACATTTGTGCAGTCGTGTCCGACTCTAGGGGCCAGTGCTCATCTCCGTTTGTTAGCCGAAGAGCCAGCGTTGTCCGAAGACGCTTCCGCAGTCATGTGGCCGGCATGACGTGCACGGAACGCTGTTACCTTCCCACCGAAGTGGTACCTATTCATCTACTTGCATTTGCATGCTTTCGAATTGCTAGGTTGGCAAGAGCTGGAGCTAGTGCGGGAGCTCACTCCGCACGCAGGGCTAGGGATTTGAACTTGCGATCCTCTGATCGAGAAGCCTGGCGTCTTACCCGCTGAGCCACCACGCCCCCATATTACAGTATGCAGTATATATATATAGTATACAGTATATATATATATAGAGAGAGAGTGTGTGTGTGTGTATATATATATATATGTATATGTATATAGTATATATCCATCCATCCATATAGTATATAGTATATATCCATCCATCCATATAGTATATACCGTATTTTCCGGCGTATAAGACGACTTTTTAACCCAGGAAAATCTTCTCATAAGTCGGGGGTCGTCTTATACGCCGGGTGTCGTCTTATAGGGCGGGTGCTTTCCAAACTGTGTGTCACACAATACTGTGTCACCTGGGGGGCCCAAGTGTGTCGCACGAGAACCCAGAAGCGCTGATGGCACACCGCACGGGTGCAACTCCACTTCCCCGCCGCACAGCTGATCCCCGCCGCACAGCTGATCGGCGCGGAGATTTTCCACCGGGCCCTCCCCCCCAGAATACATCTCCAAGCTTTAGCAGAACAAACCGTGAAGGAGGAGGAGGAAGAGGGTGGTGGTGATGATGGGGGGAGGTTTGAAAAAGCAGATCCAAGCACAAAAGTTAGTGAGTCATTTCGGTGGCAGCTGGAACAGTTTTCTTGACTCCGGCCTCCCTCCCTCTCTCACTCTCTTTCCCTGGCAATGGATCAGTACGGGGGGAGGGAAGGGAGGAGAAGGCAAGGGAGGGAGCGTTCAAGAGAAGTGGATTTAAAAGAGCGGGGGGGGGCTTTGTATACAGATGCCCGCATGTTAATTCTTCCGGCGGTGATGCGATTCACGCCCCTAATTGATTTATTTTTAAAGCCACCCCCCGCTCTTTTAAATCCGCTCCTCTTGAACGCTCCCCCCTCTGGTCCCACCCTCCGCTCCCTCCCTCCCTCCGCTCCCTCCCTCCCTCGCCATTTTTTCCCTTCCCTCCCGACCCCCCCCCCCCGCACTGATCCATTGCCAGGGAAAGAGAACGAGAGGGAGGGAGGCCGGAGTCAAGAAAACTGTTCCAGCCGCCGCTGAAATGACTCACTAACTTTTGCGCTTGGATCTGCTTTTTCAAACTTCCCCCCATCACCCTCCTCCTCCTCCTCCTCCTCCTTCATGGTTTGTTCCGCTAAAGCTTGGAAATGTATTCTTCACCCCTCTGCCTTGCCCAGGTAATTAAAGCTTTCTCACCCCTCCCCACAATATTCTCCTTCACACACACACCCCGCGCTGCCGCGCTTCGCATTACTATTCGCTTTCTACTCCGCTTCCCTGTTTTCTCCCTGCAGTTTTTTACTTTCTACTCCGCTTCCCCACCGCACAGCTGATTGGCGTGGATATTTTCCACCCCGGGGCGCCCCCCCGTCACTTTTTGCAGTGATCCGAGGCTTTTTCGCCTCACGACCGCAGCTTTTTTTGGCAGAGGCAGGGCAGCGGCGGGGCGGGGCAGGGCAGAGGGGTAGTCTTATACGGCGAGTATATCCCAAACTCTATATTTTAACTGGAAAAGTTGGGGGTCGTCTTCTACGCCCAGTCATCTTATACGCCGGAAAATACGGTAATATATCATCCATCCATCCATCCATCCATCCATCCATCCATCCATCCTTTTGCTTCTAACTTAATTTATCTGCCTATTTTGTGTGGGTATATTTCATTCTTCCACTTCAAGGTTGGGAAAGGACCTTATCTTTTTCTGTCCTACTCAGTTTCTAAATTAGATCTCCTTTTAAATTAGGATAAGCTTTAAAGGATCTTCATTTACTCTCCAAAGATGATGTAATTAGTTTTAACTTCTTGCAACACGAGTTGTGATAAGGATGGTCACATGTCTGAAAGCAAAGGTTCTTTTTACTTGAGACTTTGAGAACGAGTAACCACAACAGGAGCGGTGGCATTAGACCGTTAATGTAATTTTGCTGTATACTGGCTTTCCTAAAATTATATTCAGCCTTTCCACTATAATTAATGACCAAGGTTGTCTGCTAACAGTCAAGTACAAAAAGTAAAATTTAATAAATGCAAAATTTCTACTGAAATAACAGCAAGTCAATTTAAACTGAACAAATTTGCAATTCATTTTAACAGCCATAAAGCTGAGTAAAAATGCCTTTGCCTGCTGAAGGCAGAACCTGAAATAATAGTGCTGGCATGCCTTGGCTTGGATTATTAAAGTTTGGGAGCAATCGTGAAGACGATCCTCCATTATATGACAAGGTAGCGTAGGCTGCTTTCATGTCACCCAGTCAAGGTCACACAAAGTGACATCATGAATTGTATCTGAAAAATGGCCTTGTTAGTGAAGGTGTTGCAAATCCCATATTTCTGGTAGTTGGACTACTCTGAAAGCATAGCATTCTGATAGGTAAAGCTTATGGTGTGCCATTGGAGTTGTAATTATGGCAGTGTTGCCATATCCAGATCTGCAGGTGATGAACTGCAAAATCACTCCTGGCCACAAGCTCAGGTATCAGAGCTGAATCTAAAAATACACCTGAGTCTTCAAGGTATCTTGAAGGTCTAATCTGGCTGGTTCACCTACTCTTTTCAATTTTCTACCTTTTGACACCAATAATTCCTGATCTGTTTTACAATCAGTGTCCTGGTTAATTGGATTACCATTCCCTATCTTCTGGGTTTCTTAACACAGAGATGATTTCATCTTGATGTTGTCTATTCAGTGATGTCCATACATAGAGTTTGCATTTATATTGCTTGAAGCATGTCTTTGTGATAAACAAAATTCTCTTTGTAAAATTCTGTTAATCTATCTCCTGCCTTCATCCAATCCAGGACTTCCTATAATTCCAAATTCCTTCATTTCTTCATGGCTTTCTATTCACCTATTAATGATACTATGTCCTTTCTGGATTTAATACTTATTTTGATTTACTATGGAATTGCTCCATGTCTTTCTCCATGATGTCTCATGCTTGTTAGATGATCTCTTTATTTATTGGGTTATGGCCAAGCACACACTTAATAAAGACCACTGTGTACTAAGAGTGCCACTGGATTCCTTCAAGCTTTGAATAGTCAATAAAACGGTAGTTAAGAATGACTAGAAATGGAAATAAACAACTAGATATGTGGTAACTCCAGCCTTGCAAGTAATTCTTTAAAATCTAGAATACTAATCTTGGCTGGCTTTTGAAGGAAATCTGAGTGGATGAGGGACAGCTTTGTGTGTGGAGATTGAACAGGCTTGGGGGAGATTTGATTATGGAAACCTTATTTGCCTTGAGAACACAGTCAAACTATAGTTATCTCTCAATAATGTTGAGAAGTGGGGGGAAAAACATTTGTCAGAGAGGGAGATGCACAGTTAGCAGAACTCTGCTGGTTGGTCAGTAAATACTTAGGTCTTTCCTTCACTGGTAGCAATAGGAATCACTGTGGTGTAAATTGCTTTAGGGGACAAATTGATCCAATAAGTGAGGTGTGAAAATTTGAGTCTTAAGGTTATAGACCGCGGTTCACGTTCCTTCAGTTAAATGATGGAATACAGTGTTTTTCCTTCAGGCACAATTGAAGGCAACTGTAGATGTATTTGTTCTAGACACATTTCTTATAGAAAAATATCATGAGTTAATTAGTGAACATGTTTCTATTGATTTCCTTATTTTCCTGGTTACAAACTGATGCATCTCACATTACCTCTCGACAACGCCAACCAACCGAGAGTCCACCAGACCAACCACATTCAAAAGTCCAGAACTAGCCAATGAGTGAAAATCATGAGCAACCTTAGGAATACACAAGCATGCTCAATTGTATTAAATTTTATTTTCTGCCTTTGGACATACGGCCCAAGGTGCTCTGTTGATACTTTCTCAAGATGGTAATATTTCAGACTTCTGTTTGCAATTCACGTTTTGTACAGCCAAGATTTTGATTAGCCAAGATTTCTGTGCTGCTCCCAGGAGAGAAAACAAGAAACAGTTTGCACAGAAGTTGCAGAGTCTGTTATCCTCTTTCATTTCCTAAGCAGGAAGCAGCCTATCTTCATTTCCCTGGTCACCTGGAGAAGAAAAGAGCTGATAGAACTTTCTAAGCCCTGCCAAATACAGCTTAATGAGCCAAAATGTCCAGTGAAGCAGTTGCTTTTTTGGTTTCCCGATGTCCAGATCCAGGCTGCTTTTCCATATCAGGTCATTTGCTGGTTGCCAAAGATCCTTGGGTATCTTAAGAACCACATTTGTTTCACACAGAGCACTGTCAGGGCATAAGGATTCAAATATACGCACCACAGCCTCCACTGTGGCTTTTCACTGAAAGGGAAAATCAGTAGATGTGACTAAGGTACCTTTCAGGCTACTTTGTACCACATTATTTCCGAATGAGGAAGGACATAGAGAACTTTTGGAAAGTGCCACGCTTGGACAACCCTTGGATTAGCAAAACCGACAATATGGTGGGACAATAAGAAATATGTCTATTTTTTCTATTTTTCCTTTTTGCTGTTCTCTATTTTCAGGGATGCTTTGCTTCACTACAGATCTCCCATGGGTACCCAGAGAGTTCATAAGAAACTCCAGGCCCGTTTGCACACATCTCAACTATTTTGCCTTCCCCGTGCCTTAATTCACATTGTCTGGTGGAAGAATGAGAGAATTTGAGAATTCTAGGCTTGATTGGTGGGTAAAGGGAAGAAGAGGAGATGAGTGAAACCCTGTAAACAAGGTCTGCTAGAAGACAGTGTTACACACACTCCCAGGTTTGGCTTATGGTCACACTTACAGCCTGTTGAGGCAGGCGTATCTTGTCAGCCCCCCTTGCTTTCTACCTGGGTTTTCCAGAGAGGTGCGGCTTGAGCAGACAAGACACACAGCCCTGGCCAACAGCCGGGAAATAATTAGGAACACACACAAATCACTGCCAACCAAACACTGAGGCACAACAGGTTCTTTGTAATACTGTACACACAGACCCAATGAATTTAGAGCAGAGCTTTCGAAACTGTGTGTCGGGACACGTTAGTGTGTCGGCTGCGGTGTCTGGGTGTGTCGCGGCTGCTGCTGCCTCCGAACTCTGCCAGGATTCCACGCGGTCCTAGTGCCTGCCTTGTGGCTTGCTGCCTCCAAACCTGCTGTGATTGTGTTTGATAGCTAAAACGCAAATGCTAATTGATGACTTACAACAGAGCTTTCCAAACTATGTCGGGACACATTAGTGTGTCAGCTGCAGTGTCTGGGTGTGTCGCGGCTGCTGCTGCCTCCAAGCTCTGCCAGGATTCCACGCAGGTCCTAGTGCCTGCCTTGTGCCCTGCTGCCTCCAAACCTGCCCTGCCAGGATTCCATGCAGGTCCTAGTGCCTGCCTTGTGCCTGGCTGCCTCCAAACCTGATGTGATTCCACGCAGGTCCTAGTGCCTGCCTTGTGCCCTGCTGTAAGAGTGTGTCGCGAAATGATGCCCTGCTGTAAGAGTGTGCCGCGAAATGATGCATGTCTAAAAAGTGTGTCACCAACATGAAAAGTTTGGAAAGCTCTGATTTAGAGTAACAGCAAAACTTCACTGGTTGCAATGTACATTTGCTCTTTCTCACACACACTCACACACTCATCCACATCCTCCTCAATTGCTGCCAGGCACTAGCTAGAGAGGGACGGAAGCCGCCAAGTCTGGATCCAAAGAGGACTCAAAGAGTGGGTGGGCTTCAGGACCCCTTTTATCCCGCAAAGCCCTTGCTTTGTTGATTCACAAGACTGGTGGCTACTCTTGCCTTGTTAATTTACAAGTCTGGTAGCTGTTGATGGGATTGGGGGCGGGAGTTACATGTGCTCAGGCCCAACTTCCTTTGTCTGGTTCAGGCGACATTTTTCCTTTGTTCCCTTAATGACTTGTTTCTTTCTCATCTACCTCCCGGAAGGGATCTTATAAAGAAGATTCCTGGCTTTTTGTCCTCTGCTTACGTGCCTGCTTCATCTTTAGTTACGGCAGCTTCAGCCTAGTCTCACAACAGCCTACTTCATGATGCCCAATTTGAGTCCAATTTAAACATAAAGCAACAGGAAGGACAGTGGGGCTTTTAATGTATTTTTTGCTTAAGCAATTGTACATATCTCTAAATTTGTCTCTTGCTCTGTATGAATAAGCACAAGGAAATAGTCCCCACTGGCATCTTTCCTAGCGAGGCATAAACAGCCACTACATATGGTGTGCGAGACTACATTGAAAAGACGTTATGCCAACGCCAGTCTAAATACAAAAAGTGTGACTTGCTCCAAAGACATCTCAGCTTGGAGATCAACCCCAACTTTTTATTCTCTTAGGAACGGCAGAGAACATCAAGAATTGAAAAGGCCCTGGGAGTTACAGGCTGCAAATCAGTTGCAAAGGCAAAACATAGCAGCTGGAAGTTGTTTTCATGCTCAGTTGCAACCTGCATATGTTGATGATGCGCAGCTAAGCTTCTTTGCTGTATATCATGTTCCTTCAGGTCACATACCCTACTTTCTTGATAACGCATGCCGTACTACAGATGTTCCCACGGCACCTGTCTTCTCTTTAGGCTGAATTTGGCTGCAAAGCTAAACATCCAGAAATGTGGTGCCTTGTCTGTAAGGTGCATTCCCATCTGTTTAACAAGTGTGGAATACAGGCACGTGTTCATTTTTAATGGGCTTCAAATACAGAGATATACAGGCATTTTAATCACATTGTTCTTCTGCCATCAGGTAAACTGACTACAAATCATGGCCAATGGAAGAATATAGAGTCATGTTAAGCATGTGACACTTTCTCTGTTCCTGGTGGGGGGGAACATGGGGCATCCTTTCCTGTCTCTTGGATCGCTGTTCTAGCCAAGTGATATATTACTGCAATGTCACAACATTTAGGTTTCCATCATCTGCTTCATGCCATTCCAAAATGTCTCTGCAAAACAGCCATTACAACCTTTCTGGGGGCTGCACTCTAAAACAATACATTAAAAATATTTGTTGAAAAAATCTGAAACTTCACAAGATTGCCAAATTGAATGATATTTTGGTGTTCTCCCTCAAAATCTCATCACTCTTGCCCCAAACTTTATGAAACATCAAGGTGAGACTGAAATATTTGGGCCATTATTATGGGGGAAAAATACTATTATTTTTCTTTAAATGTGAAGTCCAGATACTATCTGAGTGTCAAAAAATTCAACACAGTGGTTGTATTTCCATGATGGAAGCTCCACCCCTTTGTATGTGCTTCACCTGCATGTAAAAAAGGGGTGGGGCTTCAATCATGCTGTTGTGGCACCCATTTTGACTTCTTTGACCTCCCCACTGATACCCCTGAATGGTATGGTTCTTTTCCACTGAAATCTGAGTTGTTTCCCAGGTAGACAGGACGGAGTCATTGAAAGAATGCCATCTTTACAAATTTTACCAACCAACAGAAAAAGTGGGTCCTGTTCAGTGGATGCAAAGGAAGGACATTCAGACCCAAATCTCAGTGTTTATTTCATCACCTTAATTGGGGAATGCAAGAAAAATGTGCCTCCATTAAGAGCTCACCCTACAACTTTTGCAACCAAATATTGTGAGTAATAACATAGGATTTGATCTTGTGCATTTATTTTATCTTGATAATGACCCAAACATATTAAGCCCTCATTATGGATCCTGTTCTATAGTAGTTGTGGAGCAAAGATTTTTTTTTCTCCTCCAATGTAGTGGTTGTCCAGCAAAGCTTTTCAAGTGATTTGGTTCCTGTTGGGTTGTGGAAATCTAAAAGTAAAACCATACCCACAGGAATCTGTTTGCAGGATGCTTCTAGAACAAAATCAGTCCTAACTCATGTCTTAGATTCTGCCATTCTAAGGCATATCCTTGTCAGCCTTAAAAAATCACATGACTTTCAGCATGGAAGCTCAACTGATAGAAGTAGCCATGATGTCAGTTGGAAATTTTGCTCTAGACTACTGTTTAAAATCAAGTAACGATAAGCACAACGATAGTCATCATATTGGGCTGTTTCCCATTGGCAGTCCCCATAATAGTGATTAAGATGACTGCTCACATCCAGGAACGCTCAGGAAATTAATACCAACGATGTCTGCAATTAAGAACTCATCTGGTCATGAAGTTGTCATGCAGTTTGGGGACAACAGATTTGCCTGGTTTGTATGATACCTTGATGGCAGTGATTAAATATTATTTATTTATTTATTTTTTATTTATTTATTTATTTATTTATTTATTTATTTTTCAAATTTCGTCACCGCCCATCTCACTCAAAGAGTTATTATGAGTTTTGCATGCCAATAGCAGAAAAGGGAAATAAGGACTTTTGATACAGCCTGTTTCCAATTAAGGGTTTTTAATCTTCCTATTAGATACGATGATTGGAAATGCCACCTTGGGGTGTTCTTACCATTACGGCTCTCATTTTGCAGGATTTTAAATGTCAATTATTTTATTTCATTATAACATATGACTAATGTTGGCAGTTTGGTCTAGTGGTTAAGGTGCTGGGCTAGAAACCAGGAGTCTCTGAGTTCTAGGCCTTAGGCATGAAAGCCGGCTGGGTGACCCTGAGCCAATCACATTCTCTCAGCCCTAGGAAGGAGCCAATGGCAAACCAGGAGACTGAGAGTTCTAGTCCCGCCTTAGGCATGAAAGCTGGCTGGGTGACCTTGGGCCAGTCCCTCTCTCTCAGCCCTAGGAAGGAGCCAATGGCAAACCAGGAGACTGAGGGTTCCAGTCCCGCCTTAGGCATGAAAGCTGGCTGGGTAACCTTGGGCCAGTCTCTGTCTCTCAGCCCTAGGAAGGAGCCAATGGAAAACCAGGAGACTGAGAGTTCTAGTCCCGCCTTAGGCATGAAAGCTGGCTGGGTGACCTTGGGCCGGTCCCTGTCACTCAGCCCTAGGAAGGAGCCAATGGCAAACCAGGAGACTGAGAGTTCTAGTCCCGCCTTAGGCATGAAAGCTGGCTGGGTGACCTTGGGCCAATCCCTCTCTCTCAGCCCTAGGAAGGAGCCAATGGCAAACCAGGAGACTGAGAGTTCTAGTCCCGCCTTAGGCATGAAAGCTGGCTGGGTGACCTTGGGCCGGTCCCTGTCACTCAGCCCTAGGAAGGAGCCAATGGCAAACCAGGAGACTGAGGGTTCCAGTCCCACCTTAGGCATGAAAGCTGGCTGGGTGACCTTGGGCCAGTCCCTCTCTCTCCGCCCTAGGAAGGAGCCAGTGGCAAACCAGGAGACTGAGAGTTCTAGTCCCGCCTTAGGCATGAAAGCCGGCTGGGTGACCTTGGGCCGGTCCCTGTCACTCAGCCCTAGGAAGGAGCCAATGGCAAACCAGGAGACTGAGACTTCTAGTCCCGCCTTAGGCATGAAAGCTGGCTGGGTGACCTTGGGCCAGTCACTCTCTCTCAGCCTAACTCACCTCGCAGGGTTGTTGTTGTGGGGAAAATAGGAGGAATATTAGGTATGCTCACCGCCTTGAGTTATTTATAAAAATAATACAGGCGGGATAATTAATTAATTAATGTATGTATGTATGTATGTATGTATGTATGTTACGCTCCAAGCTTCTCCCTTTTTCTGACTTCATGGGCATTTTCATTGATTGGTGATATTTTATAGTAGAGCCACTTGATCTGGGTAGTTGAAATATTTGTAGAAAGTGAAAATCAATTTTGAAACAAAAAAAGAGAGAAAGCTGTAACTCTCCAGTATGGCAAGCTAGATATCCTGGATGCTGTGCTAAGCATCCCATAATCTGCTAGAGGAATTTATTAGTTATCCACCTGTCTTTTTTTTTTAATAAGGCCATGATGAATATTAAATAATAGTTAAGAAAAGAAATAAGTTATTGGTTATTGTAAATGTCCTTAGCTGTTAAGATGAAAAGTCTTTAACCCATATTCTTATTGTGGATATTTCTAGCTTATTATGTTCATTAGATTTAAATCCTTTTCCTCCAGGGCCTCCAAACAGCATATTTAGCCTGCCTTCCTCCAATATAAAAGGCATGCACATCAGTCCTGTGAGGTAGGCTGGGCTGAGGGATAGTGATGGCCCAAATTCACCCCATGAGCTTCCCTAGCTCAGGGTTGACCTGTTCTAGCCTAAGACCTTAACCACGAAAGGCACCAGCCCTGAGAAACATTTTCCATATGCATCTGGTCATTTGTATTCCTTAGAAAATGTTTAATATTGATACAAACTGTGGGCTATAATTTGCAGCAACAGTAAACCGCTCAGAATTGGCTGGTGCAAAGCAAACCTCTGTTCAGTCCTGTGTTAAATTATAAGTTGCAGGCTGGTAGAATTCACTACGTTCTTGTGGTTGACTGCCTGAATAAATTCCACCGAAGTTGTAAAGAGCAGAATCAAACCTGCTGAGTTTTAAAACGTTAGAACATAGCTTTCCAAACTGTGTATCGTGACACTTTAGTGTGTCGCAACACACAGCTTAGTGTGTCACGAAGCGGCGGGGGCGCGCGTGGCGGCGGTGTGCATGGTGGCGGCGGCGGGGGCGCACCATCAGCGCTTCCGCGTTTTAGCGAGGCCGCTGCCGCCACCACTGCCATCACCACCATGCACGCCGCCAGCGCCACACACAGACCCCGCGCGGCCGCCGTGCACGCCCCCGCCCCTGCGCGCACCCCTGCGCCGCCGCTGCTGCCACTATTGGTGTGTCGTCAACGGCAGCAGTTTGGAAAGCACTGCGTTAGAATAAAACCTGAACCATCTAGTCTCCGCCAAGCCAAGTGGTGACCAAAGTTCTCCACAGCGGGGGTCAAAAAAGTTAAGATGGCAGCCTACTTAAAAAGGGGGCAGGGCTTTGAACCTGTAGTTATGGTCACCATCTTGATTTTTTTGACACACAAATACCCCGTGGATGCCCTGGTGGTAGCATAGGTTGTGTAGATTGTCCGATTGTGTGAATCTTTGCATGTAAGTAACATTTAAGGTTCCCTGTACATGGGAAAGGACCAGCAATCTCACAGTTGAGATGAGGTGCACCCAACTGTGGCACACCCAGTTTTCTTCTACAAAAGCTAAGATAGAGCTAAGATCAAAATTAAAGGGAAGAAACCAGAAGCAACGAAGAATCTGGTGACACCTTAAAGTAGTGTTTCTTAACCTTGGCAATTTTAAGATGTGTGGACTTCAATTCCCAGATTTCCCCAGCCAACTTCAATTCTGGGAGTTGAAGTCCACACATCTTAAAGTTGCTAAGGTTGAGAAAAACTGCCTTAAAGACTAACGCAGAAGTATAGCAAATGCATTAGTGCTGAGTTTCCCTTGATATCCCAAGATATTGCACCAGAAGAGAAGGGAAGAACAAGCAGAAAATCCTAATACAATACTGTAGTCTAGAGCAGCGTTTCTCAAAACGCGTCCATTTTAAGGTGTGCGGACTTCAACTTCCAGAATTCCCCAGCCAGCCTGCGAAGCAAGGAAGCCATCAAATTGGTGAGAGCAAAAATGTGCAGAGTGTCACAGCTTGGGGGGATGCACCCAACTGGCAATTCCCATTTTCATCAGAATGTTTCTGACAGCCTGACACCATAGCAGTTTATCCGATGTCCATCCGATAATGAACTCAAAGTTGTGAGTGTCTGTGTGTGTGTGTGTGTGTGTGTGTGCGCGCGCAAAGATGGAGGGAGTGCAAAATGATCTGTGCTGACGACCGTGGGGAAAATTCTGAAAAATCTTTTACTCCTGGGCTTTTTCTCCCCTTCTGACTCAGAAGCTGGTTTAACAGCCTTTAAAAGGTTGAATGTTTAGGAGAACGTGTTAAAGCCCAAGAATTCTTCCTTACCGCTTGTTGTAAAGGACTGGAATAAATCATTATTTCGCCATATGCTTAGACTTTTCATTAGAAACTGCAGGGGGAAAAAAGCAAATGCACCCTACAAAAGTGAAAATATATAATGAACCCAAATGTCACACAACTGCTTTTTATTCTTAAGGATATAAAATTGCTAATGAAGGCGTTAATGTTGCTTTTTCCAGATAACCATGGTTGCTATGGTGAGTAAGTTTTCTGCCATCCGCTACGGAGGAAATGGGACCATGCCCTGATCTCTCTGAAGATATTTTTGCTACTGGAATTAATCCTGCTGATTCTCAACTGCATGATTCTATTCCAGCTTTAAAACATGGAAATATATACGTGTTCTATTACAATATCTAGCTGGCAGCTTTTCAAAGGGGTAACGTGCCCTTTCTTCAGTGCAAGAATAAAGGAAAGAAAGAACTAATTTTTGCTTTTGAAGATTATAATGGGTTTTGGATAAACAGGACCCCACATCATCAAAGTTTTTAAAACCTATGCCACTGCCAGGGCATCTACAGGGTGTGTGTGTGTATGTGTGTGTCAAAAAAGTCAAGATTGTCTGTTGCAATCTAGAACAGGCTTGAGGGATGAACACAAGAGGTCCAAGGGAGGCGGTAAGGAACTATGGGGTGAAATTCAGCATTTCTATATCAAAGGCCAGTATGGTGTAGTGATGAAGGTCCTACTGGGAACAGGGAAATCTGGGTCCAAGTCCATCCTCGGCTTCAGAAGCTCACTGGATGACTTTGGGTCAGTCACTCTCTTTTACCCCAACTTATAGCTTGGTTTTGAAGAAAATTTAGAGGATGCACCCAAACTATAGAACAGAGCTTTCCAAACTTTTCATGTTGGTGACACACTTTTTAGACATGCATCATTTCGCGACACACTCTTACAGCAGGGCATCATTTCAAGAGACACTCTTACAGCAGGGCACAAGGCAGGCACTAGGACCTGCGCGGAATCACAGCAGCTTTGGAGGCAGCAAGGCACAAGGCAGGCACTAGGACCTGTGTGGAATCCTGGCAGGGCAGGTTTGGAGGCAGCCAGGCACAAGGCAGGCACTAGGACCTGCGTGGAATCCTGGCAGGGCAGGTTTGGAGTCAGCAAGGCACAAGGCAGGCACTAGGACCTGAGCGGAATCCTGGCAGGGCAGGTTTGGAGGCAGCAAGGCACAAGGCAGGCACTAGGACCTGAGCGGAATCCTGGCAGGGCAGGTTTGGAGGCAGCAAGGCACAAGGCAGGCACTAGGACCTGAGCGGAATCCTGGCAGGGCAGGTTTGGAGGCAGCAGCAGCCGCGACACACCCAGACACTGCAGCTGACACACTAACGTGTCCCGACACACCGTTTGGAAAGCTCTGCTATAGAAGATTCATATTCATTAGATCCAGTTTTCATCCGGGGAATCTCCCTTGTTGGAAATCCTTTGAATGTGGAACACAACTGATATTATCACTGAGCTTATTTTACTGCAAACCCAGAGCCAAAGCCACCCCCCACCTCCCCAGGCAGACTGAAAGGGGGTTTGTGAAATGTAGAGACTGTTTTCCAGTGTAAACAATCCAAAGCTCAGGATAGGCTGAAAGCAAATTGCCTCAAAAATATTAGTAGGTACAGTATGTGCATCCAAGATTATACATACTGTAGTCTTTTGTACTTTCTAAATCATCAATGAGCAAATTAACAGAATTGAAGAAAAGCAACCTAACAGAAGAGGAATATTTCACAGACAGGTGTTCCTTACAAGCTCAGATCCATTCTATAATGCTTCTGGCTGTTGCTAACTGCAGTGACAAGGAGCAAGTGCATTATATCAGTGTACTGGGTTATAGGCACAATCCTTTTAATGCTGATTTGCTTGTGCTGCAAAAATGCCTTCCTCAGTGTCATTTCACCTGAGCATATTCTGGTTTACAAGATTCGTAGCTCACTGGAAAACTCTACATTGTACGTAGGATCTTCTTAGGAATCACTGTGGGGTAAAAAAAACAATCCAACTGTTTTTCCTTTCAGGAGAATTATCTCATCATCTTGGCTTCATTGGAATTATCCAAATCCTTAAGGAGCACCACATCAACTCAACCCTGAAGCTGTTGCTACTTCCAAGAGTACCAAAAAGAAGTCTTCTGAAGTACTAGTTTGTATTTACTCGTTCCCAGAGGAAACGGGGTAGCATGAAAAGGACAGTTGGTAAGAACTCAACAGACAGATTTCTTTCTGAATAAATAATTTCTTTTAAAAGAAAGATTTCGGAAAAGCAGAGAGGCCAGGTTAGAACTTTGTCCAATTATATTCTAGTTCGCAATGTGCTCAGAAGGCTTGTATGGAGAGGTGTTTCCCTCATGTTACCCATCTGTAAATTAAGTCACATAATCCAGACTTAACCTTTACAAACTCAAGGAAGAAGTCATCCACAGAAACAATCCTCAACACAAAGGGGTGAAGACTTCAAATCTAGGAATTATTGAACCATGATATAGTCAGATGACCACATCATGCAATCAAGGATCGTGGCCATAGCTAAGAAGAAAGAAGCCAGAATTCTACCTGATCTGTGAAAAAAAAGTTTAGGTCACTAACTCAAAAACAGTCTTGAAAAAGAGAGTCTTGAGCCCCCCCCCTCCCTCTTTTACCCTCAAGATCAAGAAAGGATGAACATCAGAAGTGGTCAATCTGTATCTCTCTTTGTCACTTTCTCTTTGATGGATGGGAACTGTAGGTATTGTGGTCTAAGAGGGTACAGTGGTGAAGTGGGAGATTGAAGGAAGCTACTGCCCTACTTCCTCTTGGCATAACAGGATAACATGATTGTATTCAGTTCACATCTAAATGTGACAGGAAAGAATCCTGAGATGAGTTAGTGAGGCTGGGAATGCTCTTCCTCCAGTAATGTATCTTTGGCCTGCAGTGGGGGAAATGCTTGGACCTCCATGGCTCACTTTCACGTCAGCCCCAAATTTGATAGGTGGCTTAAGACAAAGACACTAAATCATCTCTAACAGTATCTGCCTAGGTCATCCATTCTGGTGTCTTTCTGGCAGGTAATGAAAGTAGCTTTGTTTTAGGAGGAATAGGATGTGTTGTACAGTGGTCCCCAGGCCGGGGTTTGCAGGCAGGAGCCAATCATGCGCACCAGGGGGCAGGGTTTGCAGGCGAGAGCCAATTGCGTGCACTGGGGGGATTTGTAGGCAGGAACCAATCGCACACACTGGGGGCGGGGTTTGCAGGTGGAAGCCAATCACGTGCACCAGGGGGCGGGGTTTTCAGGAGGCTCCTTTGTTGCTGTTTTATATTTTAGAGTGTTCACTAATACAGTACAGTATTGTACCCAAATCTATTGTCTTCTCCTGTAGAAAAAACCTGTTTTTCTACTCAAGTGTAACCAAGCATTAAGAAATCTCTTTGTCTCTGTCTCATAGCAATCATACCAGCCAAACCAGAGAAATTCCTATACTTTCTCTATCCTTCTGTCTCCTGTAAGGATCTTCTCCAAATCAGTAGAAATGCTGCTTACTCGTAGCTACCCATTATGAATATTTCTTGCGAATGTGTGCCGTGGTAGAGTTCTATCTCAATCTAAAAGGGTCTTCCGTTTTCCTTTGATCGAGCCAAACTGCCCTTTTCTCCTTAAACTTGATCAATACTAAATCCACTTTGTACATTTTGTGATACGCAAAGAATTCTAACTCAGCTGGAGGAATTTATGGCTGTGTGTTCTTTTACATCTGCAAACACCCTAATTGATTACAGTACTCACTGGACTCTTGTAATCCTAAATTAAATTTCAAAGCCTTTGTGCCTCAGGATTTCTATGGCCTTGCCAAATAGTCACGATCACTCAGAACTGTTGTATGGGCTTTACAGGCCAAACAGGAAATGAGAGGACGAGACTCAGGGGGGAAAGGCCAGGAAATCTGAAAGACCAAGAAAGGCGGGTTCAGTGTCTGACATCCAAATGTCGTCCCAGATTCAAGTCAACAGGTTGTCACAGAACAAGAGGTCTTGGGTTGCAAAGGATACTCGGGAAATGAGTTGGACACTCTTATCTTTCCTAGTCTGAGAAAGCATTTTTCAAGGCCAGGCATAGCATCCGTCCCTTCACATTTCTGCTGGGTAAGTCTTCTGGGTAAGATCTGAGGAGATAGCAACAGTTCATCATGGGCTACTGAACTGTAACTTCTTTAGGGACATCAGAATGGTTATATGTCACCCCTGCTCCATCAATATCCAGGAAGAATGGGTAGTTATTATATAAACCTCCTTCTCTCAGATATGAAATTATCTATCATCTGTATGGTCGCTAAATGCTGTGTTGCTACATGGAAAACAAGACAACTGCTAATGCAAGTCTCAACACTCTTTGTTTTTCCATTTTAATTATGTTTTTATGTAATTTCCTGATGGTTGATTGAAATGGAATGGATTGATTGATGGACTGACATCCAAATTACATCCATAAAGTTGATGGAACTTGGGAATGAATGCAAGATTTGATGTGGTGCTGTGGGAATTATTTACCTCTGACCAGTATGAGGCGTTCTGGTGGGAATGTGGAGCTGTTGAATAAATTCTCCACACAGTAGAATTGCTATACTTTCTGGCCTGCACAGACTTTTCTAACTTTGAGGGACACAGAAACGTTGAACAAACCCGCTCCCCACAAACCAGCTTCCATAAGATTTCAAGGACTTTCAAGGAGTAGAGCCTCACTTCTTTATTATCATTTTTACCATTAACAGACTAATAATGTTATGTTGAAGGGGGCGTGGTGGCTCAGCAGTTAAGATGCCAGGCTTGTCGATCAGAAGGTTGCAAGTTCAGAGGTTCGAGACCCTAGCCCCGCATGACGGAGTGAGCTCCCGCACTCCCCCCAGCTCTTGCCAACCTAGCAATTCGAAACCATGCAAATGCAAGTAGATGAATAGGTACCACTTCGGTGGGTAGGTAACAGCATTCCGCACGCATCATGCCAGCCCCGCATGACGGAGTGAGCTCCCGCACTCCCCCCAGCTCTTGCCAACCTAGCAATTCGAAACCATGCAAATGCAAGTAGATGAATAGGTACCACTTCGGTGGGTAGGTAACAGCATTCCGCACGCATCATGCCAGCCACCTGACTGCGGAAGCGTCTTCAGACAACGCTGGCTCTTCGGCTAACAAACGGAGATGAGCACTGGCCCCTAGAGTCAGACATGACGGGGGGGGGGGACCTTTACCTTTTTAATGTTATGTTGAGGCTACAGTCATTTTTCAAGAAGATGTGATCATTCCTAGCCCACTATCCTCATAGCACCTTGGTACATGAAAAAGAGATAAAACCTGTTCCTGAAATGCATGTCTCTAACCAGTTGGGCTTAGAAGCTTCCATGAGGTCAAAATATGGGTGTTGTTGTTGTTCAGTCGTTTAGTCGTGTCCGACTCTTCGTGACCTCATGGACCATAGTACGCCAGGCCTTCCTGTCCTCCACTGTCTCTCGGAGTTTACTCAAATTCATGTTCATTACATCGGTGATGCTATCTAACCATCTCATCCTCTGCCGTCCCCTTCTCCTTTTGCCTTCAGTCTTTCCCAGCATCAGGGTCTTTTCCAGTGAGTCCTCTCTTCGCATTAGGTGGCCAAAGTATTTGAGCTTCAGCTTCAGCATCTGTCCTTCCAATGAGCAGTCAGGGTTGATTTCCTTTAGGATTGACTGGTTTGACCTCCTTGCAGTCCAAGGGACTCTCAAGAGTCTTCTCCAGCACCACAGTTCGAAAGCATCAATTCTTCGGCGCTCAGCCTTCCTTATGGTCCAACTCTCACAGCCATACATTGCTACTGGAAAAACCATAGCTTTAACTATACGGACCTTTGTCGGCATGGTGATGTCTCTGCTTTTTAATGTGCTGTCTAGGTTTGCCATAGCTTTCCTCCCAAGGAGCAAGCGTCTTTTAATTTCATGGCTGCAGTCACCGTCTGCGGTGATCTTGGAGCCCAAGAAAATAAAATCTGTCACTGCTTCCATTTCTTCCCCTTCTATTTGCCAGGAAGTGATGGGACCAGATGCCATGATCTGGGTTTTTTTAATGTTGAGTTTCAAGCCAGCTTTTGCACTCTCCTCTTTCACCCTCATCAAGAGGCTCTTTAGTTCCTCTTCACTTTCTGCCATTAGGGTGGTATCGTCTGCATATCTGAGGTTGTTGATATTTTTCCCGGCAATCTTAACTCCGGCTTGTGATTCATCCAGCCCGGCATTTCTCATGATGTACTCTGCATATAAGTTAAATAAGCACGGTGATAATATACAGCCTTGTCGTACTCCTTTCCCAATTTTGAACCAGTCGGTTGTTCCATGTCCGGTTCTAACTGTTGCTTCTTGACCCACATACAGGTTTCTCAGGAGACAGGTAAGGTGGTCTGGTACTCCCATCTCTTTAAGAATTTGCCACAGTTTGTTGTGATCCACACAATCAAAGGCTTTAGCGTAGTCAATGAAGCAGAAGTAGATGTTTTTCTGGAACTCTCTTGCTTTTTCCATGATCCAGCGAATGTTGGCAATCTGATCTCTAGTTCCTCTGCCTCTTCGAAACCCAGCTTGCACTTCTGGTAGTTCTCGGTTCACATGCTGCTGAAGCCTAGCTTGTAGGATTTTGAGCATAACCTTGCTGGCATGTGAAATGAGCGCAATTGTACGGTAGTTTGAACATTCTTTGGCATTGCCTTTCTTTGGAATTGGAACGTAAACTGACCTTTTCCAATCCTGTGGCCACTGTTGAGTTTTCCAAATTTGTTGGCATATTGAGTGCAGCACTTTAACAGCATCATCTTTTAGGATTTTAAATAGCTCAGCTGGGATACTGTCTTCTCCGCTAGCTTTGTTGTTAGTAATGCTTCCTAAGGCCCACTTGACTTCACTCTCTAGGATGTCCGGCTCAAGGTCAGTGACCACACCATCGTATTTATCAGGGATATTAAGATCTTTCTTGTATAGTTCTTCTGTGTATTCTTGCCACCTCTTCAAAATATGGGTAACAGGATTTTAATTAGGTTGGACAAAATCTCAGAAATGTGTGAGCCATACCCAACATGCCATTTGTTTCCAAGGTCGGCTCAAGGTGCTGGAATTAAGCCTTCCATGATTTGGAGTTCATATTTTTTTAAGGGTTCCTCCTCTTTCCCATAAAGATCTGTCTGGTCATTACAATTCTTTATGAGTTCTATCTTCAGATATGAAGTCAATGATAACCTAGAAGGATGTTTACAATCTGTGGTACCATTTCACCATTGGCGCAGAAATTTCTGCAGTGCTACTTTATTATCTCTTGAATGCCACTAAGTGACTTTAGTCTTTCAAGCATTTTAACGGAATGAAATTGCAGTGTAAGACTGTTAACACCTGTTGTTGGTCTGTCTATTCTGCTGCTGAATTGTTTTATTGTTCCAATTTCATTTTTATTATGCACTTATATTTTTATTGTTAATTGACTTATATTGTGAGCTCTCCGAGATACAATTATGAAGGTGAGTAGAGAGGGCAAACCAATTAAGCCTAAGAATGAGAGCCGTGAGGTCCCTAGGTTAAATTTTATCTCAGGCAGAAACTCATACCTGGCATGTCTTGCTTCCGTCAGCCTAGTCTCCATTTGCTTATATGGATGTAATTTCATTAAGCTATTTAAGGGTTGACTCAACTGGTGAAAGCTCAGTCAGTGTTACCCACCTTGAGGCCGATGGTGCTGGAACGGAGCAAATACTCTTTCTACCCCAATTCAGGCAGGGACATCTTAATGTTACCAGATTTGTGGGCTCCTGACGATTTGGGCAGGGTGAGTCTTTTGATAGATGATTGGGCTGGAAAATGTAAATGGGAAGAACACCCCCCCCCCGGACTCCCCTGCAAGCTTCGGAAGCCAGAGGAGCAATCAAGGTTCAAAACCCACTGACAGGAGGCCCTCAGGTGATAATCTACTCTTTTTTGTTGTTGTTCTGTCGTTTAGTCGTGCCCGACTCTTCGTGACCTCATGGACCATAGCACGCCAGGCCTTCCTGTCCTCCACTGTCTCTCGGAGTTTACTCAAATTCATGTTCATTACATCGATGATGCTATCTAACCATCTCATCCTCTGCCGTCCCCTTCTCCTTTTGCCTTCAATCTTTCCCAGCATCAGGGTCTTTTCCAGTGAGTCCTCTCTTCGCATTAGGTGGCCAAAGTATTTGAGCTTCAGCTTCAGCATCTGTCCTTCCAATGAGCAGTCAGGGTTGATTTCCTTTAGGATTGACTGGTTTGACCTCCTTGCAGTCCAAGGGACTCTCAAGAGTCTTCTCCAGTACCACAGTTCGAAAGCATATTACATTTTACATTTTACTGTTCTTCAAGTTCAAAGAAATGTACTAAGGCTATCATGAATATATAGTACATATGCACTATGTTAATTCAATATATGCATATGTACTGTATATCTAAAAGAGCCAGTGTGGTGTAGTGGTTGAGGCACCAGGCCAGGAACTGGGAGTCTGTGAGTTCTAGTTCTGCCTTGGGCACAAAGCCAGCTGGGTGACCTTGGGCCAGTCCCTCTCACTCAGGCCCAGGAAGAAGGCAAGGGCAAATCACTTCTGAAAATGTTGCCAAGAAAACCTGTCCAGGCAGTCAGCAAGAGTCAACACTGAGTCGAAGTCACACATGCACACGCACACAAAAATAACCACCACCCCTATATCTCTATTATTATTATCAGCCCAAATCAATCTACTGCATAATGAAGATCTCTTCATTGACGGTTATTGACTGTAATCCACCATGATGGTCCAGTGTGAGTTGGGAGGCAGATTTTTCTTTTTACTTTCCAGGGCTGAGAGAGAGTCTCTGGCCCAAAGTCACTCAGCAGGCTTCCATTCTTAAGGGAGGACCTGGGTTTCCTCACCCCTAGCCCCAAACCTTAACCAGTACACCACACTGGTTCTTGCTCTGAGAAAGCATCTGGCCCAATGTCACCCAGCCAGCTTCTGTTCCTAAGGGAGGACTAGAACCCAGGGTCTCCCCAGTGTTAGTCCAGCTTCTAAACCACTAAGAAGATGGCTCTGGCTCTCATCTAGTATCTCCCCACTAAATACACTTTTATGGTCTATATCAGAGCTTTCCAAACTTTTCATGTTGGTGACACACTTTTAGACATGCATCATTTCGCGACACACTCTTACAGCAGGGCATCATTTCGTGACACACTCTTACAGCAGGGCATCATTTCGTGACACACTCTTACAGCAGGGCACAAGTCAGGCACTAGGACCTGTGCGGAATCACAGCAGGTTTGGAGGCAGCAAGGCACAAGGCAGGTACTAGGACCGGCGCGGAATCACAGCAGGTTTGGAGGCAGCAAGGCAGAAGGCAGGCACTAGGACCTGCGCGGAATCCTGGCAGGGCTCGGAGGCAGCAGCAGTTGCGACACACCCAGACACTGCAGCCGACACACTAACGTGTCCAGACACACAGTTTGGAAAGCTCTGGTCTATATAATTAGGGGCACCAGATCTGCAGACATCTGAATGACCACGAGATGGCAGCAAATAAACGTTTTGCTGCCATCTAGTGGTCATCTGCTACTGGTACTACTGTACTATATAATCTACTGAACACAACATTGGATCAGGGAGACCTAATTTTAAACTCCCATTTACTCTGTAGTGGACGATGGAACTATCTGTATACCCCTGTCAACATGGCTGATTAGGAGGAGAAATAATTTTTTTAATAAATTGTGATCTCCCAGGGAACCCCTAGTGACCTCTTGCAGAACCCTAGGGGTCCACAGAACCCTTGTCAGGTTGTCATCCATGCCATCCTTCCATGGCGCCAGGAAGCATCCCGCCAGGCTGTTAAAACTCACAGGGTCAGTTGGGGGGTGCTTTGCAGTAAAACTGCCAGACATGTAAGTGGAGACTTGGTATATTCACAGAACTGCAAACTGTGTTAATCAAAGTATCAAGGTGAGTGATTCAGCACCCAGGACAGATCGGACCAAGAAAGAGAAAAACTGAGAGACGAAGGCAAGGGCGATTGAGCAGTGAATCCTGATTGGGGGGTGGGGGTGGGTGGGAACTTGGAGATTATTAAACGGGAGCTTGATTCAGTCGAGTCTTTAATGTGCAATGGATCACTGGCTTTAATAAAGATTCCTTCATATCCCTAAGTGGCTTGTGTCAGGAACTCTGATTTAATAGTCAACAGATTGGGAACATCACAACCCTGGTTGAGAAACCCTGGTATAAAGTATCTGAGAAAAGTTTTCATAGGAAGCCTGGCAAATGGCAATCAGATATGATTATTATTATTTTGTTTCTTGACCCAGAAAAATATGCATCATAAATGACTGTACTTTCTGCAATAGCTTCTGAAGCGTGCGCACACATACATTGTTTCTCTCACCTACTTGTTCTATCACGCTGATGAACTTTAATAACGGTAGGTACACTGATTTGTCTCTGTGCTGGTATTTGGCATGTCTTTGAATCTCTTTTGCTGTCCACCAATATTCCATTTTCCATTCTTAAGTTGGGAGTAAAGTAGCTGCTTTGGAAGACGATGGTCAGGCATTCGAACAACATGGCCAGTCTAGCGAAGTTGATGTTGGATGATCACTGTTTCAATGCTGGTGGTTTTCGCAAAATGTAATATCAGCATTGAGAACTGGGAAGCCCTAACTCATGAGCGTTTCAATTGGAGGTCAGCCTTCATTAAAGGCGCTATGCTTTGAAGAAGACGAGTACAGGGCGAAAGGGAGAAAAGAGCTAAAAGGAAGGCACGTCAAGCAAACCCTCATCATGACCGTCTCCCACCTGGAAACCTATGCCCTAATTGTGGGAGATTGTGCGGATCCAGAATTGGCCTTTATAGCCACTTACGGATCCACTGTTAAAATTTTACCCTTGGAAGACAATCTTACTCGGCTACGAGTGATCACCAATGAAGGAGTGAATGAATGATTTGGCATGTACCACAGAGAAATTTTATGGTTTCGTGTTGATCTTAATAATCAAACTATGGACTAAGTCCTCAGATCAAGAAGGTGCTATCAGTCCCAAGAGATGGATCTAAGTTAAAAAAGCTACTGTATTAAAAGAGAGGCTGGTAATATAGAAGCTTCCAAATCTTGCTAAATTACAATCTCCCACAACTATCACTATGGACCATGCTGTCTGAGCTACCCTGGAATTGTACTTCAGCAATAATTCAGGAGTCCCACTGATTAGTATTAGAGATAAGAAGGTTTCCTTCCAAAACACATACATGTTTATTGGTTTATTTAACAATTTGGATTCCCTTTAACTGAATGAACAAGAGAAAAATATGAAAATGAAGAAAAAAAATCAAATAACTAAAATCAAAACAAATGCTGGAAGAGGAAAAGTCTATTTATCTACTGTATCTAAGGAGAAATACAAACATTTCAAACATCCATATTCAATATTTGCACCCAGAATGATCCTTACTGTATACACATCAAGGTAATCTCTTAGGAAGAAATTTGTTAATATAGCTAAGAACGAATGATCAGAGTTGAATAAAAACTATCCATAATTTGTAAGAGTCTTCAAAGTTCTTTGTGATTCTGTTGTTGTTGTTTTTTTACCAAAAAGATTCCTCTTATTTAAATACCACAGATAAAAAAAAAATTATTTTGGCAGTGGTTTATGATAACAAGCCAAATGGTTAACAAACAGAATGGAATCAGTTTATTATTCTTTATCAACATGTAAGTTGTAGGAAATATTGACAGTAAACTAATGGATGAATTCATTGTCAAACATTATTGGGTGATTTTCCTTATTTCTTTTCAAAGCTTTTGACCAAAAGGAAAGATTAATTTGGCCATTGCCATCAGAGATGATAATATCATATATGATCATAATACTAGAGTCTACCATGGTAGAGATGGGCGGGGATAAATTCAAATAATAAATAAATATCCATTTGCATTATTGTTGGTAGGGTTGAAATTTGCTTTCAGGCCCACCAGTACAATGTAGAAAAGTTACATTTTAGGTAATGCAATTATATATGGATGGAATGGATTTTCTCAATCTATTCTTGATGATTTTCTGGAATACATTTAAAAAGAATTCCATGTCACAGAGAATTGCAGTGAAATTCATCCAGATCAAATCCCATCTCAGTTTTCTTTGAAATTTTCAAATGTCGATGTTGTGTTTGATATAAGATTTTTATACAACACTGATGAAATCTCCTTGTTTTTAAATAAAATAAATATGCAGTATTCTTCAAAGGTTGTTAATAATTAAAACTGATGAGATCATGGAAGCTTATGAAAGAATAATTGAACTGATCTCATTTAAAACCAGGTTGAAATCTGTGATAATTCTTTTTGCAAAATTCATTCAACAGTAATAAGTCTTCCATCAATAATCAAACATCTAATTCTATGAAATCAGTCTCTCTAAATACTTATTCTTCTTACTTTGTTCAATCTCATTACTGAAAAATAAGCACAAAATACTAGGAAGAACAAGAATGTTCAAGGTCATATAGCAAAGCAGGACACCATACAGATAATCTGTTTGCAGATGACATGATCATTTCCCCCCTATATCCTAAAAGAGATATGACAATTGCAATATGAATTAAATAAATGTAATGCAGGAGCAAGTTTAGAAGTTAATAAGTCAACTTCTATGTACTGTATATCAACCCATGTACTTCTGTGCAAGATTAAAATGGAATTTAAGTCCTAATAACTACATGGACACATTCATGTAGTTTTCTTGGCAAAATAGAGAAGTTGTTTGCCATTGCAAAAAACATTGTCTTCTTCTGGGATTTTTTTTTAAACTCTCCAGGTTATTCTACAACTCTGGGATTTCATGGTGGTCTTCTATCCAGGACCTGTTTAGTCCTGGATGGAACTAAACTGGTTGACCCAGTTTAGTTTTTTTGAGATCAGCCAAGGTCAGTTAGATGCTACTACCTGTTAATATGGGACATACATCATGTAATAGCTTTCACTATCTTTGCTAAGCAGAATAGCTGCATTTAATCTTCCTAAAATTCAATCCTTTTTTCAAACACTTCCAATTCCATCATCTATTACTTGTTGTTATGTTTGGTAGAGGGTATGTTTTGCTTTGTTTTTTGTACTTATACAGAACTAAAAATCAAGCAGTAGGCAAACATTACAATACAATGAAATCATGATGGAGGTCTAGGCCCCAGATTTGAAATATTGTTTTTATGCTTTTAATTTAAGACAATTCATATGATTCAAACCTGAAATAATGCAGGTAGAAATTGAGTTAATATGGTATTCCTCCCTGACATTAAACAAATAAAATCAACACTCACATATATTTTCTTAAGACGTGTTTAGAAATGTGAAGTGGTGGCTCCTGGTCTCTCTCCTCTTGTTCCATTGCTCAATCATCTTTCTTTCTTTTTCATAAGCACGAGGATAAATTCATTCAATAGAAAAAGTGGGGGGGAAAACAGAAGTTTTACCTAAATTAGGAGAACAGAAAGAACATAACCTTTGGCAAAATAAATGCAAACATAATGGAGACACGCAGACTGAATTTTCCCCAAGCACTTTTTAATTTGTTTATAAATTACCTGAAATTAGAACAGTGAGGCAGTCAAGTTTGCTGATGAAACTGTATTATGTTGGATAGTCAAATTAAAAAAGGATATAGCTGGAGACAGCTGCAAAAGGCTTTCTCAAAACCTGCTGAAGTTTCAATGGTAAGAACTTCAATGGTCCCAACAAAACAGGGGCGAAGTGATGCATATTGCTGCAAAAATTCAGACTTTACATTAACACAGAGGGGAGGCTGAACTGGCAGCAAGTGATAAGGAAAATGATTTTTAGGATTGCAGAGGGCCAACATTATCAATCCAGGGGGTAGGGCTGTAAAGTAAAGGTGAAATCCATGTTAAGAATTTTGGAAATGGATTGAAAGGAGTTGTTATTGTTGCTATATTTGTTACAATATGATCCCACTTGGAATACTATATGCAGCTCTGGTCATGGCATCTTTAAAAAGATTTTGGATATCTAAAAATAATGCAGTAAAAGCCAGAAAGTCCTAAATACTGTGGTGTTTTCTCAGAAAGAAGCAGTTTTGGCTCTTAAGGCAACGGAACTGCTTACAAGGCCAAAACTGCTCTTTAATGAGAAAAGACTGCAGCATTGAAGGCTTGTTGGCTTAGAGATTACATGAAGATGTGAAGATATTGAGATCATGTTTGACATGGAGAAAACAACGAGAACCTCCCTTTCAATAGTAGAATGTGGAGTCTGGGGCATCCACAGGGAGTGGGGACGGGTGTCCACAGAGAGGGGTTAAAAAAGTGAAGGTGGCATCCGTGACCACACAGTCAAAAGTCTGCTCCTCTTTCACTTGTGTCACATGGCTGTGGCTGCCATCTTCACTTTTTTGATCTCTCTCTGGGGACACCCCTGCATGGGGTCACCCGTTGAAGGTAGTTTAGAACTGATAAAAAGAAGTAGTTCTTTAGATCAGGGTTCCTCAACCTCATCCATTTTAAGATGTGTGGACTTCAACTCCCAGAATACTCCAGCCAGCATTGCTGGCTGGAGTATTCTGGGAGTTGAAGTCCACACATCTTAAAATGGATGAGGTTGAGGAACCCTGCTTTAGATGACACAGAGATAAACAATGTGATTTGCTGGCCACCATCTGAAAGCGGTTTAAAAGGAACCAGAGAAGTTAATGGAGACTTCTGTGGTTGCAACATAGAAATGAAAGCTTCATGTTTCAAATATCAGTTACTAGGGAGCAGCTGTGGGCCTCATGTCCTGCCTGTGAGCATCTTGGATGTCCATCTTAGGACATGGAATGGAGCGTGTGAACAAATCCAGTGGTGCTTTTTAACACGTTTTAATAGATGGTGTCTTTACATAGTGATGGTACAATGTTGCATGGTCTGCTTAAAATAAGAAATAACAGCGTGTGTGGATTTTGAGAAGCAAGATGTTGGGAAGAAAACAAACATGGTTTGAGTTTGTATCTCAGGACCCAAGAATATTGCTGGTTTGGTCTAATTTATTGGCAAATCAGGCCAGAAAAATGTGTTTTGGCCCAAATTATATTGCCTGTTGTCATCTAAACAAAAACAAAAAAAACCCCACAGTATTTTTGTCACTTCAAACAGTGGCCTTATTATCAAAGATTTCCAAACAGGACTGCAGTTTGTTCCACAACCACAAGTTATCTGTTCAACATGACAGTGTGACATATTTCGTCAGTGAGCCAAGAGACGGGAAAGATTATCATTATTTTTTGGCAGGAATGATTACACATATATATTCATTTCCACTGGAATCATTTTACAGCAATCCAGGAAATGTCCATGGAGTTATGTTTAGGAGCATTCTGTTAGATATTCAGTGGTATGGATTTCATCAAGTCCTCCTAGGGGTTGGTTGATAACCCATTTCCTGCAAGGAGAATTTATGAACACCATGATGAACCAAGGATTATGGCAATTCTTTGAACCTTTCATCTTCTTTCTCTCCTGATATGCTTACAAATCTGGAGAGAACTAGCTGCCCCTAGGACATGATGTTTGGTTGATACCTTAGACCTGATGGCTCTCAAGAACTGTTCTTGCCTCATCCTAGCCTGACCTTGCACTCCAGAACAAGGTGAGTCCAGTTGCTGGGTGACAAAGGGACAGGCTGACCCGTTAATGAAAAAAGCAAGGCAATGGCTATAAAAGGAATAGAAAGTGAACAGGCTGTTTTTGCTGATCTTCCATTATGGGGAACAGTGTTCCTGAAGAATGACTCAATAGAAAAAAAAAGAATTCAGATATTTTCTAAAAGCTATTTCTTTACTATGGGCCTAGTTTTCTGAGGGGCTTATTCACAATCACTTTTTATTTAAGGCATCTGTCATAATTTAACATTTGAGGGTTTCTTATCATAGAAATTTGTCTGCAGAATGAAACTGCCCAGGTGTGGATCGAAGTGGAGAAATTACATCACAATAATGGTGTGACGATCCACTCCTTTGATATAAGTTTAGAAACTCTTAGCACAAGCCATGGTAGGATATGCAAAAGTTCTTTTATTGATACAAGTGAATAGAATCGATGCAAAGAGCAGATTGAGCAGAAGCGTGCACATTCACAACTTTAAATGTGCCAGTTCCCACTCACTCCTCCCCAACCCCTCCCCTACCGACTCAGTTCCCATAACTCTAAACTGTTAGTCCTTTGATGATCCCAGCTGAACGGCCTTGGAGTCTGGTTCCTGTCTCTCTCCCCCACATTCCACCGGCCTGCATTCCTTGCCTCTCTCTAATGCCCTGCAAGCATGCTAACTAATTACTGCCCATCTACCTACCAACTACCAACCCCATCTGCCTACTAACTACAAACCCATCTACCTAATAGGTAAAGGTTCCCCCCGCACATTTGTGCAGTCGTGTCCAACTCTAGGGGCCGGTGCTCATCTCCGTTTGTTAGCCGAAGAGCCAGCGTTGTCTGAAGACGCTTCCACGGTCATGTGGCCAGCATGACGCGTGCGGAACGCTGTTACCTACCCACCGGAGTGGTAACTATTTATCTCCTTGCATTTGCATGCTTTCGAATTGCTAGGTTGGCAAGAGCTGGAGCTAGTGCGGGAGCTCACTCCGTCACATGGGGCTAGGGATTCGAACCTCCAAACTTGCGATCTTCCGATCGACAAGCCTGGCGTCTTACCCGCTGAGCCACCACACCCCTATCTACCTAATAACTACACCCTATTTATCTCTGGCAGGATGCCATTGCCATCCTGACAAATGGATTACAATATTGTGTTTCCAGCATCTGTCTTGGACAGCTCACTGCATCCCTAACCAAGTTTCAGAATAAACAACATGCACTGGTCTTACCTTTCATTATTCACCCAGAAGATCTACATGCCAGAAATCTTGGCGTGCTCCTTCGTTCCAGGGAGTTGGGAGACCTTCATTTCTCATGAGTTTAATAACTGTCAGCAAGTTGCCTTTCATTTTTCTGAGCCAATTCATGTTGTGCATTTTATATCAGTGTTTATGGGTTTCTCATAGCAATTGCTAGCTTCTTACTTTCTTTGCAAATTGTATGGTTGGCCATTTATATGTAAATTTGCCCTATGTGGAACATTGTCATTATACATCTTTTATTATGTGGGTTGATAAGATGATTTTCCCCACCCACTGTTGCAATTTCTTTTACCCATAAGACTTCCAGTAAAACAAACACAAATCACATAATGAACTAATTAAAGGCGCTACATACAGATGAACACAAGGAGCCAGAAGACTAAAGTTGTACTTCCCAGGCGGGAATGGTCTGTGGGCAAAGGAGTGGATTGATTAAGTTGGATCAAGATCTCCCAGAGTGGGTGAGGAAGATGTTTTACATTTGACTAAACAAATTGAACATCAGACTCACATTTTCTTCCTTGGATATTCTTTTCACTGTGTGGTAGGGAAGAAAAACAAAAGCTAGCGAGCAGAATAACTGTTCTCAGGACATTTTAGACTGGTGTAGAATAGGGAATTGTTTGGAAGACACTGTCTCGTGAAAATTAGCTAGTGATCAGGAATCCGCCATTTAGGATTAACAGTTCACCTGGAAGTCAACTTAAATCCCCTCATTAGGAAGGAGAAATGGTTGCTTCCAGGGTGATTAAAGGTAAAGGTAAAGGTTCCCCCCGCACATTTGTGCAGCCGTGTCCGACTCCAGGGGCCGGTGCTCATCTCCGTTTGTTAGCCGAAGAGCCAGCGTTGTCCGAAGACGCTTCCACGGTCATGTGGCCGGCATGACGCACGTGGAACGCTGTTACCTTCCCACCGAAGTGGTACCTATTCATCTACTTGCATTTGCATGCTTTCGAATTGCTAGGTTGGCAAGAGCTGGGGCTAGTGCGGGAGCACACTCCGCACGCAGGACTAGGGATTCGAACCTCCGAACTTGCGATCTTCCGATCGACAAGCCTGGCGTCTTACCCACTGAGCCACCACGCCCCAGGGTGATTAGAAGCAAACAATTAACATCTCTCAGGACCTCAGAAGAGTGCCTTCTCTGTAGCAGTGCCTGCCCTCTGGAATGAGGTTCCCCCCCCAAAAAAATCCAGGTAGCCCCCACTCTGCTGTCTTTTAGAAGAGCTGTGAAGGGAGAGTGAAACCCCACACTTTATCTTTTTTTTTTACCCCTTCAATCATGTCACATTCTCAGAGACTGCCTGGACAAGTCCCTGCAGGTTTTTCAGAAGTGGTTTGCCATTGCCTCCTTCCTGGGGCTGAGAGAGAGTGACTGGCCCAAGATCACCCGGCTGGCTTTGTGCCTAAGGCAGGATTAGAACTCACGGTCTCCTGGTTCCTAGTCGGATGCCTTAACCACTACACCAAACTGGCTCTCCACTTTATTTGCCATCTTTTAATTTTTTTTGTTTTATTGTAATTTCTTTGTTTATTGTTGTGAGTCACGCAGAGTCATTGAGAGTTGAGCAGCATACAAGTTTAATACATCATCATCATCATCATCATCATCATCATCATCATCTGTAGTACAAACAAGGCATGGCCATCACAGAATCCACATGTGTTGGATGGGTAATTATGTCTTGTAAACAGTAAGTGTAAGCAAGAAGCATGGTTTGGGGTCGCATATACTTAGTATGATTTAACCTATAAAATATATGGGATGCCAGCAGTCATCCAAGGACTCTACAAAACTCATGTGCCCAAAACAGCCTCCATCGAAAGATATCAGATGCTCCTTTGCAGATTGATGGGTAAGATATCATCCATAAAACTACTTTGCTTTGAGGCCCTAGAAAGAGTGCAGAGAGAGCCAGTTTGGTCTAGTGGTTAAGGTGCTGGGCTAGAAACCAGGAGTCTCTGAGTTCTAGTCCTGCCTCAGGCATGAAAGCCGGCTGGGTGACCTTGGGCCAGTCACTCTCTCTCAGCCCTAGGAAGGAGCCAATGGAAAACCAGGAGACTGAGAGTTCTAGTCCTGCCTTAGGCACGAAAGCCGGCTGGGTGACCTTGGGTCAGTCACTCTCTCTCAACCCTAGGAAGGAGCCAATGGCAAACCAGGAGACTGAGAGTTCTTGTCCCGCCTTAGGCATGAAAGCCGGCTGGGTGACCTTCGGCCAGTCACTCTCTCTCAGCCCTAGGAAGGAGCCAATGGCAAACCAGGAGACTGAGAGTTCTAGTCCCGCCTTAGGCACGAAAGCCGGCTGGGTGACCTTGGGCCAGTCACTCTCTCTCAACCCTAGGAAGGAGCCAGTGGCAAACCAGGAGACTGAGCGTTCTTGTCCCGCCTTAGGCATGAAAGCCGGCTGGGTGACCTTGGGCCAGTCCCTCTCTCTCAGCCCTAGGAAGGAGCCAATGGCAAACCAGGAGACTGAGAGTTCTAGTCCCGCCTTAGGCATGAAAGCCGGCTGGGTGACCTTGGACCAGTCCCTCTCTCTCAGCCCAACTCACCTCACAGGGTTGTTGTTGTGGGGAAAATAGGAGGAGGAAGGAGCATTAGGTATGTTCGCCGCCTGGAGTTATTTATAAAAATAATAAAGGTGGGATAAAAATTAAGTAAATAATAAAATAAAATAAAATAAAATAAAATAATAAAATAAAATAAAATAAAATAAAATAAAATAAAATAAAATAATAAAATAAATAATAAATAAAATAAAATAAAATAATAAAATAAAACAAAACAAAACAAAACAAAACAAAACAAAACAAAACAAAACAAAACAAAATAAAATAAAATAAAATAAAATAAAATAAAATAAAATAAAATAAAATAAAATAATAAAATAAAATAAAATAAAATAAAATAAAATAAAATAATAAAATAAAATAAAATAAAATAAAATAAAATGAAACAAAGATGATAAGGGGTAAATCCTATGAAGAATGGCTAAAGGAACTAGGTATATTTAGCTTGACAAAGAGAAGACGGAGCGGAGACATGATTGAAGGGCTGCCACAGGGAAGAGGGCATTGATTTGTTCTCCACAGCACCTGAGGGTATGACAAGAAGCAATGGGTGGCAGCTCGTCAGAGGGAGGTCCAACCTGGAAACGAGGAATTTCCTGACAGTGAGAACTATTAAGCAGGGGAATAGCTGGCCTCCCGGAGATGTGGGTGCTCTATCACTGAAGGTTTTCAAGAAAAGATTGGACAACCATTTGTCCAACATGGTATGAGGATTCCTGCCTTGGGCAGGGGGTTGGGCTAGAAGACCTCCAAGGTCCCTTCCAGCCCTAGGATTCTATGGTTCTATGGTTCTATGGTTCTACGATTCTATGATTCATTTAAGAGTGAGTATAATCCTAGAACCTCTTGAACTAAGTGGGAATCTTCTTGTGCAGCAGCTCTCTCCTCTTTGTTAAGCATGCAGTAGACAGCAACAAACCCACACCTTTTGCTCTAGAAAGCTTCCTTTTCCTGGCTTAGCATAACTGGAAGCCAGCAGGATTTGCATTTTGCTTTAGCAGGGAAGCCTCCATTTTCAAGTTGCTAGAGGACAAACAAGAACTATTTTTCTGCTCCCACTTGGCTCTTGAAGGACAAGATGCTAGAATAGCAGAACACATAAGTGAATTGAGAAGGACTTTTTGAACCTTCCGATGGGGTAGTCAAGCCAGAAGGGACTGCCCCACACCCACCCATGAAGCAAAAAGAAACAGATTTTAGAAGGTCCTCTCCCAAGGACCTAAATAGCCATGGGTAGTTGGACAAAACAAAACTGGACTGAACAGATAAACAAGTTGACTTGGAATAAAACAGCTTCTGAAGAAAAAAAGAAGAAAATCCTTGGAAGCTTATTGGAGTCTTGCCCAGTGTCAACACAGACTGATGGTAGTAGACCCATCAATACTGTTTCTTCTCTGGGCCAACAGTCAATCCATTTCCGTCAACACATAGATACACAGCACATTTGTTTTTAATTAAGAAGTTAAGATCCATTTTCCATTCCTTGTGAAATTCAAGCTTTCCTATTAACCCAACATTTACTTTTGCTATTAGAGGCAAAAGGACAGTTGGGTTGATATTTGGGTAGTGGAGCAGGGTAACACCTACAGTAAATGCAGATAGCAGTTCATATTTTGCGTATTCTAAAGCGGATTTCAAAGCCAACTAGCTTTTCAGTTCACGCAATGGCTTTGCCCTCATGGAACAGAGTTGTCTCCTCCAATTCCCTACTGATGTCTCTCAGCTTCTGCCACCTTGTTCTGCCCAATGGTAAGGCTGACCCTATTTATGTTTATATTTTGTCAGTAGAACTTGCTGCACTGCTAGCCCATAGGTAAGCATCCACAAAGTAGTATCATCATGATCATCATGATTGGGCTAATCAGGCCAGGGAGGAGAGTAGCAGATAGAATATCTGATCCCTGCTCCTTAACCTTTCAGTCTGATAGAAATTCAGTGCAGTAGGTAATTCATTCCTCTTTTAAATATCCACCCACAATCCTATGCATGTTTGCACGTGAGCCGGACATCACTAGATAGTATTGCCTCATAAGTATTACAGCTGCAGTGGTAGCTTGGTAATTCACTGAATTCACAGAATGGAATGCATGTAGGATTTCAGAATTTTAAAAGAGGTTTTTCAGAATCCTTGGTTCTTCAGGCTTACATACATGCTTTAGTGATGTCGATGAAGGTTCTCAGTCATCCAGGTGGAATTGTCTGTAGCTTGAATCATGTCAACTGGATTTCTATTTTCTCAGTGGAAACGTTTCGCTCCTTATCCAAGAAGCTTCTTCAGTCTGAGCAAAGTTGGTAAGGGAATCCTTAAATATGTTTCTAGGGTGGCTGTGTGACCTTGCACCTGTGGCTAGCTCATGGCTAATTTGAGATGTTTATTTCTAAGTCCCTTTATCATCCAAAGGAGGATCGTTAAGATTACCTTGCTGTTGTTGAGATTGTGAAATGGTCTGAATCTTCCTAGGCACAGAAGACAAAGCAGGAAGGAAAATAGGGGAAAGATTGTGCCTGAGGCCCCCACCTCTATTCAAAGAAGGATTTTCCAAGTTGGCATAAATGGATTCCATGACCCCTCTTTCAAACCACTTATCTTCCCTGTCTAAAATGTGAACATTAATGTCCTCAAATGAGTGTCCTTTTTCCTTTAGATGAAGGTAAACTGCTGACTCTGGTCCTGTGGTGTTGCTCCTCCTGTGTTGGGCCATCCTCCTGTACAAAGGTTGTTTGGTTTCTCCAATGTAGAGCTCAGAGCACTCCTCACTGCACTGGATTGCATACACTACATTGCTTTTCTTGTGTTTTGGAGTTTGATCTCTGGGGTGTACAAGCCTCTGTCTCAGTGTGTTGGTGGGTTTGAAATATACAGGTATGTGGTGTTTGCCAGATATCCTTTTTATCTTTTCAGACACACTAGCCATGTAAGGAATGACCAGGTTCTTCCGTTTACTCTGAGTCTCAGCCCTGTCTGTTGCTGTTTTAGGTCTGGTAGACTTAGATTTAGTGAAGGCCCAATTTGGATATCCACAGGCCTTCAGAGCTGTTCTCAGGTGCTGATTTTCATTCTTTTTGGAATCCATGGATGGTTTCTGTTCTGTGTGACAATGTCCTGATGACCCCTAGTTTGTGCTGTAGTGGATGGTGGGAGTCAAACATCAGATATTGATCTGTGTGTGTGGGTTTCCTGTAGATCCCTATTTCTAGCTTGCCACCGGTCCCAATGAGGACTTCACAGTCTAGGAATGCCAGTCTGTTGTCCTTGGTGTCTTCTCTGGTGAACCTAATGTTGGCATCTATGGTGTTTATATGGTCCGTGAAGGCCTGTACTTCCTGGGCCTTGATTTTAACCCAGGTGTCATCCACATACCTGAACCAGTGGGTGGGCGCTGTTCCCTGGAATGTGTTGAGTGCTTTCTTCTCCACTTCTTCCATGTATAAATTGCTCACAATGGGTGACACAGGAGAACCCATGGCACAGACGTGTTTTTGTCTGTAAAAGTCACCTCTGTATGAGAAATAAGTGGTGTTAAGACACAGGTCCAGCAGATGGCAGTTCTGGTTTGGGTTGAGATGGTTTCTCCTTTCAAGGGTGCTGTCCTCTTCTAGTCTCTTCCTGACCGCGGATAGAGCATGAGTGGTGGGGATGCTGGTGAAAAGGGAGGACACATCGAAGGAGACCATAGTTTCATCTGTATCCAGTTTCAGGATCTTTGCTTTGGAAACAAATTCCTCCGAATTATGGATGTGGTGTTCAGAGTGTCCAACCAGAGGTGTTAGTATGGTAGAGAGGTGTTTGGCAATGTTGTATGTTACCGAATTAATGCTGCTGACTATGGGTCGAAGGGGTGTTCCTTCCTTGTGGATCTTAGGGAGTCCGTAAATGCAGGGGATGGCTTCTCCAGGATACAGACGGTGGTAGGTAATCCTATCGATGGAGCCATCATGTTCCAATTGTTTCAAACTGTCTATTACCTTTTTCTTGTAATTGCTGGTGGGGTCTCTTTTCAGTTTTTCATATGTATGGTGATCCTCCAAAAGTGAGGTAATTTTATTGTGGTAGTCTGCAGTGTTTAGAACCACTGTACATTTTCCTTTGTCAGCAGGTAAAATGGTGATGGTTTCATCTTTGCTGAGGGCTGTCAGGGCTCCCCTCTCTTGGACGGTAAGGTTGGGGGGAGGAGGTTGAGCACTGGACAGAGCTGCAGATATTTTAAGCCGGAGTTGTTCCGCTTCCTCAAAAGGTAGGTGGTTGTTGTGGATGGCAGATTCTGTGGCTGTAATGAGCTCCACAACCGGAACTTGCTTGGGAGTGATGGCAAAATTAAGACGTTTGGCTAGGACATCTCTCTCTGGTTGGGTGAGTTCTCTGTCTGAGAGATTTTTCACCCACATGTTCTTTTTGTCCTCTGTGGTCCTGTTGTTGTTGTTCCTCCCAGCGGTTTCTCCAGTTCCTTGTTTTTGCTTGCTGCGAGAAAGAAGAATGTCAAATTTCTTAGTTTGCCTCTCCTTTGCCTTGTGATGCTGGGCCAGCTGTACTTTATTGCCAAGCTTAATAACTCTATCCAGGACTGGGACAGGAAGGGTAGCTGTGAGTTCCTGGTGAAGGTTTTCAAAATTGTATTGCAGGGCATCAATGTGGACGGTAAGAAAAAGGTAATAGACAGTTTGAAACAATTGGAACATGATGGCTCCATCGATAGGATTACCTACCACCGTCTGTATCCTGGAGAACCCATCCCCTGCATTTACGGACTCCCTAAGATCCACAAGGAAGGAACACCCCTTCGACCCATCTTTAACTTTATCCTCATCTGCTTTTCATCCATGCAACGGCAGGGTCCCTCCTTGAGTGGGAGATGGGCGGTGTTAGAAATCAAATAAACAAACAAACAAACAAACAAACAAATATTGAGAGCTATTTGCTCTCTTGGCAAGCAAGCAAAATGGGACAAGCCCTATGGGTTACTTCTTCCTCAATGGAAAACAGAACAATATTGGACAAAATCGGAACGCTGGTTTCGCAATATTGTGAACCACTAACTACTCGAAGTGAGGACACTGGGGAAGGAAAATGCTGCCTCTGGATTTCTGCAACATCACCCATTTCCACCGTAGTTTCCCTGTGGAAGGAATAAATAACTTTGAAAACGGGTGACTCCCAGAGATGTCTAGTGATAGCAGTCCAATAAAATAGATCGATGTGGCTACAGCAGATGGCCGTCTAAGGTGGGGGCTGCAAAGTGCGTCTGGTATTCTTATTCTGCATAGCACATGTTCTGCAGTTAAAGAGACTGCAGCTTTCCAAATTGCACATTGGAAAATAAAAATGAAAAACACCCCCACCCTCCCACTGGTTCTCAGCTACCATCTGGCTTCATTTAATCAAATATGTCTTATTGTGTGAAAGATTTTGCTGTCTCTCATCACCAATGTCGGAGCCTCTGCCATTAGGTTATTAAAATAAAGCGCACGGAAAATCCAGCATTCGGGAGAACCAAACATTGCAGGATCCCCATACTCAGTTATTTTCTCTTAGGAAAAAGGAAAAGCATCTTTCTACTGATATAATTTGGGGGGAGGGGAACAGAGTTAGTCAATGGATATAATTAAGTATAAAATGCATAGATGATAGAGAGAGATGAAATTATGAAAATGGTTAAAGCAAACGGATGGAATATTTGGTAGCAGAATATTCTGGACTTCTTTCAGAAAAAAAAATAGCTCTAAATCCTATCCAACAACTGCTGCAATCTGCAACTTTGTGAAGAGTGTCCACAGTCTAGTTTTGTGTTCCAAAGGAATAATCCAGATGGGAGAGAATGTACAATTTGACCACAGATCCCAGAACATCTCAGAATATATTTCCTAGCCTCAATGGATTGTTACCATTTTTGACATGCTAAATTAGTTGTCTGGGGGGGGGGGGCAGACAGAAACACTTGAATAATTTGGAAACGACAAACCTTACTGTGCTTTGCTGCGTTTCTTACAACCACCAATGTGCACATTTGAAAGGCATTTCCTGTTTTCCTATTTATTTTTCTCCTCCTCTCGCTGGCTTAATTTATCCTATTTGGAATAGGGTATTTTTTAAATTAATCAATTAATAGGATATTAGTTTGGAAAGACCCTCATCGTGGATCATTTGTAACTGGCTCTAGCTGCCCAGAATTGTTCGGCCTGAAATGCAGTGAATAACAATACGAAGTATAAAAACAATTACTGAAAAAGACATAATGGCTAACCTGGAGACAAGGGCCCACAACCTTACATGCTGACTCTGTCTGAATGGGCAGAAACCAGACACATCATTCAAGTCTTTTGAGGTTGGGGAGACCAGCCAGCATCGCCCCCAAATGCAACCGATGGAAGAAATTTGCTTTCCCCTGCCATCTTTTCAATAAGCAGTACTACAACTATTTCCTACAGAGAAGCTGTATTGTTAGGTCTTCTTGTCCTCTTTGAGAATAGAGGCATGGGGCTTTTCACGAAGATTCTCACATGATCATTCCAAGTGAGGAGGATTTCAGTAAAAGCACCACGCTTATTTGAAGGCCAGGCTGTTTTAAATGTTCAAGAAAAGAAATGAAAGAATCTTCTGGCCATAGCTTGAATCATGTCAACTGGATTTCTATTTTCTCAGTGGAAACGTTTCGCTCCTTATCCAAGGAGCTTCTTCAGTCTGAGCAAAGTTGGTAAGGGAATCCTTAAATATGTTTCTAGGTAGCTGTGTGACCTTACACCTGGGGCTAGGTCATGGTTATATTGAGATGTTATTTTAAGTCCTTTTATCATCTAAAGGAGGATCGTTAAGATCACCATGCTGCTGTTGAGCTTGCGAAATGGTCTTAATCTTCCTAGGCACAGAAGACAAGCTTAACAGCAGCATGGTGATCTTAACGATCCTCCTTTAGATGATAAAGGGACTTAGAAATAACATCTCAAAAAAATAACCATGACCTAGCCCCAGGTGTAAGGTCACACAGCAACATATTTAAGGATTCCCTTACTAACTTTGCTCAGACTGAAGAAGCTCCTTGGATAAGGAGCGAAACGTTTCCACTGAGAAAATAGAAATCCAGTTGACATGATTCAAGCTACAGACAATTCCACCTGGATGACTGAGAACCTTCATAGACAATCTTCTGGCCACTTCATGCAGTATTATTATTACAATAATAAAGGCGGGATAAAAATAAAATAAAATAAAAAATAGACAACAACGTGAAATCACAGCTGCCAGTTCTTTAGCTGGTGTTGGCCTTCATTCACATTGAGATCTTCCCATGAAGGTAGGATGCTGTAATGTATCGGAGTAGTATATCTGCGGATCCAAGCAGTGTGGCCTTTTGTAATTGACAGATGGAAATTTTGTCAATGAGCAGATTGTCCAAAGGCCTTTTGGTATGGCGCCCAGTGTGCCGACAACCACTTAGACCACCATGGCCGGTTTATGCCATAATCTTTCAACTTTGATTTTCAGATCTTGATACCAGTGATCTTCTCCAATTCTTTGTCTTCTTGACATATCAATTGTCCACCCTTTCTTCTTTTCAACCACATTTAAATCTGGTGTGTTATGTGCCAAGACTTTATCAGTTTGAATTCGGAAATCCCACAATATTTTAACCTGCTTGTTTTCGACTGCTTTTTCAACTATATGTTCCCACCCATTTTTAATTCATGGCAAATGATAATTTTTACAGACATTCCAGTGAATCATTTTGGCGACTGTGTTATGTTGTTGTTTACGGTCAGTTTGTGCGATCTTCTTGCATGAGCTGAGGTATATGATCTACTGTTTCTTCTGCTTCTTTGCACAATCTGCACTTTGAATCATTTGATGATTTTTCAGTTATTTTCAATTATTATTATTATTATTATTATTATTATTATTATTATTTGTATGCTCCCTGACTCTGTATACTGTAGTACAGTATATTGTATAGCATAGTGAAGAGCTGTACAAACTGAGGCTACATATAGCTCAAAAGTCTTGGATAAACTTTGAATAAAACAGAAGAGGTATTTAGCAGTATTATGTATCTGCCTGGAAAGTAAACATATAACACATCAACTCTATTTCAATTAAATTTAAGAACATGAATTGAAATTAAGCTTTATCCTAGTCCCATCCACTAATTTTTGGAGTGTAACCCATGGTCTGGCAAAAATTATGCACACTGGTGTAATGAATAAAGTGAACAACTCCTTTACACTTCCAGATTTTCCCCAAAAGTGACCTATAGCATATAGTGTCTGAACCACCATAGATCTGCGTTGAGTGGAATGCCCCAACTCACTGCCAGCAGGATTTTGGGAGGAATTAGTTAAATCCATAATAATAATACTGTGCCATTGTAGAATTTATGAGAAGATGGGGGAAAACAAAATAAATAAATTTAAAAAAAAAACAGCTTGTAAAAGTCCTAATATGGTAGAAGTCCTATTTATTGAAAAAAAATTAATATATTTGCTATAAAATCTGTAACAGTAATGCAACTGGATACTTATTTTCAGATACATAACCCTGAATGTTACATACCAAATACAATACAGTAACACTGCCTTCCTCTTTATTTACACATTTATGAAAATTGATATGCAATCCATGTTAAAGGAACTTAGAATGGAGAATAGTTACATTAGAAAAATAATATTCTGCATAAAGCATTCTCAAAGAATCCAATCACATTTTTTTCAGGCCTCTAGCAATAAGGCAAAAGTCCCTGGTATAGCAGATAACTTAATTTACAAAATACAATAACTGTTCAAACACATTTTCAAGTTTGCTTTTGGTATACTTGTTCTCACTATGAAATCATTTTTGTCTTCTTACGAAACGGAAAGACTCTTAGGTATGGAACTGGAGGAAGATCTACCACATTGGACACAGACATTGCTGGAGCTTAGGAACCAAGAATTCTTCTTCCAGTTGGCTCAAGTGAGCTAATATTAGAAGGAGTGTATTTTAAATAATGATATCATTATGATTGTAGAATCTTTTTTGAGTTTTCATAGGAAACATTTCAGGAGGGTTTTTTTTTTCCTTTTTGTTTTGGAACTGGCACACAACTACATTTTCACAAGAGGACATCACAAATGCAACTAAAACCAGGTTTGGAGCACTTTGGAAATGTATAAGCCAAACCTAATTCTCCTCCTTTAATACTTCAACTCTCCTCTGCCATCGTGGTCCATAAAATTTTCTCCCCATATAGCTCTGATCCAATCTCAGTCAAGTTGTTTTAATTCCTTCAAAGGCACAGAACTTCCACCTTTTCTCCAGTGTTGCTCCAACACCAGAAAACTCTTGCTTAAACATGCGTGGAAGCCTCATCAAAAGCATTTCTATTTCATTCGCCGAGATCTAGGGAAGGACAAAAAAAAATAAAGGAGACATTTCTGTGATTTTAAGATTAACAGGCAAGATCAATTTTCCTAGCACCTGAGTTATTGTATAAAGCCATGAGTGCCATTTTTGAATTTATTGTTATATTTCACTTAAAGATGTCAACAAAGTTCTCCAAGGACAACTTGGAGGGCTAAAAAAACTGGCAAAAATAAGAAGTAAATGTTACAAGCTTTCACGTTATTCTTTTTTTTTTAATCCATTAAATCGTACCCGATTCTTGGAGACTGCCTGGACTAGTCCCTGCAGTTTTCTTGGCAAGTTATTTCAGAAGTGGTTTGCTGTTGCCTCCTTCCTAGGGCTGAGAGAGAGTGATTGGCCCAAGGTCACCCAGCTGGCTTCGTGCCTAAGGCGGGACTAGAACTCACAGTCTCCCGGTTTCTCGCCCAGTTTCTTAACCACTACACCAAACTGGCTCTCCATGTTATTCTATAGATTAATTAATATAATCAGAAGAATTCTTGAGAGGGTTTCAATTCAAAAGGCCTCTGTGCCATTCCATAGGTGGGGAAAGAAAGTAGCTCCTCCTCCTCCCTTTTAATGTATTATCATTGGTTACTCCAATGAGTAACCATTCCAGGGGATGAGCAAGGAAAATGAGCTTGGATCATTTGCCAGTCAACATTGTAAGCAAGAGAAGGTTACCTAGCCTTCTCTCTCTCACCCTTTTTTCTGTTGGGAAACTGAAATAGTAAAAACCAGAAAATAAAGATCTTTGGAAGCTGGAGATCATACAGCACATTTCTAATCAGTACCCCCAAGGAGTTGCAGGTTAACTTGTGACCCATCACATTATGGATGCTACCAGAGAGGAGACAACAAAGAGAGAAAATAAGCATGGAGTAACAAAGGATGATCAGGAGTGGTCAAACTAATCAAGGCATTAAACCAGAATGCGGGCTAAGATTTATCAAATGCATTGGATAATTATTATAAAATGAAGAGGGAAGAGGGGAATGTCCAGTTATATGACCAGATTTTGATCCCTTAATGATGCAGCTGGCATTCATTTTGTACTAGTCTTGAGAAATGCATCACTTAACTATTCCCCCTTCATTTTCTAAAATGCCTCGAGAAAGAATTTCTGCTTGATGCTGGCAGAGTGGCAGGGAACTCTGTGATCATTCTGCTGAATGCCCATCATGGATAAATGCTGATTACTTGGCCATATTTTCCCCTATTTCAAGTAACAAATGGAGTGAAATTATGTCCACGTTTATTGCCTTTCCTGGACAGAAGCCTTTACTTTTTTTGTATTCAGTGATTCCCTTGGAAAGTTCTAGTAGGAAAGGACTGATCAACAATATTAATGACATTGCCTACTGTCTATGGAATCATGGTTGTGCCTGAATTCTTATTTTGTTGCAAAATACACATGTTCCAGAAACATTTTCCTGAGGCACAGTTTTCAGTTTTAACATCATCAACAAGAAATAATAATCATAATCGTCATAATAAAAAAAATGTGGATAACAGTTTCACAGTCACCTATAAATGAACCTATCTAATCTAAAATCAAGAGAAAATCTGCCAGAAAACCAAAGATTTATATACAGTATTGGAATTAGAGGACAGGGAAATGAGTCTATTTTCAGTAAACCTTTCATACTCAGATTTCCAAATGTTATTCTGTTTTAGCGAAGAGCAGTGTAAATTGGCACATATTTTTATTTGCACATGTTTTTAGGCTTCTGTTAACTGGGCTCCAGTAAATCTTGTCTTCTATCTAACTTCTGCTTTATTCTTCAAACTCATGGAAGCTTCTGAGAGCTCTTCACTTCTGGAAAATCCACTGACAGTGAGACAAGGAAGTAGCAGAGACTTTTGCCCTTGCCAACATTTTTACCAAGTTATAGATAAAAGATCTGTTATGCCGTGGATATACTGTAAATGCAGTAAGGAATGAATGGCTGTAAAATGGTGGAAGTGGATCAGATAGCTCCATGGAGGATACCATATGAATCCTCTTAATCATGTTCAGGATTACTTAGGTTACTTTTCTCCAGGAATTTTTTTTAACATCAGTAAAAAGCGGGAACCAAGGTCTAAAGCAATTCTATTTGCATTTTGTGAATACGAAGAAAATTGGAGAATTTGCAGCCCACCTCATCTCATTTTTCTTAACTTCAAAACACAACAAAGTTATAAATCTAATTTACCCTAGAGTCCAGCTGCTGCATATATGACCAAAGATATTCAATATTAGCTCCAAAAGGATGAACGTGAAGGAATGTTGATATGATACCTGTATTAAAATAAAAACAAAAACCTGTGATCATAAAACAGAATATGACAAAATAATTATTGTACATAAATGTATCTGAATTTCATTCAAAACTCAGCACTTACGTTTCTGAAGCAATTCAGCAAGAAGATGCATTTCAACCCGAACCCAAAAGTAGGAAAGATCATTAATCATTAAGATCATTAACTTGCTGGAAGCATTTTTTGCCGCTTCCAATGTTATGCTTGATTTGCCAATAAAAATTGTAGGCATTTGAATAATAAAATTCTTGCTTTTCTCTTCTTTGGTGGCTCTTGTTATGAACATGTGTTGACTATCAACCATATTCAGAATTAGCCTGCCTTGAATTTTCTTAATAATTTCAGCATGGGTTGCATTTAATCCAGATCAGTGAGCAAACAAAACCACATTTATTCCATTTATATTTTTCCATTTTGAAAACGCTTTGCAGATAAGCTGATCTCATGCAACAGACAGAAACTAACATAGATGACCAAAGACTTAAAGAAAAAAATCTGATCATAGCTTTCTTCCCCATAGGTTAACTCTGTCTCTCTTTGCAAGAAATGATGCACCTGGAGATACAAAGCTTTTTTCCTCAAGAAACTAGTTATAGTCTTGCAATCTGATATGGCTAGTCTTCCATAATTCCCTGAAATTCAGTTCTGCGTCCAAATTCATAGCTTCTCAAGTGCAATCAGGTTTCCTTTCTGATTTCTTTGGAAGAGTAACCTGTAGGCACTTTTTCCTGTTCTGTCTGGCTAATTGGGATATCTCTGCCTCTCATCCAAGATTTAGCACATGCACGCTGTTTGTCCAGAGCTCAAAAGATCATCAGTGACGCCTCCCATCCTCATCATGGTTTGTTTTCTTCGTTACCCTCTGGGAAGAGGTTCCGCTGTATCCGATGTAGAACAGCCAGATTGGGAAACAGCTTTGTCCCCCAGGCTATTGGATTCTTGAATGCTTAAATAAGTTCTTTTAGGTGAAATGTTGGATGTGTAAAGAATGTATATTTTATAGTAACTATGGATTTTTTAAATTAGTATTTTAGGGTTTGACTGAAATTGTGAGCTAAAGAATGTATATTTTATAGTAAGTATGGTTTTTTACTGTTTGACTGAAATTGTGAGCCAACTGCAACGAAATTTCATTCTATTGTGCACTTGGTGTATAGTGTATAGTGGGATGACAATAAAGTTATTATTCTATTTATTCTATTCTATTCAAACCACAACAGAGGAAAAAGGAAGGGATTCTTGGATGGGTGACTTGATTGAGGAGGACGTTTTCTTCTGGGAATCAGGAAGAGGCCTCCATGATTATGGTCATGTTAAAGCTTCTTTTCCCCTCCAATCTGCTGGTGGAAAACCCAGCAATCACTCTCCCCAACCTGGGGGTGGAATGAGGTTGGGCAAGTGGAGAAAGATGCTTAAAATGACAAGTTTAGGCACCCATCAAGTTGCCCAACTCACAGGTATGGAGAGGGGCACGGAGTGAAGTGGGAAGGGGAGCCTTGATGCTCCTGCTCAGTGCAATTCTTTTCCTGGGCCTCTGATCTGTCAGCCAGACTATTTCTGAACACGGATCTAGTGCTGTTCTGAAAGAGCGCTAAACCCATGGCCCAAACTAGCCTGGTTGGCAGGCATGGAGGAGGGGTGCAGGGTAAAGCGGGAGGTAATAATTATTCAAGCTCCATCCTCAACTAGTCCTGCAAGGGAATGGCAATGCTGGCAGCAAGTGTCTACAAAATCTAGTCCTGATCACATGGATGGCAGCACACAAAAGTAGCCAGTGGAGAGCTACAGATAACATATAACTGGCCTGCATGTAATAACCACAGTCATCCTCATGGCATATGGCACCACCAAAGCTGGATTGGAGTAGGGGGAAAGATGCTACTGCCCCCACCAAAGTAATAAAACATAGTTAAAAATATGGTCATGCATTGGAGGCAGGTTCCTGTGCAGAAACTACTTCCAGCTTTTGCAAATTTCAGGGGAGACTAAGAAGCAACACAACATTTCTCATCAAGACAAATCAAAGCTGACTTTACAAGCGTAGTTCAAGTATCAGGAAACATGGCAAAGGAACCCTTGAAGTTGCCCATTAACAATCACTTGATGTAAATGATAGCCATCAATTCCAAATCAGTATGTATATATTTTAGGCACCTGAAATCCAGATTCAAAATGGCCATTTTTGAGAGATCCTGTGTCTTTCCAAAATGAATTAGGTTTCCCTGGCAGCTACAAATGACCAGAACCTAATTAAGGCCTGTTAATTAATTAAGGCTATGCTTGCATGGCGTGCTACTCAAGAAATCCAGGCTAGCAAGATGCACAAACAAGCCACCTGTTCACCTCAGCACTTGCAGTTCTCCAACCAAGCTTTGTGGCTCCCCGTGTCATCTGGATCCATCATAGCTGCCACCTGAAGCCAGACCTAGAGTCAGGGATTTCGAAGGGGCTATATCATCATGTCTCTAATCCATGGCTTAATTCAGGAATCCAAATGATAGAGTCCCCAAAATGCCAGTCCGGGTCTGCTTGAAGATATCCAGAAAGGGGAGTTTACCATATCCTCTTGCAATGGTTCCACTGTCGAACTCCTACTGTTAGGAGGTTTTTCCTAATATCCAGCTGCTGTCTACTTTCCTGTACAGCCATTGTTTCATGGGTAACATTTCTTCAGGTACTTGGAGATGCTATCATAACCTCACTCCAGTCATCTTTTTTCATGATTGAACATACCTTGTTCCCTTGCATGACTTTCTAGTCTTCTTATCTTCCTCAATACTCACTTGTTTGAGGGTCAGGCTTCTTCCCCAGCAGATTGGACTTGAAATAATTAAAACTTCTCCCTTTTCATCCTTTCTTGACCATACATGTATAAATTTATAAATCTCAATCATATCTCCTCACACGGGTCTTTTCTCTATGCTAAACAGCCCTAACTATTACATCTTGTCCTTATACAGAAGGTGTTCAAGCCCCTGATCATCTTGGTTGTCCTTTTCTGCATCTTCTCCAGCTACTGATCATCTTGGTTGTCCTTTTCTGCATCTTCTCCAGCTACTGATCATCTCGGTTGTCCTTTTCTGCATCTTCTCCAGCTACTGATCATCTTGGTTGTCCTTTTCTGCATCTTCTCCAGCTACTGATCATCTCGGTTGTCCTATTCTGCATCTTCTCCAGCTACTGATCATCTCGGTTGTCCTTTTCTGCATCTTCTCCAGCTACACAATATCCCTTTTGAAATGTAGCAACCAGACTTGTGCACAGTGTTCTAGATGTGGTCATACCCTAGATTTATAGAGGGGCATTATAACATTGGCCCCTATTTTCTCAATAGGGAGCAATCACTCAGTCCTTCACAATGGGCAAGCAAGCAACATCATGACAAACTCTTTACAGGTAATCCTCACTTAACATCCATTTGTTTAGTGACGGTTCAGACTAACGAGGGTGCTGAAAAAAACTGACTTACAACTGGTTCTCATACTTACGACCATCACAGCGTCCCGTGATCACCATTTTCAACATTCCTGGCTGGCTTCTGGCAAGCAAAATCAATGGGAACTGTGTGATTCACTTAATGACCACATGGTTTGCTTAATGACTGTGGTGATTTGCTTAACAACTACCACAAAAAGGTCATAAAATTGGGTCGGATTCACTTAATGACTGCTTTGCTTAGCAACCAAAATTCCGGTCCCAATTGTGGTTGTTAAGTGAGGACTACCTGTACAATCATATTCAGGATATGATCTTTTGAATTCACAAAGTTAATCTTTGCTCCATTGTGCATTACAGATCCCAAGTTCTGAAAATCCCCAGTGATGGCTACTCTGGATTCAGACAACATAACTAATGACTGCTTGGATAAACAGATGTGCATCAGGAAGTAAAATGGTAGCCTATGAATGCTCATTAACTAAGGTTTTTGGCTTACCATGTCATACAAATACAGCCAAATATTTTCTTTGAAGGGCTATAAAAGTCTTAACAGGTTGCCCATATAAATAAACGACTTTTTTTTCTTTTGCTTTCTTTGTTTTTCATAGATGGAAAAAGTCAGTGGAGGACAGATAAGTTTCAGGGTGGTGACAAACTATATAGGAAGAGAAGTGTATTTCACCTCTGTCTTTGTCTCTCCTAATAATAAAATATCCAATGTTTTTCAGGCAGAAGCAGTTTTTGAGTAGGAATACTAGTTCCGAGTAATAGATAGATAAGAGGATTTGCATGTGAACTGACTTTAATTCAATTTGATCAACCGTTAACCATTATGGAGAAGGCAAATTATAGTTCCACACTAACCATGTTTGCAATCCTCGCTTTGCACTGCTCACCAAAACAATCTCAACATTTTATCTGCCGTCTCAAAATTGTCTTTAATCATGCCCAGGCTTTACAAGTTTTAGATCCTATTCTAGGTTCTCCTATTCAACTCTTCCTAATCTTTTATCAAATTCTTCCTTTCCCCCTGTAGTGAATTCAGCAACACAGAGGAATGTAATATATATTATATATTATATATATTTTATATTTTATATTTTATATTTTATCTCTCTCTCTCTCTCTGATAATGTTCATACAACCAAAGGGTGGGGTATATGAAAACCTATCTCTTACTGTATATTGGTTTTTTCTACTTCCAAATACATTTTTACTCCTAGTACAAAAGTTTATGCACCTGTCCTAGTATAATTGCTTAGTTTTGTAATGGGGCATTTACAATGTCTCCTATTTGCACAGACTATGTCGCTACACAACAGAGGATTAGCAGGTCCAGGTCAGATCAAACTATTTTTTTTAAACCATTAAATTGCTACCCAAATTAAATGTAATGCTCAGTGTATGCAACATTTATAGAAAACTGTATCCTCTTCTATGCATATGTGACTTTGGATCAAAAACTGAGCAGATGTTCATCTTCCAGGATACGTCCTGAAAATGACTGCCACATTTTAGCAGATGTGTGAAAATATGTTGCTAGGATTGCAAGTCATCAGATTATTAGCACTAACTTGCCATTAAGCTCGTGGGTTCCATCCTGTAGTTTTGGGAGCATTCATCAGAAGACTGTACATCCATTACAGCAGATTCCAAGGCACAAGGAGTAACCAATTTTAAAATGCAGCACTTCCTGCAATTTAAGCTTAAGCATAATTGAATGCTTTGGAAGACTTCTGTGAATCTTGTTGCTCTAAAAACCTCTTTCCTGAATCCCTGCAAGAGCTGAAAAGGATGCTTTTGTGGATGGATGTGAAAATCCTGAAGGAAATGTGGGGTTAATCAGACGTTCATACCAAATCATTAAGACACACTTGCAGTTCTTCCATAAGTGACTACATTTCATTGATTTTTGAAAAACACAGGTTCAGAAACATACTTTCATTTCCTATGGTATCCAACATAACCAAATATTGGGGGCCTCCAGCAATTTCTTGGGCTTTCACAAATTGAAATGCAGAATACTTCCAAGGCTGATTATTCTTCTCAAGCCACGAGCAATATTATGCTTGGAAAAGGAGTACAGAGAGTTATCTTACCTATCAACAGAGCCTCTTTCTCCGATTTTAGTGGTTGACTTCGCTTCTCTGCATTTTTTTCTCTGTCTTGGTTGACCAATGTCACTGTCAACCCATTGATTTCCTATAAAGTTTAAAAACAAAACTAAATAAAACAGGTGCTTATGTGGAATACATCCATGTCAATAGGCACTGCTGGCGTTCTTCCTCTATAAAAAAGGACATTACTTTAATTTACTGTTACAGGCAAGACAATTATAAATTATCGATCTGTTTCCCAACACTCTGTAATTCCCAACTGGATCTAAGAAAAAAGCGGCTTTGTCTCTCTACCCCTCTTAATTGGCTATGGCTGAGAAAGGTCCAGATTGAGCAATAAAGGAGAATTTCTTTATCATCTGCCATTTCTCCAATAAAATTGACATCCACCTTGGATTATTCCAATCTCAAGATAAGTATAGTATAAGCTAATGGATAACAGCATGTCCATTTTTTCTTATTCGCTGTTTTTGCAGTAGGGAAAAAATACAGAAAGCTGTGAATAATTTACAATCTTGTGGTGAAAAACACCACTTTCCATGGGATGACACATCTTTAGTAAAAAACAAATGATGGCTTTCCAAAACAGCACAACGACAACCTTCACTGTTTGCAGAACTCAACACATACCCTTTTCAAGATGCAGATAATTTCATTACAGTCAGAAAGTCACTTAACCCTTTTAACTGTACTTCATTTGGACCTGACTCCATCAGGATTAAGCCTCAGATGCTTCTATCCAGACCAAAGGTCTGGCATAAAGGAAGGATGGTGTTAAACGATTACGAGCTTCAGTGTTCGCAATGAACCCATGTGCATGTTTAGGGACTCTTTTTCGGAGCTGTGCAAACATTTGACAGAGGTACTTTGCATCAATGGAGATCTGCTTCCAAAAGTGTTCTGTTGACCGGGAAAAACACAAAGCTGCTTTCCAGATTTGAACAGAGGTGCTTTGTACAGTATGTGTACCCACTCATTGCAAAGCCTCTCTTTAGAAGCATTTGCACAGCTCCTTGGATCACACAATTGTTGATACCAGAATGCTTACAAAATACATTAGGGCAAAATGCAAGCTTTAGGAAAAATCATGCAGTGCAAATGTAAGTTTGCAAGTGGTTTAAAAGAAAAACCCAGAAAAATGGATCAGGAGCTGGAAATAAACTGACCCTTTAAAAGACCAGGCTTCCTAAAATGCCCTGTATGTATTTTGGAAATATGTGAATGCTTTGGTTTATTTTGAAGTGGGGTAAGGGTTTGAGAATGTTTATTTGGATTGCTTTTAAGGCTTGCTTGATGTTGTTCTTCTTTAATGATTTGGATTGAGATTAATAAGGCTACGAGTGATCGCCAATGAATGATAATAAGGTAAAATAACTGCAGTATTATTAATTATAAGAGCAGAAAATTTATATGCCTTTTTTTAGTTTGATCTTTATTATAGTAGACAGAAATGTATAGAATAGTGGTAGGATGGAAGTAATTATATAAGTGTTGTTTTTGGGTGGGAGGTTGTTTAAATGGTTTATATATTTTCTTTTTTTTAATATATGGGAGGGAGCAATTGCATTTAGTGATTTTTATAATACGCTAAAGGAATGATTTATAGAAATAATGTGATTTTGGTTTAACATAATGTAAGGGATTGACTATGGGAAATTGTTGCATATTCTTGCTGTTAAAAGTCAGAAGTCACTTCTTATGTAATCTTCAAAAAATCTTTTTTCATCTTGTGTTTTCCCATTTTTTTAGTTTTAGTTTTCTTTTTCTTTTTTAAGTTTTGTGCTTTTTTGTAGTTTCTATCTTTGCTTTAAACTTAATAAAATTCTTATATATGCCTTCTCTGCAGCAGCGCCTGCTCTGTGGAATATCCTTCCCCCAGAGTTAAGACAGTCCGCCTCGCTCCTGGACTTCAGGAAAAAACTCAAGACTAAACTCTTGGGGATGGCTAACATCTTAGGATGGCCCTAGAATTGCCCTTCCAATGTTTTAAAGAAGACATCACCATCTTGATTTTATTATATTTATTGTATTTTTAAATTTCCTATTTTAATGTTTAATGTTTTATCGAATTGTAAGCCGCCCAGAATCCCTTGAGGGAGTTGGGTGGTGAAAAAGTCGATATATACAATATATATATATATATATATATATATATATATATATATCTATCTATCTATCTATCTATCTATCTATCTATCTATCTATCTATCTATCTTGTTGTTGTTTATTCGTTCAGTCGTTTCCGACTCTTCGTGACTTCATGGACCAGTCCACCCTCTGTCGGCCGTCACCATCCCCAGCTCCCCAATGGTTGAGTCCGTCACCTCCAGAATATCATCCATCCATCTTGCCCTTGGTCGGCCCCTCTTCCTTTTGCCCTCCACTTTCCCTAGCATCAGCTTCTTCTCCAGGGTATCCTGTCTTCTCATTATGTGGCCAAAGTACTTCAGTTTTGCCTTTAATATCATTCCCTCAAGTGAGCAGTCTATATATATATATATATATATATATATTTATATATATATATATATAAAAAGACCAGGCTTCCTTAGGAAAATGGTTAGAGGGGAATGATCATCTCCCTACAGGTGGTCTCCTTTCAAGGAAATGTGTCAGGGAAATTAAAGGAGGGAATACATTATGTACTTCCTTGTTTGTCAAATGGGCAACAGCTAGTAAGAAGTCCTATGTTCATAGCACAGGCCTTCCAGGGTTGCAGCCGGCAACTATCAATCAAATGTGTGTGCAAGAGTTGTGAAGCCTAGCGATCAAATCGTTTCTCCTTATGAACTCCTTTGCAGACTTGGACAAGCTAATGTTTTCACAGCCTCAGCAATGTAGGCATAAAGATTAAGGAGAGACATCAGCAACCTGGAGATTCCTTGGCGAGCAGCTGCATTGAGGACTGCAGGAAATTCCTTCGCATTTCCTGTATTTAGGACTGCAGGAAATTCCTAAATGCCTAAATGCCCTTTGCTTCCACCAAAACTAGGTGGATCCAGCAAGTAAAGAGGTACAGATCAGTCTATACCTGGCCCATGTCACCTTAGTATTTGTATTTGTGCTATTCTGTCAGTTGTTGTTCTTATATTTGTTAAAATTGCTAGAAAACCATTTTTTTTTATTCTTTGTGATGTTCTGTTGGCTTGCATGAAACTTTTCCTAATATGCTAGTTTTGCATGTAACTCTCCCTACATGATTCTTGGTGCAACTATTTAAAGTCTAAACTTGCAGCTAAACACTATTTTAGGGTACCTCTTCGTGGATAGGTTTGGGGTTGGACAGAGAAGGGGAAGAGGACTTTCTTCATATTTAATCTGATCTTTTATCTGTATGTTTAAAAAGTTGGAGAAACAAGCTTAGATAGCTGAGCAGAAATAAAGGTATATCAGGGTAATGCAGTTTTTCAAAAGAAGTGTATCTCAGATTTTCAACAATTGTTCCTTCAAGCAAGCAATACTGAATGATGTCCTACAGAACATCAGTGTTGCTGAAGACAATTATGAGTTAGCAGATTGACCAATGACGTTGACGTTCTACATAGTATTTCTAATCCAAAGTGTGTTGGATGAGCAACAAAAGTCTTGATTAGAATTTCTGCTAGAGAAGAACTTGGTCTTGCTTTTCAGAGAGCAGATGGCCCCTTAATATATGGTCACAAACAAGAACATACAAACGGGATGTAACAAGAATACCTCTGCATGCTTCAGATTACCAGAGTTCATGAAAGAAAGTAAATCAAAGACAGTGTCCCTTGTCTGAAAGGAAAGTTTAATACAGAAATCTGGGAGCAGGGGCATTTTTGAAGCAAGACCATCCCAGTGACAAAAGATGCATCTCAGGAAAATATGCTTGTCTGAGAAACTGGATTCAAGCATTGAATCACAAACTCAAACGTTTAAAGGTTATTTGTTCCTGCAAGTTTTAAAAATAAGTCTTACGTTCTCCAGAGCAAAGACAATGGAACAGCAAAGTTATTTTGCTACTAATACATCAGGGTGGTGATAAAGACCAACAAAGGGTTCCAAGGAATGATGACAAGGCTAGCCCAAAACATTTGGGCGCTGAAGCGAAGGATAAGAAGATGCCGTGCCTCATTCCACACAGGTCCAGCAGCTAGAAGACTAGCAATTGCACGGTACCCCAAAGACAGAGAGGGGTTGGTGGGGGAACAGAAAAGGATAGCTTGTGGCATGCAGCTTTGTCCTCAATCCTAATTCCACCTGGCTCACTTACTCAAAAAAGAAAAGAGAAAAAGGGGATGGACTTCTTCTGTTCCCCTGGTCTCTCTACTATCTTCACCATAAAACCACTGATGGGTGCAGTCCTTTTCGAAAGAGTTGTGCAGACTCTGATGAATGGTCTGTTTCATTAGCCTCTTTGCCCAACACAGAGAAAGTGGATTTCACTGGCTCTGCTAACACGTATCAAGCAGATGCCTTTTGCACTTCATCCTAAACTTGCTCAGTTTTAACCTTGGCTTGCTTGTTTCTTTGTGTGTGTGTGTGTGTGTGGGTGTGTGTGTGTGTGTGTGTGTGTGTTGAACAAATCCAGCACATTTGGTTAATTTATGGTTCAATATAAGCAGTCTAGAATAAAACTCAATTTCCATGCGGACCCATAAAATCCAATAATCAATTTAACTGTTGTTTGAGCGTAGCTGGTCAGTGCCAATGAAATCAATGGGGTATGATATTGCGGTTCTCCTAAGCTCCATTGAGAAACTAGTTCTCCTGGCTGTAGGACCTTAAGGTTTAAAATGCAAGTGTATAAAATATAAGTGTCTGTTATGGATTTACAATTTATATAGAATGTCACAGTGCCTTCGGCATTATAAAGTAATGTCAAGCAACATGGTTATTTCAAAAGTCAAGAAGAATACAAGTACTAGAACATTTTAAGGGTCAAGAAAAAAAAAGAGGGGAGGAGGATTTCAAGCAAATTGGAAGCATAAAGCACTTCTCCATGACTGCTGGGTCATGAAGATATCCTAAAGAAGCCTACCCATGCACCCACAAGAAGCAAATTTGGTTTAATTAATGCTATTGATTTCCTCCCACATACTAAAGTTGACCATTCCCCAAACAAGGAAGGGAACTGCACGAACAATTACAAGGTTGTAGCATGGGATCTACATCATGCAAATGAAATGGGAAAGGAGGAATTGTAAGAAAGATTGAGTATCAGTTGAGGGCAAGGCAGGAAAAATTAAATCATGTAAAACAAAGTAGTCAAAAGCAGGAACATTAGATGTGGCTGAGGCAGAGAAGCAGAACGAAACAAAAGAAAAAAAAATGTGCTCAAAGCAGAAGAGTCTAAAAAATGAAGTGGCTTGCAGAGTTAATACATTTCTGACCATTCTGTGCTAATAGACAATGGACCAGGAAGACTTAGGAAGGAACAGTCAATAACACGCAAAGCTATTTCTAGTCTTTGTACAGAAGGTGTCCAAACTGGCTGTTTCTGATCAGAAAAGTCTTAGGGTAAAGGGGTCCAATCTCCATGCAGCCCTCAATTATATATCAGCCTCCCCAAGAGCTTCCAGAGAAACTGACATTTTGGATTCCTTGCTGGGGGAGATGAGCAATTTTAAGAGCTAAAATGTACTTATTAGCTACAGTATATGGCCCTCTTTCTCCCAGGACTTAAAATCCTATATCTAGTATGCCCTTCTTCAAATTTATCCACACAGCAACTTTTGGAGGGCACATGGGCTGTGACAAAAGGATGGCCAAAAGTCACCTACTGTGTTCCATGGCTGAAGGTGGACTTGGACCTGGATCTCCTAGTTCTTACCCAGTACACCACACAGATTACCTTATTCCCTGCAAAGATGTAGAGAACCTACTTCCAACCCCTTAAACTCATCTAACTTCCCCAACACACACACACACACACACACACACACACCAGGGGAAAAAAAAGCAGGTACACCTATGACATCATTGCCATGAGGAAAAGTGTGGTCCCTGGGCCAGATGGTTACCCATTCTTCCCCTACAGTATGAAAAAAGGCTTTAGTTGATTTCGTTTCTGTTATGCTCATTTCCTACCTAGAGGAAGTTATCCTTTAATACGAGAGAACATTAAATTGTGATATCTTCCATAAATTCTGAAGCAATACACTCCATTCTACAACCTCATAACTCGCCTCTCATATTTGCATTTTGTTCTGCTGGATGTAAAACAGGACTTTATCTTACCTAGCCTTGAATCAATACTTCTCTAATTCCATGACCTATAAAAATCTGACATGGAGGTAAATATTTACTCCTAGATTGTTGAAGGATATATATTTTTTCTATGAGTACGCATCTGGAATCTCAGATATAATATACTTGACTAGGCCAGGTAAAGATCTAGCAATAGATTTGCACATGTTATGATTGGTAAATATTAAACTTGGTTAGTTTTTTTTTTTGTGATTTAGTGTGCTGTCTGAAGCAAGCCAATCTGGTTAACTTGTGTTTAATTCAAATTCAAACTTTACTTAGGGTTATAGAGTAAAATTCTGTATAAAACATCAAATAACAAAACATATAATACAACTAAAATATTAAAGGGTAAAATTCATAGCTAATTGGCTTCTAACTTGAAAGCCACCTATTAGATTTTAATTATACCTAAAATTTCCATACAGCAATCATGACTGTACAGTATTTTACTGTTTTCTGAGTTTCCTTATAGGAAAAGAGGGCGGTGCAGTGGCGTAACGGTTAAGACTATCGACTGTCGAACAAAAGGACAGCAGGTCGGCAGTTCGAGATCCGGAAGCACCGTGTAACGGGGTGAGCTCCCGTTCTCGCCCAGCTCCTGCCAACCTAGCAGTTCAAAAGCATGTAAAAATGCAAGTAGATAAATAGGTACCACTCCGGTGGGACGGTAACAGCGTTCCGTGCGCCTTGGCGTTTAGTCATGCTGGCCACATGACCACGGAAGCATCTATGGACAACGCTGGTTCCCTTGGCCGAGAATCGGAGATGAGCGCTGCCCCCTAGAGCCGGATGCGACTGGAGGGGAAACATTACCTTATTATAGGAAAAAGGTATTATTTTCCATAGAAAAGCTGGAGTGATTTACAAAGAGGAGTAATATTAATCCAGGGCACCATGAATGGTACAATGGACAGCTCAGCAAAACATGGGATGTTGATTCAACAAGCTCCATGCAGGGACTAATTCAGTTCTGACAGTTGCTATACCTCCCTTCCAGATCTCTTGATGGTAAAACATTACCCTGGTGAAATCCAAAGCTTTTCTGTCAAGAACCGAGAGAATGTTCTATAAATACCTAGGAATTGAAAAGGGCCTATTCCAAAAGCCAATGTTGCAGTGGTGAAAAATTCTGCTCATGCTCAGACAAGTGTAGTTCCATGTCACATTACGTGACCTCTTGCAAAACCAGCTCAGAAAACCCTTGGATGGAGCTGAGAATCCATCTCTGTCACATGTTGTAATTCTTTCCTTGGCTCAGGTTGGCCTTAGGTGGGCTGTCAGAGCACTGAGCCAGTTTTGTACTGAAGAACAGTTGGCCTTTAATTCTCAAGAAAACCAAAATATTGGTATCCTCCAACAGCCTTAAAAAGTATAACTGGTACTCAGATAGACATCCAATGGAACAGTTGCTCTAAATACCTACGGCTAGAAGTATGGTACCCATTGCAATTCTTTTTAGGAACCAGGATGGTATTATTTCCTGGAACCATCAAATTATTATTATTATTATTATTATTATTATTATTATTATTATTATTTACACAACAATGTGAAATCACAGCTGCCAGTTCTTTACCTGGTGTTGGCCTTCATTCTCATCAAGGTCTTCCCAAGAACCTTTTTTGTTGTTGTTGTTCAGTCGTTTAGTCGTGTCCGACTCTTCGTGACCTCATGGACCATAGCACGCCAGGCCTTCCTGTCCTCCACTGTCTCCCGGAGTTTACTCAAATTCATGTTCATGACATCGGTGATGCTATCTAACCATCTCATCCTCTGCCGTCCCCTTCTCCTTTTGCCTTCAGTCTTTCCCAGCATCAGGGTCTTTTCCAGTGAAACCTAGGCTATCGTAATGTATCGGTGTAGTATATGTGCGGAACCAAGCAGTGTGGCCTTTTATAATTGACAGATGGAAATTTTGTCAATGCACAGATTTTCTAAGTGCCATCCAAGGTTTTTGGGTAGGGCACCCCATGTGCCGATAACCACTGGGACCACCACGGCCGGCTTATGCCATAAACTTTCAACTTTGATTTTCAGATCTTGATACTTTGTGATCTTCTCCAATTCTTTGTCTTCTATTCTACTATCCCCTGGTATCACATTATCCACATCACATTATCCACACTTCAATTATTATTATTATTATTATTATTATTATTATTATTATTATGCAAAATCAGTAGTGCTGCTTCTTTATAGTGTGCAATTGCACCGTGGCATAACATTCAAACCATATGAAAGAATACAGATATTCTCTACACCTAGAAGTGTCTCCAGTTCTATACTTAAACTCAAGACTGGGCCATCTAACACTGAAACAAGAGCCTGGCAACTAATTATATCTAATTAGCTTAGAATCTATCTATCTTCCATGGAGCTTCTGTACCTTCTAGTTTGTGATAACTTTAAATCTAGATGATATATTGTGATAACGAACCACTGTTTCATACAAATTTCTCCCCATTTCCTTCTAAATAGGGGCTACAATACCAGACTGAAATTATCCTACTTCAGACACATTATGTGAAGACCTAGCTCTCTAGAGAAGGCTCTCATGCTGGGAAAGGTGGAAGGAAAGAGAAGAAGAGGACGGACAGAAGCAAGGTGGATGGACTCAGTTAGAGAGGTGATGGGTACATTGTTGGAAGACCTGAAAGATCAGGTTAGGGACAGATCGCCATGGAGAAAATCTATCTATGTGCTCACTAGGAGTTGAAAACAACAAAATCAATCATCAATCAGAGGTTACAATAAAGCCATGGAGCTTACTAAACAAACATTAGGAGATACTGAACTTCAGCATAACTTAGCAGTAGCTCTCAAGTTATATCTTCTCCTCCATGAGTCAAGGGAACCACAACCTGGTCGTTATCTATCTTATACCTGTTACTGATGGGTGGTGAAATTCTAGAGCATGCTTTATGGAATTCCACAGGGCTCTAACTTCCCCACTCCTATTTAAGAAGCTGCTGGGTGAGGTCACCTGATGGCACCAAGTCAGGCATTATCAGCATGCTGATGATATTCAGCCGTGTATCTGAATTCATGGCTCTCAAGGTTCTTTCTCAGGGTTTGGAGGCTGTGGGGGGCTGGATGGGGAGAAAGAAGCTTAAGCTCCCTCTTTGCCCTTCCACTTCTCCCCACCCTGAATTTTTCCCACTGTGGAAAGTTTGAGGAAAAATATATCAGTTTGGTCCAAACTCTGTTTATATACTTTGGAAATTATGTAAGTGGTCCAGTATGGAAATTTTGGAGATACCAGGAAGTCATGTGTGCCTTTTCTGCCCTCCCCACAGCTAATAGTAGTCCAGCAGACCATATCAGTCAACAGAGAAAAGCTGAGCAGATTTCTGTATCCCTTCCACTACTAAACCCTCACCTCTCATTTCATCTAACTCAGATGTTTGCAACATCCAGCCCCCAACTTGAGACAGTTTATTCGCTGTATATGTCAACCCAAGGGGACCCAATATACTTCCCCATTAAGCTGTGGGACAGAACAAATGGTGGTGGTGGTGGTGGTGGTGGTAAGATTGTCAAGGACTTCACTACTTTGATCTGGAGTAAAGCTAGATCTTTGCCCAGATTGGCTTTCCTGACCCCATGGTTCCTCTCAGAATATACCATAATGCACTTGTTTACTTTCTAGACTATTTAATATAATATTAGCTTTCATTTTGGCTTATCTACATTCTAGCATAGCTGAATGGTGCTTGAGATAGATTAAAATATTTTCAATTTCCTTCCCTGTATCATCATAAGATTGTTTTTCTTTGGCATTTCTTCCTTGTATCTCATTTTCCAAGCCAGCACCATGGAAACACTTTAATAAACAACTACAGATGTCAAAGTGATCACAAAACAAAACAACTCGAGTATGAAATATTTATTCTAAATGAAATGTTCTCAGAAGAAAATGAAAAACCTATTGGAGCTTCCAAGAGCAATTAAGAATAATGATTAAAGATAGGGAAGTGACTGAGAAGAAGTCCATCAAAGTCACCAGACTCTAAACAACAGAAAGAGGAAGATGTGGGACAAGGGGTGGCCCATTCATATAGGTGAACTAGGCAGTTGCATGGGGTGCCAAGCTAAACAGGGCACCAAATTCTGAAAAAAAAAATCAAATAAAAGAATAAGTAATTTTTGTGGAAGTTCTAGCTACATGGTACCCCTAGGGCCAGTTGTTGGCTGTTTGTCTAGGTCCTCCATGGTGTGGACTCTCTGAATCCATGGCATTTTGAGGTCTTGCAAGTAGCATCTTGAAGAACACCCACGTTTTCTCATGGCATCCTGAAGCACCAAACCAATGGAAGAACATGCATCCCATTGCTATGGCCGCACTGACTTGGGGGGAAATGGGGAAGACAAGTGACTACATATCTCACAGAAATAGTTTGTGTCACTCTAGGAAAAAATATGGTACTGGTTAGGAAAAGTGGAAATATCAACTCTCTTCCTAGGATGGCTGTTGTGGGTCTTCCGGGCTCTGTGGCCGTGTTCTGGAAGTTGTGGTTCCTAACGTTTCGCCGGCATCTGTGGCCGGCATCTTCAGAGGGCAGGAGCACAGACAGAAGCGATCTCTCTGTGCCCAGGTAGAGTGGCAATGTTTGTTTTCTATTTATAGAACTAAGTTATAGGAGATTAGGTGGGTTTTTTTGTTGTGTTGAAATGTTAACGAGTGGCTGCTGAGCGTGATTAGCATGTTCATTGTTAGAAGTATTCTGTTGGGGTTTGTATATACCCAGGAATTTACAGATAGATAAATTATACTGGAGAGGCTTGATATCTAGGTGAGAGGGGAATTATTCTGCAAGTCACCTAATTAGCAGCCATTGTTGTAGGGATGATGTAGCAGTGATGACTCATACTACAGGTGCTGTGATTTAGTTGGGTGTGGCAGATGATGAGAGTGACCTATAATGAGATTGGTCAGTTTATGTATATAAGCAGAGAAGATCTGGTATTCTTTCTTCTCGTTGCTGCTAAACTTCTCATCGCTGTATTGCTGTATCATTTGTTACTGCTGTTGGATGTATTTGAACTACGTATGTATATAAAGTAAATAGGCTATTTTATCTAATCTCTGCTTGAGTGTCTATTTACTGCATAGAATGTGGATCACTGGTGTCTTGGAAAAAGGAGCAGGCCGCCCCACGGTGTGCACTATGACATATTCCCATGTCCTGGTAGTTGAGCTGAGTTCGTTGACCTTTTTTGCCCTCTGAAGATGCCGGCCACAGATGCTGGCAAAACGTTAGGAACCACAACTTCCAGAACATGGCCACACAGCCCGGAAGACCCACAACAACCATTGAACTCCGGCCGTGAAAGCCTTCGACGATACATCTCTTCCTAGGACTTGAAAAACAATAAACCCAGTCAGTTCAGCCATAAAACATTTTGAGGGCCAAGGAATATTAATAAAACTGAGAAATACTCAAGAGGTGAGCATAGGTTCTGGGAAGAGCTTGATATAAAGACAGTCCTTTAACAGTAACTTCCTAGAAAGAAACCATGTTTATGAAATACTATCTCTTTGTTCTCTCAAAACCAACCATTGTCTTTCTAGCCCTACCCTCATTCCCTCATAGTTCTGCCATAATTACCTCACACCCAGCGTGCTGCTATATCCGATCAAATACAGTACTTTGCTGCTGTATCCAATCACATGTATATTCTAACCTGCATAACGTAGATAGAGGGTTTGTGTTTCTGCCCCTTTTTCTATTAATGTTGCGGCTTCCAGAACCAAAATCACCAATCTGTGCTTCAAATGAAACGGTGTGCTGATCACCGGTTTAAATGAACCCTTGGGGAGATTTGTGAGAGGAATTTCTCCTACACAGACAGAGAAAAACCTCGTGTCACACCAAGAAAATGTTCTTTGGCTAAATATTTTAGAGCCGGCTGAATATTTTAGAGCCGGAGTCACAAGATCACGGTTAAGATTGTCCTAACATCTCAGTATTAAGGGTCAGCAATTTAGCAACAATCAACAGCAATGATAACTGACCAAAGAAATATTTATATGGAGACTATTTTTATTGCTATCATAACCTTCAGGTTTTAAAAACTTTTCTAGTTGGAACATCTCACTATCTGCAAGGTTTTCTAGCTAATGGTCGATTAAAACAACTATTCTAATCTAACATTTATCACGTATTTCATATCTAATTTGCATTTCCTTTCCTTTCCTTCTTTTAAAAATAGGGAAAGGAACCATAAAGTTACTTATCAAGAACAGTTCTGAAGCAGAAAGCACTTCACAAGCCCTTCCTTGCAGAGAATTCTTTTCAACACCACAATTGGAATAAGCCAACATTCACTGTATCTCTGCTATGCAAAATATGAGCAAAAAAAGGAGAGAGGTTGTCAGAATCCACTCCCTTGTTCCCATTTAAAATAACCTCTCAAAGATTTTCTAAATTACGGAAGGAATATCTCTGTAGTTCCTTGCCGACGACACACTGATCTTGTGCTGACTATGAGGGTATTTGCTAAATCCAGCTTGTCAACTGTATCAAATAGGTACTAATCCCATTAAATGCATTACAGACCACTAATAACCATGCGGGAACTAGGCAATCCTTTCCTCTCAAGACATTTTGATCTGCAAACACTCACAGACAAGCCTCAAGGGATAAAGGATTGTAAACGTCCCTTATTAATATATGTAATTCTGTAATTCACATTTCTCCAACAAGTCGCCCTGACATATTAAATATCCAGTATTTTAAAGAAGTATTTGTCATGGTACGCACTTTACAGGGTTCTCATCCATCTGTCCTCTTCATTCCTGCAGCAAATGAAACCTCCCCAATTATTTATTATTAATAGAATTCTTTGGGCATACTGTACGTCCCAATTTCTCTCCTACAGTTCTCTGGAACCATTTCCAAATCCATGACTGTGGTCTCTTTCAAGGTCAATGCAAATTTTGAGGAACAAAATGGAAGAAAGGAACAAAATGGAAGAAAGAAAGGAAGAAAGCTCTTTCCTTTGGCACATGCCAACAAAGCACATGGTTTAGCTTGTGGTGCCTTCATCTGCATCCTCTTTTGGGGACAGTGTGTCCTTCACCAAGTGGTTTGCTGACCAGGAGCCTGGGGAGAAAACTCCTACTCCTCTTCCTGCTGGTCTGCCTTGGTCATCTTTGGAGCAGCTGATGGGCAAATGAAGTGGGAGGAAGGATGGCCAAGTAGTACTGGTTGGGTCTTCAGTTGACCGCATCGGCTGAAGCTAAATAAACAAGAAGCTGCCTGATGTTAAGTTGGACCATTAGTCTGTCTAATTGAGTGGCAATATCAAAGTGGATTTCTGAGAGAGAGAAAGAGGAAGGAAGGAAGGAAGGAAGGAAGGAAGGAAGGAAGGAAGGAAGGAAGGAAGGAAGGAAGGAAGGAAGGAAGGGAGAGATCTTTCCTAGTGTACCTAGAGATGCCAAGTATTGAACTGGGAGCTTTTGCTGTATATGCCCTGACAAAATGGGAAGATGTTGGAAGAAAAGAGGAGGTCTAGGATCTGGTTCTGCCTTCCCTGTGAGTATGTACAGAAGGGAATTATATCAAGTGGAATAATTTTACCAAGCATTATACCAAGGGTCATTATACCCTCTTCCTCTATTCTCTGGTACCTTAAAAATTAATGGAAAGCAACCGAAAACGAGGCAATGAAATTGCTTCTCCTTTACCAATCGACAGGTATGATGCAATTGAAACGGAAAGATAGTATATCTGGGGAGCTATTTCTCTGGCTTCATTGCATTTAAGAAGTGAATTCTATTTGGAGGATTATACTTTCAAATTAATATACTTCAGGGCAACTACAGTATATGACAAAGACCAAGTATGAGTACCAGAATATTTTAGAGTAGCTTCTTTTCCAACTCATTTCTCAATTTGCATCGAACTTTGGCTCCTATCATATTCCAGCCATGGGCCTTTCCTTTCCCTGGGACACAGGGGTTCCCTAGATGCTATCTCTTTGGCTTTCCCTGGAATCTGAGACAGGCCATCACTGGGGCACAGGCATTGGGTTCAAACCATGACGACATTACGTGTATCAGGATCTTATTTTGCAAACAACATCAATTCTATAAACTACCCAAGTCATTTGTGCAAAGGCATAGATGCAAATGTGATGTCCCTTGCTCCCCTTCGCCCCCCTCCCCCCTCTGCCCCCAACAGGGCACCTGTGCCCCGGTGTGCTAGTGGCTTTATTGCAAACTTCATCCCTTAATGTCCTAAGACATTTCTAGAGACTAAGATCCATTAAGACAGTCTGGCATCTTCCCTAATCCCCAGCTAAATTTCCCAAATTTCTGGGAACTGCAGGACCAATATATCAGGTTGGGGACAGCTCCTCTAAAGAACATATGGTGGGTGTCTGGATGTCATCCATGCCATCCTGCCATGGTGCCAGGAAGCATCCCACCAGTCTGTTAAAACTCACAGGGTCGGTTGGGGGGTCCTTTGCAGTAAAACCGCCAGACATGTAAGCGGAGACTTGGTGTATTCATAGAACTGCAAACAATGTTAATCAAAGTATCGAGCTGAGCGATTCAGCACCCAGGACAGATCAAAAGGCAAAGGGAAGGGCGATCGAGCAGCGAACCCCGATTTGGGGGGGGGGACTCGGAGATTATAAAACTGTTGATTGCAGGAGCTTGATTCACTCAAATCTTTAATGTGCAATGGATCACTGGCTTTAGTAAAGATGCCTTCATATCCCTAAGTGGCTTGTGTCAGGAACTCTGATTTAATTGTCAACGGATCGGGGACATCACAGTGGGAAGAAGATGCAGCACAAGAGTAAAGGTTAATCATTTATGCAGATACTCATAAATAGAGCACCACCAGGTTAAAGATAGGTGTCTTCTCTGTCATGGTGCTTGCCCTTCAGAATGAGATCCTGCTAAAATCCGTCCGGCCCCCACCCTGATAGTGTTCCATAAAACCTTAAAGACCTGGTTGTTTTCCCAGACCGTTGGATGTGTTTTTTATTTTAGTTTTCTCTTTGCATATTGTGACCTGATGCCATCTTGTTTTGAGTCCGTGTTGGTTTTTATGTTATTATTTATGAACCGCCCAGAATCAGTTAGAGTTGGGAAGTGTCTAAATTGAATTAAATAAATATTTTTTTAAAAAAAATCTTCTCTTTGGTTATTTCAGGGTGCTTTTCTAAAAGTATTCTTATTTGTATATTGTTTTTAAATATAGTATATTTGTATATTTGTAAATAATATTTGTATATTATTGTTTTTCCTGCAGTATTGTCAGCTGCCCTGGGAAAGACCCTGGATGCTGTATAATTTTTTTTAATATGAATATAAATCAAAGAAAAGTCAAATGTAACTCGACCCTGGGGTCTTCATGTAAGGTCTAGAATGCTGATATTTTTGGAATTAAAGCGGTAAACCTCATCAGCTTCTGAAAATTCAATGCTGAAAGTTGAACATATATATGAACTTGATTATGCACATTTCTGAGTCCCATGCATATAAATGTCTCAACAATGAGAAATATTAGAAAACTTTGCCATGATAAATGTAACAAGGCAAGGCAGCCGTTTCTTACCAGAGACTTGTTAATTCTGCAAGGCGTATTTTTTTTAAAAAAATCAGTTCATTTATCTTGAAATAAGTGGGTAGCAAACCTACAACTGCACATAAAGGTTGTTATTCCTAGGAACATTAATCCACTAAACCAACTTTTATTTCAGAGTTCAAACAGTAAACAGGTCCAAAGTTGTACCTACTTTTGCCTGAGATTCGTCATGGCCATTAGTCTCTAAGTCCTTGACATTTTTTTTTAACTGCGAAGAGAAAAACAATCGTTATTAGAGTATTTCACACAGTTATTGTTGATTTATAACTATATCAGGCTTCCAATGAACGAAATATACGGAGCATACAACTCTAATGAGCTTTTGCTGAAGCCAGTTGGAAAGCAACGTAGTTAAGATCTGATAGGTTGGCTTAAAAAAGAAAAGAAAAACTAAAAGGAAGCTAACGCCAAGACTGGATCATTATTTTTTAAATAATAAGATTAGGAAGTAGTCTCAAGGCATAAGAAGTGTGTAAAATTGGCTTTCAAGAGTAATAAATGGTTTCATTTCCCATTTTGTTGCTATTAATTTGGAACTTTGCAGTGGTTGCAAGTTGCTGCTAGCTAAATAGCAGTCAGCTAATAATTGCTTCTGAATTACGAGTTTTGAGCATTTTTGAAAAGGATGAAGTGCTGTGATAGGTTTTCTGCTCAGGAATCTATATGGAAGAAAAAGCAGCTCGTTTATGTCCCCCATAGTTGGAGCCAAAATGTCTTCTCAAAGTCGGTGTTGCTGGAGGGCATCGGGGAAAGAGACAGAGGAATATTCTTAGGAATAAAATAAAGTGCCGCGTTATAGCATGAAAATGCCGAGGCGCTGAGAGAAGTTGATGCAGCTGAGTTGCAGGAACAGCCACGATATGTCTTTTTGGGGAAATGAAGCCATTCTGATGGAAAGCATACATTGCCGTTCCTCTCACCAAGGGATTAGTTTTGCAAGCATGCTGAATATAAAAAGATCTTTATTTTAATGTACATACATGCATATCTTCCCATCATCCTACTTCGAGAAAAGCAATGTTTTGTAAAACATTGACAAAGAGGAAGAAGTAGGAAGCAAAAAAAAAAAGAGGAAAGGCAGGAGAAAAGAAAAGACGATTTAGCTAAATCTGGTTTACATCAACATCTCTCCATATTTTTCTATTCCTACAATACCTTTCTATTCCTATTGCTTCTACTATATCTATTAAATGCTTTATACATTGCCTTTTCTTCTTGAAACCTTTCACTGCTCTCTTTTTGAGGATTTCATCATGTCTATCCAACCCCCACTTTCTCAATCTTCCCCCTTCCTCTCAACTCATTCACTTTTCCTTCACGTATTTGTTTTATGACTGAACTGTACAGCTGCAAGTCAAAGCTGAGGTGCCCCTGTCAAATTGTATGTTTTCAAATGAGTCACTAAATGAACAGTAGCTGACACAACCCCTATATGGAGCCAAGTTAAATACTGTAGAACCTATTTCTGCAAATTTGAATCCTTATTTCTTTGCATGTGCAATAATTGCTTACAGATTCAAAATAAGAAAACTGTAAATGTAACAGGTCCACAAATGTGGACACCCCTTTAATCAGTTCTTTGTAAGATAATATCTTTGTAAAATATTCTTCAGCAGAAGTAACAGCTTCCAAACATTTCTTGCTTTGGGATTTTTTTCCTCACTCTTCCTTGCAGAACGTTTCTAGCTCAGAAATATTTTTAGGTCACTTTGCATGCAATGCATATTTGAGATCTCTCCAAAGACTTTCAGTAATATTCAAGTCTGAATATTATGAATACTTTTATTTCCTGCAGATACTTCATGGCTAAACTAGAAATATGTTTTGGATCCTTATCCTGCTGAAGTATTTAACCTCTTTTCAATTGCAATTTCTTCATTCACTGTAGAACATTAGCTTCTAGGATATGTTGATATTTGAATCCATTCTTCCTTCCATTCACACAATATTTCCTGTGGCACACACTATACCAAAGCTATATAAATTGAATAAATAAATAAATAAAACAAATAACCCTTGTATAGTGGGTTTGTATAGCAAAGCCCTTGTATAGCAAGGTCTTCTTTTCTTTGTTCCAAAACATTTCAGGTTTATCAAAGTTTTCTTCTGTGTACCCTAGACAATGGTTCCTGTAATAAGGCCAGAGAAGAGGGTTCCTTCTGACAACCCTCCTATGCTGGTCATTGTTGTATAAAGTATGCTATATTGTGGATCTGGAGACAACTACTCTAAGGTCAGCTAACTTTTCAGCAGATCATTTCAAGTAATCTGTGAGTTCTATTTTTCACTTCTGACCAGTTTTCAGGCAGCTCCAGCAGAGAGTTCTTTTGGTACATCTTCTAGATCTTGCCTTGACTCCAACAGTTCTATATAACTTTCATTTCTTAACATAGTTCTTGAAGTTGAAATTGCTACATGGAAGCATTTATGGATTTTTTTATAGCCTTTAGCTGCTTTGTAAGTGCTAAGCTAGCTGTTTAGAAGAGTCCATAATTGTTGAAAGGAGACAGAACAATAATCACAGCTGGAGAGATGAGAAAGATAAGTTCAGAGTGTTCACCTCTGGACCTGTCTTCTCGTAGCCTAAGGAGTCATTCATCTTTTGGGCCTTATTAACAACTTTATAGGGTTTTTCTTTTCTTTTTTTTTAGGAGTAATGCTGAATCAACTGGAAGGATGCCCACATTTCTGCAGCTATCATAGTCACTGTTTTCTTACTTTGAATCTGTAAACAACTGCAGATAGACAGTAAGTACATATTCAAATGTGCAGAACGATGTGTCCTTAAGTTTGTACCATGTCGAGGTTGTTCACCCTCTGTTCACTTTGGGATTCATTGAAACAAACAATTTGACCAGAGGTGCCTAAACCTTTGCATGCAACTGTAGTTTATAGGGGATATGTTTAATCCTGAGTATACAAGGCCTGGGGGCGTGGTGGCTCAGCGGGTAAGACGCCAGGCTTGTCGATCGGAAGATCACAAGTTCGGAGGTTCGAATCCGTAGCCCTGCGTGCGGAGTGAGCTCCCGCACTCGCCCCAGCTCTTGCCAACTTAGCAATTCGAAAGCATGCAAATGCAAGTAGATTAATAGGTCCACTTCGGTGAGTAGGTAACAGCGTTCCGCATGCATCATGCCGGCCACATGACCGCGGAACCGTCTTTGGACAGCGCTGGCTCTTCGGCTAACAAACGGAGATGAGCACCGGCCCCTAGAGTCAAACACGACTGCACAAATGTGTGGGGGGAACCTTTACCTTTACTTATACAAGGCCCACTAGATATAACAAGTCCTATTCAGGAGTTATGTCTGTACAAGAAAAGGATTATGTATAAGAGATGCAGGGCCATGCAAACCGGCTCCAGGCCAACCTCCAGGACCCCAATTTCCTTGACTGGAGCAGATTTACTTGAAAGCAAATGAGAATTTTGTAGGGTTCAGAACTTCCCAGCAGAGTTCTTGGTTAAGGGAAGGCAGCTAAACCTATGTATACTTTTTTTAATCCGTTCAATCGTGTCCAATTCTTGGAGACTGCCTGGATAAGTCCCTGCAGTTTTCTTGGCATGGTTTTTCAGAAGTGGTTTGCCATTGCCTGCTTGCTTCCTGGGGCTGAGAGAGAGTGACTGGCCCAAGGTCACCCAGCCAGCTTTCATGCCTAAGGCGGGACTAGAACTCTCAGTCTCCTGGTTTGCCATTGGCTCCTTCCTAGGGCTGAGAGACAGGGACTGGCCCAAGGTCCCCCAGCTGGCTTTGTGCCTAAGGTGGGACTAGAACTCTCGGTCTCCCAGTTTCTAGCCTGATGCCTTAACCACTACACCAAATTGGCTCTATGTATACTTACTTAAATGTAAATCCCCTGGCTTTATCCCTCACATCAAAATGACTTTGGTATTTTCATTAACTAAACACCCAGATTATTCTAAGAGAGATTAATGCTTATTAGGTATGGTTGAACATGCCAAACAGATTCTCCATGGAGAAACCTTAGATATTACACAGAGAAGTTGCCTAAGTTTACTCCAGTGAAATGAGGGGGAAAATATTTGCAGGGCATTTATTCAGGCCTAGCAAAGAAAGATAAAAAATCACTGAGAAAGTGAGGCAACACTATACTGTGTGACTTTGTTCAGTAGAGAACAAAGAATCAGGAAGAGACACAGGCCCATTTTTTATTTTATCTGCACGTTGATGGCTTTACCTCCCCATCTACAAATTGGAATCAGCTTTGAGCCAAGCAGAGAAGAAAAGGAGAATCATTTATTCAGTGTGTAAAACTATGAATAATCTAGACTCCCAGCCCCTTACAGCAATAAATATATAGTGTACATTCATTAATGTTGCAGCTTACTATTAGACTCCATCCATCCATTTCTCTCTCCTTTGTGTGTGTGTTTGTGTGTGTGTGTGTGTGCATGGTGTGGGTGTAGAGATTGGCCTCATCTTTAACCTACTCAGATGTGGCAACAGCCCAGGATGCTTTGTGTTTGGAGAAAAGAAGAAGTGAAAGATAAAGAATAACGGGACATTGAAATTTATAGCATCACGTTGCTCCCACAGCTAATAAACACAGGCCTATTACACCAAATGCCACTGCTATGTTCTTTTCATTTCTTCCTAATTGCTTATTCAGACAATACATGCTGCCAACAATGTTTGAGCTGCAGCTATTCTATAGATTCAGACAGATCCATTGTGAGATTAAACATTCAATTAAATATTCTTAAATTATATAATTTTATCATGGAAGGATTCTACGCAGAATTAAAAGACTACAAAAACATGAATAGAAAAATAGAAAGAAGGAAAAGATATGGAAGAGTAAAAGAAAAAGTGAAAGGCAGGAAAAGACTAAAAAAAGGAAAAAGAAAAATATCTAAAGAAGCGACTTCTGATCTACTTTGCAGTAGTTACTGTACAAGCATAATGATTACCATTTCCACCCTCCCAAATTACATATCATGGTTCCCTTCTTCCCATAAACAGTCCTTAATCTGTAAATCCCAAAATCACTAATTCACTTTTGTCCATTTTCAGCAAAAAGTCCACAAAGGGATTCCAGTCTTTTATAAAAGTAAATTGTGGTTCTCTCCTTAATCAAACAAGTCACTGTTGCCCTTTCTGCAAACTCTGCCAAAACTCTGCCATCTTCACGATCCATTCCTCCATTGTGGGTACTTCTGTATTCTTCCATCTCTGTGCATTTAATAACCTCGCTGCATTTACCATATATAAAACCAATTGTCCATGAGTAAATATCCTTAAATTAAAAAGAGGCATTGTTATGACTCCTACGTTCCGCTTCAGGACCAGAGCAAGACACGTTACTTGTGGGTGAATAAATACAAAGTGCAACAGAGTAAGGAGAGCTTTCAGCATCACCAGATGGGCCAGGAGGTGGCAGGACTCAGCTGCGGAGTTCAGGGGTGTCTGTAAGGGAAGTCTAAACAGTCAAGGTGGCAACCTCAACCCCACAATTGAAACCCTACCTCCTTTCTTACAAGCAACACATATTAAAAGGGGTGGGGCTTTGACTGCATGCTCATGGTCACCATCTTGACATTTTTGACCCTCTTGTGTGTCTACCTGGGGGCTGTTAGTGACAAAAAGAGTATTTCAAGTAGGAGTGCATCTGTTTGGAATAAATTTTAAAAATGAATCAAATGGGGCCTATTTTGTACAGTATAATTTTGACTCACTCTGAAACAAGTGTTTTGAAGAGCATAAAAAGGTAAAGGTTTCCCCCCGCACATTTGTGCAGTCGTGTCCGACTCTAGGGGCCGGTGCTCATCTCCGTTTGTTAGCCGAAGAGCCAGCGTTGTCCGAAGATGCTTCCATGGTCATGTGGCCGCATGACGCACGCGGAACGCTGTTACCTTCCCACCAAAGTGGTACCTATTCATCTACTTGCATTTGCATGCTTTCGAATTGCTAGGTTGGCAAGAGCTGGGGCGAGTGCGGGAGCTCACTCCGCATGCAGGGCTAGGGATTCGAACCTCCGAACTTGCGATCTTCCAATCAACAAGCCTGGCGTCTTACCCACTGAGCCACCACGCCCCCTTTGAAGAGCATACCAGCAAGTTTTTTGCAACTTCCTTACATATCCATCCATCCATCCATCCATCCATCCTTTATTTGCACCTTTGAGAGGTGGGTGACTTACTTTTCTCTGACCGTAGCAGGAACAAAGTTTTTTTCACGACCAGCTCTGGAGTCACAGATTTATATTACTCCAGCACCTTTCTGGGTGGAACATGGTGCCTATACTAGTATTTTATCCAGAGAAGATAAAATGATGGATGACGAGGGGTGAAATAGAGTAACTCTGTTGTTGCTACACTCAGACCATGACAAAATAAAGTTTGAAGGAATAAAGGTGAAAATAAAATGAGATGAACACTATTTTCATTCCATGAAGGACTTTAACAAGAAAACAATGAACAAAATAAACTAACCTTTCTCACCCAACTCTAGGCATCACTGCATAAGAGAATTTCAAAATATTGAAAAATATAGTCTAGCATTCTGTGGCTTGAATCATGTCAACTGGATTTCTATTTTCTCAGTAGAAACGTTTCACTCCTTATCCAAGGAGCTTCTTCAGTCTGAAGAAGCTCCTTGGATAAGGAGTGAAACGTTTCTACTGAGAAAATAGAAATCCAGTTGACATGATTCAAGCTACAGACTGTTCCACCTGGATGACTGAGAACCTTCATAGACCCTAGAAACATATTTAAGGATTCCCTTACTAACTTTGCTCAGACTGAAGAAGCTCCTTGGATAAGGAGTGAAACGTTTCTACTGAGAAAATAGAAATCCAGTTGACATGATTCAAGCCACAGACTGTTCCACCTGGATGACTGAGAACCTTCATAGACCCTAGAAACATATTTAAGGATTCCCTTACTAACTTTGCTCAGTCTGAAGAAGCTCCTTGGATAAGGAGTGAAACGTTTCTACTGAGAAAATAGAAATCCAGTTGACATGATTCAAGCTACAGACAATTCCACATGGATGACTGAGAACCTTCATAGACCCTAGAAACATATTTAAGGATTCCCTTACTAACTTTGCTCAGACTGAAGAAGCTCCTTGGATAAGGAGTGAAACGTTTCTACTGAGAAAATAGAAATCCAGTTGACATGATTCAAGCCACAGACTGTTCCACCTGGATGACTGAGAACCTTCATCGACATAGTCTAGCATAAAACACTAACCATATAAACCAAGTTTCTCAGCCTGGGGGCTTTGTCAACAGCCATAGTCAACATTCTGGATCAGGGAAAACTGAGCCAGGGAGCTTGCACTGGACTGTTCTTGTCAGCACTCTACCGTTTCATAAAGGCAAGTTACCAAACCCAATCCTTTTCTTAATTTCAGCAGCTACTTAATCTCTTGATAATCAGGAATGAATTAACTTCAAATAGACTTCAGAATTACCAAGCTTTACCGGCTTCAGTTAAAATGACTCTGGCTACAATGATATAAGACTTAATTCCCAGCTCCTGTCTACACAGTCACTTCCTCAGCTGCCTAATTATCACCTTCCAGACAGGCCAACTATCCTGAGGCAATTAGGTTTCCTCAGAAGGATGATGAGTTGCTGAACGTGCTTGTGGTCTGCATCTCCTCCTTGAAGTTTGGAGCTAGGCAGGACACCATGAGAAGATGGGCTCAGAACGATATGGCAACTGACAAGCATCCATCCACTCCACAGTCTAGTACTGTAATGAGCAACTGCCATCATTCTCATATTAAAAATAAGATGCCATGGCGCTCTATTCTTGCCTTGACCCTCTGGAATATACTCCCACCTCCCAAATCCGGCTAGCCCCTACTTTAACCATGCTTCCCAAAGTGGTGAAAACATGGCTTTTCTGACAGATGGTGGGAGACTAGCCTCTCTGATTTAATTCCTCTCTGACCAGCAGAGGGCTATTTTAAAGTTTACCTATTTGTTTAGAGTTATAATGAATTTATGGTTTTTAGGTAGGCTGACCATATTTCCTTGAGACAAAAACAGGACATTGGGATGGCAAAACGGGACGGGGTCTTATGTAATATTACGTATTCATGAAAAATACAGGGGTCCCAACCCCCCGGTCCACGTGATTGGCTCCCGCCTGCAAACCCCGCCCCCTGGTCTGCGCAATTGGCTCTCGCCTGGCCAATCGCCCTCCTCTCTGCCTTCCTTTGCCGCACACTTATAGGCGGGAGGGCTTCCTCTTCCGGGCTGCCTCCAATCGGCAGCTCCGGCTTGGATCCTCCTTCCACACCATTCCAACTGGGTTTAAAAAACGGGACAAAATTGAGATTTTTATCAAAACTACGGGACGGTTGAAAAATGCTAAAAAAACGGGACTGTCCCGTTCAAAACGGGACGTATGGTCAGCCTATTTTTAGGGTGATTACAATTTGTTTTGTAAACTGCCTAGGTAAGGCTATAGACATTCTGGAAACAGATGAAAGATCGATAGATTGATAGATTAATAGATCGATAGAAAAAGAAAGTTATTTCTTCCTCGTGATCTCCTCCTTTCTTATAATGAATGAACAAAACCCCAAGGGCAAGTTGACCTCACCCACAAATGCAAACAAATGCAAACAGCCAATTTACATATGCATACGAAGAGCGTATTACCTAGCCAGGTGGAGTTGCTCAAATCAATGGCAAATTACTCAAATATCCATCTATATTTGCCTTCTATGTTAGCTTTGGCAGTTTTTTCTATCACATGCTTTATTAATTCCTATCTTTGGGTCACTCTGAGGAGCGATGTATATTTAAAAAGCCAAAATAGGGATGAAGCCATATGCATGTAGGCTTACTAGCAAATACATCCCAGTGAAGTCAGTGGGGTCTCCAAAAAAATGGGGACATTGGGATGGGAATGCTGGACCAAACTCCATTTAGTTATTTGATTTATTGTTATTATTTTTTTTACTGTCCATACCCCTAGGTTCCAGGTTTTGTAAAAAGTAAATGTAAAGGTTCCCCCCGCACATTTGTGCAGTTGTGTCCGACTCTAGGGGCCGGTGCTCATCTCCGTTTGTTAGCCGAAGAGCCAGCGCTGTCCGAAGACGCTTCCACGGTCATGTGGCCGCATGATATATAACAGCAACAGCCCTATGCATCTGATTAGAGCTGATAGGATTTGCAGCATAACAACATCTAGAGGGCAATATGTTCCTATCTAATGTACAATACTGTATGACTTAAATAAAATGACTGTTTAATAGAACTAATCTCCCCTTGGTCCTGTAGCAATAACAACTTCCTTCTGGACTCACGGAGTAACACATTAGTCAAGCTTCTCCATTCAGTCTGTAGCTTGAATCATGTCAACTGGATTTCTATTTTCTCAGTGGAAACGTTTCGCTCCTTATCCAAGGAGCTTCTTCAGTCTGAGCAAAGTTAGTAACGGAATCCTTAAATATGTTTCTAGGGTGGCTGTGTGACCTTGCACCTGGGGCTAGGTCATGGTTATTTGAGATGTTTATTTCTAAGTCCCTTTATCATCCAAAGGAGGATCGTTAAGATCACCATGCTGCTGTTGAGCTTGCGAAATGGTCTTAATCTTCCTAGGCACAGAAGACAAAGCAGGAAGGAAAATAGGGGAAAGATTGTGCCTGAGGCCCCCACCTCTATTCAAGGAAGGATTTTCCAAGTTGGCATAAATTGATTCCTTGACCCCTCTCTCAAACCACCTATCTTCTCTGTCTAAAATGTGAACATTAATGTCCTCAAATGAGTGTCCTTTTTCCTTTAGATGAAGATAAACTGCTGACTCTGGTCCTGTGGTGTTACTTCTCCTGTGTTGGGCCATCCTCCTGTACAAAGGAGGATTCTCCATTCAGTGTACACTTCACTTTAAGCTTGGCTGCTTAAAGTGTTCTTCCTAAGGAGAGGCCCCAAGGCCGCAGGCTTGTGGAAGGCAGAACAACCCTTGGGGACCACTAGCCATGTTCCTGAGATAGACTGCCTGTCCTATGTTCTCTCTTCCTTCCATCACAACCTAAAGGCAGATATTTTCTAAAAGTGGTAGAGCAGCTTGAACATATATCTTCCACCTGGAAAAGCCAAAAGACTTGGAATGAAGGAACTGGGTGTTCAAAGCACTTCTACCACACACCACACTTATTTTCACCCATAACCCTATTTGCCAACTACTCTCATTGTTCTATTTTGAAACTCAGTCTCTTGGAAAGAAAACAAAAACCCATACAAGGTGTGATTGTGTAACTTCCATGGTGTTCCACAGAGTACAGAGCCTAACAGTATTGAAATCTGGCTAAGGACACCAGGTTGACTTCAGTTGTAGGTTTTTTCAAGGTTAACCTGTCCATTCCTTTCCACCTCACCCCAAAGAGTCACTTATCCTTCTGTTTCCACCATGCATGATCTGCCATCATTTCTTTTTCGGGGGGGGGGTTGTCTCTTTAGGCTTTCCCCCCTTAAATATGACTCTCATTTCTTCAAACTACAGATTTCTCCCTAAATTTCTGAGGGTTCCCTCTTGTTTCCAAGGGGCTTTGTTTGGTTTACATTGTAACTGTAATCGATTAGATCTTCTCAGCAGCTAAACTAGACAGCCATATTTGTACAAGCTCCATCCCCAGATGAATTTAAATCAGACACCTAACTGAACCTGGATCTTGTCTACTTTCTGAACCTAGTAGTTTCTCTGCACAGCCCCTAATTTGTTGCACTATCCTAGTGTGAGCTTGCATGTATTCGGGGGACATTTTGGTTAGCCACAATAAAGGATTTTGTGGTTATTTAATATGCTATAATTTCATTTTTAGAATCTGTGGGTTATTCCTCACTCCATATCTATCCATTTCAGGTTACAGGTAGTCCTCACTTAACAACCATTTGTTTAGTGATGGTTCGGACTTACAACAGTGTTGAAAAAAACAACTTACAACCGGTTCTCACTCTTATGACTGTTGCAGCGTCACATGATCACGATTTGGGTGCTTGGCAACCGGTTCGCATTTATGACCATCACAGTGTCTCGTGGTCATGGGATCGCCATTTTCAACCTTCCCGGCCTGCTTCTGGCAAGGAAAATCAATGGGGAACCATGTGATTCACTTTATGACCATGTGGTTCGCTTAACGCCCATGGTGATTCGCTTAACAGCCACCACAAAAAAGGTCATAAAATCGGGTCAGATTTGTTAATGACCGCTTCTGAAATTCCAGTCTCAATTGTGGTCGTTAAGCGAGGACTACCTGAAGTTGTAAAGCAATGCTTTTCAGCATCACATGGTATCAAAGGAAACAAAATCAAATAGGTTTGTCAAGTGTATAAAGACTTTGCATCCTGTTAAGTAGGCACACAGAAACACCAGGGTTCTTCTGCTGTCATCATGATTCACTCTTTGGCATGTCTACATGAATGAGATGGAAGATGCTAAACTATTTTCCCTATTACTAGACTTTTAAGAAATGGCCACTTTATTTGAAACACATTTGCATTTCTGATATATTTAACTTCAGCCCCAATCTTTTAGCTTCAGATAGAAAGAAATGCTCAGAAATCATTGCTAGATGTGCAAAAAGAAAATATGCTACAAGGAATGAGATTCAAAATCACAAGCTGCCCCAAAGGTAAGATGTCAGCATCCTTGATGCCATCTTCTTAATTATCCACTGTACTTTTAAAAAATCAGTTGCATGTGCAAATAGTCACAGCATCATAGGATTTCATGGACAAAGAAGCCACTTAAACTGGTAGTCTATTGATGTCAAATACAAATACAAGTACATCCAAGCAGAGAGGAAAAAACCTTGTACCCAATGAGGTACTAACCTGTTCCTGCAGGATTTTCAGCATGGCCTGCGTATGGGAATGTTCTTCTTTTGCTTGCTCAAGTTCCAACTTCTTGTTATTTAATTCTTCTTGGATTTTTAACAGTTGCTACAAAAAAGAAAGGATGTTTATGATTGCTGAGGCCTGAGCTTATGTGAAGAAATCTCTAGGATTGCAAAGTCTCGGGCAGGCGGCATTTTTCAGATTTGTTCTAGACTCTGTTTTACTGCTTTGACGGTTATGTCTCAGCTGAACAAGACAGAAATTACATCTGTCTGCATTTTCTGCTGCTCAGCCTGGAAACACGTTCCTCTTAATGTAACCTATAGCTTAACCATACATTAAAACTCCCAACCTCCTCGCTGGCACCACCACCGCAAAGTTGCTGTCACATCTATCTGAACCAAAGTCTTATTTGTAGAAGGAGACCCTCTGGTTTTAATAATACTGGGATAAACATGGCAGCCCATAAATAATTCACGCACACAGCCCTTTAATATAATTAGTCACTGGCCCACCGCCATCTCATTTTCTACAAAGCCATAATCTGAAATGGATTTGCGCTGAGTTGCCAAGAAGGCAAAAGATGGCTTTTTCCTCTGCGGGGAGAGCAGACCCTGCTATAGATCGATGTATCAGCAGTTCAAAGCCCTGGTGATGAAAAGGGAAGGCCTGGGTGACCAACTGTGATTTTTATGAGGGAAGTTCTAGGGCTTTTAAAAGGCCTTCAACTTTTCCAGTCCAACATATAGTGAAGACCACCATATATTGGATATATATAAAATATAGGATTTTATTATATATATATATATATATATATATATATATATATATATATATATATTTCTAACTTATATCACCGCCCATCTCCCCCCATTTCCGAAGGGGACTCTGGGCGGTTTACACAAAGCCAGCAATTAAAACATATAAAAACTTATAAAATACAATACATAATATATCTCTATATAAATTAATTAAATATATAAGACCCAAGAGGCTCTGATGTTAAGTTTAAAAGAACTCTACGGAGCAAGCCAACCCCAGGAGGAGCTATTACTGCCCCCATCCCAAGCGAGGTGGCAGAGCCAGGTCTTCAGTTGTTTCCGGAAGGTCATAAGTGTGGGGGCTAGCCTCACCTCCAGGGGCAGAATATTCCAGAGGGCGGGTGCCACTGCCGAGAAGGCCCGCCTCCTGGACCCCATCAGATGGAATTCTCTTGTAGACGGGGTCCAAAGCAAGCATTTATATATTTTATAATTAATAATAACAATTACATATTGTATTTTATAATTATTTATAGGTAATTTTAATTTTTATGTGTGTAAACCGCCCAGAGTCCCCTTTGGGGGAGATTGTCATACATCATTCCATTTGCTTGTTAAAAATCGTAAGATGTGTAAAAGATGTTCCAGATAAGACAAGGGTTATCTTTGCTAAAAGGAGGAGGAGGAGGAGGAGGAGGAGGAGGAGGAGGAGGAGGAGGAGGAGGAGGAGGAGGAGGAGGAGGAGAATGGGGGAAGAAGTAGAAGAAGGGGGGTTAAATGATAACAATTTCCTGAATCTTCTTTTTTTTCTTTTGACAAAGAAGATAAAAAGCCACACATTAAACTGGTAATGATGAAGTATGCAATTGTTTCTCAATTAAGCTACACGCTACAAAAAACCAAGTCCCCATATGTGAAGGAAAAAAATGGTGGATACTCTTGCATAGCCACAAGGAAAATAGATGATTTGAAGAAATATGCCATTAATTGCAGTTAACTAGGACTTGAGCATTTGGTTCAATACATCAGCACATCTATCTCTCATTAACATCATCTTGAGCCTAGGCAGTTTAGCATCGAAGAAAAGTTATTTACTTAAGATTTGCTTCTAGAATTAGTCAAAACTGAGATCATCCATGGTTGGAGGCAGTTGGCTAGGGAGGGAAGTTAGGACCTTTCCTGGTTAGAGAGAAGGTAGAATGTGCCAGCATGGATAGGGATGAACCTAACAATTTGGTGTGAAACTTAAAACAGAAATAATTATTTAGAAATAATACTTGCATTTAATTCTTTAGCTTGCAAATTTTTGAAAAGGGGCTTCGGGTCAACAATCCTCTTGGTTTACATATAAGCCAATCTGATTGGCTTACATACCTGATCCTTTGTAATCCAGGATCTTACTGGGTTTAACTATCTCACGTTAACAAATTCCTATTTGATACTGCTTCATCTTTGGTCCTTTCTGAAGGGTTGGCAAGACTCTTTTCCAATCTGGTGTCCTCTCGATGTGTTGAACTGGTATTTTTCCTTCGAACTAGGAGTCTCATGCATTTGGAAGAGTTTCTGGTTGGCTTCCTGCGTATTGCATAGCCCTAACCTTACCGACAGACAGATAAGAACACAATGTTCTAGTGCAGAGCTTTCCAAACTTTTCATGTTGGTGACACACTTTTTAGACATGCATCATTTCGCGACACACTCTTACAGCAGGGCACAAGGCAGACACTAGGACCTGCGCAGAATCACAGCAGGTTTGGAGGCAGCAGGCACAAGGCAGGCACTAGGACCTGCGCGGAATCCTGGCAGGGCAGGTTTGGAGGCAGCCAGGCACAAGGCAGGCACCAGGACCTGCGTGGAATCCTGGCAGGGCTTGGAGGCAGCAGCAGCCGACACACACCCAGACACTGCAGCCGACACACTAACGTGTCCCGACACACAGTTTGGGAAGCTCTGTTCTAGTGTGTAAGAACACTTTTATAGTGAGATGGGCGGTGTATAAATTTAATAATAAATAAAATAAATCTGAGTTGTTAAATTTAAATCTATAAGATGTGCTTTGGAAAGGAAAGAAATTCTTTAGTTTCAAACAATTTATGGACATGTAGAAAATATTAGCTGGGAAAGGTAGAAGGAAAGAGGAGAAGAAGATGACCAGCAGCAAGGTGGCTGGGCTTAGTTATAGTGGCAATGGGGGCACCATTGGAATACCTGACGGACCAGGTTAGGGGTAGAACATGATAGAGAAAATCTATGTGGTCGCTAGGAGTCGAAAATGACTCGGCACATAATCAATTAAAAAATCCTCAAGAAAATATTATCACGCACAACAAAAAGGTAGTATAAAGTTATTTGGTGAAATCACTGTGTTTTTGATGTTGTGTAGAGTACAACCAAAGTAATCTATAGCAGGGTTTTTCAAACTGTGCTCCAATTTCAAGCTGTGTTCCAAGGTTCAATGAGAACTTGATGGGGTTCTATAAGAGACTAAAGGGGGAAAAACTTCACTCAAATGCAACCATTTTTTCTATCACTAGAGTTCTCCCTCTTGATCTAATGGGATCTTCCCTGCCAGATCTAATAGGACGGGCTGATGTAATTGGGGAGAAGCGGTCTCTCAGTGACTGAGGATGACTTCTTCCATCACAGATCAAGACCTACTGCATTAAAAACTACTTCTCCGTTGGGTTCTTCACGCAATCTTCACTTCATTCTACCTTTATAAATTTTACTTATTGTAGTTTCAACCCAGTGCCTACCTTTGATATGGACCCATGCATTCATATCCTATCAAATTGCTTTGTTGATCTGCCCTTTTTCTTCTAGATGGCATAGGAAAATCTTAGCTGCCACTCTGGCTTGATATCCTCCAAATATTATTATTATTATTATAGAACAATATCCATAATTTAATACTACAGATAGTACTGTCTCTCTCAACTGCTGGTGACTTAACAGATACAATAATTTGTTTTGTTTGGGGAACAAAGCAGAAGTGGTTTGCCAATGTCTTCATCTGGGATGTTTTTCAGCTATTCTACAGCTGTGGGATTTCCTGGTGGAATCCAATCCAAATAATAATCAATCAATAATCAATTGATTAATAATAATCAATTAGCTTCTGAGCCCAGAAAAAGTCAGCCAGGTGCTTCCATCTACTGAGACCAGAGCTTTCCAAACTGTGTGTCAGGACACGTTAGTGTGTCGGCTGCAGTGTCTGGGTGTGTCGCGGCTGCTGCTGCCTCCGAGCCCTGTCAGGATTCCGCGCAGGTCCTAGTGCCTGCCTTCTGCCCTGCTGTAAGAGTGTGTCGCGAAATGATGCCCTGCTGTAAGAGTGTGTCATGAAATGATGCATGTCTAAAAAGTGTGTCACCAACATGAAAAGTTTGGAAAGCTCTGTACTGAGACAGTTTCCGAGGAGAGATCTTATTGGAGATTCGTCAACTGCATCCTTTCCATCTGCCTTTCTCTTTAGTGAAAAAACCTTACTAAAATAGACACCAAAGGAAAAGCTTCCGTGATTTCTTGCCACCCTTATTCATAACAATAACTCCTTCTTTGCGAATGACTCTATTTACCCAGGGCATGGTAATAATCAAAAACATGGAGGCAGTCCACAACCCTTTTAACAATGAGAGATTCACAAAGCTCAGCCATTGCTTTTTTCTCCTTAATTCTATTAGGGGATGTTCTGATGCTCTGCTGCTAAGCTGTAAAGGTAAAGGTTCCCCCCGCACATTTGTGCAGTCGTGTCCGACTCTAGGGGCCGGTGCTCATCTCTGTTTGTTAGCCGAAGAGCCAGCGTTGTCCGAAGACGCTTCCACGGTCATGTGGCTGCATGACACGCGCGGAATGCTGTTACCTACCCACAGAAGTGGTACCTATTCATCTACTCACATTTGCATGCTTTCGAATTGCTAGGTTGGCAAGAGCTGGAGCTAGTGCGGGAGCTCCCTCCGTCACGCGGGGCTAGGGATTCGAACCTCCGAACTTGCTGCTAAGCTGAGGGCCCTCTTATTGCGGTCATGATCTGTAAGGACTGTCAATTAGGTGAGCCAACCTGAACTGATAGGTAGATGTTATGTTATGAGATGTTATCTCATTCCCAGTCCAGATATCTTCTGGACCTTCACTTTTCTTCTCTGCTTTTGGTGCTGGTTTCTAAACCCCCAAACAGCTTGGGGCCAGAGTGTCTCCTTCCTTATGTACCTGCTTCGACAATTCTGAGACCTTCAGAGGTCCTCTTCTGCATGCCTCTGCCTAGGCAGATAGCTGTAAACCGGTTGTCAGAGACACCACACATGGAATGCCTTTCTTGAGGAGGATGGTCTAATGTAATAGACAGTATGTTGTATTCCCTAAGTTCTTTCTTTGTGATTAAGTGAATTTTATTATTTTCACTTGTTTTGGGGGAGCGGTGGTTTTTCTGAAATATTTTACATAACTTTGGAATCAAGCTGGATTATTGCACAGAATGCCACTACTTTTCCATATTCAGAAGCCCAGTGCTGCTGAGTGTAGATGTTCCATTTAGCTGTGATAGTTAATAATTTGTGTCTTCATGAATTTGCCAGATTAGTCTAGCCACAATACCATGTGGTAGGGTCCTAAGGTAGACAGGCTTTTATATTACAAACAGTAAACATATGTCAGTCCTAAATAATAGGAATGCAACTTGCCAGCTATGGAAATGTGCATTAACAGCAAAATAACCCATGAGAATTGCTGAAGCTTTAAGGAAACAAGATGTCATGAAAGACAAGCCAAAGAAGTCTGTATCCTTCAGAGATTTCTTATAATGAGGACAGGTAAACTGCAGCATTAGTGTACAACCTGTCATAATAGAAGAAAGGGTATGGTATTAGAATGGGAAAGAACCCTTTTTCAAAGCAATGCAGCATTTCTGCAGTTTGGTTGGTGGCTATGGTCCAAGACCACATAAGAACCTTGTAGGTCCAACCTAGTCAAGCTTCTTGATTCCCAACAAGAGCCAACTTACCCCAAACATCTTTCCACCTTCTTCCCCACTACCACCTGGAATTTGCAGGCATGCAGCTTTTCACACTGAAGGGAACATGCTCTTATTAATTTCACTGTTTCTGTTTTAGCTTTGCAGTAAAAATGGGCTAGCATTTCTCTGTCCATTTTTTTCTGTACCTTATGCCACCTCCTAATAGCAATACTGTACCTTCCTGATTTACAGAATAAGTGGGCATTAGTCTTTAGTTGGCTGATGGGATTTTTAATGGAAAAAGGTGGCTGACAGTGACTATTAGCAGAGACCAAACATCATCTGGGAGATAGCAGGATTTCTCGTTCACCCAGGTGCATTTTTCAGTTGTATGTTCACCCTCGCCAACTTAGACAATTGTGTCTAAACCAAAGGAACCTAATTGACAGACAAAACATTTATCTTGCCTGTCTCTGTTCTTTACATTTGGTTTGCACTGATGAAGTCTGAAGACCTCTGTAGAAATTGTTCTTTTTCAATATGCCAATAAATCTGTTCCAGGATTCCATATGCTGTTTAAGAAACCATAATCAAAACTATTTCTGTGAATGCTGAAGATCATGTCTGCCTTTAAAATTTGCAGTTCTTCATTTTACTTAATAGATGATTTGATGGGAGGGAGCTGCATATAATCTATTGTGAAAAAACAATATTATGCAAAATCTAGCTGCTTTGAGTCAGTTCTTATGACTGACATAAGGCATTATACAGAAATGGAAGGAAGGAAGTGCAAGCTCTCTACAAACACAGGTTTTCCATTAATTTAACTGCTGTGGAACTACCAACATGGACATCCATGGGGGGTCAAAAAAGTCAGGATGTCATCTTTGATCACAAATATTCCTCGCTACCAAGTGAATCCAAAGTCACAAATTCTCTGTGACTTATGAGTCACTCACTCCACAGCCACTGCTATGGGGAAGCTATAGAATGTTGCATCCTTTGTATTAACCTATGGGGCATTTATTCTGTACCTATTGTATCTTAAAATATTTCAAGAAATAATGCTGAGTCTGTGAGAGAAGTGAAACATCGATTTGGTTGGTTGAGAACTGATTCAGAGTCAGGGGTCTGGAGAGAGAAGGAAAACAAAGGCAAAGAAGGGAAGGTTAGTAGGGAGAGAATAATTATTTTGCTTGTGATCCTGCTGGGAGATCAGGATAGTTACTGCTGGAGGGAGAATAGGAAACTAAAGAGGCCACATTCAGGCCCAGCACAGGTCCAAATAACAATGCCTGGAAGAGGAAGAAGCCAGAGAGAAAAAGAAATAGAGAATAAAAGAAAAGGTTGATGGAATAGATGATACAGACCTCCAACTGTATCGGCAAGATTTGCAGTGGAGGGAAAAGCTGAAGAACGATGATTTTTATACTTGGATCTGAATTTACCTGTATTAAATGTTATGACCTCCATTCTATAATAAGGGTTATATTATGTGAGACAATACTAAGGCTGGGCACCAAGGGACACAACAAGGGTTGTGAGGAAAGAACCACTGTGTGAAGCCTTGAGGGATCCACGTCCCCTCGGACACTCAGCCCACCCCAGGCTTCCTCTACACAGGTGTTCATGCACAGCTGTTTTGCTCTGCAGTCCAAGTGGAAGTGTGAGAATAAGCTTGGGAGACAGGAGGAGGAGGAGCTGCGGCCAGACAACGGTCAGACAAGAGGCATCTCAGCCCACAGAAGGAATGGGGGTGTGGGAAACATCTCAGAAGGGACCTTCCCTAGTTTCTTGGGCTGTAAAGGCAAGGGGAGGGGGAGAAGTGCTTTGAGACTTGCAAGACTGATGTCAGCCCTTTGAGGTAGTCCAGACAAGAAAGCAAAGCCATGAGTACTAATAGTACCTTTACTGTAAAGTACAGTAACAGAATCTTGCAAGTCTCAAAGCACTTCTCCCCTCCCTTGTCTTTACTTTGACCCTTCCCGAAGCAAATGGACACTTCAATATTTCAGCTAGACTGCTTTGCTTCTGCAAAATGGCTTTACAAACCGTCCTTTGAAAGCTTTTCACAGCCCTGTGAAGTAGTGCTTCTGGGCCACAAAGAACATTTCTTTCTGTTTTCCTAAGGAAGTTTTCCAATTTTGCGTCAGATATGATTAAATTGAGACCCCACTTTTGAAAAGTTGAACAACTTTTGGTCATGTACTTGGAAGTCAAAATCCTACTGCACAGATAGGCTGGCTGCAAGACAAATGTTTTTAATGATTATGATAACAGCAGTCTCTTGTGGTTTTGTAAAGTCATCTGGTAGTCATCATAAACAGGCTTAAGGATCATCTGTATCTAAATCTTTTGGTGAAAGTCCCTATGATTCTCAAATTTAAAGGGAAACAGATTAAAAATAGATTCTCAAAGATGTTGGTGTCAGACATCCAAAAACCTAGTAGACGAATTTGTTTTCCCCTAGTGGCAACATTCTAGAAACATGTTTGTGAGAACACAAAGTTTCTTTGGGCAAAATCAATCTGATGAGTGGAATTGATCCATTTTAGATGGTGGGTGCCTTTGGAAGGAGAATTCTACAGAGATACTACATGGAATTGAAATGCTTGCATAGTACTGAAAGGCACTTCTGACATAGCTGTTGTGAACTATTGGGGCTTTTCCCCCTTAGATATTCTCAAAGAAAGAACTAGGAGTATCTCACGTTTGTCTGAGAGGAAAGGTAGTTTGCTAATCATTCAACCGTAGGGTTGGATAAAATTGGCCCAGAGGTGTAGGGACTGGAAAGAAGGTCTTTGCACAAGTTTGGAATCATCTCTGAACTTTTCTGGTCTCATGATGTCAACCGTGTTTGGGAGCTGAGGTGGATAATTTTTGGCCTGGTGGGGGCATATTTGAAATTGCAGCAAAGATAGCCCTTTTGTTGGCATTATATCATTTTGCAGAACATATGGGCAATCAGAAGAAATTTTTGTCTCATCCCCCCTTCCAGTTCCTATTAGGGTCTTTTCAATATAGCAGAGGAATGGTGGCTTGGCAGCTTAGTAGCTCATGGGCTTTTTGTTGAACAATTAAGCAAATGTACATGATGACTGACATGAACAAAGTGGAGGAAGATGTATATTCTTTCCTTTTGTATGGCACGGGGGCAAAAAAATTTTGTTTCTCCAGAAGCAGTGGCAATTCACTGTGCACAGGGCACTGACTGAATGCCCATCTTTCTACTTTTCCATTGGTCAGTTGAAGAAAGCACAGATTCAAACTTTTTCAGAGACTGGGGAATAAATGGTTGTGTTTTGGAAATTATTTAAGATTATATCAAGACAGATATTTTAATGTACAACCCAGATGGACAGTTGTAGAAATCTTACAAAACTTTCAGATGATCCCCTCTTTGTATAATGGACAACACATGTTTTATCTTCCTTCTGCATTTTTTTACTCTGAGAGGAGAATAATCCGTTTGGATAAAGCAACCTAAAACAAGTGTTATATCATTTACTAAAGTTGTGAATTGTTAATTCTTTGTGTGTTGGGGTGGTGATGGACTTCTTCATGATGGTCATTTTTCCCTTGCAGTTCAATTCCTCCAATAATCACACATGCCTGCTGCTATCACATATACCATTACCCTGTGCTATTTTTACTTCCCTATTTTGGAATTACATGGGCATGTAAATGGCTTAAAGATTGTACAGGAGGGAGGCAACATTGGAGAGAGAAGAGAGTGAGGTGGACAGGACCAGAATTAGGGTAAGCATCTTTTGACTACCCATATAATGTATGTAGCGTGTCTGCCTTGAGTTTTTGGGGATGTCAGAGGATCACAGTGAAGACTCTTGTTTGCTTGGGTGATCCAGGGCTCACGTTAGGGAGTAGAGGATGAAGCAGGACCAGTCCCTACAACTACTTTTGTACTCTCTCTCCTGTTTGCATGGCTTGACTTCTTGGGAGAAATAGCTTATTCAGGTTCTGATATGAGCACCAATGGAGCCTGGGAGGCCCTGGTGGTTGGTAGCTTTATAATGCAGTATCAGAAGCAGTTACTGAAAAACATTCAGTTGATTTCTTCTCCGTTCAAAAAAACTTATTCTCTGCCAGTGATGTGCTCATATCAACAAAGGTATTTTAACAACTGGTCAATGACATGGACAGTGACTGGGACAATGGCTGCATTTTATTTCCAGCTGCAGCAGTCATGGGAATTTGCATAAGGCCCTTCCAGGATCAACAAACTCTAAATAGAGCTCTTTGTCTTCAATTTCTGAATACTGAGGAAAAGTAGGTGAAGTGCATCTCTTACAGGCATATTTGCTTGGTTATGCTGCCAGAAAAGCTGTTGCCTGAAGCAACAGATGCCGGAAGAAAGCAAAGAGTTGGAGGTTGGAGGTGTGTGCTGTGTGAATTGTTCTGAACATGTTGCTTTCATGCTCAGTGGAGATCCCTGCCCATCACCAGTACTGCAGGAAGGTTCAACTGCCAATCTAGGTAGCTTTTATACAAAGAATAGGAGATAGGGGATCCATTTAATTTTTTGTCTCTGGAAACAAGTGCCTTAGACCATTGCAGTCAGTGTTCTGGGAAATTTACCACAGTTTACCACTTACTGTAGTAGAGTCACTGCAACTCCCCAACTGATACGCTATATTTGGTCTTATATATAAGCTTAGATGTAGACATAATCAGAGCCCAGTGATGTTTTTAGCTCCATACCCCCAGCATCCAACATAGCAAGATCTATCATTCGACAGTAAAAAGTTTTTATTCTCCATTTCACCAGTTATTCAGGCTCCTACCACTTCTGGTCTCCTCTTCTGGTCTTCAAGATCTTGAGTTGTTATTATGGCCCTGGGAAGGGTCCAAGTCATTCCCACTTGACAGCACCTCCCTCCTCACCTGTCACCCCTGACTATTACAAGTTGATAGACTGATGAGGCAGAAGGAAATGTCCATCTATCATCTATCAATCATCAATCATCTATCAATCATCTATCAATCATCTATCAATCATCTATCAATCATCTATCACCTATCTATCATCTATAAATCATCTATCATCTATCATCTATCATCTATCATCATCTATCTATCTCAATCTAGTGTATGTATCCACACATACAAATACACATCTATCAAGCATGTACTGTATATATGGGATGTGAAAAACACAAAGAGGCAATTTGTAAGTGCTAGCACATATAGATCTATTTATCTAGAATGTTTGATTTGCTGTGTATAAATTAGATTTATATGTAGTAGTTGAACACTCTAAGCAAAGAAGCGTGGGACACAAATGCATGGCTCACTTAAAAACAATGATGGAACGTGTGGCATATTAAAGATCAATATTGGTTGTGCATGGCAGCAGCTTTGCTGCAATGTGAAATCAAAAATCTGTTTGTGGAAGAAGAATAAGACAATAATAACAGGATAAGTCAAAAGAGGTTTCCCTGATATATTAGCCCTAGGAGACTAGAGAAACCTAGAGCTAAATTAGATTAATCTTTGACCTTCCTCTGTTTGTATTCATTGGGATGATGATAATTGCCTGCATGGAAAAATAGCATGGTATGTGAAATAGTTTTTCTTTAGCGTTGTCTCCAGGGAGATGGCACTAAGGAAAGGGAGAGTCCTTTCAGTTTATAGGTTATAATGGAGGAAGAAATCTTCCATGCATGATCACAAAGCCAAGAAATCCAGGGAGACTTGGGCCAAGTGTTAGCCTGGTGCTAAAAGGTGATGTTTCAGAGATCAGAGAATACAATCTTGTGGTGTAGGTGGAGGCTGAAGATGGTATCAGGTGAATCAGAGGAAAGAGCCTTTCTTAACCTTTTGAGTCAGTCAATGACCACGTTGGATGGGAATGTGGCAAGGTGAATTGTACTGAACAGCTTTCCAAACACACAGTCATCCAATTTCAACCGTTTACACTTGCCTTGGGAAAGAAGGGTGGCCCAGTAAATATGACAATAGTATTATCTACCTGGCACCAAGAATCCTGCACAAGTCAGATGTGTTCTCCAGGAGCAGAAATTCTCTCCTACTTCTGGGTAGGTGTGTGCATATCTGATCCAAGCTTTTTAGTATATGGGTAACTACTAAGGTAATTGTCAGATTTAGTTGAGACTGGAATGGTTCTAATTCAAATGCAAGAAGGATGGACTATCTGTCTGTTTGTAAGGCCAGGGGAATAGAAGTCATGAAGGCTTCCTTTGGTACTAAAATTTCATAGTTTTATAATTCAATTCCATCTTAAGACCAGGTAAAGAAAATCTCATTTGTTACCATGGATACAAGACATTATTTCCATTTGTTTGTTAGAGGCCTCATACTGTGTATGAAATTAAACTGTAACACAGTTTTATGGTGGAGAATTATCTCAGAAATGTCTAAGTGTAATGCCTGAACTGCCATTAAGTTGAATGGATTTTCATTTTCAGACAATATCAATTGCAAGATTGTTACTGCTATCCAACAGGGGATGGTATCTAGTGGTCAAAGTATATATTATTCACTGTTTGGATTTTTCCCATTCTAAAAATGTGGAAGACTCTTGAAAACTTGAAGAAAAGGGAAGAAAAAGAGAAAAAAGAACAGTTGCATAAATTTTTTTAAGCAGGGAAAGCATCTATTTCCTCTGACAGATGTTTTCCTTGGCTATAGTTTTTTTTTCCACCTCCAAATATGAGTTCAGGTCACAAGAACATGCAGGATTTCCTCAACTATTGCAGTAGATCCAAACAACTTTCCCTGAGTGAATGCAGATAATTTAAAATGTCTTTATCCTAAGGAAGCAACATTTGTTCTTTAGAAAATACCATCTTCTCTAAATTAGTTTTTCTATCTCATTTGAGGTCACCCTACAGAATGGTGAGCACTCTTGGGGATCAAATGCTCAGTAGCTGTGACATCACCAATAATTACCCCCACCCACCCAACTTCTGAACGGGAGTGAGAGATTCTACGTGTTTTTGTAGAAAAGTGTTTAAGATACATTTAATTTCTTCATGTTTAAGTCTCAGTGCTTCCTACTGTATCTTTCCAGATGCAACATTTCTTAAGTTTGTCAAAATATGCTTCTTTCTGCCTGGAAGAAGCTGGAGGACAGAAACACGATAAACAGAAGGCAATCCCCCTTCTTGAAGCACTGCCTGATTTGTTTCATGAATCTTTTTTAATTTAGCTTGTGATAGCATCTCTCCTTCCTCCATCAAGAACATCTACTTATCCTGACTGAAAAAAATGAAAATTTCCTATTCCCTCCAGGATAATCATCTCCTTCAGCAACAAGGACAAATTCCCATGTCTATAATGCAGATTTGTTGCTGACGTCATGGAAGCCAGCGGATGGTCCATGTCCACCTGCAGGATCCATAATATGTGTGGTCTCTGTGTAACCACAGCGTTAAATCTAGATGAGATTACAGCCTTCTCTTCCTAAAGTCCAGTGACTTTTGGGTCAAGGATGCCAAAAACTTGGGGAATTCCAAGCAACATTCAAAATCTCGGTGAAATTTCAGCCCCTGAAGAAAGATGATTATTTTGGCACCTTCACTGTGGACAATTTGGAGAATTCTTGTGGACCCCCAGTGGTCTAAGGACCACAGGTTGGATTCAGTTGCTTTCTTAGGGGCATAAATAAGATAATGAATGGCAATTCTCAATTGCCCATGTGACCACATGGGAATGTTCTAACTGGGGTAGACTAAGGCTACATTTAAAATATACTCTTTGTAGTGCTAATGTGATAATCTATGCTAATTTCATAGAAAACCAGTTATATGGTAGCAAGGTTTGCTCTGTAAAGCTGCACTTTGAGAAGCGAAGGCTATTGCCAGTGCTTTCACCCAAGACCTTTTCCGCGGCATCTTCTAAATGATAAGCTCCTGCCACTAATTTAAGGTTGCTCCTCCTTGGTGGAACTAAGTTCAGCAGAACTCAGCCCGTTTTCTACCACGCTTTAGGTAAGGGGCATGGTGGCTCAGCGGGTAAGACGCCACGCTTGTCGATCGGAAGATTGCAAGTTTGGAGGTTCGAATCCCTAGCCCCGCGTGATGGAGTGAGCTCCCGCACTCGCCCCAGCTCTTGCCAACCTAGCAATTTGAAAGCATGCAAATGCAAGTAGATGAATAGGTACCACTTTGGTGGGAAGGTAATAGTGTTCTGCGTGCGTCATGCCAGCCACATGACTGTGGAAGCATCTTTGGACAGCGCTGGCTCTTCAGCTAGCAAACAGAGATGAGCACCGGCCCCTAGAGTTGGACACGACTGCACAAATGTGCGGGGGGAACCTTTACCTTTTTACTACGCTTTAGACAGTTGTACCTGCTGCATGCCTTGTACAGTCTGCTGCAAAAACTGTAGCTGCTGGTCTTTTGTCAAGCTTTCCTCCGTGCGAAAAAGCTGCCCTTTCTCTTGTTTGAGAAGTTCCACCTCATTTCGGTATGCGTCGAGTTGCCATCGGAGACTGTCGTTCTCTTCCTTCAGGGCGTAAGCTTGAGCAGCTAAGGCTGAGAGAAGGAACAGACTCTGGTAATTAAGATGAAAGAACAAGATATGACAGATATTATGCTGGGTTGAGCTGGAACAAATAAAGGGCCAGGGAGTTGCAGCTGCTTCTGTCAAAGAAATGAAACTCCTGCTCTCTTGAGTTAGCTTGTTGAATGTATCTTCTTCTACAGAATTACAACAGTTTACAAATTAAGGGAATCTCCAGGGCCAACTTTCCATTAGACAGAAACTTCTCTGTCCGGTAGACCCACAGACACTCAAGTAGACCAGTTAACAGGCAGTTGGTAAAACATGGCTGAGACTCCTAACAAAACATAATTTATATTAACCATCGCTTGGATCCCAAATCCCGATTCAAGTTTGCACACCAAGTAATGCATCGTTTTTTGCATTACTTGATTGCTTTTATTTTCTTTAAGCACCCGGGGTTCATTAACTCAAACATTCTGCCGAATCTTGGTTAACACAAACCATAATTTACAAGCCAACTACAGGAAATCCCTAACTATGGTTTGGTGTGATGTTTGATCTGATCCAGGAAAAAGATAAGATTAGCAAAACAGATAGACCTGAGCAAGACATCTTTGCTTTCTTTGTAGGGAAAAGAAGCTGACAATTGAAATGTATCCAGGATGGTATTTATTTAAGACTTAGGAATGAATCTTAATATTTTGGAATTGAGCTGTTTACCTATTATATTACACCCTTTTCAGAAGAGTTTATCTTCAACATTATTCTAATTCAAGAAAAAATATTGGTATTGTTGTGTTTGGAGAGATTTTGCCTTGGAACACAAAGATGAAAACTTTCCCTTCTTGGTTCCTCAGCCCAGCAATACCAAATGTCTGAACCTGCAGGAAAAAATGAGTAGCAAAAATAAAATGTGACCGTGTGCTTTCCTGCCTGTTGAATGTTGGTGCATCCTGAACTTTATTTCTTCATATCCTGAATTAATTGAATATTATTTCTAATCTTTTTTCTGCTTCTGGTCTCATTTATACAACCATTTTGGTCTGCCGATGGCCATACCGACTTTTGGTCTTCAACTTGCATCTGCAAAGTCGTTCCCCACCCCAATTTGGCTCGACATTGGCACTGAAAAATATGCACGACCTTGGAGCAAAAAACCTGGATGGGAAAAGCTAATTATTCTAGATCACAGGATCTATTCCGTTATGCCCTGAATATGAGTCCTGTTTTCAAAGAGCCTCATTCTGACTGGCCTTCAAAGAGAAGGCTCCTTTCATCAGTTTGAAAGCCTCAAGATTGGAACATGCACAAATGTTTCATGCATTTCTGAGTTGCCAGCTAGCTTAATTTTTCTTTTTTCTTCTGAGTCAGCTGTGCGAGCTGAACATTTATTACAAACATTTATTCTAAAGCATTTATCTTATTTCTGAAGTGAAAGTAATTATAGAGTCCCTCAGGTTGAGTGAGACTTCAACCATATTGTCTTCTTAGCAACCAACGCTAAAGCGCTTTGCTTTCTGGAATGGTTTTCAACTTCCCAGCTGCCTATAGCTGTGGGATTCCCTGAGAGTCTCTCATTCAAGTACTAACCAAGTCTGACCCTACTTAGTTTTTCAAGATCAGCCAAGTTCAGCTGTGCGTATTGCCTCCTGCTGTGACCAATTACTGAAGGATCAGACTGTAAAATGAGCTACCAAAATTACTCATGAAGCTTATCATATTTCCTTCTTTAAAAACAGGCAAACACAGTTTCTGTTCAAAGACTGATTTGACATGTTGCTTCTCTGATAATGAATTTTTAAAAATCGGGGGGAAAAAAATCTGAAAAAATGGCAATATTTTGGATCAAAAGTTGTTACACTGTTTTGTTCTCAATACACAGAGGATCTCTAACCTGTCTTCAAGTGTCCTGCAGGCTTCTCCATGGGTTAAAAAAACATCAAGAAGCCATGACTGTGTGATTGAAGCCCCACCTCCTTTTTAAATGGGACATGTGTAAAAAAATAGGTGGGACTCAGTTATGCAGTTGCATCCACCATCTTGATTTTTTGACCTCCCCTCTGAAAACCTTGGTGTCTTGCATTTGTAATGGACTACTGTGTAGTAGGACCCATTCCAAGCTTAACAGGTTCTAAACTTAACATGGTTGCACATGTCCTAGCCAGAGTAATATCATAAACTTGCAAAAGATTTGAAGACTAACCAAAGAACTGACAATTGTTTTTGACTGTGAATGAAATTGACGTGCTATTACTTACACTTACTAATTAAAGCCCCGTGGATCAGGTAGTAGTTTTATCTAGAGCAGAGCTTTCCAAACTGTGTGTCGCGACACACAACCAGGAAGCGCTGATCATCATCAGCGCTTCCGGGTTTTCCCGCGGTGACACACCAACGGAAGCATGCAAAAACTGAAAGCGGTAGCAGCGCTTCCGGGTTTTTGCGTGCTGCCGCAACGGCGGCACTTCCAGGTTTTCCCGCAGCGACACACCAACGGCGGTTGGTGTGTCGCCGCAGGAAAACTTTGGAAAGCACTGATCTAGAGATTTGAACAAGTTAAAAATGTTAATGGTTTACAATTGTGTCTCCTGAATAAATTGAATAAAATCATCCCTCAAAATGAAACTGGTTCATAATTACCATGAGCTGCCTCTTTGGGAACCTGGAGTAAAATTAATACCAGTTGATATTGGCAGATTAACATAGTCTTCTTCTAGCTTAGAAGATAATTTAAAAATTATTTACATATTTCCTGGACTGATGAAAAATGCTTTGGAATTAAAAACAATTTGGCATGTAAGTAGTCCATTTGATATTTGAATTCATTTTCATAAGTTAGGATCATTTAAGCACAACAGCAACTGATCATATTTATAAAATACACAATCTCACCATTAAGTATAATTAGCAATTGTGATTTTGAAACCTTTTAAAACTACCCTTTGTTCTGAAAGGTGAAAGACATGTTTTAAAACTAAAAGGAAACAATGAATTTTATGTTAATGATGTATTTATGGATTTGATATCACTTGGGGCTTACTCACAGAGAGGTGAGCACAGAATCGCTACATAATCTGGAGATATGTTTCTGTAGCTACAAGGTTCAAGCTCTTAGGGTGGTTAGCTTATACACACACACAGACATACAAATGGTAGCCGTAACACCATGTACAGGTAGTCCTCACTTAACGACCAGAATTGAGACCAGAATTTCAGTTGCTAAGCGAAGTGGTCATTAAATGAATCTGATCCGATCTTACAACCTTTTTTGTGGCAGTCATTAAGCGAATCACAGCAGGTGTTAAGCGAACCATGGTCATTAAGTGAATCACGTGGTTCCCCATTGATTTTGCTTGCCAGATGCCAGCCGAGAAGGTCGAAAATTGTGATCATGTGACCATGGAACACTGCGACGGTCATAAATGTGAACCAGTTGCCAAATGCCCAAATCGTGGTCACGTGACCGTGGGGACACTGCAACGGTTTTAAGTGTGAGGACCGGTCGTAAGTTGGTTTTTTTATCACCATCGTAAGTCTGAACTGTCACTAAACGAATGGTTGTTAAGCAAGGACTACCTGTACCTGTTATGAAGCCTGGTTCCATTCTTTCACAGAGCTCAACAATCTCATGTTCTCAAAACTCCTCTATAATTTAAATAAACGTGAGGACATTTTTAGTACATACCAAGGAGGAGCAAGTGGTAGAGTGGCATTCCTTAAACTATTTCCCTCTCCCTATTTCATTCTCCCTTATATACCTGCATGTGACAACCACTAGAAGGCAGCAGAGAGATACAGAACATTGTAACACTTTGCTGATACCTGGTGGTCATTCAGAGTTTTCCCACCCAGACTGGTAAGCTTTACCATGTAGAATTTTATAGGGTCAGGTAATAAGAGTTATTAAATATGGACTTACCATTTGAATTATTATTTTAAAAGCCTCATTTGCCTACTTCTCAAGCTTAGTACAAGCAATAAAAGCCAGTTAATAGTTAAATTCTACAGTCTTCCAGGAGTCAAATTATGTCTCTTACCTCCTTTCTTGGGTTGAGACCGTGTACAAAAATGCACGGTCATTTTCCTTGCAGATTGCAGCTGGTTTGGAAGTCATCTTTCTCTCCCTGCTTCTCTCTTTTCTGCCACATAATCTTGGACAAGAATTGCAAACTACCCTGAACAGCAGAGTGGATGGTTTTGTCCATCCCCAAAAGTCAGTTTTCTCTTAAAGGAATCAGGCTCACATTCTGAAGTCAAGCAAGGAATCACTGTTTAAATAGTAGTGCTCAACCTCCTGACTTCCATCTACGCAAAGGGCCACCTTGACGTGTTTTAGATGTCTCCTCAAGACCCATTTCTTTATCTAGGTCTTCCTTGTGTAAGAAATGACCATGGACTTAAAAAAAAATAACGCTCCTTTATTGTTATTATTAATTGTCCAAAGGTATTGTTTTAATTGTTGCATTTTATTTTTGTGCAATGCTTTGTCAAAAATTCACACCTGGGTTTGAGATGCCTCTTGGTGTGGCCTCTTATTGACTGCTTAGTCAATACGTTTATCCTAAAATACTCAATTAGGGATGTGCAAAACTTCAAAAAGGTGCTTTGCTTTGAATGCAGCTCTCCAACTTCTAAATACAAAGCATTCACTTCACTTTGCGTCTGAGCCCACTTTTGGAACTGCTGGCTGAGATTTTGAGGTGTCACTATGCCCCACATTGAACAGAATTGGGTTGCCTCTTGAACTCAGTGAGAGTTGTCCTACCTCTATGGGGTAAAGTGCTTTAACTGAGGCAAAACCAAGCTGTGTTACAACGGGCTGACAGTTAATTTATGGCAAAAATCCTTACTTCCTAATCATGCTCTTTGATATCCTTTGCTCCTTCAAATTAGATTTGACATGCACTAAGGGACAAATTCAGCATTGCAAATGAATTCTGAAACATTCCTGAGTTTCAGACCCTACATGACCTACAGATTTGTCCTGCAAAACTCTGCAATCCAGCCATTTTAATGGAATAGAGCCAGTTTGGTCTAGTGGTTAAGGCAGTGCTTTCCAAAGTGCCGCCGTTGGCAACACACCAACGGCGGCGCGGGGGTGGTGGTGCGCGCATGCACAGCGGTGGCCTCGCTAAAACACGGAAACGCTGATGGCGTGCCACTGCCGTTGTTGCTGACACCGCCGCCGTGCACACTGCCGCCGCCGCGCACGCCCCCATGCCGCCGCTTCGCAACACACTAAACTGTATGTTGCGACACACTAAAGTGTCACGACACACAGTTTGGAAAGCTATGGGTTAAGGTGCTGGGCTAGAAACCAGGAGACTGAGCGTTCTAGTCCCGCCTTAGGCGTGAAAGCCGGCTGGGTGACCTTGGGCCAGTCCCTCTCTCTCAGCCCAACTCACCTCACAGGGTTGTTGTTGTGGGGAAAATAGGAGGAGGAAGGAGTATTAGGTATGTTCGCTGCCTTGAGTTATTTATAAAAATAATAAAGGCGGGATAGAAAATAAATAAATAAACAAATAAATTATAGATATTAGACATTTCTAGATCCAAATCTCCTGTCCTGCTTACAATATTTTTTCTTCCCCAAACATTGCCCACCTGATTCTAGACTGAGACGCAAACCTGAGATCTGAAAATCTGCCAATGAATTTTAGTCATTCAGATGGAAATGGTGGAGCAGAATAAAAATATATGAAATGCAAACGGCTGGAAAAATGTTGGCACTACAGAAGCATTACTGCATTAAGTAGCATTGAAAGACACTTAAGTCATTTCCTTAGGAAACTGCACTTGGCTCCTTTTCAATTTAGAATGGCAGTTTTATGATCATGACTGATAGCAGGTGTTTGTGGAGAAATCGATTAGTATGCAGAGATGAAAATTACATTTAGCAAATGAATTGCACCGTCTGCAGTGTGGGTTGAAATTTGTGTAGCAAAATGCAGGAAACTATAAAACAGCACTATTTAAATAAATTATTTCAGCATAAATATAGGTAAGGATGAAAAACGTGTTATCTTTTCATGGTTTAGAGACATTGCTGTAGCTAATAGACAAACTTTCTGCTCAGTTCCTAGATCTGGCAACCACAAGGACTGTTTAGCTTAGCAAATATTTTGGAAAGTTTAATCTGGGATTGTAATAAAATCACATTCGTGATAAAGGAGCTGTAATTAAATGCATAATCTCAACCAATTCTTTGAGCATTTGTAACCAATGGCACATTATTTATTCCTTCTATTCCTTCTATAATTGTCATATGGAATACTGTACTATGGAATATTTAAAGGCCATCTGATGGAATTACAATTGTTTAATTATAAACAGTGTGAGCTTAAAAACATATCTGACTTTCTGAAAAGTCCATTTTCCCATGTAGAATCAAAAATAGAATGCCAAAATATTTGCTCTATTGTGGTCTTCCCCAATATGGTACTTTCTATTTCTGATGGGGTTGCAATCCTCATCAGTGAGGTCTGGCTCAGCTAAAACTGTGTTAGATTTAGTAGACAGTAATAAGTGTCTTCCCAATATCCATAGGCAATGGGCTTTCTGCATCCACAATGCCTCTTTTCCTTGGAGAGAAGATCTACATTCTATACAATTTGATATTTCATGTTAGAGAAATCTATAGGTGAAAGGAATATTCGTTTTTCTTTATCTGTAGAATTTTCCTTATGGGGAGGTCCCTTAGTTTATTAATGGAGAATATGTTTCACTTGTTAATAGATCCCAATCCAATTCTTGATATAACACCACTTACAAAAACTTCAGATGATTAGGGGCAAGCTTTCAGACTTCGGTTTTCAGTGTTGAAGGGCTGTGGACAGCCAGAGCAGAAAGTTCAACACCACTTGAATTAATCTGGTAAAAGGAAGCATTACAGTCATGGGTGTCTTCTGGGGGCCAAGGTGGGCAAATAACAATAGTTATCAATAGTTATCACATCATTGCTTGCATCCTTACATCACATGTCATTACACCATTGCACTCTTTGTCATGATGTTGACATCATCCTACCCTGTTACAGAAGCCACTGACTATATCAACATACCCAATTAGCAACAGAGCTATAAATTTGCTTCTCATTTGATTTGCCAGAAATTATCTAATAGCAGTTTGTAAGACACATGGGTTTTGAAACGTTCTGCTAATGCAGAGCTTTCCAAACTTTTTATGTTGGTGACACACTTTTTAGACATGCATCATTTCGCAACACACTCTTACAGCAGGGCATCATTTCTCAACACACTCTTACAGCAGGGCACAAGGCAGGCACTAGGACCTGAGCGGAATCGCAGCAGGTTTGGAGGCAGCAAGGCACAAGGCAGGCACTAGGACCTGCGCGGAATCCTGGCAGGGCTTGGAGGCAGCAGCAGCTGTGACACACCCAGACACTGCAGCCGACACACTAACGTGTCCCAACACACAGTTTGGAAAGCTCTGTGCTAATGCCTCATCTCTTCAGTCTTTACATTTAACAATATATCATGAGGTTTTGATCAGTGGAATAAGGAGCATACATTTTTTTTTCTTTACTTAAACAACATAAAACATTTTGGAAATCAATTATTCTAACCACAATAACTAAGGCAGGTACCCTATTTCTATAAATGTCAATATCTGAATTGGGACAGTAGCTAGACCAGAGCTTTCCAAACTGTGTGTCGTGACACAAAAGTGTGTCGCCACACACAGTCTGGTGTGTCGCCACACAACCCGGAAGCGCTGATCATTATCAGCGCTTCCGGGAGCAGCGACACACCAACTGCAGCAAGCAAAACCCGAAAGCAGCAGCAGCGCTTCCGGGTTTTTGCGTGCTGCCGCACTTCCGGGTTTTCCCGGGGCGACACACTAACGCCGGTTGGTGTGTCGCCGCGGGAAAAACTTTGGAAAGCCCTGAGTTAGATAGAACAATAGATTTTTATTCCTTTTGTTTCTAATGTCTGATTTGCACAATTTCCCTCACATCTCTTGAATAAATTGCTTTGTGAAATATACTGGAGTTCTGACTTTAGCAATGCTGAATATGTGATCTAGTACTGGCTTTGCTACTGAATGGATCTCAGCTTTAAGGAGGGGCTAAAAAGGTTAGATGATGGAAGGTAGGCAACCTTCATGTCTCTAAATATCAGTTATCCTGGTCCAGAGAGTAGGAGATAGTGACAACAAATTACCATTCCATCAAGATGTGAACTTTGACGCTGTAACATCACCCCAGGAGAACTGAGGCTGATCAAAGACAGAATTAAACAGTTCTAAATTCACAACCTGATCTTCATTTCTAACAGGCTACAAATACTCTTTTGCCTGAAAGAATATGCAATGTAAATTATTTCTAACTTAATTTCTAAGGCATCTTTCAAATTACAGGTGGTGGTTCATGTCACTCACTTGTATCTAATCAAAGAGTAAAGCTGGGCTAGACATTAAATTCAAATTCCTTTAAGATAATTTAAATGAGAACACAATGCATTACTGTATTAAAAAAAACATGTAAGCTCTGGTGACAATTTAGGAAAGTAGTACTAATAAGATGCAGTAAATTACACAGATCAGGTTGAGATATTCAAATTATTTTTAAAATAGTTCTTCTCCCTCACTTGCTTTGGGAAGGATTTGAATGGGATTGTGGGAAGTTTACTAGCTGACTCTCCACACTGATAATGAATGAAAGAACCACATGGTTTGGTTGATGCATGATGGGGTCTGATATGGGGTGTCAGGATGTCACCCATGCCATCCTGCCATGGCGCCAGGAAGCATCCCACCAGTCTGGTAAAACTCACAGGGTCGGTTGGGGGGTACTTTGCAGTAAAACCACCAGACATGTAAGCGGAGACTTGGTGTATTCACAGAACTGCAAATTATGTTAATCAAAGTATCAAGGTGAGCGATTCAGCACCCAGGACAGATCAAAGGACGATACTGCCGCGTTAGTTGATTCGGACCAAGAAAGAGAAAAACTGAGAGACGAAGGGAAGGGCGATCGAGCAGTGAATCCCAATGGGGGGGGGGGAACTTGGAGATTATTAAACTGTTGGTTGTGGGGGCTTGATTCACTCGAGTCTTTAATGTGCAATGGATCACTGTCTTTAATAAAGATTCCTTCATATCCCTAAGTGGCTTGTGTCAGGAACTCTGATTTAATAGTCAACGGATTGGGGACATCACATGGGGTTTTCCAGCTTTAAAACAGGAACAGGCTGGTATAACTTCTGGAACACTAAGGCAGTGCATATTGCATAGTTATGCTGATTTCTCACACATCCACATTCAGAATCCCTGGAGGCTTTGCTTCAACCACCAGCCCCTGACTGCTTCACTGAAATACTCATGACAAAGAGTTTATCCAGATTAATCTTTATATTCATGATTCCCATCCATTCATTCACCCATCCAACAACTGAGGAAATGATCACCTGAACAACAGCAAACCAATATTTGTAAATGTCAAGTCTGAATTAGGCTAAAGATTTAAGACTAAAGACTTAGCCAAAAGAAGGGCTATCAGGATAGAGTAGGTAAAAAGGACTTCCGGTGGGAACATGGCCGACTGAACAACTGTCCACGAGCTCCGTGGGCAGAACTGACAGCAGAGGCTTTCTTTCGGGCTCGGGCAGGCTTTTTCCTGAAGGCCAGAGCTTTTTCATGAATAAAGAAAAAGCTTGGAATTTCCCCATTTGCTCTCCAACACACCGTTTTGCAGCCAGAGAATAGCAAACAACGTTCGCGATGATCCGGTAAGAGATTACGGGAGGCGGGGATATCACCATTTCCACGCCGCACTGTAACCTTAAAAGGACATTAAGGTCGAGCCACCCCATTTCTAAATCACCCAAATTATATATATATTTTAAAGAGAGGCTTTCTACAGCAAGAAAGAATGGACTCTCTTGGTGCTTATTGTTTCCGGATTAAATTTTTAATTTTTAAAAAAGTTTTGGCTTGTTTTCCCGTTTAAAGACTAAGGAGATTTGAGATTAAATAATTGCCTCCCTGCTATTATTTTTGTATTGAATTTGGAGGATTTAATGTTTTCCTACACACTGAATCTGCTGTTATAAATCTTTAGCCCTCTGTTCACTTTCTCTGAGAGCTGCTTGTTACCATACCTTCTCCTGTTTCAATTTCACTCGGAAGTCTTTCATTAACTCATTAACTCCTATCTGCGCGAGTCAAGTATCTAGGGGGCACCATAATCTACTGCCTGAATCATGGAAGATTTTAAGGAGACTCTCTCAGAGTTCCGTGGTGAGCTTTGCTCTGACTTTAAACAGATCCTTTATGATAACTGTCAAGCTATTCTGCAGAATATTCGGGACATTGCGGAAGATATTATTTCTAAAGTGTGTCATCTGGCTGAAGATGTGATGGAAGAAGGTGAAGATTTTTACAAGGAAGGAGATCTTTCTACTGACAGCAAGACTGAAGCAATGCCAGATGAAGATTGTATTTTGGTGCTGAAGGGGTTAAAGCGAGAGCCTGAGCTGCATATTACAAGGAGAATTGTTTTTCTGTGGGAATGTTATGGCTTTCTGAGAAAATGTTTTGGGAGAGAAGAGAATCTGTTTTGTGGGAGTTTTTTTTTTTTGCTGAGAACTGTGAGTTTTTAAGGGGGGCAGTTGGGCTGTTTGATTTTTGCAAGAAAAATGCCCTGTGTGTAATAGGGAGATATGTAAATGTCTTGGTAAAAAATTAAGAATGTCTAATTGGATTGATAAGGAGGCTTTTATGGTTTTATTTCTTTTTTATGATTTGGATTAAGATTTATTAAGATTTATTGGATTCTTTTAAAGGTTTGTTTGATTTGTAAGATTTATAAGGTATATATAAGGTATAATAATAATTGCTTTGTTTTTTCTTAGGTTAAATAAGGTTAAGACTGTGGTAGTATTACTAATTATAAAAGCAGACAATTTATGTTCTTATAATTTGATTTTTATTATAGTGGATAGAAGTATATAGAATAGTGGTAGGAAGGAAATAATTAAATAAATGTTTTGGGGGAGGGAAGATTATATATATATATATACACACACACACACACACACACACACATAAACAAACACATATATACATATACATACACACACACATATATATATACTCTGTGTGTGTGTGTGTATGTGTGTATTCATTCTTTTTTTAAGGGAAATGAGCAATTGTATTAGTGATTTGTATATGTGCTAATGGAAGAATTTATAGAAATAATGTGATCTTGGTTTGATATAGAGTAAGGGATTTAATATGGAAATTGCTGTATATTCTTGTTGAAAGTTGGAAGTCATTTCTATATGTAATCTTCAAAATTCTTTTTTCTCGTGTTTCACACCTTTTTAGTTTTTTTTCTTTTTGTAGTTTTTTTCTTTTTTGTAGTTTTTATCTTTCCTTCAAACTTAATAAAATTCTTATAAAAAAAAAGGAATGACAGGAGGAAGAGCCACAGACTAGACAATAGTCAGATAAGAGGCAGCTGAGCCCACAGAAGGAATGGCAGTGTGGAAAGCATCTCAGAAGGGACCCTCTCTAGTTTCTTGGACTGTAGAGGCGAGGGGTGGAGATGTACTTTCAGTCTTGCCAGATTCTGTTAATGTAGCCTTACAATAAAGATACAGCTAATACTTCTGGGTGTGCTTCTTGTCTAGATTACCTCGCAAGGCTGAAAACAACTTTGGTTATCCACTTTCTTGCATTAGATACACTAGAATGGCTAAGCCCCTTGCCTTTTAATTGCATTATATGTAATCACTAATTTTGGCTCAAAATCTGCACTGACATCCATTTCAATGGAGTTGATGTCCTACTGAGTAGGTATTCTTCTCATTACCATACATTCTTTTCTATCTAAATGGCAACTTCCTTTTAACTAAAAGACACTAAGGAAGCAATGCTGTAATCTCTTAACCTGGGGTACTTCTGACTCTGAATAGGTGGTACTTTATATGGTTCACAGAACATCAAATAATTCAAACATACTGTAAAACTATCTTATATATGATTAGATAAATCTTCAGCTTCTCAGGAAACCCCTGATCTTTTCTTATTTAAGATACGGATGACCACAGAACCTTACATTCACACACAAAATCCCATGTGTTTTTCTACTGAGCTACGGACACAACCACAGATGTCCAGAACATGAGAAGAGCCCTATTGGATTAAGCCTAGGCCTATCTAACCAGCATTTCATCTTACATAATGGCCCTCAAAATGCATCTAGGAAGCCCACAGGAGGAAATCAAGACCACCGTCCCCTCCCATTGTTTCTCCGGTGCACCTAATATGTAGATGTGCTACCCCCATGCTGGAGGCAGTACCCATCCTTAAAATTAGTAGCCATTAATGGACCTCCTTCTAGGAATTTGTCTTAAGAATTTACCCCTTTTGGAAGCCATTGATCCTAGCAGCTGACATCACACCTTGTAGTAGCAGATTCCATAGGCTGATTACATGCTGTGTGAAGGCATATTTCTTTTTATCTGTTTTCAATTATCTACTAGTTATTTTTGCTGACTGGCTTGTAGTCTAGCATTATGGAAGATGGAGAAAAATTTCTCCCTTATCATCTTTTATTGACCATGCATAATTTCATAAACTTTAATTATATCTCCTCGTAATGTCTTTAAGTAAAATAGCCCCAAGTGTTGCATCTTGTCCTCATATAGAAGGTGTTAAAGACCCAGATTCTCTTGGCTGCCATTTTCTGTACCTCCTCCAGCTCAATATCCCACCTGAGACATGGATGCTGCAGAAGATAATTAAAAATGACTTAATTCCATTCTCTCTAAAATACAACTACCCTTCTTCCCCGCCCCCTTTTTTTTGTTTCTTCATCAATGGTTTGATTGCTTTCTTGAAGTTACACTTGGAGATTACTAGACATTTTGAGATATAAAATTGCTCCACACTATATTTGTAAAGTATGGAAACAGTAGTTGTAATTAATATAATCCTCAATGGTGTGTTAAATGACAGAGCGAGATAGAGAGGGAGACAGAGAAAGAGTCCAAAAGATTTCCCGCACTTCAGGCATGATTTTAAACATTTCCTTTAAAAGGTTAATTCATCAGTTGGTGATGTTTTATTCTCATCCAGAAATTGCATGAAAATTTTCCTCAACTCCTCAAGTGCCATTAATCAAACGTAAAGTGCTTTGCCGCTCTTCAGCTGAGAAATGGAGCTGTTTGGGGCCATCTCATGAGGTGATTAATAATGAAAGAAGTGGGGAAAAATGCCTATAGTGTATTTTGTTTAAATTATTATGTTTCTGTTGTCTTAAACCCATAAATCTCCAATCATGAGGGGAGTCTTCTTAAGGAGCTATAAACAGTTGCCTTGAGAAAATCTCTGCCCCATCTGAATGGGACTGAGTTACAACCAGTTTTCTCCAGGCCAAGATATAAGGATGTACCTTAGAGAGAGACCCAAGGTCTTGTGGATTTGAACTTTTCTCTTTGACTGGCAGTTCTTCCATCCACAAACATCAACTGCTTATGAAACATTCCTCAGTTTCAAAAATGATTCCCCCTATGAAATTGGGAATAGGAGAAGGTACTCTTTGGAAAATCATAAACCTTCCTTGGGCAACTGATGCAAGTCTTTCATTCTAGGCCTTAATATTTTATTCATGCTTTCTACTGGATACTGTGCAGGGGTTTTACCAAACACAACAATTTATTATTGGACCATTATTTAAGATAATGCTTTTTAGTAGCATAGAGAAAGCGTAGATTATGTTGCTAGCTGTAGATGTCTCTGTGCCACATTCCTTGATTATAGCAAGATCAGTTTGGGTCCATAAATGAATATGCAACTAGAATCATGATTGATTTGATTGGTTATGTTGAAAAACTGGGATGATTAATGAAGGATGTGGGGTGCTAAAACATTTTGAATGTGGGACATGCCATTTTTTGATCATGTCAAGAGTGGGTCACAGAAAAAATGGAAGAAAAGGAAAGAAGTGAAAGAAACAAGAGTGACAGTAGAATTATTGCATTAAAAGATGGTAGGAATCGTGTATGAAAAAAGCATTAGAAGATTGATCCCCTAAAATATTTTGAAAAATAGATGTAAGGAAAGAGGATGTGGAAACTGCTTAGAATTGAGTGAGACTGAAGAGTATGGAGTTATGCTAATAGGAAGTATGAAAAAGGATGCTTGATAGAATGATTGTGTGAAAGAGGCTATGAATGGGGAAAATGCATACTGTATAAGAAACAAAGGAAGAGAGAAAGATGTTGTATACAGAAAAAAACAAAGTGGCAAAGAATGCAGGCAAAGAGAGTAAGGAACAGTGAATGTTAAAAGAGAGAGAAAAAATGCAAAATTTTGATGAAAATAAAAAGTTGGTTTGGACATGGGTGGAGAGGGCTAATATGAGGAGGTTCCAGCAAATGGAATTAAAAATAAGTGATTAAATGATTTGGGATAAACTGAAGTAAGGGAATGCTGGAAATAATATTTTAGATATTTGTATGGACCAGTGATATGTCAAAGAGGGGAACTGAAACAAATGCCATAAATACAGAGAAAAATGAGTATAAGAAAAGTGTATGAGAAAATAACTGTAGTGAGGATCTTGAAAAATTGAAAGGCCAAAGGTGTAGACTGCAGCAATGTTACAGTGTGGATGCAATTTCCTTATGGAGTGACTGCGCAACTGATTGAAGACTGTATCTGTCCTTCATGATTAGGCTGACCATATGTCCCATTTTGAACGGGACAGTCACATTTTTTTAACATTTCTGGACCGTCCCGTCATTTTAATATAAAAGTCAATTTTGTCCCATTTTTTAAAAAACCTGTCAGGAACTAGCCTGTCCCTGCCACCAGCCGGAACCGAGAGCCGGAAGTAGCTGGAGCGGCGCGAAAGAGCCAGAGCAGATGATTGGAAGGAACCCGGAAGAGAAATCGCCTCCGCCTATCAGCGTGCGGCAAAGGAGGTGGGAGTTGGAGGGAACCTGGAAGAGGAATCACCTCCACCTATCAGCAAGCGGCAAAGGAGGTGAGAGAGGCGGGCTGAGCAGCGCGATAGGTGGAGGCGATTCCTCTTCTGGGTTCCCTCCAACTCCCACCTCCTTTGCTGCGCGCTGATAGGCGGAGGCGATTCCTCTTCTGGGTTCCCTCCAATCATCTGCTCTGGCTCTTTCGCGCCGCTCCAGCTACTTCCGGCTCTCGGTTCCAGCTGGCGGCAGGGAAAGGCTAGAATAGAAAGGATTTTTGTGATTTTCAAAATAAATTTTATTAAAGTACATGAACCCTCATTACAATGTTCAACCCAGTGTTTCTCAAGCTTGGCAGCTTGAAGATGTGTGGACTTCAATTCCCAGAATTCCCCAGACAGCTTGCTGTCTGGGGAATTCTGGGAGTTGAAGTCCACACATCTTAAAGTTGCCAAGGTTGAGAAACACTGTTCTAACCTGTTTATTTTTTGTTTACTTGCTACCCTCCTCTATGTGTTCAGACCACATACCATGAAAAAATATATCATATAATTGGCCAAGTTTTTTTTTAAAAAAATAGGTATGAGTTGTTCCTTTCTCATATTGATGTTTTCGGTACAGCAATAAAGACCAGCAGATGTGATACTGCTCCTGACCCCTTTCAACTAGTGTCTCTCCATAATGTCACTAATGAGGTCAGCTCTGCTGGGAAGAAAGCAATCTTTCTTATTCCACATAATTATTATTCTTAGCCATAGCATCTGAACAGAGTTGGACAAAAATAATTATACACTTCTATGATATATGTGCAACTCCCTGTGTGGGGAAACAGTGGACTGCACCTGGATGATGGTCCACCCTAGCTAACAATTGGATCTTCTGGGCAGACAGTATGAAGGGTTTCCTATTTCCACTGAGCTTGCCTTCCACAATACATTCCTGTTATCTGGTGCATTCTAATAATAGTCTTACCTGCAGCCCTTCAAGATTTTCACCTAGCACGAGTTCCACATTGGAGAAGATTCCCCTATATCTTTGACTGTTCTTTTGCTTTGGCTTCTGACTTATTCTTGGATCCTGCCTAGTTCTTTGCTCTTAGTTATTGTGGAGTCCTTGGTGCTCTCTGAGCCTTGTTGTTTACTCACAGACGTTTCATTACCAGGCTAGGCAACATCTTCAGTGTGAAAAGGGAGTTGGACTTGCTCTCTGTTTATATACCATGGCTTGTCCTGCTTGTGTTGGTGGGGGTGTTGTTCTCTCCTTGGTAGTTCCTTGATTGGGTTGTTTGCTGCTTGGTTGATTGACTGAGTTAATTGTTCCTTGATTAGGGTATATTGTGCTGTTTGATTGTTCCTCTGGTGTTAATCTTGGTGTTAATCTTTGCATATCTGGGTGTTGATTGCTGGCAAGGAGGTGTTCTGGTCTTTTGGCTTTTCTATTGTCTCTTATGAATGGTATGTCAATGTTATTTACCTCTATGTCTTAGTTATTGGCTTATCCCCTAACTCTTGAGTCTTACCTCCTGTCTCATCTCAGTATCATCCATTTTTGATACTCTATCAACATGCAGTTAATTTAGACTGCACTGAAGAGAAGAAGCACCAGGGAATGCCCCAGAAGAAGATGATGCAGGGAATGCCCCACATCTGGTTAACTGTCTACATTTTCCTTCCTGAAGAAAGTGGGGGAATAGCTGCCTCCCGAAAAAGAAATGTGAAAGACCAGAAAACATGGAATTTTCTCCATGTCACTCTTAAATCCTATTTTTTTTTGCCAAGATCACAGTGTTTTATACTGTTTACTACGGCATCTAACCTTTAAAAAAATTACCAATGAGTTTTGTTTTAATGGGATTTTGCAGAATAAGCCTATACAGAATACCCTTGTGTGGGGTAAGATTTTAGAGCATGTTGTCCTTTTGAAATCCATTTGGAAAAATATATCTGCTACAAACTTGAATGTGGGCCCAAGGAGCTTTAATACTTAGTAACTCAGGTTTGAATTTGACTGAGGCTCAAGTGCAGAGCAAATAAGTAGCAGACACCACAGTGTAGATATTCTCAAAAAGACTCCAGTTATGATAATGATAAAACCTGAATTCTCCCTGGCCTTCTGTTTATTTTCAACAATTCTGGGAAATGGTCAAGAGCAGCAGAGGAATGTACTGTGATCTTCACCTTTCAGGCCAAACCTTCTTGGTCTCAGGTATCATGGAAAATGTATGTTTTCCCTGGTAGGGCAAACATCATATTTGTTGTAACAGTCAGCCTGGAGGAATGACTCTAAAAATGAGATAAGGTTTTGTTGCATCTCTGTCATTACCCATAACTACATAAAGATTGACTTTAAAGGTAACAACCACACTAAAAAGGCACTAGATCAAAGATCTTCTACACTTCTTTGGGCCTTTTACCATGAACACATCAAGTTGGTTTAGGCAACCCATTGTTCTTTCCTAGGGCATTTTAAGAATTACAAAATAGCATGAGTGCAATTGGCAATGGCAAAACAGATTAATAAAGAAATCTTTTAATTATTTCAAATGTTTGACATGTCTGTTCCGAAAGCAATCAAAGCTTAAGAAATACCGTGCACGTATTCAGATGTCTAATATCTGAATACATGTATGGTATTTCTTAAGCTTTGATTGCTTTCGGAACAGACATTCCAAACATTTGAAATAATTAAAAGATTTCTTTATTAATCTGTTTGACATAAAACAAGAGAAAAACCCTGTCAGAGGCATAACACTTGTTTCAAAATCAGGGCTTGAAAATCAGTGTCCCTATTGAGTATTTTCAAATACCATGTGGGAAATTTCACACAGACATGCTTTTTTTGAGGCTAAGCATGCATATAGAAGATCAGTGCCACCAAAACCAATTTTTATTTTCAGTACTTTCTCAGGCCAAACAGGCAAGGAATTTCAATTGGTAATCAGAGATTTTGGATTATTTCTCTGGAGACGTTTCTACGGCTCTATAACGAACAGCAAAATGTACAGTATATTGAGAGTTCATATAAAAAAGGAGACAGACATTTTAAAAATGTTGCCAAGCTATTTTAATAGATTGTGTCTATCAGAGTGTGTCCTGTCTTATACTCTGATTCTATAGATGTTAATGACAAAGTATTCAGTGTGGTGTCTTCACTGCTAGGTCCCTTTAATTTTCAGAAATACATGCTTTTATTCCATAGCTGTTGGCAGGTAAGGGAAATTAATGCCACCTTCTCCTTTCTCAGTGACATAGTTGCAAAGAAAATGCCAAAAAGTATTATAAAGGAAGGCAAACATTTCTTCTTTCTTACTCTGAAATGCTATTTTGTAAAGGCAAAACCACTGTATCGTTATTTTTCAATATTTTAAGGAACTGTTTTAATTCTGGGACTTGACTATAAATTTTGCTCAAGCTCAAACCCCTAAACATATTTTAGCATCTTGTCAAAATGAGAGGCTAAGAGTGTCGATAAAAATGACACTAAAATAAATGTAAATTTAGATTGCTGTCACAAGTGGCTGCTTGCTTTTGTGAAGATGTTAGGTTGCTATAGAGTTTTCCATAGCAACCTTGCATCTTATTATATAAATAATCCCTTTGGTGTCCTTAAAGCCTGCTAAGAACAGGATTAAATCTATTCTCATATGTAATGATCCTGCATTAAAACTTATCAAGATGAAAAACCAGAAAACATAATAAAACGTAATCTAGATAATAGCATTTCTGGCAGTTCAAAGGCATCATAGCACCACAGGCATTGCAAAACAGTTTGTAGTTAGCCAGTTATTTTTGCAAACCCTTATTAAATATGTCCCCTTGAAGGTTCTATTTCCTTCCTTCATTTATTTTTAAAAAGATCCAAGAACCAGAAGTAATGTTAATAAAACTTTCACTGCTGTGATAAATTGAACAAATCGGATACTGGCCTTTGATATGCTGAAGAGAGGAGACAATGAGAAAGCTTTATTGCTTAGATGGATTATACATTACATAAATATCAAGGATGTTTAGCTCTATGCTCTACCTCTTAATTTTAATTATATTTGTGCTGTTGTCGGCCATTTCTCCTCTGAACCAAGCCAATTCAGCTATTCTATAAGTATGTCAAATTCAGAGGATTGGCTTCTGGATAACTGCCAGATTGCTCCTTCAAATGGCTGGATTAGCTTGGTCTATTGGAGAAATGAACTGTTGTGAAATTCTGTGGAACATTTGTTCCTGGAACAGTAGGGTTTACACATCCCTGTGGCTAAACAACATCTTCCACCATCCATCACCATTGACCCAACTTGGCTTGGGAGTAAAAGTTCAGTAACATCTGGAAGACTGCAGATTTGCTATACTCCGAGCAGAAAGTGTTAAAGAACACATTACAAGATTTTTAAACTGCAGAGATTAAAAAGCAATGAGAAGAAGAATGAGTACTCTGCAGAATTAAAGGCTTGCATCATCATCATCATCATCATCATCATCATCATCATCATCATCATCTTTGATAGTAACCAGAGATTGAAAATATATCCAAATGATGCATCGTGTCTTTCTAAGAAGAGCAATGGAAAGCTTCAACTGAAAATTCCTTCAGCAGGCACCCCAAGAAAGTGATCCTGATGTCAAGGTAGGGCATTCCCAAGCCATGAAGGTCAAAGGCAGAACTTCAAATTTGGCTGAAAATAGAGAAGAACCCAGGAAAATAGAAAGAAAATGGGCACTCCCAGCTAGCCCCTTTGTAGTCAAATACAGGGCAAGCTGAAGTTTATAAACTGTTTTCAGAGGCAGTCCCAGTTTTGAAATAACTCAAAGGGATGTTACCAAGATATGGTTTACTATAGCAAGGTTATCTTTGTCCAGCTAGAGTAGTAGGTAGCTGATGCTTATTTTGAGAGAATAGATCCCATAAGTATCTTAAAGCTAGGAACCTACACCCTTAGGAGCCAAACAGATCTTGTTGGTACAGATTGAACAAAATTAGCTTGGGCAAACAAACTAGCCACTAATAAGATGATAGTTTTGGCTGGATTGAATTTCAGTATATTAGCTTCCATTCCATTATCCTGATGAAGCACTAATGTAGCACTTCTGTTGCCTCACCTAGGTTGTCTGTAGCTTGAATCACGTCAACTGGATTTCTATTTTCTCAGTGGAAATGTTTCGCTCCTTATCCAAGGAGCTTCTTCAGTCGGAATTCCACCTGGATGACTGAGAACCTTCATAGATATATCTCACCTAGGTTGAATTTTTAAAAAAGGAACAGGACTGGATGCCATCTGCATATAGATGGTAGTAAGCTCTAGATGCTCAAATGCCTTTAGTTAAACATTTCATATATCATCCATCCATCCATCCATCCATCCATCCATCCCATCTCTATCTATCTATCTATCTATCTATCTATCTATCTATCTATCTATCTATCTATCTATCTATCTATCCTCTAACACAGGGAATTGGATAAAACCCAGTGGGACCTCAATATGTCATGTAATTGACTGTGCCTCCAATGGAACACCTTTTGTAAATGGTTATCCAAGTGAGAGGGGCATGGTGGCTCAGCGGGTAAGACGCCAGGCTTGTCGATCGGAAGACTGCAAGTTCAGAGGTTCGAATCCCTAGCCCTGTGTGACAGAGTGAGCTCCTGCACTCGCCCCAGCTCTTGCCAACCTAGCAATTTGAAAGCATGCAAATGCAAGTAGATTAATAGGTACCACTTCGGTGGGATGGTAACAGCGTTCCGCGCGCATCATGCCGGCCACATGACCGCGGAAGCATCTTTGGACAGCGCTGGCTCTTCAGCTAAGAAACGGAGATGAGCACTGGCCCCTAGAGTTGGACACAACTGCACAAATGTGCGGGGGGAACCTTTACCTTATCCAAGTGAGAACAGAAATGCAAATGAGCAAATCTCAGGAAATGTGGTCTTGACAGCTATTGAGAAGTCTAGAAGCATAAACTGAATGGCATTTTCCATCTCTGATCATCCCAAAGTTGACTCAGATATTTTCAGTACCAATGTCAAACCTAAATCCCAACTGAAAATGTAGAAAACTATTTCCTTTTTGGAGATCCTGGAGTTGGCTACTCACTTGAGCATTTTCTTTTAGAAGGGGGCATTAGTTCTCAGCCTGTCATTGTTGAAGTCTTCTGCATCAAGGCATCTTTTTTCATGTACTACTGGAAGTGCCACCTCCCTTAATGAGGAACGAACCTAATCAGACAGTTTTCCTTTTTCCACTAGATGTAATAATTAATCCCAAAGGAATAAAAAGAAAGCAATATAAAAGGTTGACTGACTTGAATTAGTTAATTAGTCAATCAAGTAAACAAATGAACCTCAGTTTCATTGTAGCCTCATTGAACAAATTGAATGTCTTTTATACTACAATTCTTGGTTTGTATGCAACAAGCCAGGAATTTGCTAAAGTGAAACCAAATTCCAGTTTACCCTGCACAAACTTTATGAAGCAGGAGAAAAGTGCAAGAATGCAAGATAGATCATAAACTTCTTTCTCGTTAGAACACAAAAAAGAATCGGAGGGGCGGAATATATATCAAGCATCACTGACAGGTGTCAATCCAATATTTTTATTACCACCTAGGAAGGAAAATCCAATTGTTTTGACAAGATTTCTTTTTTTATATAAACAAAAAGATTTCAATTTTCTGCTCGGTGATTACAAAAGGTTATTTTGTCTAGGTACCTTAATTATAGAAGTCAGCTTAATAGCTCTGCAATTTACAGGATGGTCTGTCTGCCTTCCTTTTTAAAGAAGATACCATTTTTATTTCTTCTTTCCCCCCCCTCCCCAGAATGTTTCTTTAGTTCTTATATTATAGAGGATTGTCTGAGAAAGAGCCAACCAGTTTCAAAATCTTGGATCAAGTGCATTTTGATTGTCCAAGAATATTTTGATTTGCATGTGCACCTTGTAAAATGGCCTCCTTCTCTTTCTCCTCCTTTGCTAAAGTGGATAGTAATTAAAATGTCTTATTTTAAATATCTTAGTCTGAGTTTCTGAACAATTCAAAAGTAAACCTGCATGGAACATTATAAATATGGCTGCATCTTGTGCTTTTGTTTTATATAGCCTTAGGTAAAGGTAAAGGTTCCCCCCGCACAGTTGTGCAGTCGTGTCCGACTCTAGGGGACAGTGCTCATCTCCGTTTGTTAGCCGAAGAGCCAGCGTTGTCCGAAGACGCTTCCACAGTCATGTGGATGGCATGATGCACGTGGAACGCTGTTACCTACCCACCGAGGTGGTACCTATTAATCTACTTGCATTTGCATGCTTTCGAATTGCTAGGTTGGCAAGAGCTGAGGTGAGTGCGGGAGCTCACTCCGTCACGCGGGATTAGGGATTCGAACCTCCAAACTTGCTATCTTCCGATTGACAAGCCTGGCGTCTTACCTGCTGAGCCACCACGCCCCTCTTTATATAGCCTTACTGTATATAAAACAATATATAGCCTTACTGTCATGATATACTTATTTTTCATAACCTTTCCTTCTTTTCATTTTGGCTGGAAACACTCTCTGCGGCCAAATTGATTTTCTGTGCCTTTTGAAAGTTTGCAATGAGACTTATGCTAAAACTTATTCCAACAATTGCTGTTACGTTTATCTACTATTTAATTTAGTGCTGCTCTTTTAAAACCCAATAATTGAGTTTTTATGCTCTCTTTCCTACAGCACTCAACATCTGTAACTTTTTTCCCACTGTCCCCACATCCTCTCACAAGTTAAATTCCATCTTCAGTTTCTAAGCTAAAATATCTAAGTCTTTCACTGTTTTTTCAGCATATTGAAAACAAGCCTTGTTTCAAAGAAACTTTGGAAGTTTGGTACTCTAAATCAGGAATGGAACTAGGGTCTGTGTCACCCGGGGCAGACATGGATTCCGTGCCCCCCCCAGTTGCGGTTTTGTTGTTTATTCGTTCAGTCGCTTCCAACTCTTCGTGACTTCATGGACCAGCCCATGCCAGAGCTTCCTGTCAGCCGTCACCATCCCCAGCTCCCCCACAGTCAAGTCCATCACCTCCAGAATATCATCCATCCATCTTGCCCTTGGTCGGCCCCTCTTCCTTTTGCCTTCCACTTTCCCTAGCATCAGCATCTTCTCCAGGGTATCCTGTCATTATGTGGCCAAAGTACTTCAGTTTTGCCTTTATTATCATTCCCTCAAGTGAGCAATCTGGATTTATTTCCTGTGGACTGGTTTGATCTTCTTGCAGTCCAAGGCACTCTCAGAATTTTCCTCCTACACCACAGTTCAAAAGCATCCATCTTCCTTCGCTCAGCCTTCTTTATGATCCAGCTCTCGCAGCCATAGGTTACTATGGGGAATACCATTGGTTTAACTATGCGGACCTTTGTTGTCAGTGTGATGTCTCTGCTCTTAACTATTTTATCAAGATTTGTCATTGCTCTCCTCCCAAGAAGTAGACGTCTTCTGATTTCCTGGCTGCAGTCAGCATCGGCAGTAATCTTTGCGCCTAGAAATACAAAGTCTGTCACTGCCTCCACTTTTTCTCCCTCTATTTGCCAGTTATCAATCAAGCTGGTTGCCATAATCTTGTTTTTTTTGAGGTTTAACTGCAACCCAGCTTTTGCACTTTCTTCTTTCACCTTCATCATAAGGCTCCTCAGCTCCTCCTCACTTTCAGCCATCAAAGTGGTATCATCTGCATATCTGAGATTGTTAATGTTTCTTCCAGCGATTTTAACTCCAGCCTTGGATTCACCAAGCCCAGCATGTTGCATGATGTGTTCTGCGTACAGGTTGAATAGGTAGGGTGAGAGTATACAACCCTGCCGTACGCCTTTCCCAATCTTAAACCAGTCCGTTGTTCTGTGGTCTGTTCTTACCGTTGCTACTTGGTCGTTAAGGCCCTGCTCTAAACATTTTATTATCATTATTTCCAGCAGATATCTGAATATAGAGCTAATGGTTATCAATTTGTATTTTCTGTATCTTATTCAACTACCCCTTATTCTTCTGTCTCATCTTAATCTACTAAATGCCCTTACTCAAATCCATACATACATACACATGTATCATGCAATGGGTAAGCAACTGATATGCAAAGTTGAGAAGAAGAAGAAGAAATAGTAAAGCAAAAGAAATCAGTGGCAGGAGATAAGAGAAGGGGAAATCTGAATATAGTTTACATCAATACTATTCAACACTATTCCATGTCTTTCACTACTTGCAAGTTAAACTTGCTTCCACCATGTCGATATATTAATTCATACTCTGAGTAAGCATTAGTGTTATGGGAAAGCTTACTGATATGTATCAATAGAAATCAGCTCCTTAGCTCTGTGTTACTCCTGTAATTCCTACTGAAGAACTAACTGCAAATGATAATACTGAAGTATGATGGGAGCTCTGACAATATTTCTCAGATAGGTTTTTGCAGAATGAGAAAACAGAGAAACTGGGTTGTAGGTATAAAAAAATCCAAGCCAATCCCAGGAATCCATCCCAGAGTATGAAGGAAAAGTCCAAAGAACTTTCAGAAGTCAAGCAAAGTGCTAGAAATTGAGAATAGGAAAAAATATTAAAAATGGATGTAATGGAGCTCAAGATATTCTAAATGCCAGCTCTTTGTACAATATCTCACAGGGCCCTTGTGATTCCTCTTGCCTGAGGGCTATGTTGAAATGACTCCTCCTGAGAAAAATTCTGGGAAAAGCACCACACAACCATTTATATCCACTATGTCCTTATACTACAAGCAAAAATACACTGTGGTCCCTCAATGATACCATTTCATGAAGAAAATACAGGATAACCATCCATATAAAAGGCCTGTGAGGGCTTGTATTCAAAGCAGATTTCTAATTTTAATTATAAGAGCATTTCTTTTGCACCAGGTCCTTGGAATTCTAATAATAAAACAAAGAAGACAAAAGGCAGACTCTAGAAAGCTGAATCCCATCCCTTACTGCAGGAAGGATCGCTCCTTATCAGCCCCTTCCTATATCCCCCAATCTTCATTGCATCAAGACTTCTCAAACACAAACTAGTATTACCCATGTAAGGTACACTTACGCCTTTTGGACAAATTGCTTCATTGCTTTTATATGTTGTGTATCAGATGTGGTCAATCTAATTTCCTCCAGCAGATTTCCACCCTTTGCATTTTTCCACCCTGTAGGAACTAATTAAACAATTCATTCCCATGAAACAGGCCAATGCAAGTCCTCAAGTTTGCCTGCAAAATGATCAGGTCCTCTGTTCTTTTCTCTAGAAGAACCAAGGAGGCCTTGGAAAGTTCACCTACTTCTAGCCAAAGATAGTAGACCTATCTTTGTTGTGGTATCAAAAATTTTGGATTACTTTCCTAGAAGTGCCCACGAGGCTCCATTCTCTTCTTGGTGGTATAACTAGTTTAACAGATTTTCAGGTATAATGGGATTGCATAATGTCAATGTTCTGGGTAAAAACACTTCACTTGATTATTTTGGATTTTTTTAAAACACATTTTTCAATTGGTTTGCATAATCTGTCAAGTGCTGCCTTAAGTGCTAAATTGAACCGAAACAAAGGTAGAAATGATAGAATTTTTTAAAAAATCAAAGTTCGGTTAACTCTACTCCAATTGGATTTTTTAAAAATTCTATGAGTTAAAGGGCCAGGACAGAATGCTTGAGACTGAATATTCAAACCATGTTACAAATAACTACTTGTTATTGCTACTGAAAACTGACACTAGCCTGGGTTGTAGAATTACTGGCTGTTTTTCTCTCTTTGTTTTGCCTCTGCTGATTTCACCTGTCTTATATTGTTGCTACTCAGAGTAATAAAGCAATTAATCCAAGAAGAAATGCAGAATGTTGGCCTGAGATTCCTATCCCATACATTCCATATACATTTCCAATCATTCCTGAAGCTGCCAGATCATAGTCTGGCAACTTCAAGAGTAACAGCTATGTATCTCTTGTTTCACACAACAAATGCCACATATAACCAGGTCCTAACAGTAACTGAATGAGTGAACCACCCACAGAGAACATTGTGCACTGGCTGGCTCTGATTCATGCCATAATATTTGCTAACGGTCAAGCAATGCTCTTGTAAAGTCCTTGGTTCTATGGTCCATTCCTAAGAAAGGCTGGTAAAAAAAGTTAAAGGTTCCCCCCGCACAGTTGTGCAGTCGTGTCTGACTCTAGGGGCCGGTGCTCATCTCCGTTTGTTAGCCGAAGAGCCAGCGCTGTCCGAAGATGCTTCCACGGTCATGTGGCCGGCACACCGAAGTGGTACCTATTCATCTACTTGCATTTGCATGCTTTCGAATTGCTAGGTTGGCAAGAGCTGGGGCACGTGCGAGAGCTCACTCCGTCATGCGGGGCTAGGGATTCGAACCTCCGAAAAGGCCAGTACAGCACCTTTTTACATGTTTCCTGCTAAAGCATTTCACTTACTGGAGTTGTAATAGAGAACTTCTGTGTGGCAATGCTGCATTAGGGGCATAACAATACCACCCTTCCATTACATGGGAAATTACAGATATATCCTAGGGGTGAAAAATCTTTCCAGCTAGCTATGTGCAAACAGCTGCACTTCAATAATTCTTGAAATTACTTCAGAGTCTCTCATTTTAGGACTTTGTGTGCGGTGCCAGTAGGCAGGGGAGCGAGAACCACAAGATGGTATTTGAACTAAAGTTTTATGGATGGAATGATATTTTTTTTTTGCTTCCTGAATATGCTTCAGTACTCCGACTTTAATTTTCATATTTTTATTAAATCTACCTGACTTGCTGTACCTCAGCTAACAGCGATTTCTGTTTTTCATTCCAGTCACTCCATCAACAGTAGGATAAATAAGGCATCCTTTCAGTAGAATGTGGCTGTTGTCACAATCACCCATTCCCCTTTAGTACCCCAGTTCTTTGCCAGAAATTGTTTTAAAAATAATTTGTCTGCATATTCAGGGGGACAAAAATGGATGATATATTTTTCTCTTCTGGAACCACTTTTTCTAGCCTGCAAATTAAAGCCTTTCGTTCGTGTGCTGTCCATATCCTCATCTCCCAGGGTAGTGAGGCTGTTAATTCCAGATAACCCATTTCATGATCTTTCTTCTATAAACCCCATTTTTTTCCTTCTATAAACCAGATTACCTAAAGTAGAGCAAACAGCTCTAGGAAAGAAAATTTACAGACACCTATTCTACAACAAGGCAATCAAAACAGCCCAAACAGTTTCCTATTTCTAAACCAAAATAAATTATGGCTGACTTTTTTTGTCTGAATTATAAACAAACACACACACTCACCATTTCACATTAGAAATCTATAACATGGTTATTAGGTTACAGACAAGGTTATTTCTCTCATGTCCACCTATCCATACCTTGCATTTGTGACACGTTTAAAAGAGAGAGAAACATTTACCAAGACAGGGGCATCCATAAGGGGTGACCAAAAAGTCAAGATGGCATCCATGACTACAGTAGTCCTTGCTTAACAACCAGAATTGGGACCAGAATTTTGGTTGCTAAGTGAAGTGGTCATTAAGTGAATCTGACCCAATTTTACGACCTTTTTTGCGGTGGTCATTAAGCAAATCACCATGGGTATTAGTCAAACCATGTGGTCATTAAGAGAATCACACAGTTCCCCATTGATTTTGCTTGCCAGAAGCCGGCCGGGAAGGTAGGAAATGGCGATCCCATGACCACGGAACACTGTAATGGTCATAAATGCGAACCGATTGCCAAGCACCCAAATCGTGATCATATGACCGCAGGGATGCTGTAACAGCCGTAAGTGTGAAGACCAGCTGCAAGTCGTTTTTTCCAGCACCGTCGCAAGTCCGAACCATCACTAAACAAATGGTTGTTAAGTGAGGACTACCTGTATGCAATTGAAGCCCTTCTCCTTTTTATGTGCATTGTGTGTGCCACACGTGTAAAAAAGGAGCAGGCTTTTGAGTGCATCTCAAAGGCATCTTAATTTTTTTGATGGTCCCCCCGAGATGTCCCTGTATCAACTCTTGTTCGTGCAGTCCCCATGCTTAGGTTCCTTAATCACATGTTTATCTTCCCCAAAGTGACACATTATAGAATCAGGAGACCAACCTTCTTCTTTCTGTAGGGTACAGAGCAAACTCAAATAGCTCTCCGAATTTTGCACCAGAAAGAACAGAAGCCTCTAAATCTCTAGTGAAATCAGTTGCAGTATAGCAGGAGTTAACTGAGCAGACAGTAATATTCAACCTGTTGTCCATGAAGGAACTCTATATTTCTACACTCTGTCAAATGAAAGACAAGATCCTTGCAGAAATCACTTGTAGCGTTGGCTAGATTTATGAAGTACAGCCAACTTGTCACTTGCTTATGGCATTCCCTGTGGAAATTCTTCTAGGTAGAGTATTTAGGAGATATTTGGGGCAAGCATATCCTGGGTTTAGCTGAAGGGGCCAAAGGGTGTCATGGCAATTGAGAAGTTCCACACACTTATTCCTGTCCAAGTTTATAAAACTTTTATTTATTTACTGAAGTTTTCCAGCTTGAAAATACCCAACTGAAGGCACAGTTAAAAAAAGAGAGGGGGGGGGGGAGGAGAGAGAGGTGGAAAAGTGGGGAGGGATGACTTGATCTTTTGCAAATACCCCCTATATTTGCATCAAATTCTTTAGGCATATGAATACCTGTACTCAGTTTGTGCCTGTTTTTCTTAATTCTGTTTTGGTAGAATTTTACTGCTCTCCTTCCGCACAGAACTCCTGAGGAAAATCAGTTGCACCAGAAATAAAGACTCTCAGATTTCAGCCCCTGATTTTGTCTTTGTTTCTTTTGGCAAAGAATTGTTTCTGCAGCATACGCTGAATATTGTGGGGTAGCACAGGCTGGTATAGGCAATACAACCTATTGTATACCCTGTGTAGAATTCAAAACATGGAAGCAGCGAGTCCCTCCCCTCTCCAAGTGATCATCATTCATCTGTGTATGATAGCAGTGATATCACTGAAGTCTCTGTGGATAATAGTAAAATTGGCTTACATGTGAAAGCATCCAATTCCATGAGTTGGAAACTAAGTTTTAGTGACTGATTTGTACTCAGTTCCAATTAACTGGGAGGATAGTGGTGGTTCCATAAATAGCAACAGAAATGTTTACTGTTCCAGAGATCTTGCACTCCCATATTCTTCCATGTCTATGAAGGTTCTCAGTCATCCAGGTGGAATTGTCTGTAGCTTGAATCATGTCAACTGGATTTCTATTTTCTCAGTGGAAACGTTTCGCTCCTTATCCAAGGAGCTTCTTCAGTCTGAGCAAAGTTGGTAAGGGAATCCTAAATATGTTTCTAGGTAGCTGTGTGACCTTACCCTGGGGCTAGGTGATGGTTATTTTGAGATGTTTATTTCTAAGTCCTTTTATCATCTAAAGGAGGATCGTTAAGATCACCATGCTGCTGTTGAACTTGTGAAATGGTCTTAATCTTCCTAGGCACAGAAGACAAAGCGGGGAGGAAGATGGGGGAGAGGTTGTGCCTGAGGCCCTCACCTCTATTCAAGGAAGGATTTTCCAAGTTGGCATAAATGGATTCCTTGACCCCTCTCTCACAAGACATATTCTTCCATATTTCTGTATTTTCTACTAAATTAAAAAAACCATACCACTGAAATTTGGCCACAGAATCTTGGTTGATTTGGGACCAAAGGTGTATGTAGCCCAAACTTTACTCACTCCTGCTCTAGATTCAGTCCCCACTGGTGCTCCAGACCTTGGGTGTCAAGGGTATCTACTCAGCCCTTGTTGACTAAGTGATTCATTGTACTGCTCACCTTCTAACTCCACTTCCTAATTTTGACATCTTGGGGAGAGAGATTTTCTGCTGCTTCAGCAACTTTGCTGGAGGCCCATTTAATGACATGACAGGAATGGGATCCCTATAATATCTTTGCCTAGATCTGGTCAACCCATTTTACACATTCCAACAAAGTAAAATTTTAAGATCAAATGCAGATTTTACTTTTATTATCTACTTTTAAGATCAAAAGAAGGGCATCTCTATCAGATCTTGGTGTCTAGATAGAATGATATGGGAAGAGATGGTCCATTAGTGTTATCCCCACTAGGTGGACCACACCAGGAAATCAACTCCACAGAAGGCCAAAACTACTTTTACTGAGATTGGCTATAATAACAGAATCTTGCAAGTCTGATTGTGCTGTACCTCCTCCTCTTTCTTATACTTCAGGTTGTTTTGGTAACAATTTATTAATTTATGATCAAACTATTTGTTCCCAGATTGTAAATGCCACCACCTGTTATTTAGATCCATGCCCCTCCTGGCTGGTGAAGGCAGCTCGGGAGGTGACATGTGGTTGGGTCCAAGCGATGGTAAATACATCCCTTTAAGGAGGCGCTGGTGCACCCCCTCCTCAAGAAGCCATCACTGGACCCAACTATGCTGGACAATTTTTGTCCAATCTCCCACCTCCCCCTTTTGGGGAAGGTGGTTGAGAAGGTGGTGGTGTTGCAGCTCCAGAGGATTCTGGATGAAATGGATTATCTAGACCCCTTTCAGTCAGGTTTCAGGCCCGGATATGGGACAGAAACTGCATTGGTCGCACTTATGGATGATCTCTGGCGGGAGCGGGATGGGGGAAGTGCATCCATCCTTGCTCTTCTTGACCTCTCAGCGGCTTTCGATACCATCGATCATGGTATCCTGTTGGGGCGGCTCAGGGAGTTGGGGGTGGGCGGCGTGGTTTTGCGCTGGTTCACCTCCTTCCTCCAGGGCCAGTCCCAATCGGTGGTGATAGGGAGCGAGAGATCTGACCCTCGACCCCTCCTTTGTGGGGTGCTGCAGCGTTCAGTTCTCTCTCCTCTCCTATTCAACATCTACATGAAACCACTGGGAGAGATCATCTGTCACCACGGGATGAGGTTTCATCAGTATGCTGATGATACCCAATTATACATCTCCATCCCGGGTGAGGTAAGTGATGTGGTGACTGCCCTTTCTCGGTGCCTGGGGGCTGTGGGGGTCTGGATGGGGAACAACAGGCTTCGGCTGAAGCCTGGTAAGATGGAGTGGCTGTGGGTTAATGGCTCCTCTGTATCTGGGAAATTGACATCTTTAGTTCTGGATTGGGTTGCACTGCCCCAGACAGACCCGGTGTGTAATCTGGGGGTTCTTCTGGACTCACGACTCCTGCTCAAAGAGCAGGTGGCAGTCGTGGCCAGAATGGCCTTTGCTCAACTTCGTGTTGTGCATCAGTTACGCCCTTTCCTGGAGCGAGAAGCCCTCCGAACAGTCACTCATGCCCTGGTCATCAACCATATAGACTACTGCAATGCACTCTAAATGGGGCTACCCGTGAAGAGTATCCGGAAGCTACAACTGGTCCAGAATGCGGCTGCACAGGCAATTCTTGGTGCCCCAAGATCGGCACATGTGACACCGTTGCTACGCGAGCTGCACTGGGTAACAGTTTGCTTCCGGGTCCAATTAAAGGTGTTGGTTATCACCTTTAAAGCCCTGCATGGCATGGGCCCAGGTTACCTGAGGGACCGTCTCATCTCCATGACATCAACCCGTCCCACCGGATCATGCAGAGAGGGCATGTAATGGACCCCGTCTGTAAGAGAATTTCATCTGGCGGGGTCCAGAAAGCGGGCCTTCTCTGCAGTGGCTCCCGCCCTTTGGAACATCTTACCCCTGGAGGTGAGGCAGGCCCCTTCACTCCTGACCTTCCGGAAGAACCTGAAGACCTGGCTCTTCCGTCTCGCTTGGGGTGGAAAGGCGAGTAGTCATTCTTAGGGGTCGCTGGCACCTTAGAGCTCCTCACCATATCAGAATTTTTTCATGACCACTTGGACTCTATACTTATTTATATTGTATATTTATATTTGTAAATTGTTTTAAATTTTTATGTGATTTTTATGTCTATGATAGTGTCAATTTTATTGTAAACCGCCCAGAGTCCCTCTTTTGGGGGAGATGGGCGGTAATAAAATTTGAATAATAATAATAATAATAATAATAATAATAGCAACAACAACAACAACAACAACAACTCAGTAGTAATGTATGGCTGTGAGAGTTGGACCATAAGGAAGGCTGAGCGCCGAAGAATTGATGCTTTCGAACTGTGGTGCTGGAGAAGACTCTTGAGAGTCCCTTGGACTGCAAGGAGGTCAAACCAGTCAATCCTAAAGGAAATCAACCCTGACTGCTCATTGGAAGGACAGATGCTGAAGCTGAAGCTCAAATACTTTGGCCACCTAATGCGAAGAGAGGACTCCCTGGAAAAGACCCTGATGCTGGGAAAGACTGAAGGCAAAAGGAGAAGGGGACGGCAGAGGATGAGAGGGTTAGATAGCATCACCGATGTAACGAACATGAATTTGAGCAAACTCCGGGAGACAGTGGAGGACAGGAAGGCCTGGCGTGCTATGGTCCATGGGGTCACGAAGAGTCGGACATGACTAAATGACTGAATAATAACAACAACAACAACAACATATTATTATTACCAGCATTAACATATTATTACCAGCACAGCTGTTCCCAGATGGTAACTCTGCATTGATGTAAGCAAGATCTGTGTACTATGGATACATCTAACTTCTCAGCAGAGCATATTTGGACACGCACTCCTTTGCCATAGCACTTATGTGACTCCACGTTGTAAGCCTCATCTTTCTAAGAAAATACCATCCCACTGAGAATAGGCTGAAACTCCACTCCAGCAGATATATATGTCTGCCTCTGCACCTCAGCCTTATCTGGATTAAATTTTGTTACCCCTCAAGTTGCCTCCAGACATCAATTTAGGATTTAATTAATTGCATGTCTCAGGTCAGAAATCCTATTGCTTAATTGTCAGGAAAACCTTTATAGAGGTTACTCAGAGTTCCATGAACTGCAAGAAGAACCAATAAGTCCATCCTGGACCACATAAGACCAACTGCTGGCTTCAAACAATGCCCAGGAAGCAGAAGCAGCGCTGGGAATAATAATCTATGCTGGCAATGATGAGGGAAGTAATAGAAGGGAAGGCAAGAGACAAGACCTGGGGGAGTCATCACAAAGACATCGGAATAAGTGTGGATTATCATAGGGGAGAGGCTGAGATGGCAGGCTTTTGTCCCTAAGTCACCAGAAATCAGGAAGTACTTGATGCACCTAACTAACCAGCTACACCTACACCACTAAATAATTTTCTACTTAAGGTGTATTAAAATAGGTTTTGTTGTCACATGAGTTGGATTATCTAGAACAGGGGTCCCCAACCTTTTTGGCACCAGGGACCAGTCGTGGAAGACAATTTTTCCACAGACCGGGAGGGGCGGGGTTTGCAGGCGGGAGCCAATCGCGTGGACTGGGGGGTGGGGTTTGCAGGCAGGAGCCAATCGCGCGGAGGGGGGTGGGGTTTGCAGGCAGGAGCCAATCGCGCAGACCACCACCGCTCACCTGCTGTGCAGCCCACTTCCTAACAGGCCGCGGCCCACTAGTGGGCCATGGCCCACAGGTTGGGGACCCCTGATCTAGAAGGAGGGGGAATCTTTTCCTGAACCCTGTCAGCTGGACAGAGATTAAGAGATAAATCTCAGTTTCTAGCCCTCTTAATCTGTTTACAATCAGGCTGGAGAAAGGTAGAGAAATGACATTGGTGAAAAGTCTGATATTCCAGCTCAGTTCTGAAGCTCATTATGAAACTTGGGTAAATGTCATAACTCTTTGCCTCAATTATTTCTAAAACTGTCATAAGGCTAAGGGCCACCACATTTGATCTTTGCATTCCATCTGGGCTCTGCAGGGTGTGACTGGACACAGCATGATTTCACCAAAGTGAGCAGCACTGAAATTTATGGACCTCTATTTTTCTTTTTTTTAGTGGGGTTTTTGGGGAGAGGGGGTTTAAAGGCAACCTTAAACTTGCTGCACCTTACCGAGTTCAAACAGGAAACATAATCCTACTGCGGACTTCAGAGATATCCTCCCCAAACTAAAACACCGGGAAAATTTGTCCCAGCTTACTCCGGTGGCTGCAAGTAAGAGTGCTGGGGGCCACAGGCTGCCCCTCCCTGGTCTAAAAATGCAAACTGCAGAGCTAAATCAAAAATACACAGTGCTAAAAATGAGTATGAAATGAAGACCACTATGGATAATGGCACTTCATTGAATGATGGGGTAAACATTCTGAAACTCAAGAAATATCAGCAACAGCTGTAACTGCAGAGTAGATTCCATTGCTTTTCATACCCTAGCCTGAAGATGGCATGGCCTTTCTTCTAAGTGCTTTTTTCTTTAAAAAGGATTAACAGAGTGAGATCCCTGAAGTCTGAGTGCATCTTTGCTCTGACTAGAGTGGCAAAAATACCCCAGTGCTGAGGGGATAAACAGGAAAGGCCTTTGTGCTGAAAAACTGAAAGTTCATTATTGACACAATCCCTTACAAGAAATAAGTGGGTAATACTGCAAATATAGAAGAACACAAGGAAGGATTATACCTGGAGTAGTTCCATATCAAACAGTTGCTCACAAATCAATAGGCTGCCCCAGGTCCATTTTCTAGATTGTTCTTTTTATTAGCTACAAACACAAGACTGCACAAAGCTTTCTCCCTCCCCAAAGAAGACGTTTTCTGAACATAGAATCCTTTTATCGGTGCTTTGACAAAAAGCATAAACAAGGTGGCATCAAGTTTTATATCTGCTAGATCAGATTTGCGAAAACATAATCCATTTCCAGCAGAGTTATTATAATACATGAGGGGTAGGCTCTTCCTCTTAAAAATATGAACTTTACTATACCATTCTGTGCCATAAAACCATGGAAGACAACCATCCAGTTAGACTGGAACCCTCCGGGTTCAAGGAAGGAACTGTGGTTCAGAAACAATAATGGGGGGTGAGGTTGCAATTTTACCTGAATCGTCCACTCTCAGCTTTTTATTACTGGGATTTTCACTGCTGTCATCATCAGACATTTCCATTTCTTCCTCCCGCCTGATCCCCATGAGCTGTTCGCTGTGAGCGTTCCTGAGTTCCTAAAAAAATGACAGAAACCAAACCTTACTTCATTAGTCCTGGCTGAAATATATTCCAATTCCTGAAGTCAGTTCCCTTCCTTGGAAAGTGCTACATACCATTTGTCCCCTTAACTTGAAGAGCGTTTTAGTGATGCTGATGGAGATGCATTATTGATGTGCAGTTTTAAATTATGATGTTCTGCTTTGGTGACATTACTGTAGGTTTAAGTTTCACACTAATTTGATTTTTGGGATGAAGATGTTAACATAAACTGTAATACATTTCAATATACCCTGATAAAGACATGGTAAAACATTTAAGTACTTCAGAGAGATAACTATTTTTTAAAAAAAAACACTTTAAGAGGTTTCTATCCTATCTTATTTTGTATCCTATCTTGCAGGGGCATGGTGGCTCAGTGGTTAAGACACCAGGCTTGTCAATCGGAAGATCACACGTTCAGAGGTTCGAATCCCTAGCCCCGTGTGATGGAGTGAGCTCCTGCACTCGCCCCAGCTCTTGCCAACCTAGCAATTCGAAAGCATGCAAATGCAAGTAGATGAATAGGTACCACTTTGGTGGGAAGGTAACTGCGTTCCATGTGCATCATGCCGGCCACATGACCATGGAAGCGTCTTCGGACAATGCTGGCTCTTCGGCTAACAAATGGAGATGAGGACCGGCCCCTAGAGTCGGACACGACTGCACAAATGTGCGGGGGGAACCTTTACCTTTATCCTATCTTACCCAATATCCGTCCAATTTTCAGTGAAGGGTGGGCAGACTGAAGTGGAAAGAAAAAAAAGAAGAAGAGGGTGGCAAATTTCTTAGGCTGTTTTAGCTTCGACCTAAAACTGCAAATATCTAGCTAGGACATTTAAAGTTCTCCACCGGAAATCTTAAGTTCTTCATCCAAATGACAAAAATGCTGCTCTGGGGCATGGCCAAAGTGAAACAGCACTGGGAATAATAATCTACGCCAGGAGATGTCATTCATCTAATTATTGTAGCATATGACCTTTAAGTTTTAAATGACTAAAAAAAGAGTTTGGAGGTTGTGGCAAGAACAGATCCTGTGTGGGATGTTAAGGCAGAAGCGTTTCTTTAATGTTGTGCCGTTTGAACGTTTGCGTCGTTTTTGAGATAAATTCTTCCTGTTCAATGGACGACCTTACCTATTTTGTCTGACCTTGATGGTGAGGAGGCAGGGCCCGGCGCTCCACATAAAACGGTTCCAAAAATTAGCTCATATCAGACAAACCTATTACTGTGCCAGAGAGATGAAGGCCTCAGGCTTATGTGCTTTTATGAAATAAATGTTGGGGCTGAACAGCCAATCTTCAGAGAAATTACAAAGAGAAAAGACAGCAAGCAAATGCAAACATGTGCTTCAGACAAACACAGATTGCTTTCCATTCCCATTCTCAGAAATGCAGGTGCCATTAAGGCTACCTCCCTTAATGGTGGCACAAGGAAGATTGAGGGAATTCTCTTTTACCCTAATAATAATGTCAGGTGGAACACAAGGATATAGACTAGTGATGAGTGTAGCACTTTTGGTCCAGAGACAGCTAATTTTTCTATCCACAAAGAGCCCAATTCCCAGGGAGGTGGTTTAAAATCTCTGAAAAGAGAAAGAGAAGTCCCTTCTGACAAAATAAGTGTTGCTGAGAAATGTGCTATTTATTCCTTGCAATTAATGAGCAACACAAATAATTTGTTGGAGAGATGCGTCCAGTGTTCATCAATAAATTTAATCCATTATCATATGGGTGTGTGCAGCCCTTAATCACAACAGAGCTGCTGAAGCTGATGAATGCAGGTTTTACATAAGAGGCCTTGGAAACTCAAGAATATTTCTCACATTATTTTTTTAAAAAAATCAATGGCAGGGCTGCCTTAATAAATCCAAGTTGTATTCTGTTACAAAGATATACTGTAAGGAACTATTTGGTGCAAACAACACATCTTGGATAGAATTACCTAGAGTATAATACATATCTATGTCCCCCATGATTCTTAAGAATGGTGGTAACTCTTACATGGAGACAGATCTAAATAACTGTCTGATTAGTTAATAGCAGGGGTGGACATCTTTCTGGGAGCCATATGCCATGGGGGTGGGGAGATGGCTGTGAGGATGATGTGACGGGTGGGTGGGGCCATTGGGGGGAGTTTGGGCATACAAAAAGGGAGATTTCTGCTTATTAATCCACCTACAGGGAAAAAAAGTGAAATCTGTAGGTGTAAAGTGTTACCCTAAGGCTCTTCAAGACTTAAAATACTCCTTTCATCTCAGTAAATACCTCCAAAGCTGAAGAAGAAGAAGAAGAAGAAGAAGAAGAAGAAGAAGAAGAAGAAGAAGAAGAAGAAGAAGAAGAAGAAGAAGAAGAAGAGGAGGAGGAGGAGGAGGAGGAGGAGGAGGAGGAGGAGGAGGAGGAGGAGGAGGAGGAGGAGGAGGAGGAGGAGGAGGAGGAGGAGGAGGAGGAGGACCCTAATTTCTTTCATGTGCTTTTTTAAGCAAAAAATTACCCTCTCCCTGAATACTGAGCCTTACTTGTTTGTTTGTTTGTTTGTTTATAACCCAACCCTTCCCAAGTAATGCAGTGTTTCTCAACCTTGGCTGGGGAATTCTGGGAATTGAAGTCCATGCATTTTAAAGTTGCCAAAGTTGAGAAGCAGTGCAATAATGACACAGTGTTTGAGTGAATGAAATACAGCAATTGCTCTACTTCATGCTGCATTGTCTTATCCCAGTCCTAAGCAAAGGTCTTCCCCAGCCCTTCTGGGATTATTTAGCTGGGGATAGCAAGGACTAATACTGAGGTCTTTTGCAGAGTCTGAATAAGACCTGATGCAAGTAACCAGTAAAGAAGGGAGAATGCAACCTGAGTAGGAGCCGAAGCTAAGGGAGCAAGAAGTGCCTAAATGACTTTTGGAATTCGGAAGCATTGACTTGAGTGAAAAAGGGACTTCTACTTACTTGGAAGATTCACCAATCCCACAACAGAAGTTGTGTTGTCAAAGAGGCAACACTAGCTGCTTCTAGGGATGCCATGGATTTAGCCACAAACTTGTTGGGTGTGAATGTTGGTGTGTCATTTGTTGCTGCTATTGTTGTTCTTGGTGACAGACACCAACACAAACAAGGTCTGGCTAGAATGTGTCTTTCCTTCAACAAACCTGACTTGTTTTTGAAAAAATGTGTTGGGGCCAACACATATTTTTCATCTTTTGACATTAGAAAAAATGTCCCCCGTGCTCACATGGATTACATAATTCCAGGAAGTATTGCAGGAAGCACAGCTCCTTCTATCTTTTCAAAAGTAAGCCTAATTTTCTCTCTCCCTAAAGAGACCACGTATTTTGCTCTGGATTTCTTATTAACATGTGCTCTGCAAATCAATAAAACGACCCACTTTACACGGATCCACAAATGACACACCAAAATTCACACCCAACAAGTTTGTGGCAAAATCCATGGTGGAGTTTGGTGGAGTTTGGCGGAGGCCGTGGAGGCTGCGGAGTCCAGGGGTGATCGGCGGAGCCTGGTGGCGGTTGGTGGAGTTGCGGAAGCTGCCGGGTCCGCAGACTAGCTTCTGAGGCTTGGTGGCTGGTTCCCCCTGAACGGAGTGGCGTTGAGGCGTTGAGGCCAGTTGGACCTGGAGGCCCTATTACTTGGTAGGGTGGATGGCTGTAGCCACAGAAGAGAGGCCTACGGTGGCCGGTGGAAACCAATTAGAACTAAAACAGAGAACCGGCAGAGTAACCCCCCAAAAACTGAGAAATTGGGGGGGCTTTGAGAACTGTGGAACCGAGGCCTGCGGGGGCCGTTGGAGGCTTGTGAAGGCCTGCAGAGAACAACGGAGGCCAGCTGGAATTAGAACTGGTGGACTCGGACTCTGGCCCTCGAACTGGGGTGTCCCCAGGAAAGGACAATCTCACTCAAGTGTTAACTGGACTCCACTATTGAAAGCAATTAATTTATTAAGATCATCATTCAATAGTTGCTGCTTGTTGGCCTGAAGGACAACCACCCCATGTCAAGGCGGCGGAAACTGCGGGGTCTCTTGGATGTGTGAGTGTAGTTCCCCTCCGTGAGTGAGAGTCACGAGTGGGGGAGCCAAGATTGTATGTATTTGTGAGAGTACCTGACCCTGAGTGAGAGACAGGGCAGGTAGGAGTGACTGTTTGCCCCTCTGTGACCAGTGAGAGAAGCCACAGGGGGCATAATGAGTGATTGGAGGATGAATGTAAGGGGCGGTTGGGGCTTACCAGTGCCGAGAGCTTCGGTTGGTTGCGCTGGTAGCCTTCGACTGCCCAGGAGGATGGAGTGTGAAAGGATGGGTGTATGGAAGAGACCCCTGCCTAGACCCAGGTTTTCGAGGGATTCGGGAGTGGAGGCGACCGGATCAGGAAACTCTGGGGACTACAATGTGGGCATTTTGATCGAGGTGGTGACGGGCAGGAGATATCGTGGCGGGAACCAGAGGACAGGCCATCTTCGGGGAAGGCGCCCCCGGTGTTTAGTACCGGTGGTGCGTTCCGGTCCTCCGAGTTCAACCCCAGGTTCTGGTCAGCGGATCCTTGTGGGCCCCGGCTTCCGGCTGCTGCTACTCAATGCCAGGTCAGTAAATAATAAAGCCCCTCTCATAAGTGAATTAATCACAGAGAGGGGGGCGGACCTGGCGTGTATCACCGAAACCTGGCTGGGCCCAGAGGGAGGAGTAGCCCTCTCGGAGATGTGCCCGGCCGGATTTCGGGTGTGGCACCAGCCGAGAGACCGGGGTAGGGGAGGAGGGGTGGCACTTATCATTAGAGAATCCTTGGTGGCTTTCAGGGGCCTTGCTCCACAAGTATCCGGATGTGAGACCCTGTTTTTCAAGTTGGGTGCCCGTGAACAGTTGGGAGTGTTGCTATTGTACCAGCCTCCCTGCTGCGTAGCAACCTCCTTGCCTGAGCTGCTGGAGGCCATCTCGGGGTTGGCGGTGGAGTTCCTCAGGCTTATGGTCCTGGGGGATTTTAACTTGCCGTCCTTGGGGCGTGCCTCGGAAGCGGCCCGGGAGTTCATGGCTACCATGGCAGCCATGGGCCTGTCCCAGATTATTCGGGATCCGACTCGAGACAGTGGACTCACTCCAGATTTGGTTTTCTTGTCAGAGCAATGGCAAAGTGACCTGAGGGGAAAGTTAGAACTATCCCCATTGTCATGGTCAGATCACGTCCTGGTATACCTGGGATTCTCTTATGCCGCCCCTCTCCGCAGGGAGGATGGACCTATTCGATTGGTCCGCCCCCGGCGACTTATGGACCCATTGAGGTTTCAGAGGGAGCTGGGGGTAATACCTGAGGATCTGCAGTATGGTCCAGTGGAGGCACTGGCCGCAACTTGGAATAGGGAGGCGGCCGGTGCCTTGGACAGGATCGCGCCGATGCGACCTCTCAAGCCCCATTCGACCCGTCACTCCCCGTGGTTTACGGAGGAGTTGAGGATCTTGAAGAGGGTGAAGAGATGTCTAGAGCGCCGCTGGAGAAAGACGAAGACAGAATTCGACCGAACACAATCTAGAGCCGCTATTAAGGCCTACCTTGTGGCGGTAAGAGCGGCGAAACGTGAATATTTCTCCGCCCTTATTGCATCCGCAGAATGCTGCCCGACGGCCCTGTTTAAGATTACACAATCTCTCTTGGGTAGGGTGGTATCGACCACCCACCTTCAGGGCCGTGCGGAAGAATTTTCTGAGCATCTGCAGGATAAAATCGCTCGGATTCAGTCTAAGCTGGACTCCATGCATGGATTGCAGTCTGGGGAGATGCCGGGAGAGCGATCTTGCCCTATTATCTGGGAACGATTTGATCCTGTTGGACCTGAGGAAGTGGACAGGATCCTTCGAATTGTTAATCCCACCACATGTCACTTAGATCCCTGCCCTTCCTGGCTGGTGAAATTGGCCGGGGAGGTGAGAGGTGGATGGGTCCAGGCTATGATTAATATATCCTTGTTGGAGGGGGTGGTCCCAACTGCCTTTAAGGAGGCGTTGGTGCACCACCTCCTCAAGAAGCCATCCCTGGACCCCACCATCCTGGACAACTTCGTCCAGTCTCCCACCTTCCCTTCTTGGGAAAAGTGGTTGAGAAAGTGGTGGCGTTGCAACTTCAAAGGACCCTGGATGAAGCGGATTATCTTGACCCTTTTCAGTCAGGTTTCAGGCCAGGATATGGGACGGAGACTGCATTGGTCGCGCTTATGGATGACCTCTGGCGGGGGCAGGATGGAGGTAGTGCATCCATCCTGGCTCTCTTGGATCTCTCAGCGGCTTTCGATACCATCGACCATGGTATCCTTTTGGGGCGGCTTAGGGAGTTGGGGGTGGGCGGCGTAGTTTGCGCTGGTTCACCTCCTTCCTCCGGGGCCGCTCCCAGTCGGTGGTGATAGGGGAGGAGAGATCCAGCCCGCGTTCGCTCCTGTGTGGGGTACCGCAGGGTTCGGTTCTCTCTCCTCTTCTGTTCAACATCTACATGAAACCGCTGGGTGAGGTCATCCGACACCATGGGATGAGGTATCATCAGTATGCGGATGATACTTAATTGTATATCTCCATCCCTGGTGAAGTAAGTGATGCAGTGTCCACCCTGTCCCAGTGCCTGGGGGCTGTGTGGGCCTGGATGGGGAACAACAGGCTTCAGTTGAACCCTGGTAAGACCGAGTGGCTGTGGATTGATGGCTTACCGTCTTCTGGGAAATTATCATCTTTGGTTCTCGATGGGGTAGCACTACCCCGTTCAGAACCGGTGCGGAATCTGGGGGTTCTTCTAGACTCACGACTCCTGCTCGAAGAGCAGGTGGCAGTCGTGGCTAGGAGGGCTTTTGTGCAACTTCGGTTGGTGCGCCAGTTACACCCATTCCTGGAACACGATGCCCTCCGTACAGTCACTCATGCTCTCGTCATCTCCCATGTAGATTATTGCAATGCGCTCTACATGGGGCTACCCTTAAAAACTATTCGGAAGCTTCAGCTGGTGCAGTATTGGGTGCTCCAAGATTTGCACATGTAACACCATTGCTCCGTGAGCTGCATTGGGTGCCAGTTTGCTTCCGGGTACAATTCAAGGTGTTGGTTATTACCTTTAAAGCCCTGCATGGCATGGGACCAGAATACCTGAGGGACCGCCTTATCCCCATGTTATCGACCCACCCCACCCGGTCATCCAGAGAGGCCCTGCTACGTACCCCATCAATTAGAGAATGTCATCGGATGGGGTCTAGGAGGCGGGCCTTCTCTGTGACAGCGCCCACTTTATGGAACAGCTTGCCCCCAGAGTTGAGACAGATCTCCTCCCTCCCGACCTTTAGGAAAGAGCTGAAGACCTGGTTCTGCCACCTGGCATGGGAAGGAGGAAGGGATAGTCTCTCATGGAGATGGCTAATCCCTTAATTGATGTCCTTCCTTTTAACTAATATCTTACCCATCTGGATTATACTTATTTTATATTGTTTGTAATTTTATATATAGATTTTAATTATTGTCCTGTAAACCGCCCAGAGTCCCTTAATTGGGAGATGGGCGGGGATAAATTTGAATAATAAAATAAATAAATAAATCTCCGACAGCTTCCTAAGCACGCAAATAAAGCACCTTTCCATTCATACAGCAGCATTTTGGAAGCCACTGGTCCAGTATAAAGACAATTTCTTTAGCCTAAGGCCTTCCAGAGGATTTTGCCTGCAATACCCATCCTTCCTAATCAGAGGCCTGATGGTGTTTGGGAATGTGGAAGGGTAGACATGTACATCATTTTTTGGGGAGAGCATTTTTTTTGCCGGCCACATGACCGTGGAAGCGTCTTCAGACAGCGCTGGCTCTTCGGCTAACAAACGGAGATGAGCACCGGCCCCTAGAGTCAGTCACGACTGCACAAATGTGCGGGGGGAACCTTTACCTTTACCTTTATTACTTTTAAAAAGAGAAAAACAAAGGACAAGGGAATAATAATCGTTAAAAAATCAAGGATGTTTTGTAGACGTACAAAAATAGAATGCCTTTTAATGCACTGTGGCATATTAAATATTTAAATGTTAAGAAATTAATTCCCATCCTGAATATTTTCAGTTTGTGTGTGCGTGCGTGCATGGGTGTGTATATCAGATAACTTCAATGTTTATGGATCTATTCAATATTAGGAAAATAACAGCCTGATTAATAAAATTCCTTTGCCTTTTTTTTTTTTTTTTTGCCATTCAGGTGAACTCATTTATGAATAACCCCGGAAAATTCTGCTCTTATAAATTAGGCTTGCATTATTATAACAGATCTATTATAATACACTCATAATCTACATCATAATAGCAGGGATAATAAAATGCTTATTTTTAATTCATGCAGATATTACATCCAGTGGCTTCACTATTCAAACTATTATTTGTTCAGGGCACTCCATATGTTGCCCTGATTTGGACCACAGCACAAAGTTTTTATCCTGGAAGCAACACTGTTGGTATAAGCAAGATACAAGATAATTAAATAAATGCCTCTTACCTTCTCACAGCATTTTTGTTTTTAGGCAAGGAAACATTAAAAGGACTGTGGTGTTAACAATGCACCGTCAGAGCACTAAGCAAATGAATGCATACACGGTACTATTTTAAAAAATCAAAAGGAAGGGTTGGGGTGGGGAAACAGTTCTCACTTACTTTATGACAAAAAGTAAGGAATGACACATGCCAGGTTATATGTGAAGCATGGCTTTCAAATATAATTCACATTGTGGCACAGAGGAGCCAAAAAAGCAGATGCTTAGCCTCCATCCATCATCTATCTATCTATCATCTATCTATCTATCTATCTATCTATCTATCTATCTATCTATCTATCTATCTACCTACCTACCTACCTACCTACCTACCTAACTACCTACGGAGTCCTTGGTGCTCTCCGAGCCTTGTTGTTTTTGCACTGAAGATGTTGCCTAGCCTGGCAATGAAACGTCTGCAAGAAAACAACAAGGCTCAGAGAGCACCAAGGACTCCACAGTTCAACCCTGAGCTACAAATATTGTCTTCCATCCATCCATCCATCCATCCATCCATCCATCCATCCATCCATCCATCCATCCTCTATCCATCCTCTATCCATCCATCCATCCATCCATCCATCCATCCATCCATCCATCTATCTATCTATCTATCTATCTATCTATCTATCTATCTATCTATCTATCTACAATCATCTCTCTATCTCTATCTCTAACTCTTTATTTATCTCTATTTATCTCTCTCTCTCATCTCTCTCTCTCTCTCTCTCTCTCATCTATCTATCCATCTCTCTCCCTCTCTGTCTTGGTAATAAAGGTTGTCAATCTGAGTCATTCTGGTACCAGTGAAGGACACCAAAGAGACAATGGCACTCAGGATTGGCTCTCCCACTGAAAGGACAGCTGGCATGTATCCAGGGGCGGAGCCCACAGAAACCCTTTATTCATTGGAAGGATATAGCTGTTGCATACGTTTGCAAAGTGCCCTGATCCCAAGAATTGTCATTCACACATGATATTAAGCCTGCTGCATGGATCACAACACAATCCAGTCCACAACTAAGCTACAACCAGAAAGCAGGAAATAATCTACAGTACATGCAGAGCACATAAGTCCAAGAAAATGAGTCAAGCCACATTTGCATAATATGGTCAATAAATTAAGCATGTAGGAAATTCTCTCTCTCTCTCTCTCTCTCCCTCTCTCTCTCAAAAAGGATGTAGGAAAAATGATTCCTCTTCCTCTAGTTTTCTCGTCATGCACATGCACTGAACAGAACTCAGATGACCAGGCTGAGATTGAATTTGCTTCTCCCTTCTTTCGAGCCTCCACTCCCCCAAATTTGGCTGTTTCTGGTTCTCCTCTATTGCTAAACGTAACCAAGTATTTAAACTCAAGACGTATCTCCTCACTAGTCCTGGCTACTGCTCCTCCCGAGGCAGGTAAACAGACAGATGTGGCTAAGTATGGCAGGTAGACTTCTATGACCAGCTGGTTTGCTTCCTTCTGATTCCCTACCTTCTTCCTACCAGGGGTGTCTCCAGGGTGTGTGTCAAAACTGACAAGATGGGGGACAAGCATTGAAATGCAAACCCCATACCTTTTGTACCAGCGTCACACAGACATTCAAAAAGGGTGAGGTTTCCACCACAATACTCCATCCACCATCTTGCTTGGGTTCAAGAAAATCTTTGGAGCTCCTAAATTATACTATTTAAATTATACTATTACTTCATCAATAAAAAAAGCAGCCATGATAGGGCTCAAAAGATTAAAAAATTGAATTCCCACTGCAGTGTGCTATTCTATAAATTTTGGATTGTGGCCAATTAAAAATACTCACTTTTATTCTGTTGAAGGTCAAAATGGAGAAATTACCTTGTCCTCCTTAAACTAATAATACTAATTAAATAAGAAATCTGGATTTCCAACATTTCCTTAACCGTGACATTATTTTATTATGAATATTTATGATGAAGAATATTGTCCAAACAATCTGCTTTGTCCAATATTTTTGTCTGCCTTTGGACAATATTGTGATGAAATAAATTAATTTTAGCATAAATTAAATCCAGGACTGCAACATGAATGTTAAAGTGACTTTGCTAATTCTCTCAATTAGTCATTTTAATCGAAGGAATATTCTCTCCAAAGAGCTCCAGCTGTATAAACTCTCTCAGAGGCTCTAGAAACAGTCCTTAATTACTTCCTCATTCTACAGTTGCCGCAATTAAAGACTGCTGAACAAAGCACAATCAACTACAGGCCCCTTTGCTTTCCCCTCAGTCCAAGGCTGTGAAATGATGGGTAAAAGAGAAAGAAAATTCACCCACCTCGGAGTGCTTGCGCCAAATGTCTATGTTCTTCCGCTGAGCTTTCGAGAAATGGTCCCAAGCTTTTTGTCTGGTGGAGGCGTTGAAAACGGCCACAATCTGCTCAACTTTGGTGAACAAGGAAGTCAAACAAGACAAGCAATTTATGTTGTGATCACTAAAGGAAAGCCAAGCAAAGACATGAGGTGGCTACGGATGATGCCACTGCTGGAATGACTGTCAGATTTCTCGTGTGAAATTAGCAAATTGTTTTCTATACAAAGCACAGCTTTCTCACGATGACATGACGTGCAGGTGGCCAGATAACAACAAAGCCTTCCCATAGCTTTGAATGGCTTTGCTTATATCTTCATTAGATATGAAGCTAGAAGGTACCATGTGATGTATTGTTTACGTCTAGTCTCTAAACCTTCCCATGGGAACAGTTTGCCATGATGCTTCTGTGGGAAGCCTTGCTCTGTGTAGAGCAAGGGAGGGGGGGAATCACATGCTTGCTTAGATGCAGCACTGCCACCCAATAGCAGGTCATGCTATGTGCTATGGCCTATGCTTTAGGCCTGGTGTGTGTCACACCTAACTTCCAGCCAATCAGAAAGCTAGAAGAACTGAATATCTAACCATGCAAAATGGTGTTCTATGCTTCTTGACTTCTGTCCGGTCTTTTAGCCATGTTCGTGTGTGTGTTCTACTTCTGAAGACTGGGAAGTGCGTAGCTATGCGTGGCTGTGTGTGTAGGCCATGGCATGAGCCCCTTCATGTCTGTCAATGGAAACAATACACGAAACTCTGCTTGTAAGTTTGTTTTTCCTTTTGCAATGCTGTACCATGTATATTCAACTTTGCTTTTATCACAAGTAAAGATTTTATAGCTTTTACAAGCTGCACTCTGTCTGTTTACTCTCAAGCCTTGATTTTTCCCTATAAGCCAGTGTACATCCTATCAATGACATCATCAATATCCATCCAATCATGTGTCTTTCTGTACTTACATTTCAGAACTGTTGGAGGTGTCCTCCTTCAAGTCTTGCTTCATAACTTTAGTCTATACCAGTTGCACATTGATTACTGACAGATTTGCATGCAATTAATTGTTTCTGCAGTTGTTGTTACTGACTTGTATGCATTGGATATTAATTTAGGGGAGAAACCATAGGAAACAGATTGGTATCTTCTGAAGCTACAGCCCTGTTTATTTTATCTAAGAGCATGCCCCAATGAACTCAATGGGACTTACTATTTATTTATTTATTCATTCATTCATCAAATTTTGCCCATCTCCCTCCAGAGACATGTATAGGATTTACTATTATTGAAAGTGTCAAGGAAATTTCCGAGTTGGAACTTGAGTTAATCTGAAGAAGATTGCATCATTCATTTACCTATCCCTTTAAATGAAGGCTTCTCACTTCATCTCCCATGTTGGCAAAAGTCTTCCATAAACCATTTTAAGCCTGCTTATCCCTCTATACAACATGTTTGCAAATTGCAGATCTACTAAGTGAACTTATGATTTTACAGACCCACCAAAAGTTAAATATGTGCAGTATATTACTAATTTACATAAGAAGCATGGGAGATGCTAGAAGCCAAAAGGACATCTACCTTTCAAATCATATTCTTCAATTCTTTTATTCTTACGTTCCTCTCTCTCATTCTCTCTCTCTCGCTTTCTTTCTTTTAGATATTACATTTTCAAGTCAAAAGATAACATTAGTGCCTGCCGAGCAACTGCAACTGATATGTCACTCAGGCCTTATAAGTAACTAAAATAAAAATATTGCAAATCAAATTCTGGAGCCCCACAGTTGACAGATTCACTAGAGGAGCAAACTGTGTCAGTCAATTCAGAAAACATTTGTATTTCATTTTGGCAAAGGGATCATCATATCGGCATATCTAAGAGAAACTCTTCTCTGGAAAGTGAATTCTCTCCCCTTTGCACCACTAGGAGTCTAGTAGTTTGTGTTACTGCTGCAATGGTAAATTTTTATCCTTCCACTGTTTTTAATTATGATCTGATAAGCATTCATGATCATCTCTGTCTCTGTGTTGTCTGTGTTTATTTAGGAAGGTTATTCTGGATCTAACTGAAGATCTTTTGCTCGAACTATGGATTGGGGACTTTGAATTTCACAAGCTGTTTGCAAATTTGAATTCTGTACTATCCCCTAACTTGGTTCTTAATACTGACCACTGACTTCTCCTGTTTTCCCAAAGTTTAACTTCTTTCTTTGCAACTGCTGAATATAACAATCACTGCTTGTGTTAACTCTAAAGTTTATGCCTTGTGTTAAGTTTAAAGCCTACTTAGATTTAAAATGGGCCACCTTCAGCTATATTTCTAATTTCTCATCTCCTTTTTCCTGCTGACTCCATTGTCTTACCTTACTGTATCAAAAAGCAGATGCCTTTCCTAAGAAATTAAAACTGACATGTCTCTACTATAGGAAATCCTACCAGCATCAGCCCTATATAACAAGTCTGGTATCTTCTACAGAAAAAACAGGATGACAATTTCTATTTTTATTAGGATGGAATTGGTTCTTCTTATGCCATCAGCATTAAAGGAATACCAATAGGAATACAGAAGGTGTATCTGCAACAAAGGGTGCAGTGCCCTCCTTCAAAATGTCTTTCTGGGGCGGGGTGCTGGATATCTTTTCTGCCACTTCAATGTTTTGAAAGCATTCCTGGAAATAATTGATTATAATACGGCTTTCAACAAAAATATATAATAATGGCTTTCAGTTTAGTGCACCCAAGATACAGATAGTCCTCGCTTAACGACCACAATTGGGACCAGAATTTCAGTTGCTAAGCGAAGCAGTCATTAAGCAAATCTGACCCGATTTTACGACCTTTTTTCTGGAGGGCATTAAGCAAACCATGTGGGCGTTAAGCAAACCATGTGGACGTTAAATGAATCATGCGGTTCCCCATTGATTTTGCTTGCCAGAAACTGGCTGGGAAGGCCAAAAATGGAGATCACATGACCACGGGATGCTGCAACAGTCATAAATGCGAACCGGTTGCCAAGCGCCCAAATCGTGATCACGTGACCTCAGGGACACTGCAAGGGTTGTAAGTGTGAGGACCAGTCATAAGTCATTTCTCCCAGCACTGTCTTAAGTCCAAACTGTCACTAAATGAATAGTTGTTAAATGAGGACTACTTGTACATGCAAGATTTGATTTGATTTGATTTGATTTATTAAACTTGTATGCCGCCCAGCTCTCAACAACTCAGTTCACAACAATCAAAGAAATTACAATAAAATCAATTTTAAAAAATAAAGATAAAAAATGGCAAGTGCGATGAAGCAAGATATTCTACTGCCTGCTCCTCTTCCTCCTGGTTTATATGCAGAGGCCAATTGGAGCAGCATTAGAATATGACGGGTGGAAAGGGGACAGACACCTTAGGGACCAAGGCAAAATCTGTCTCTCCACACCTCTCAATACTCCAGTATCAACTGTGACAGATACCTAAGCTGAGTACGTTGAATCCAACTGCTAAACGATATACCAATTTACATATACTTAAGATTCAAGTTTTGTATTTCATAACCTTATTAAATTAATTGGAATAAGAACAGGAGAATATGAAAGGGTTATCACTAAGGAATCTATTTTATTAACAATGTAATTTAGATTCCAATCATTCTTCTGTTGTACCTATTACAAGGGCAAAGGCCACTGAACTTAATCAACAATCTGGGTACAGTATAATTAATTAATGGCAGAAGGCTCAAGTAGAACATTTTCTTGAAGATGCAAGAAAAAGGTGCATTACCATTTTTAGGCTATTTTAAGTGGGTATATTAAACTATGAAACTCTTGAACTTTGAAATGTCTGACTATGAAAATAACTCAAAGTTCTAACGACAAGGTCTCAGCATCAATTCTAAACCCTTATTCAAGGCTAGAGCACTCTAACAAACTGATACAGGTTATTATGTTTGTTCTAAAAATAGGAAAGGGGAGCTAAATATGAGTTCACAGGTAAATACCTCATCAAGAAAAAAAAAGCATATACACAATTTTTAAAAGTTAAACTGGACTACTGGACTCCTTAGCCCAAAAGATCCACTAATTTTACATATAGAATTATTGTAGTTCACGTCTTATAGTAATTACTATCAGAAGCAGCTATAGCTATAGTAGCAGCTATAGTAACTGAGCCTTAGTAGGTAGAGCTGAAATGTTCTATTGTATGAAAGAGTTGTATAGTTTGAAACCATTTATGATACGCTGACCATACGTCTTGTTTTGAACGGGACAGTCCCATTTTTTAAGCATTTTTCAACCGTCCCGTCGTTTTGATAAAAATCTCAATTTTGTCCCGTTTTTTAAACCCGGCGGGAATGGCGCAGGAGGAGGATCCGAGCCAGAGCTGCCGATTGGAGGCAGCCCGGAAGAGGAAGCCCTCCCGCCTATCAGCGCATGGCAAAGGAGGAACTGGGGGGCGGGGTTTGCAGGCGGGAGCCAATCATGTGGACCAGGGGGTGGGGTTTGCAGGCGGGAGCCAATCGCACAGACCAGGGGGCGGGGACCCCTGTCCCTTTCATGAATACAGAATATTACATAAGACCCTGTCCCGTTTTGCCATCTCAATGTCCTGTTTTTGTCTCAAGGAAATATGGTCAGCCTAATTTATGACAGACATTAGATCAAAATCCCATGTGGTGTAGTGGTTAAGGTGCCAAACTACAACTGGGAAGAAGCCAGATCTACTCTATCCTCAGCCATGGAAGCTCATGAGGGGCCTTTGGTCCGAATACCCTTTTTTCACTCCAGAAGCCAGCATACTGTAGTGGTTAAGGGGATATGCTAGGAATAAGGAGACCCAGGTTCTAGTCCATCCTCAGCCAGGGATGCTCACTGAGTGACGTTGGGACAGTCTCCATCTCTCACCTCAACATACCCCACAGGGTTGTCATGGGGAAAACATAAGAGACCAGTGTACCTACCTGGAGGAGATATGAATACATTTCTCCCATTTGGCATAACTGGGTAACATGAAAGTACATGGCACAAGTACAATCCTGTTCAATTATATTTAAAAATGTGGGCAATGGGAGTGGCAGTCTTAACAAATCTGCAGGATACCAGCAAAGCCTGGGGAAAGTTGAATCAGATCTGTGCTTTGTCGTGAACTGGGCTTGCTAGATTTGAGCCTGGTAACCACTAGATGGCAGCAAAGAGAAACAGAAAGCTCTTTGCTGCCATGTACTGGTCACCTGGCACAAATATGGCAATTTTACACGGTCCTGTCTACCATCACTAAAGGTGGGACAGAAACTTCAGAATCGGTTGGTCATTTGGCCTGTATTTTTCCTCCCTGTAAATGCCATCTCCCTTTGCCAAGCCCCCTGGATAGAACTCTCACTTATTTAAAGCCTTCCAACCTGCTTTTTTGGCCTCTGGCGATTGACAATAAAAGAAAGTTGGGACTTCCGGTGGGAACATGGCCGACTGAGCAGCTTTGTCCGCGGGCTCTGCGGGCAGAACTGACAACGCACGCTTTTTGGGGGGCTCTTTTGTTTTCCTGGAGCCCAGAGCTTTTTCATGAATAAAGAAAAAGCTCAGAATCACCCCATCTGCTCTCCTGAATGCCGTCTTGCAGCCAGAAAATTGCAGTGTTCACGACAATCTGGTAAGAGATGATGGGAGGCGGGGACGACACAATTTTCTACCCGCATTTGTAGCCTTAAAGGGACAGTCAGTCGAGCCACCCCATTTCTAAATCACCCAATTTATATTTTTTGTTTAAGTTTTATGAACCCCAAGAGAGGCTTTCTACATCAAGAAAAAGCGGACTCTCTTGGTGCTTATCGTTATTTCTGGATTAAACTTTTTTTAAAAAAATAAGTTTTGGCTTGTTTTCAAATTTAAGGATTAAGCAGGACTGAGAATAAACAATTGCCTTCCTGTTACCATTTTTGTACTAAATTTGAAGGATTGAATATTTTCCTTCATGTTGGATTTGCCGTTTTGAATCTTCAGCTTTCTGTTCACTTTCTTTGGGACCTGCTTGTTAGCGTACTTCCTCTTGTGCCGATTTCACACGGAACTCCTCTGTTAACTTATTAACTCCTATCTGCGTGAGTCAAGTATCTAGGGCAGGGCTTTCCAAAGTTTTCCCGCGGCGACACACCAACCGCCCTTGGTGTGTCGCTGCGGGAAAACCCGGAAGTCCCGCCGCCGCAGCAGCGCGCAAAAAGCCGGAAGCGCTGCTGTCGCTTTCGGTCTTTGCACGCCGCCGCGGCTGCGGTGCCTTCAGATTTTCATGTGTTGCCGCGGGAAAACCCGGTGCAGGCGGGGGGTGTGCATGGCGGCGGCAGCGGCAGCAGCCTCCGTTAAAACGCGGAAGCACCGATGGCGCGCCGGTGCCGTCGCCGCCGTGCACGCCCCCACTGCCACTTCCGGGTTGTGTGGCGACACAGCCGACTGTGTGTGGCGACACACTTTTGTGTCGCGACACACAGTTTGGAAAGCTCTGATCTAGGGAGTGCCATAATCTAGAGGATTTTTTAGAGTTTCAGTGTGAGCTTAAGCAGACCTTCAAAGAGATCCTTTCAGAGTGCTGTCAAGCTATTCTGCAGAATATTCAGGACATTGGGGAAGAAATTATCTCTAAAGTGTGTCATCTGGCTGAAGATGTTATGGAAGAAGATGAGGACTTTAGGGAAGATGGAGATGTCTTTATTGACAGTGAGATTGAAGTAATGCCAGGCGAAGACTATATTTTGGTGCTGAAGGGGTTAATGCGACAGTCTGAACTGCAGATTACAAGGAGAGTTGTTTTTCTGGGGGATTGTTATGGCTTTCTGAAGGATTGTTATGGGAGGGAAGAAAATTTGTTTTGTGGCAGTTTTTTTGCTGAGAAGTCTGAGTTTTTAAGGGGGGCAGTTGGGCTGCTTGATTTCTGTATAAAAATGCCTTGTGTGTATGGAGATATGTAAGATATGTAAAATTGGATATGGAGATATGTAAAATTCTTGGTATATTTCGAAGTGGGGTAAAAAGATAAGAATGTTTAATTGGATTGATAATGAGAGTTTTTTTTATGATTTTATGTCTTTTTAAGGATTTGGATTAAGATTTACTGGTCTTTTTAAAGGTTTGTTTGAATTTTTAAGATTTACAAGGTATCTATAAGCTATAATAATAATTGTTTGGTTTTAGGTTTAATAGGGTTAAGATTGTTGTAGTATCATTAATTATAAAAGTAGACAATTTATATGTTTTTATAATTTGATTTTTATTATAGTGGACAGAAATATATAGAATAGTGTTAGGAAGGAAATAATTGAATAAATGTGTTTAGGGGAGGGAAGCTGATATATAAGGGGAAGGAGCAATTATTTAGTGATTTCTATGTGTGCTGATGGATTGATTTATAGAAATAATGTGATCTTGGTTTGATATAGAGTAAGGGACTGATTATCGAAACTTCTGTATTGTTGTTGAAAGTCGGAAGTCACTTCTTTATGTAATCTTTAAAATTCTTTTTCTTGTGTTTCTCACTTTTTAACTTTTTTCCTTTCTTTTCTTTTTGTAGTTTTTTTGCTTTTTTGTAGTTTTTAACCTTGCTTTAAACTTAATAAAATTCTTATTAAAAAAAAGACAATAAGAGAAAATTAATCCAATGAAGTGAGGGATTTCATTTATTTTTTATTTTTATTTATTTATTTATTTTATTTTTCTCCATTTTTCTCCAAATTTACCTCACATTTACCTTTGTGTGAATAATAAAGCTGTCTAATGCAGAGCTGTGTGACACTTTGCAGTCAATCCCTGCATAGGTGCATAAACACAGCACCCACCTGCAAAGCTTTAAAGCAGCTGCATCTTTTTGTCTTTGGGAGATCAAATCTAAAGCTGTACAAGAGCCTAGTTTGAAGTGTCCCCTGCATGAAATCATCAAATTAAATTAAAATCAACTAGTTGCATTACTGGTCTGGCAATCTCCTTCTTACCAGCGGCAGCACTGAAATCTAGAAAGACCTGCATAGTGTAGCTCTAATGCAGAGCTTTCCAAACTTTTCATGTTGGCGACACACACCAACGGCGGCAGCGGCATTGATTGGCCGGGGTGCCACTCCTTATGGTTCCCCCCATCAGCGCTTCCGGGTTTGCGTGCGACATACCAGGACACCGCATGCGACACAGTAGTGTGTCGCGACACACAGTTTGGAAAGCTATGCTCTAATGCAGAGCTTTCCAAACTGTGTGTCGCGACACAAAACTGTGTCGCCACACACAGCGTGGTGTGTCGCCACACCACCCGGAAGCGGCGGTGTGCGCGTGTACGGCGGCGGCAGCAGCGGCGCGGTATCAGTGTTTCCGTGTTTTAGCGGAGGCTGCCGCCGTCGCCGTGCACGCGCGTGCCACCGCACGCCCCCCTGCGCCGCCACCGTGCACACGCGCGCTGCTGCCGTGCACGCCCCCCACGCCGCCGCCATGCGCGTGCCCCCCCCTGCGCCACCGCCGCCGCTGGTGTGTCGCCAGCGGCGGCACTTTGGAAAGCCCTGCTCTAATGACTCTACCTTGGCTTCCATGCAGTAGGCATGGAAATTGATATGGGAAGCAGAGAATAATTTAATGCTCTGAAGCCTACACTGAGTTCCAGAGGGAACTTCTAATGAAGTTGGTGGTGGACTCTAGAATTTCCTCATTGTGCCAGTATAGAACAGAAGGAAGGGAGTGCTGCCTCGAGAGAGCTGAATTGTGAACATAACTACTAACATGCTGCAAATCTGTAACATAGTGCAGGAATGAGAAACCCAGAGAGATGCCAGTAGTATGTTCTGTTGATAGACAGGGACGCCAAATATATGTTTCCCAAAGCATATCACAATACATTTTCATACATTTGTGATATGTTGGCTGTAATGTACTATATTTGAATATCTGTATTTGTTCCTTTAATCATCTCAACTTGCTCACCAATATATGACTGTGGAAACTAAGCTTATCTGAGCCTAAAATCTATTTTTTACCTTTTCTTTAGAATTACCATACTCAATCACAGGTGCACTGTTCATACTCTAAGCCAGAGCTTTCCAAACTGTGTGTTGTGACATGTTAGTGTGTCAGCTGCAGTGTCTGGGTGTGTCACCGATGCTGCTGCCTCCGAGCCCTGCCAGGATTCCACGCAGGTCCTAGTGCCTGCCTTGTGCCTTGCTGCCTCCAAACCTGCCCTGCCAGGATTCCACGCAGGTCCTAGTGCCTGTTTTGTGCCTTGCTGCCTCCAAACCTGCCCTGCCAGGATTCCGTGCAGGTCCTAGTGCCTGCCTTGTGCCTTGCTGCCTCCAAACCTGCCCTGCCAGGATTCCACGCAGGTCCTAGTGCCTGCCTTGTGCCTTGTTGCCTCCAAACCTGCCCTGCCAGGATTCCGTGCAGGTCCTAGTGCCTGCCTTGTGCCTGGCTGCCTCCAAACCTGCTGTGATTCCACGCAGGTCCTAGTGCCTGCCTTGTGCCCTGCTGCTTCCAAATCTGCTGTGATTCCGCGCAGGTCCTAGTGCCTGCCTTGTGCTCTGCTGTGTGTCATGAAATGATGCATGTCTAAAAAGTGTGTCACCAACATAAAAAGTTTGGAAAGCTCTGCTCTAAGCTGTTCCTTGCTAAACATTGAGCCTAATGCTCCCCATGGTCATCCAGGTGACCATCTGGAAGACCCTTTTTGGGGATAGGTCTTCTTTAGCCAGCTACCCTTTTTGCTCCTGTTTCAGTTGTCGTTCAGCTCCACTCTAATTAACAAAGCACAGCTAACTCAGTATCTTATGTCAGACATGATGACATCACAAATCTGTGTAGAAAAACCGGCTTTGTAATCTCTTCTACCCAGAAGTCTATTTACAGTGAGAAGGATGCTTCTCATGTAAACAGTGTGTAGCCTATTTTCTATCAGGGACATCAAATAATCACACAATTAATATTCATAGCCCATTCACAATGATCCCCAGACACTGACCAATGATACGCCTCTCCTGATCTTTAGGACTATAACTACAAATGTAATAGAAAATAAAGCATTGCTATAAAACTCCATTGCATAACAAAAAGGGGGCATCCTGAGAAGGTCTTTCTCTTTTTCTTTGCTGGATCTAGATCTACAGTATATGCCCTTTTTCACTGTAAAGGTCTCTTTGGGATCTAGTAGTTGTTAGAATTCTAAGCCCAGCAGACCAGGAATACAGTTGCACATGGAAGAAATTTATAATGGCAAGGAAGGATGCAGGAACAATTTCAAAATTTGGGAAGCTTGAGTTAGGATTGGCTCATGGAGGCTGAGACAAGACATTGTACATTTGGGACCTGGAACCGAGCTCTGGGATTTCTACATGGGCCCTCTGATATTGCTTCTGCCCTGCAATGTTTGGAGTCATCGAAACATCATTTCACAATATTCGGCTTCTTTCTTTTCCTGTTGCTAGTATAATAATGAAGCTTAAAAATGAAAAACGTGACACCTTTGATCTTTTTCTCAGTTGTTGCCTTCCTAACTGGATTGTGACTTAAAGAGTTTTATGAAGGTTGGCATAAAAGGGAGGCTGTTAATCTCATTGCTTAAACCAGGGGTGGGGAAACTTTTTTCTGCCAAGGGCCATTTGGATATTTATAACCGGGGACCAGGGGGGTGGGGGGTGGGGTTTCTGGGATTTCCGCGGACCGGGGGCCAGAGTTTGCGGGAGCCAATCGCGTGGAAGGAGCGGGGTTTGCAGGTGGGAGCCCCTTATATGGCCCGCGGGCCTGACGTTGCCCACCCCTGGCTTAAACCAACTAGCGAGCTTAGAGTTTTCTTTGCAGTGAAAAAGGGGATGAATATATTCAATAAATGCAACCAAGTTTCACAATTGAAAAAGGCTTAATGCTTCTTACAAAGCTGTAGCTGAGCAGCCACATACAGCAGAAGGCCCATACAATAAGCTCCATTAAATATTCATCAGCAAACATCTGTGGATTTATCTACTGTCATGTAAAGTTTTCATTAGCCAGATGCAACATTTTGTCTTGTCAATAAGTAAAATCCTGAAAATCATTTTTCTTGAAATGATACGGCACAGATGAAAAAAAAAATGTGCTGTTTCTCAAAGATATATTGGGAAATATTAGCCTTAGAACACAGTAGGGCAGTGAAGTCATGTGACTGAGGCAAGGAAATGTAGATAAATTGAAGTCATCAGCTGAGTCCCTAGGATGTATTGTCCTTAAGTGGCTAAAGTGCTTAGGTGGGATTAGCAAGATGCCTTTGATATTTATTCAGTTTAGCTAAAAATGCTCTCAAAACAATCAGAAAAAAGGAAGAAGCTGTATATTACAGATGCAGTAGAGTGTGTGTGTGTGTGTGTGTGTGTGTGTGTGTGTGTGTGTGACATTTTAATACCCAAATTACGCTTTCTAACCAAACCTGGATCAAATTTCTGTGCTGAAATCAGCACATTCCTGATTTTTTTGTGAAGCAGACCACAACTCAAAAATATAAAAATATATTCAAAATAATGTCTGTTAAGAGACAGTGAGTGCATAGTTACCTACTTATTCTAAAGCACTTATCCACTCTCCCAACCCTAAGTCCCTGGGTGGCTCACTATAATAAATCAGTGCAGTAAAATCATAAAGACAAGCCACATACATAAATAAAACCTATACAATCACAACAGAATGAAAATAGAGCCAGGTAAAAATAGCAGTAACAGAGACTGCCTCCATATCTAACTTTGTAGCTGCTGAAAGGCTGGTGGGAGAGGATTTTTATTACCTCATTCCTGAAAGTTAATAACAAGGAAGTCATTCAAACTTTGGGGGGCAAACTATTCCATAAGGCGTAGGCAGCCCCCCAAGTGCCCCCTGCCCTCTAGCTTCCTGAGAGGAAGATATACACAACTTTCCTACCTTCCCAGATTGAACATGTAACATGAACAGATTCTACCTGGAGAAGATGGTCCTAAGATAATAAGGACCAGAGCCAGAATGGGCTTCATAGGTAGTCCCTTAGGATCGTGCTAGGAAACGCAAGGTTAACCAATGTTAACCTTCCATCAGCAGGGGAGCCGTCATATTCCACACCAATTGCAATTGCAAAGGAGGCTTCAGAGGCAAAGTGCACCCCGGAGTAAAAGTTGGAGCTAATATGGAGCCAGGTGGTTTCTGGATAAACAACCACTCCCATTTTGCTGGCATTCTGTATGGGCCTGTTTCATCTCATCCAATCCACAATAGCTCCTAAACACCAGGTCAGAGTCTACAGCATATTGCACCCCCCCACACAGGTTAGCCTGCAGTGGAGATGTATAACTGGATACCATCTGCATACTGATGATACCTCATGCCCAACCAGCAGATGACCTCTCCTAGAGGCTTCATATAGATCGGGGTGGGGAACCTTTTTTCTGCCAAGGGCCATTTTGATGTTTATAACATCATTCGTGGACCGGGGTTTGCGGGCGGGAGCCAATCGTGTGGAAGGGGGCAGGCTTTGCGGGCGGGAGCCAATCACAAGCACTGGGGGCGGGGTTTGTGGGTGGGAGCCAATCACAAGCACTGGGGGCGGGGTTTGCGGGTGGAAGCCAATCGCGCAGAAGGGGCAGGGTTTGCGGGCGGGAGCTCATAGATTTATTGGATTTCAAGTCCCGCCTGCGGTTGCCTTGGCAGGGCCAGACCAAATGATTTCGCAGACCTTATACGGCCCGCGGGCCGGACGTTCCCCACCCCTGATATAGATGTTAAATAAAACGGAGAAGAAGGCCAATCCATGAGGCACCCCACCTAGATTTGACTATTCCTCCCCTACTACTACCAACTGGACCTTCATGTGCAGGAAAGGGCTTAAGCATTGTAATACAGTTCTTCCAACTTCATAGGCAGATGTAATGGTATGTGTGAATAACTTTGGGAGACTGAGAAAGAGCTGCAACCAGGGGAACAGTTGGATAAGAGGCAGCTGAGCCCGCAGCAGGAATGTGGGTGTGGCAAACATCTCAGAAGGGACCCTCCCTAGTTTCTTGGGCTGTAAAGGCGACGGGGAAGACTGCTTGGCTAGTGTGAATATAAAAGAAGATACGAATATTATAGAAAATAAACCTGAGGGATCCACCATGCCTAAATTATATTAATTATCATTACTTAACAGTATTACTTCTGGCGCTGGGACATTTGGTTGTAAGGTCAATCCCACTTCTGGAAGAACATAACATTTTAGCAACTACCTGTCCACAGGTAAGTCTTTTGGGTGCAAAAATCTGATTCTCCTTTTGTTATTTATATGCAAATTGGGACAAATACATAAACAAACCTAGTTGTTCCTGTAGCATCCAGTTTGGATGCTTTAGATTTGCATAAATGCTTTTCTGCAATAGGATCATAAATATTATGTATGTATGTTCATTACATGTGAACATACATACATATGTGAATATGTATATGCATATATGTGTATATTACAGATAGATGATAGATAGATAGATAGATAGATAGATAGATAGATAGATGATAGATAGATAGATAGATAGATAGATGATAGATAGATAGATAGAAGATAGATAGATAGATAGATAGATAGATAGATAGATAGATAGATAGATAGATAGATGATAGATAGATGATAGATAGATGATAGATAGATAGATAGATAGATAGATAGATAGATAGATAGATAGAAGATAGATAGATAGATAGATAGAAGATAGATAGATAGATAGATAGATAGATAGATAGATAGATAGATAGAAGATTGATAGATAGAAGACAGACAGACAGACAGACAGACAGACAGACAGACAGATAGAAGATAGATAGATAGATAGATAGATAGATAGATAGATAGATAGATAGATAGATAGAAGATAGATAGATAGATAGATAGATAGATAGATAGATAGATAGAAGATTGATAGATAGAAGACAGGCAGGCAGGCAGGCAGGCAGGCAGGCAGACAGACAGACAGACAGACAGACAAGCAGGTATTAATGGATTAGGATTAGGACCTTATCTTTGTCTTCACTAAGATTTTCAAGTTTTTTCAGTTCAGCAGGAGGGAATTCATCAGAATCAGTTGAAACCATTTTAAAAATTTTGTTAGCCATTCCAAAAGAAAAAGAATTGACTCCATAAACCATAAGAAAAGAGAAGAGTAGAAAAGAAAAGAAAACATTTCTTTTTCATTCAGTTATGACTGAGGATTCTGGAATGTGAATTTTGGAAAGTACCATTAGTGTTATTTGGGGATAGTGGGATTTAATGCTGTTAATGAAAAGTAATTGTCTATAGGAGTCCCATAAACATCTAAATACCTACTTTGTTAACAGGGATTAACAGGGCTTGCAAAGATTCTTTTAGAATGGAAATGTCAATTCAGAGCTATCTATAATTGGGCTAAACACCATGCATACAGCCCAAATTAGCTTTGCTCCATTCTGGAAAGCAATTCTTACATTCAGGGAATCAATGACTTCTCTACTGTTAATTCTCCATTCTTGTCTCCCTGAAGTCCAGGTACCTTGAAAGGAAAGATTTATATCACCAGTGCTGGCAAATTCTGAAGTTTGACAACTGTTTTGACAGAAAGAATTACAGTCGTCAAGATGAGATACTATAATTGATGGACTCCAGTCTACAGGTCAACTTGGAGCCAAGAGTATGTTGTCTTTCAAAGAGTGCTACATAAAGTATTTGCAGAGATATTAACTAAGCTGAAGTCTTACAGTAAGGCCCAAGCCTACAATTATCTACAGAAGTTCAATCCATAAAATTGACACAAACTTACAGTTAAGGCAGTGTCTCTCAAGTGTTGAATACAGTCCCACACTCTAGAGTTTTCTATTTTATGGAGTCCAACAACTTCATTCCAAAGCTCTTTTTTCATATATGAATGAACATAAATTCTTGCAAGTAGGCATTCATTCATTCAATGTTTATAGCCACCTGCTCACCATGAGGCTCTGGGTAGCCATACAAAAATGAAAACAGAGTCTGCTGCTGATAGGAGGATCTGGGTGCCAATCCCAACATTGTCATTACGGGAACAGAGTTGGATCTCTTGCATCCTCTTCCTAAAGTCATTCACAAGGAACAAAGCAAGACCTCTTTCAGAACTGTGGCCTTCAAAATTTATATTTGATAAAAATAAGTAAATAAGCAAATAAATAAACAAACAAATGAACAAACAACCGTGCAGGTCATCACCTCCCATCTATTTGGGGACTGGTGAGGTTGACCTGCATAGGGCAACCCATTCTACAAAGATCTTGGCTGATGGAAAAGGAAGTACCATGTGCCTTAAGATTTTACACCATCTTGAAATTTCAGACCCCTCAACTGCCCCATGGAAGACAGTCTGTATCACTGCTTCAGCATCACAGAAAGAAAGAAAGAAAGAAAGAAAGAAAGAAAGAAAGAAAGAAAGAAAGAAAGAAAGAAAGAAAGAAAGAAAGAAAGAAAGAAAGAAAGAAAGAAGGAAGGAAGGAAGGAAGGAAGGAAGGAAGGAAGGAAGGAAGGAAGGAAGGAAGGAAGGAAGGAAGGAAGGAAGGGAGTTGCCCCATATTGCAGAAATCAATCCATGTTCTCTTATTTACTACAGAAAGGAAAAGAGAATTCAAGCTCTGAGATGTAGGATAAGCAAATTAATTAGTCATGTGCAGTGATACTGAATTAAAACTTAAATACATTAGTGCAATTGGGACCTAAATGTTAATAGGTATTAAACTGGCTGGAAATGCCAAGCAAAGCATTCATCTCACCAGGATACCAGCATAGAAAAGAGAGAATCTATGGCTTCACCACTGCATGGAAGGACAGCAAGTACTACTCTATGTCCCTTCAAGAATGCAGCTTGAAGATGCTAGGAGGCATTGGTTTCATGGAAACCTGGAAGAACACCAGGTTCAGGCTGGTAAGGATCACCTTCATTGCTTGGGTTCTGTTCTAGGCTGCCAGTCCTTGTTGAAGGATGAGACAAAACTGGACAAACCAAGATTTGGGCCAGAAATGTAGTCTCCTGAACAGTTTGAGATTGACACATAGTTCTATATAGTTACAGGTTTGTCGATTGGCCACAGGGTTGTTCTTTTTGAAGCCATGTTGAAAACTAACACTTTCTCATAGCCCTGGATCACTGTACTGCAGAGCTTTCCAAACTGTGTGTCGCGACACAAAAGTGGGTCACCACACACAGTCTGGTGTGTCGCCACACAACCCGGAAGCGCTGATCATCATCAGCGCTTCCGGGTTTTCCCGCGGCGACACACCAACTGCAGCGCGCAAAACCTGAAAGCAGCAGAAGCGCTTCCGGGTTTTTGCGCGCTGCCGCACTTCCGGGTTTTCCCGCGGCGACACACCAACGCCGGTTGGTGTGTCGCCGCGGGAAAAACTTTGGAAAGCCCTGCTCTACTGGCTCAAAAGAGTATTAAATATTTTCATTCCCACCAGTTGGCAGCTGCAGCTGGTTCTGGTTATGAGAGGTTTAGTCATGATGATCCTTCCTCTAGTACAGGGCTTTCCAAAGTGCCGCCGCTGGCGACACACCAGCGGTGGTGGCGGCGCGGGGGGGCGCACGCACGGCGGCAGCGTGGGGGGGCGTGCGGCGGCGTGCGCGTGCACGGTGACGGCAGCAGCCTCCGCTAAAACGCAGAAACACTGATACCGCACCGCTGCTGCCGCCACCGTGCACACACGCGCCGCCGCTTCCGGGTGGTGTGGCGACACACCACGCTGTGTGTGGCGACACACTTTTGTGTCGCGCCACACAGTTTGGAAAGCTCTGCTCTAGTATCTTCTTGGACTGGATTACTGTTACACAGGTGCTACCTTTGAAGATAACCCAGAAGCTTCAACTGCTGAAAGTATAGCCATCAAAATCACATGTTTGAAGAATATGGCTGAATTTGTGTATATGAGGCCAATATTAAAATATAATTTTTATTAAGAATTTTAATTACACTAGTAAAACTAATACAAACTAAACTTAGAGGAAAAGAAGAGAATGGAAAGAAAGAATAAAAAGTGCAGGAAAAAAAGAAAAAGAAAAGAAATATATAAAGAAGTGACTTCCAACCTTCATCACAAGTATAAACAAATTTAAGAACTCTTCACACACACACCCAATAAGGTATACAGATATCTCTTCACCCCATATCCCATCCCTTAAAGGTAAAGGTTTTCCCCTGCACAGTCGTGTCTGACTCTAGGGGGTGGTGCTCATCTCCGTTTCTTAGCCAAAGAGCCAGCGCTGTCCGAAGACGCTTCCGCGGTCATGTGGCCGGCATGATGTGCGCGGAACGCTGTTACCATCCCACCAAAGTGGTACCTATTAATCTACTTGCATATGTTTTAATTTTATGTTTTTGTTTTAATCTCTGTTTTAATTTTAGAGCATTCTATTGATCTACTTGCATTTGCATGCTTTCGAATTGCTAGGTTGGCAAGAGCTGGGGCGAACGCGGGAGCTCACTCTGTCACGCGGTGCTTGGGTCTCAAACCCATAAAACATCAACTTTTTAATCCTGGTTCCAGCAAAAAGTCCAGTTGGTTGCCAGAACATTGCAAAAAAAAAAAAAAGTCTTATTTTAGCCTTGATCAAATAAACCAACTATATATTCCTTCCTATTATTTATAACAGTCTTAATCTTAGTCTTAACAAGCCTCTTTTGTAGATCCAATGAGAAAACATTTTCCAGGTCATTCTCTTGAAGCCAATATTAAAATCTGTCTACCTGATTAATTCAAGAACAAGTTTAAGATGCCAGTGCTCTAAACAGCATGGAATCTAAACATCTGAGAGAGTCTCTCCCATGTAGACCTTCCATAAATTAAGATTTTCTGACAAAGCTTTTCTTAGATGCCTCCTTGATCAGAGGTACATCTCAAAGGAGAAGACCTCCTTTTCCCAAGTTGTGGAATGTCTTCTCAAAAAAGGCCCACCTAGCACCTAAATTTAGTAATGCAGGACCAAAATGCTGTTAATTGTACACAATATTGTGAAACTGTTAAACTTTTGAATGATGATAGGTGCTTGTAGTGAGAGAGAGAGATTTGAATGGAGGGATGAACTGCTATATCAAGCTATATTCTTACAGCAATTTCTTTTTCACTGGGGCAGCAGGGACCTGTGATTCACCAGCCATGACTCACCAGCAACCCACTTGCATGCCTGGAAACCATGCTGTTGAAATTTGTTGTAAAATAGTCCATTTTCAGTGGTAAGTTTTGTGTTTGTTTTCCTTCAAAAGAGTGGAAATCAAAGTGGGAGAATATGGTTCCCATTTCCAACCTCAACTCCCCCAAACTGTCCAATAGCCTAACATCCAGACACCAACACTCAACTATTTTTCAGCTCCATTTCAATTATGCAATTTGGTGCTGTGCAGGACAAGTTGGAAGTTTTTAAGAAGGGGGTATAGGAGCAGGGGCGTGGTGGCTCAGCGGGTAAGACGCCAGGCTTGTCGATCGGAAGATCGCAAGTTCGGAGGTTCGAATCCCTAGCCCCGTGTGACGGAGGGAGCTCCCGCACTAGCCCCAGCTCTTGCCAACCTAGCAATTTGAAAGCATGCAAATGCAAGTAGATGAATAGACACCACTTTGGTGGGTGGGTAACAGCGTTCTGCGGGCGTCATGCTGGCCACGTGACCGTGGAAGCGTCTTCGGACAACGCTGCCTCTTCGGCTAACAAACGGAGATGAGCACCGGCCCCTAGAGTCGGACACGACTGCACAAATGTGCGGGGGGAACCTTTACCTTTTTATAGGAGCAGGAAGCTTGGAGGGGGGGCAAGCAAGTGTCTTTAACACTCCTAAAAATGGAGCAAAAAACTCACACCTCTCAGTGACATCCTCACCACTCTCGATGGTGCTCCTGTATCAGTGAGCAGCAGCCCCTGATTCAGTTTTCTTTGGAGCAGAATCCCATTGGCATTCTGATACAGCTAAAGCTCATGACTCAACAGTGATAATTTGGTGTAGCCATCACAGCACTACCCTGATCAACTCTGTGTCTAGAATGTTGACTGCCTTGATCACCTTCTAGATCACTGTTTCTCAATCTTGGCCACTTGAAGATGTGTGGACTTCAACTCCCAGAACTCCCCAGCCAGCCATGCTAGTTGAAGTCCACACATCTTCAAGTAGCCAAGGTTGAGAAAACACTGGTTTAGTGTGTCCCTGATGGGTTAATCGAGTAAGCCATGGTTTATGTATAAGCCTGCCGTATAAAAGCTGAAGTTGAAGTCCACACATCTTCAAGTGGCCAAGGCTGAGAAACACTGTTCTAGATCTAGAATGACATGGGCATTTCCTTCTAGTTTCTGTCCAGAAGTGAACACTCGGAGATTATCAACACTGAGTGGAATGGGACACTACAATTATCTCTCTATTAGAGACTGAGAAGTGACTTGTCATCCTACTTTTATATTTTCAGGTCCTAAAGTTTTTCAGATGTCAAAAGATAGTTTGCAGATAGTTATACTCCAGTTTAATCTTTAGTATCTTAACATCAGAAGAGTTTAACTCAAACTTAGTAATTTCCCAAGGTTAAGCAATGATAAGGATGGATGGAAAATTAATTATCCTGATATTAATTAATAATAATATTAATCATTATCCTGACATTATTTTGCCAGTAAATTAATATGCTTCAGAAGTGTTGTGATTTTTTTCTTCTGGGATCTCGAATAATGCCTGACGGACTCTTTAGTAAAGTTGTACTCTTTACTGAAAAACCTCATAAGCAGGTTGAAGCATGTTCTCGCCACAGCAATGAATCTTCTGGATGTTCTGAGGCATCCTCCTGTTTTAATGTCTGAGGGTCCCATCTATAAACAGCCCAAAGGAATGTGGCATCACAGAGAAAAGGGGTCTGAAGGTGTCTGGAGATGTAACTGGATATCTTTAAGTGGTCATCTATGATTGTGCAGAAGACATTTGTGCTGTTTAAGCAGAATTTTTACCACTGCAAATGTTAAAACTGGTACTACGTGGTTTAATAGTAAAGTTAGAGGTCTAGCTATAAGTAAATAATAAAGTCATTATTATAATAAATTATATTAATTAATATATAATTCAGTATATCAAATTCTTGCAGCAGTAGTTGGTAAAGCCGATCTATTGCATTGTTATAAATCATGGCTGAAAGTTCCTGGGCTCCATTCCTTGATGAAAAAAGCTGGTTTCCTTCAAGGTCGGTGGAACAGGCTGCACATCCTTATCACATATACTCCCTATTAAAGTAGAAACAGCATTTATCAAAGAACCTCTTTGTAGTGCCTTCACACTCAAGATTATGGGACTCAGCAAAAAAAAAAATTATTTTAACTTCTTTACTACACAACAACCTGCATAATCTCCTAATGGTTTTACTGTGCATGTCATGTAAATTATATGTGTGGATCTTGTAGAAGCTCATAATAACCTTACATTGGGGTTCTCTGCCCCTAGGTTTAGGGTCTAGTGACTCACTGTATTCAATAAAACAATTGTTTGGAACCCCCCAGCTGCTTAGGTAAGTTATTTCACTGTGTTTTCTACCACAAGTCACACACATGGATTATGTCCTTTTGCATTTGGAGTCTTCTAGAATTTGCAGAATCCCTGCAAATGTACCTCTTCATGTACCAACATGACTAGATGTTGTTCATACTGTACCTTCTACAGTCCTGAGACTTACCCAACAGAGTCAGCAAAGAATGCTGAGGTCACCTTCCAGTAATCAGGGTAGATTGGTAGATTGTGAGAATTCAATGATGATTAGGCAAAGAAGTCCAGGTAAAACCACTTCTTCTTCATCTTGGTTCATCTTGGTCTCACTATCTTACTACCTGGAGAAGGCCCTGGCAGAACATAAGGTGGGCAAAAAAAGAACTGCTCTTCCAAAGACTGTCTCTCTCTGAGAGCAGAGTTTCAGTCAAGCGTGTTGAATGAAAGAGAAATCTGAAGCCAAGTAACTGCCTGGAACAGCTCGGTAGAAGATTTTGTGAAGGAAAGCTGTAGACACTATTATTCTTCTTGCAAAATGAGCATGGACCTAAAAGGGGCAGCATTATTCGGCAAGCTCATAACTAAGTTTGATGGTTGTCACTATCCATTTTCCATAAGGAGAAAGATGGCCTTGTAAGGCCAAAACGCAGATGCTGGTCTCTTCAGAATGATGCTGTTCGGTTCAAGTAGAAGGTAAGCACTCTTCAATCATCAAAAGAATGGAGCAATTTCAGTGCTGGGATTGAGGGATTATGGGGAAAAGTTAATAGTCTTGACTCAAGTGGAAAGCAGAGATGGATTGTGTAAGAAAAGATATACAGTATCTGGGAAGAAAATACTTTATTTCTATGAAAAATAAAGGTTAGATCTCTGTGCAAGGCACATAAATCTCCTGCTTTGAGGGGTTTTTTAATATAATGTTTATTGAATAAAATTTTAATATGTTTATTGAATAAATTTTTAACAAGGTCTGATACAGATATTAAAAAAGAAACAAAGAAAATAAGGAAGAATAGTGAATAAATAAGAAAGAAATTAGAAAAAGAAAAAGAAAAAAAAGAAAAGATTATAAAGAAGCAGCTTCCAATCTTTTTGACAGTGGTTACAAATGCATTTATATTTTACCCTCTCTCTCACTAAGGCTACATCATAATTTCCTTCTTTCCATAAGCTACCCTTTCTAATCTTCAAACCCGTAAGTCACAAGTTCGTTTTTCTCTTTTTTCAGCAAAAAGTCCATCAGGGGTTTCCAGTCACTGATAAATGTAGTTGCTGATCATTCTCTAAGGAAACATGTTAATTTTGCCATCTCTGCTAGTTCCGTCATCTTCACCAACCATTCCTCCATTGTGGGTATTTCAAGGTATTTCCATTTTTGCGCATAGAATAGTCTCGCAGCAGTAACCATATTTAAAAACTGCTTTGAGATTTTTAATGGGACTTGCTATACAAATGTTTTAAATAAATAAAATACCTTTCATGCTAGGATATAAATGGGAGCAGTAATGGTGGCCTAACGACAACATGGAGAGAACAGGGGAGATGACAAGCAAGGATTGGAAAGCATACCGGCAGATAAAAGCAACCCAAGCCTTTCGTGAAACGTTTAGCAGCAGATTAGGAAAAAGGGGGGTGGAGTCCTTGGTGCTCTCTGAGCCTTGTTGTTTTCTTACAGATGTTTCATTGCCAGACTAGGCAACATCTTCAGTGCGAAAAGGGAGTGGGACTTGCTCTCTGTTTATATGCCATGGCTTGTCCTGCTTGTGTTGGTGGGGGTGTTGTTCCCTCCTTGGTAGTTCCTTGATTGGGCTGTTGTTTGCTGCTTGGTTGATTGACTGAGTTACTAGTTCCTTGATTAGGGTATATTGTGCTGTTTGATTGTTCCTCTGGTGCTAATCCTGGTGTTAATCTTTGCATATCTGGGTGTTGATTACTGGCAAGGAGGTGTTCTGGTCTTCTGGCTTTTCTATTGTCTCTTATGAATGGTATGTAAAGGGGGGTACTGTCTACCAAAAAGTAGAAGGAAGAAACAGCTGAGAGGTACATTGTTGTGGAGGAAGCACCAAGTTACCCTGATCCAAGTGCAGATGCCAAAACATGATGAACTTGATATTACAGGAGATTCTACAAAGCGCACAAAGGATTGCCACTCAGCTACAAAAGAAACTCTTCTGAAGAGCTAGAGAATCTTCTCTAACTTGAAAATAGGAATTTTCAAAGGCTTAGCCACTTATTGAGCAATTTCCCTTGTGCTGACAGCTGAGTAGCAGAGGCCTAGGGATTTCCTGAGCTCCTGAAGGAAAGGCAGGATATACTGTATGTCTAACAAACAAATGAATAAGAGTGTATCCCACTTGCGATATGCTACAGAGGCCATGCCTCAGTACAAGACTGCCTATAATCACAAGAACTACATTTTTTAAAAAAATAAAATGAATGCTTGGAATCTCATTCATCTAAGAAATCTATTTTCCACTGGAAAAAAGTGTGTTTAGCAATTCTATTTGCACAAATGCTCTTATCTGTGGATACAGCTTGCTCTCAACACTTCCCTTTCTTGGAAGGGAAACAATTCAATGGCCAAAATGCCTCTTTCTTATCTAGAGAATACTTGAATTTCCACCTGCCTCAAACCTCATCACAAAATCTGCACAAAGATGTATTCTGAGGATTGATGTTAATAATTCAGAAGCCTCGTTTGCAGCAATGTAATAACAGGGTATTCACAAAATTAAGGGATATTTTCGGTTTGGACAAGGCTTTTCATTCAAAATATGGCACGTGGCACGTGGCACAAGGGTTTAACATGGTAGCACATGATAAATCTGTTGTACTAAACAAGGCCATTAACTAAATCAAGCACTGAGATCCAGCACAGAGCCAATGTAGCAAAGGATTCAGGCAAGCACCAGGCACAGAATCATCTGGTACTTCAACTCATTTCCCAGGCCTTTTCAAAGATACAGGTAGTCCTTGCTTAATGACCACAGTTGAGACCGGAATTTTGGTTGCTAAGCAAAGCGGACATTAAGCGAATCCGACCCAATTTTACGACCTTTTGTGCAGCGGCCATTAAGCAAATCACCATGTTCATTAAGCAAACCATGTGGCCATTAAGCGAATCAGGCGTTTCCCTGTTGATTTTGCTTGCCAGAAGCCAGCCAGGTAGGTTGAAAATGGTGATCACATGACCACAGGATGCTGCAATAGTCATAAATGCGAACCGGTTGCCAAGCATCCAAATTGTGATCATGTGACCATGGGGACGCTGCGAAAGTTGTAAGTGGGAGCACAAGTTGTAAGTCGGTTTTTTCAGTGCCGTCGTAAGTCTGAACTGTCACTAAACGAATGGTCATCAAGGGAGGACTACCTGTAATGGATAGAGGCTTCAGTATTCTGGAAGGCAATCCACCTGACTTTGGAAATCTGAACACATTCAGCTCAATATGCCCAGGCTCTATTTTATTAAACTCAAGCTAGACTCTCCCTCTTTCAACCAGTTCTTCACCACTACTTGCCTGGTGGTATCCTTACTAAAAGGTAAAGGTTCCCCCCGCACATTTGTGCAGTCGTGTCCGACTCTAGGGGCCGGTGCTCATCTCCGCTTGTTAGCCAAAGAGCCAGCGTTTTCCGAAGACGGTTCCACGGTCATGTGGCTGGCATGACGCACGCGGGACGCTGTTACCTACCCACCGAAGTGGTACCTATTCATCTACTTGCATTTGCATGCTTTCGAATTGCTAGGTTGGCAAGAGCTGGAGCTAGTGGGGGAGCTCCCTCCGATACGCGGGGCTAGGGATTCGAACCTCCGAACTTGTGACCTTCCGATCGACAAACCTGGCGTCTTAGCCGCTGAGCCACAGCGCCACTTACTTACTTACTTACTTATCTATCCAACTTCTATCACCGCCCATCTCCCCCCACAAGGGGGACTCTGGGCGGTTTACAACAAAGTCAGTAATTAAAACATTTAAAATACAATATAACAACTCTAAAAAATAAATTAGATATAAATATAAAATCCACCTGGATTTTAACATGTTAATATGTTATAAAGGAAGACCAAGGCAAAATAAGAGTTATACATTTCTCTTCTGCAGTCTTCACTTAGCCTAGCAGAAGCTTCACTCTATCAATTTGAGTGCTAACTTTAATTTGTAAACTGCCAACAATTGTGTTATTGAAGATTGCCAAGTTTTCCCCAAATTTCATTGATACAATCTGGATGGAAAGTGGGGCCAAGCCCTACAGGTGCCCATCTCTGCTGCAGTGAGCCACAAGATTTGTGAAAGTGTGCCTGTTATGTGAGTTTTTATCTATTTGTTTGCAATGTACTAATGCAGATGCCCCAGGCTACAGTTCTATTTGCATTTACCTGGAAGTCATTAAATCTTATTAAATCAGCTTCCTATCTGGGATTATTATGTAGTGCACCACTGGGAAATCTGAAAGAACAGGTTAGGGATAGATCATCATGGAGAAAATCTATGTGGTCACTAGGAGTCAAAGACGACTTGATGTCACAGAATCAATCAATCAATCAATCAATCAATCAAGTTTAGGAAGAACCAAACAGTATGCAATTGTGAAACTAAAGCATCTGTGGTAGAAACCACTAAACCTGTGTTAAAACTGGGGTCTTAGCACATTATATTTCACTAACAAACTGCCAGATAGCATGCTTAAAAAATGGTAAAGTTTCCCCCCGCACAGTTGTGCAGTCGTGTCCGACTCTAGGGGCTGGGGCTCATCTCCTTTTGTTAGCCGAAGAGCCAGCGTTGTCTGAAGACGCTTCCATGGTCATGAGGCTGCATGACGTGCGCGGAACGCTGTTACCTACCCACTGAAGTGGTACCTATTCATCTACTTGCATTTGCATGCTTTCGAATTGCTAGGTTGGCAAGAGCTGGAGCTAGTGCGGGAGCTCACTCCGCACGCGGGGCTAGGGATTCGAACCTCCGAACTTGCGATCTTCCGATCGACAAGCCTGGCGACTTACCCGCTGAGCCACCACGCCCCTTAAGATAAGATAGCATGCTTACCAGGGAGAAAAGGAGAGAAGCAAATGTAGAAGCATACCCTTGGCATGGCTCAGGACAGATTTATTTCATGAGAGCTGTGCTCATGCAGTGCAATTGATGCCTAAAAACCTCACAGGCAATCAATCAATCAATCAATCAATCAATTTATTCATTCTTTCAATTTCTATTACCGCTCCATCTCCCCCGAAAGGGACTCTGGGCGGTATGTTTCTTCCTTATGTTAATTCTCAGGACAGTAGATGAAGGGTCATGATTGTATAATAAACATCCAGGTAGCGTCTTATATCAAATATTGCAGGTGCTATTTTTTATGGCTCTCCAGGTTTAATCCTAAATTGGCCCACTTAACCCTGGAACCTTCGGATGCCATCTGGGAATTCTAGAAGTGGCAGTGCCAACACGTATGGAGGGCACTAAATTTGGGACTGCTAGGCTAAATGATGCAGGAAGTATAGGAACATGCAATCTAGAACAATGGTTCTTAAGTTATATTCCACAGAACAACAGTGTTTCCCCTCAACCTGAGCAGGTCCTGTCCCACCACCATGAATGAAGATGTTGAGAACTCTTCTCAGACATCATACTGAGACAACTAGGGATATAACCAATGCCAAATATCAGAATAAGTTGAATGTTTGGTCTACTCTTTCATTAAACAATGTCACTCAAGACATTGATGCAATAGGCCATCCTATGCAAACTTATACATCCAATTAAGATGTATAATTGATGTATTAAACCCAAGAGGAAATAATGATGGTTATTAAAATGTTTTCTTTCAATCTTCCTTTTACTTTTTTTCTTTTTCTAAAAAAAGAACTAATCCTCATTTTTTTTAAAGAAAAGCTGTTTAATATTATGCGATGTTGAGAACTTTAAGAAACATTTATTCAAAAGCAAACCTGATATACTTATTTCAAAAAATACTGTGAACAGCTCAAACTGCACTTAGAAATCATGGCATTTCCATCTGCAAACAACAGTTATACTTAATGTCTTAGGTAAAATATTATATGTAATGTAGACCACTCATTTCTAAAACACACTAAAGGAATCTAATTTTGGGATTCATGACATTAAATGTTTTCAAAGAAATGATTGTTGTACATCTGGTTCTTAGTTTATATACTTGTGTACCTTCTGTTGCTGAGAACTGTTAAATATTTTATATTTAATCATGGCATATGAAATTTTTGCACATTAGATTAGGCATGAATAAAACATTGTTCCAATAATCATTGCTCATAGTTTCCGGAAACTATTTCCCACATGATCTAAAAAAAATTAAAGTTAGGTTGATTTTTTCTTCATCTTGACTGTAAGAATGTGTTTTCATCATTGAAATAGCAAACTGTATTTTTATTTTAAGAAGATAAAATAAATTCAGGGGGCCATTATTCTGATTATTGTTTTATAAGGAAGGGCCATTAAGGCAACAGAACGGATTACATTTTCTCCAAAGAAAAGCTGCCAGCATTAAATATTGGAAGGAGCTCATCTGCTAACTGCGCATTTGCAGAAAATCAATGGGATGCACTTCCTGCCAAAACTTCTGCAGCAGATTCCTCTTTCTGGAATGGAATCCACTTTAAAGAATTAATATGCTTCGGTACAAAACTCCCTACAGTTTGCATATCATCCTTGACGTTTGCCTCTCTATTTATCTGAATTCTCTCCCCTTGGAATACACACTGCCTCCCCAAGGCAGCTTACACAAAATAATACACTTCACTAACACAGAGCTACTTCTGCCTCCTGTATGTATCCTGTGTGCAGTGATGGGAGAGATTGTGGGAAGGAAGAGCAGGGGAAGGAAGAGGAAGGCGGGCATGAGAGCAGTTCAGGTGAGAAGATGCAGCACCTCCCAGCATGGGGAGCCTTGGGAAGAAAGCATTTCCAAGAGACTCCACCTTAATTGACTCACTCCAAGTCTGCCTGGTAATTTACTCTTGGTGTTTTCAAGACTAGCACAAAATATGCCTTTCTGAGGTCCGTGAGGTTCTCACTTCTTGGTTTTCCAGCTACTCGGGGCTTGGCAACCAATCAACATCTGCACTGAGAAATGGACCACTTTATTTGGGCCAGACCAACTCCGACAACATGCCATTTAGAATCAACCAGGGCACTGCAACGGGCATTCCCTTACGCTTATTTTTAGCACAGCCCAATTTGCTGTAAAAAGGAAAAACAAACCTCTCCCCAAAGCTCTCCTCTGAAAGCTGTTGAGGAACCTTCTGTAGCTTGAATCATGTCAACTGGATTTCTATTTTCTCAGTGGAAACGTTTCGCTCCTTATCCAAGGAGCTTCTTCAGTCTGAGCAAAGTTAGTAAGGGAATCCTTAAATATGTTTCTAGGGTGTCTGTGTGACCTTTTTTTTTTTTTTGTCAGCACAATCTTTCCCCTATTTTCCTTCCTGCTTTGTCTTCTGTGCCTAGGAAGATTAAGACCATTTCGCAAGCTCAACAGCAGCAGGGTAATCTTAACGATCCTCCTTTAGATGATAAAGGGACTTAGAAATAACATCTCAAAATAACCATGACCTAGCCCCAGGTGCAAGGTCACACAGCCACCTAGAAACATATTTAAGGATTCCCTTACTAACTTTGCTCAGACTGAAGAAGCTCCTTGGATAAGGAGCGAAACATTTCCACTGAGAAAATAGAAATCCAGTTGACATGATTCAGGCTACAGACTGTTCCACCTGGATGACTGAGAACCTTCATCGACTGTTGAGGAACCGTTTCCCTGCACGAACACAACCAATTACCTCCAGTCCGCTCCCTTACTGTTCATCCCATTTTGCTATTTTGCAGAGAAATGGAACATTCCGAACACACGACAACCACGCAGCGATGCCAGAGCCGTCTGCCTGGGCTGTATTGCAAGGAAACTACTTCACCATTTGGCCACAGATCCAATCCAAAACAGGCTGGTTTAACTTAGCAGTTTGGGTTTGGCTAAATTTAAAAAGCAGAGACATCACTTTGCCGACAAAGGTCCGTATAAACAAAGCTATGGTTTTCCCAGTAGTAACGTATGGCTGTGAGAGTTGGACCATAAGGAAGGCTGAGCGCCGAAGATGATGCTTTATTGATGCTTTTGAGCTGTGGTGCTGGAGAAGACTCTTAAGAGTCCCTTGGACTGCAAGGAGGTCAAATCAGTCAATCCTAAAGGAAATCAACCCTGACTGCTCATTGGAAGGACAGATGCTGAAGCTGAAGCTCAAATACTTTGGCCACCTAATGCGAAGAGAGGACTCACTGGAAAAGACCCTGATGCTGGGAAAGACTGAAGGCAAAAGGAGAAGGGGATGAGATGGTTAGATAGGCAAAAGGAGCAGAGGATGAGATGGTTAGATAGCATCACCAATGCAATGAACATGAACCTGAGCAAACTCCGGGAGACAGTGGAGGACAGGAAGGCCTGGCGTGCTATGGTCCATGGGGTCACGAAGAGTCGGACACGACTAAATGACTGAACAACAACAACAAATTTGATGAACGGTCTATCTTGAGTTTCAGATGCAATAATTTTTCAAGGATAGAGAAGAGAGAACTAATTGCAGCAGGCACATCAAGTACAGAGCAGTTAAAGTTGAATCTTCTGTTACCAGAATGCTAGGTAAGAATACTGTATAGTCCTTATTCTCTTCCTTGCAATTATGAGTTTTATTGTTTCGATGCTCATTTAGTGACATCACTTTCTTCCAAACTGGTACAAACATGTTCCTCACATTTTTTTACCTTATTAGGTATGTTTGATCATCCCCAAAGCTACTCACTCTGGTATTTTGTTCTCATAGTGGCCCTAACAAGTCCACAAGTAGAACATTAGAACATTAGCCCTTCACGTTCTCTTGGATGGACATTAAGAAGTTTACAGCCCTGATAACAAAATTAATATTTTGATAGCAGCAATTCGCCCCCTGTAGTTACCTAATCACTGTCAAAGTCATCAAGTTGGGTAGCTACATAGCATATTTATAAATAACATAGATTATGTATACAGTACGTGAAAAACTGCAGCACTTCATCTGCCCTGAATCTTCCACCCTTTAGGTTCAGTAGATGACTCTGGCTTTAAGATTGTGTCCAAGTGGCTATCATATCACCCTTTTCTTGCCTTTTTTCTAAGTCAAAATATAGCCTCTGGAGGTTGCTCCAATCCTTTCAGCATTTTATTTGTCCCTTTTCTGCACTTTTTCTAACTGTACAAGGTCGTTTTTAAGGTGCCTTCAAAATATTTGGCCAAACCAGACATTTGTATACCTGTTTTACAACTCTTGGCAGTTTTATTTTTTATTCTCATCGTCACGATACTCAATATATAATTTCTCCTTTGAAAACAGGTTTACAGGGTCAGTGTTTTCATCAAGTTACCTGCAACATCTGAAGATCCTGTTCCTTGTCACTCACCAATATCTGAGCTCCTATTGGTGCTTATATGAAGACAAATCTCTGTCTCAATTTTTATCTCTTTGCTTCTATGTAAATATAAATGGTCTTGTTCACACCAGCTGACCAATAGAGTAATATCCTCTGACTAGTTTTCTAATATATTTCTTCAATCAATTAACAAATACAGTAACTTTGCTCACCTTGAGATGCAAAAGTTTAGGACTGGTCCTTGATCTTCCCAAAAAGTGCTCTCAATATATGAATAATAGAAAATGACTAGACCAGAATTACTTACCCTCGTGATTACAAACCTATCACCATTAAACCACTAACACAACAACAACAACCGTACAGGACTAACTGGGTTTACTTACATTGAGTGAGTATCCCTGTTAAGGCATGCTTAAAATTTTCCTTGGCTTGCTCCATCTCTTGTTCATGAGTTGCTTTTTCATTCATGAGTCGGCGGACGTGGCTGTTGGCTGATTGCACCATGGAATAGAATTGGTTGGATGTGCGACGGTTCACCTCACCTCGTTCTATCCAGGTAAGTAACACTACTATGGCCTCTGAAAATTTGCTGTCATCTAGAACAAATCCATTCAAGAAGCTAAAATTATGATCACATTCTTTGGCTGTGAATAGATTTCAGCCCGTATGAATTAATTGTCCCATTAACAATATTTATGATGTATCTTATACTAGGTTTGGCTTAACACCTCTGATATAAAACTTTATAAATTGCCCTCTAAAGCACTGATTATCGTGAGTGTTGTAAATGTTGTGGCTTAAATTTTCATTCACTCCTTATGCTGTCACAGCAAAATGAAGTAGATTCACTCTGGGAATAATTAAATGCTAAGCATTCTTAAGATTCCCCCCCAACCCAAGCCAGAAGAAGATGAAGCATTTATAGTTGCACTGTTAATCTTTCCAATAGGATCCTTTAGTGTGCAACTGTTTTACAAGCACCCCTGCAAACATGAGTGATTCCAGATGAGAGGTTTCTATCACTATCGTGCTGCTGTAAGATCCATGTGAAGTAGAAGGCATGTTGTGTCGGTGTATAAAACTCCCTGATTTCCAAGATGAGAGGTAAGAATATTTTTTTCCTCTCCTTAATGTTCTATCCCCAGAAATAAGCCAGAGTTAAATCTCTGAATCAATCCCACAAGTCTGAGAAATATTGAAAAAGCTCTGAAAGGCACCCCTGGGGATGGGGTGCTACTGCTGTAAAGGGGTAGACACAGACATAGAAACTTTATTTCGGTCATTGACCAATAAAATACATTCTATAAGGGGTTGGACCATTTGCACAACCACCATGATCTCCAGGACCAGGTTTGAGGAGACCAAGTGCTCCATCCAACATCATCTCTTTCTTCCTGGCACTTTTCCCCACCCTCCACCCCACTGTCTTCCCTGCCAGAATCTTCCTAAACTCTAGGGCACAGCTTTCCAAACTTTTCATGTTGGTGACACACTTTTTAGACATGCATCATTTCGCGACACACTCTTACAGCAGGGCATCATTTCGCGACACACTCTTACAGCAGGGCACAAGGCAGGCACTAGGACCTGCGTGGAATCCTGGCAGGGCAGGTTTGGAGGCAGCAGCAGCCGCGACACACCCAGACACTGCAGCCGACACACTAACGTGTCCCGACACACAGTTTGGAAAGCTCTGCTCTAGGGCTATGAACCTCTGCCTCTAGCACATAGCTTTCCAAAGTGTGTGTCGCGACGCACTGTGTCGCCTGCGGTGTCCTGGTGTGTCGCGCAAAACCCCGGAATCGCTGATGGGGGAACTGGAAGAAGCAGCACCCCCGCCAATCACTGCCGCCGCCGCTGCCGGCACGGCGGCGGTGGTGCTGATTGTTGGGGGTGCCGCTCCTTCCGGTTCCCCCCATCAGAGCTTCCGGGTTTTTGCACGACACACCAGGACACCGCAGGCCGTGCCGCCACCATTGTTGGTGTGTCTCGCCAACGTTTGGAAAACTCTGCTCTAGCATCACTATTCATTACGACCGCAGAGGAAAGACAAATGAGGTTGCAAGCAAATGGACCAAATGCAGCTCTCATATTCCAAAAACATAACAACAGTAGGTGATCTGAGCACTAATAAAAGTCTGGCTCTGTAAACTCACTGAGTTCCTTGATCAAAGCTGCTCCAACCTGCCAGGAGGATAAGCAACAGTCTACAAATCACCATCTGACTCCTCTATTTAAGGATTTTATTCCCCTTTGAGTTTAGTTCTCTAGATATCCCAGTCCTATAATTGGCTGAGCTCACGCCAAGACCCAGATCAAGCATTAACTCATGTTTAGAAGCCCCTAGAACAGTGTTTCTGAACCTCAGCAACTTTAAGATGTGTGGACTTCAACTCCCAGAGTTCCCCAGCCAGCCATGCTGGCTGGGGAATTCTGGGAGTTGAAGTCCACACATCTTAAAATTGCTGAGGTTCAGAAACACTGCCCTAGAATATGAACCCCTTAATTTTTTTTTTTGGAGAAATTTACATACTGAACCAATGTTATGTGCATATCCCATGGAAAGGTTAAATGGTTGCAAACAATGGAAAGAATAAGGTAATCCATCAGGCCTCTAGCTGCCAGAATCCTTTTTGTGATGATTCACTGCAAGGGCTGGTCTTAGGACAAGCAGAAAAGAAAGCAGACCAGTAAAATGGGCTATTAATGAAGATTTGTCTACAAGATTCTGTGAAGAAAGCTGTGCTTCTTCAATCAATGCATGTTATGCACATCCAGATTGAAGGATGTGCCTCCAAGAGGCTGTTTTTGATTTCAATCAGTTGCTGAAGCAAATTAAGTAAATCAAAGTCACTGAGGCAAAAATAAAATTTTCAGAAGGCACTTTTAATCTTGATTACTCAACAGAAGATGTAAATGTCAGCAACTGTGTCGGCAGCTCTAATGGAACCTTCTTTCACAAAATTACTTCATTGCATCGGGAAGTCTCATGTAACGAGATGATTTTGCAGATAAGGGCAGAACTGGCCATTATAAAATGCAGCTCTTCTAGCCTTCAGAGTCCTTTCAGGCAAAATGTTTATTACAAAATCATCCTGGCCTCCCTTTGGGGGCTCCAAATGATCTTCTCTTCCAATTTCTCCTATCCTTCCCATCTGCCTATCTTATACAATTTCATTCTATTGAGCATTTTTTCACCGGTGTTTCCAACACAAACGGGTAAAGGACCTGTAGCTTCACATCATATCACAAGGTATATTGCTCTGTATTTTAATAGGAATGGAGACCAAAGCCTTGCAGAGTATAAGATTTCCCCATTCCAGACTCTCATCTGAAACTCTGCAAAAGGAAAGCAAATGGAGGGGGGGGGGGAGAGATAACTTTGAGGTGCAAAATGGCCAGTGAGTATGAGATTAAATCCTAAAGGAAATCAAGGAAATCAACCCTGACTGCTCATTGGAAGGACAGATACTGAAGCTGAAGCTCAAATACTTTGGCCACCTAATGCGAAGAGAGGACTCACTGGAAAAGACCCTGATGCTGGGAAAGACTGAAGGCAAAAGGAGAAGGGGACGGCAGAGGATGAGATGGTTAGATAGCATCACCGATGTAATGAACATGAATTTGAGTAAATTCCGGGAGACAGTGGAGGACAGGAAGGCCTGGCGTGCTATGGTCCATGAGGTCATGAAGAGTCGGACACGACTGAACGACTGAACAACAACAACAACAATGAGATTCACTCTCACTACTTTCCTACTTGAAATTTCAGCTTCCAAGTTTGCTTTTGAGTTGCTCAGTTAGAAGAAGACCCCAAACATCAGTGTTATGCACTGTAATGTGCATATATTGGGCATAGAATGGGATTTGGCTGATTTCCTACCAGTACAAGCCAGCAGGTCCAATGGAAATGGATTGTGAGAGCTATAGACCAAACTGGATATCACCAGACTGCCTATCACTGGGATAATAACACTGTTCTACGCGTAAGCATGCAATCCAAATAACAAAGAAATAGATGGGCAGAGGGCACAAAGAAAGACCAATTAAGGAAAGGGATCCTCACATGAATGCATCATTATCAATAGATTTTTTGGTTAAGTTTTGTTGTTGTTGTTGTTCAGTCGTTTAGTCGTGTCCGACTCTTCGTGACCTCATGGACCATAGCACGCCAGGCCTTCCTGTCCTCCACTGTCTCCCGGAGTTTACTCAAATTCATGTTCGTTACATCGGTGATGCTATCTAACCATCTCACCCTCTGCCGTCCCCTTCTCCTTTTGCCTTCAGTCTTTCCCAGCATCAGGGTCTTTTCCAGCGAGTCCTCTCTTCGCATTAGGTGGCCAAAGTATTTGAGCTTCAGCTTCATAAAGCTTCATAAAAGTTGGTTAAGTTACATATATATAATTAAGGAAAACCTTACTCAATAATACTCAATAATAAAAAAAACGATCCTCCTTTAGATGATAAAAGGACTTAAAATAACATCTCAATATAACCATGACCTAGCCCCAGGTGTAAGGTCACACAGCTACCTAGAAACATATTTAGGATTCCCTTACTAACTTTGCTCAGACTGAAGAAGCTCCTTGGATAAGGAGCGAAACGTTTCCACTGAGAAAATAGAAATCCAGTTGACATGATTCAAGCTACAGACAATTCCACCTGGATGACTGAGAACCTTCATAGACTTACTCAATATGTTTTCTACTGAAACATATCTAGGAGAAAAGTACTGTATGTTCCAGCCAAATGAAAGGATCTCCCATTTCCACCTGTGTGCTGACCAAAAACAACCTTTGCACAATCAGCCTGGAATTCTAAAGCAGGACTCCACGTGTATTCAGCCCTTGATGGTCCAGGTCAGAGTACAGGGTTTTCTTCTAAGTGTATTCAGCTGACGATCTTTAGCATCTGCCTTCTGTGTGGGGGGCAGAGCTCTACATGAGGATATTGGGGCACATGGTGTGCATATCATAAGTCTCCAACACAGTAGAAGACTGGAGTAGAACTCAACAGAACCACATTCTATCACACAAAATGAAGTAAGTGGACACTGCCTTTATGTTTCCAAAATCATACAATTAAAAATCTATTTAAGGTATTGTCAAGATTCCCTTGGTCATGCTAGACTGCTGGTGAATTCATGGACATTTCTTGGCCGTGCTCTGGAGGTAGTTTGCTATTGTCTTCTTCTGAGATTTTTTTTTCAACATCCCAGTTTAGCCCGCAGGTTCAGTATTCCCTGGCACAATCCTCTGACTCTCCTTAGCTTTTTTTTTTAGATCAACCAAGGTTGGTTAGGTCTCCCATGCACTTATACAATATTTAATCCCATTTTAACAGGATACTTCATGAGACATACATCCAGTTATATGTTTTTTTTTAAAAAAAATTACTTTCAGAGATTGTATTCAATGCAATCATCATTAAGGAATGAAAAGAACAGGCTGCAGGTGTGCAGAACAGTTGTGGCTGGATGGGAAGAAGATTGGAAGTCTTTGGGAAGTCATGATTTGGGGTGTGATAGGGGCATTTTGGGGGGAAGGCACTCTACAGCCCTAAGTAGTTCCTGAATGAAAACACCAAGCCCACATTTAATTAAAGGCAACTTTTAGTATATTCCAAGAAACTGCATAGGCTTGTAAACCCATTAATTGTTAATTGATGGTTCTTTACGAGAAGAAAAAAAAACTTCATTGGTTGTATAATTAGGACATATAAGTTGCTAACAATTTAACAAGTGCTAGAGGGAAATTATTCACAGCACAACTATATTACCTAACTTAATGCCCTCTCTATGGGTTATTTTTTTAAATCCTAATTTCATCTTCCCTACTTGCTTACTAAATCGACGAGTCAACTGCCCAGTGGCTTACAAGCTGAAAACATTTCCTCTGCCAAAAATAGAACAGAGCCCGTCCTCCCTCTCATAACACCTGCAATTTCACCAGAATCTCCCACAGTAAATTTAATGTTTGCTAGCAAAGGTATCTCAGGAAAGGCAAATCACAGGATCCAATTTTACAGCTGTTTAGTTTGCAGTCTGGAGAATCACTCCTTTGGAGAAAAGGCAACATTGTTCAGAAATATTACTTGGAGGAGGAATGACCATTAAAAAAATATACAGCATTGCTACTTAGATAACTTTTGGGGAATCACGGTCCTTCTAAATCCCATCATACATTGGAGCACTTTCTTTCATAGGCAAAGTATTTCTTCCTGAAGTTTAATGTATGTTCTAGAGCAGGGGTCCCCAACCCCTGGGACACATACTGGTACCGGTCCGTGGCCTGTTAGGAACCGGGCCGCACAGCAGGCGGTGAGCGGTGGGCGAGCGAGTGAAGCTTCATCTGTATTTACAGCCGCTCCCCATCGCTCGCATTACCGCCTGAGCTCTGCCTCCTGTCAGATCAGCGGCGGCATTAGATTCTCATAGGAGCACGAACCCTACTGTAAACTGCGCATGCGAGGGATCTAGGTTGCACGCTCCTTATGAGAAGTCAGAATCCGACACCACCACCACCCCCAGTCCATGGAAAAATTCTTCTAGGAATGTTCAAAAGCTTTAATTGTAGGGCGGCAGGCATCTCTTTCTCAAGTGCCATTTCTGTTTTGGGTGAAGTAGAGCAGGGGTCCCCAACCCCCGGGCCATGGATCGGTACCAGTCCGTGGCCTGTTAGGTACCAGGCCACACAGCAGGAGGTGAGCAATGGGCAAGCGAGTGAAGCTTCATCTGTATTTACAGCCGCTCCCCATCGCTCATATTACCGCCTGAGCTCCGCCTCCTTTCAGATCGGTGGCATTAGATTCTCATAGGAGCACGAACCCTACTGTAAACTGCGCATGCGAGGGATCTAGGTTGCGCACTCCTTATGAGAAGTCAGAATCCGACACTTATTTTAGTCCGCGTGTGGCCTGCCCATTATTTTATTTACCACTTCCGATGGTTTCATCCCGAAACCATACCCCCCCCCCCCCCGGTCCATGGAAATATTGTCTTCCACGAAACCGGTCCCTGGTGCCAAAAAGGTTGGGGACCGCTGTCTAGAGAATGAGTGCTACAATGCCAGTTTGTCAGTTGCTCAAATATGCACATAGTTAGGGAAGGCTACACCTAAGTCTTGTCATGACATGTCATGAAAATTGTAATGTATGTCTTTCCGAGTCATCTATCAATGAGCTACAGTGCCAGTTGTAAGATAACTTTTTTGAAGGTCAAGGTTTCAAGTTTGGAAATACAAGCTGCCAAGAGTCTTTGGTTTGGCGTATACCAAGACTCCAAAGCAAGGAAAATCTTACAGAAAAGGCTCCTGACCAAAGAATTAATAGTCCACAATCCATAGCAGCTGATGGAGTGTTGCTCAAAAGAGCTGAACATCCATAGCAATCAAAGGTCTGAATTTCAAATTGGGCCATTCCTTAAGGCTCATGCTCCTTGATTCTCAACAAGCAACATCCATACTTAATTCAGTCTAGGGTGGCTCCAATCCATTTATTTAAATTTCCAATCTGTTCTTTCTTTGGGGGGTAATATAGTATATATAGAGAGGCAGGTTCTGAATTGCGAAGAATTATATATACGGATCAATCCTAAAGGAAATCAACCCTGACTGCTCATTTGGCCACCAAATGCGAAGAGAGGACTCACTAGAAAAGACCCTGATGCTGGGAAAGACTGAAGGCAAAAGGAGAAGGGGACAGCAGAGGATGAGATGGTTAGATAGCATCACCGATGTAACGAACATGAATTTGAGTAAACTCCGGGAGACAGTGGAGGACAGGAAGGCCTGGCGTGCTATGGTCCATGAGGTCATGAAGAGTCTGACACGACTAAACGACTGAACAACAACAACAAAAATCAAGAAGTATCAAAAAGCTATTGTAAACCTAGACAGCATATTAAAAAGCAGAGACGTCACCTTGCCGACAAAGGTACGTATAGTTAAAGCTATGGTTTTTTCCAGTAGTAATGTATGGCTGTGAGAGTTGGACCATAAGGAAGGCTGAGTGCCAAAGAATTGATGCTTTCGAACTGTGGTGCTGGAGAAGACTCTTGAGAGTCCCTTGGACTGCAAGGAGGTCAAACCAGTCAATCCTAAAGGAAATCAACCCTGACTGCTCATTGGAAGGACAGATGCTGAAGCTGAAGCTCAAATACTTTGGCCACCTAATGGGAAGAGAGGACTCACTGGAAAAGACCCTGATGCTGGGAAAGACTGAAGGCAAAAGGAGAAGGGGACGGCAGAGGGTGAGATGGTTAGATAGCATCACCGATGCAATGAACATGACTTTGAGTAAACTCCGGGAGACAGTGGAGGACAGGAAGGCCTGGCGTGCTATGGTCCACGGGGTCACGAAGAGTCGGACACGACTAAACGACTGAACAACAAAAATGTATACGGATGGCCTTATGCCATTTAAAAAGGGAAAACAGGGCAGATGCCTTTCTTGATGCCTTGCAAACTTTTCACACTTTGCTGTTTCCCCCTTCTTCTACTGCTCTGTTGCAATGTTTATTATGGTGGAATTTAGGAGGGCAGAGATTTTTCTCCCTGCCTAGTGAATTCAGTGAGACCAGAGCCATAAGCAAGCCATTCAGTAGTGAGTTGTTTTTCACGAAGCAGTGGGACAAAGGGAGGGCAAATCATGAGATAGGACAATATTGTCATGCAAATGTTATGACTTATGTCAGACACCAGGATGTCATTACATAAAGATGACATTTGTATGACGTCATTGTGTGTTGTCATGTTGACATCATGGCAGTTTGCTGTGGACTCTGATGCAGATCTGCCACTTGTTTTAATTTCTCTCCATGTTCTTTTGCTTCATTAAGTAAATAGTAAAGCCTGGAGTTTAGTAAATAGTAAAGCCTGGAGTTTAGTAAATAGTAAAGCCTGGCCACATAATGAGAAGACAGGATACCCTGGAGAAGATGCTGATGCTAGGGAAGGTGGATGGCAAAAGGAAGAGGGGCCAACCAAGGGCAAGATGGATGGATGATATTCTGGAGGTGACGGACTCAACCTTGGGGGAGCTGGGGGTGGCGATGGCCAACAGGAAGCTCTGAAAAAAATCTGGTAAGAGACGAGGGGAGTAGGGGATGCCATCATTTCCGGACCACGCTGTAGCCTTAAAGGGACATTAGGTCGAGCCACCCCCATTTCTAAATCACCCAATTTATACTTTTTAAGTTTATGTACCCTAAAAGAGTCTGGAGGTGACGGACTCAACCGTGGGGGATCTGGGGGTGGCGACGGCCGACCGGAAGCTCTGTCGTGGGCTGGCCCATGAAGTCATGAAGAGTCGGAAGTGAATGAACGAATAAACAACAACAAAAGCCTGGAGTTAAATCATATTTTCCAACCAAGCATCCTCAAAATATGTGGTGACTGCAAGTCCAAATGTTCTATATCTAATACAGAAGACAGGAGAGAATTCACCTGCTTCACCCCAGAAGAGCGGACAAAAACAGTGCATTGAAATAGGAAGGAAGCAGATTCGGCCTAAAGATTAAGAAAGAACTTCCTAACAATTTGAGTTGGTCAGCAGTACAACAGAACAGCTGGGAAGATGATGGGTTCTCCTTTGCAGAAAGCATTTAAAATGAGCCTGGGTAACCATCTGTCAGAGATATTGAACTTTTTAATATCCTCCATGGTGCCTTCTGACTGTAAGATCCTTCAGCAGCCAGCAAAAGCTTCTCTATTCTTTTAAGTGTTCTAAGTGTGGTAAAATTCTCATTTTGCTACTTTGGTTATCAAGCTATATTCTTCCAGTCTTTACGATCTTTTATTCCTTTGTAATTTACTGCCCTGGGATCATTTAAATCAGTGTTTTTCAAACTTGGCAACTTTAAGATGTGTGGACTTCAACTCCCACAATTCCCCAGCATGGCTGGCTAGGGAATTCTGGAAGTTGAAGTCCGTACATTTTAAAGTTGCTAAGTTTGAAAAACACTGATTTAGATGAAGGGCAGAATGAGGACATTGGGACTAGAGAAGTGTGGCCGGATGGTAGTAAAGAGAGGGAAGGTAGTTAAGACTGATGGGCTGGAACTTCCAGCAGGCCACATAGCAGATATACAGACCAGTTATATGTACCTTGGTATCCCACAGACACATGGGAACCATGATGAGGAGGCAAGGAAGACAGCAACATCCAAATACCACCAAAAGATAAGACAGGTCCTGAAGAGCCAGCTCAGTGGGAAGAACAAGATCCACGCCATCAACATGTATGCCCTGCCAGTCATCAGATACCCTGCCGGTATAGTGAGCCGGCCAAAAGAGGACATGGAGGCTGCTGATGTGAAGACCCAGAAGCTCCTCACAATGTACGGAGGCTTCCACCCCAAGTCCAACACCCAGAGACTGTACACCAGGTGGAAAGAGGGCGGGTGGGGTCTGGTGAGTGTCAAAGCCACTGTCCTGGATGAGACCCAGAGCATCCAGGAGTACATCAGTAAGATGGCACCTAAAGATGAGCTGTTGAGAGAATGCCTGAGGCAGCAGCAGACACGGAAGGAAGATTAAGCAGAGGAAGTGCCATGGCAAGACAAGACCCTGCATGGGATGTACCATCGACAGACAGCTGAGGTGGCTGACCTTGGGAAATCCTACCAGTGGCTGGAAAGGGCTGGACTAAAAGACAGCACTGAGGCACTGATCATAGCAGCACAAGAACAGGCACTAAGCACCAGATCCATAGAAGCAAGGGTCTACCACACTAGACAGGACCCAAGGTGCAGACTGTGCAGAGAGGCCTCCGAGACAGTCTAACACATAGTGGCAGGATGTAATATGCAGGCAGGAACAGCATACACTGAACGGCACAACCAAGTAGCTGGCATTGTGTACAAGAACATCTGCACAGCGTATGGGCTAGACCTTCCAAAGTCCAAATGGGAGATTCCACAGAAGGTGGTGGAGAATGACAGGGCTAAGATCCTGTGGGACTTCCAGATCCAGACAGACAGACAGGTACTGGCCAATCAACCAGACATCGTGGTAGTAGACAAGGACCAGAGGACAGCGGTGGTGATAAATGTAGCGGTGCCAAGTGACAGCAACATCAGGAAGAAGGAGTATGAGAAGCTGGAGAAGTACCAGGGCCTGAAGGAGGAACTGGAGAGGATGTGGAAAGTGAAGGCCAAAGCGGTCCCAGTGGTGGTAGGGGCACTCGGGGCTGTGACTCCCAAGCTGGGAGAGTAGCTCTAACAGATCCCAGGAGCAACATCAGAGCTCTCTGTCCAGAAGAGTACAGAGCTAGGAACAGCTAAGATCCTGTGCAGAACCCTCAAACTCCCAGGTCTCTGGTAGAGGACCAGAGGTTGAGGAAGACACATACCACCCATAGGGGTGAGAAGGGAATTTTATTTTATATATACATTTTATATATAATGGAATGGGGGGAGATGGGCGGTGATATAAGTTGGAACTATAAATAAATAAATAAATAAATAATGTATATACAAAATGTATATACAAAATGTGTATACATATATATCTATGAAGGTTCTCAGTCATCCAGGTGGAATTGTCTGTAGCTTGAATCATGTCAACTGGATTTCTATTTTCTCAGTGGAAACGTTTCGCTGAGAAAATAGAAATCCAGTTGACATGATTCAAGCTACAGATGCATACATATATACATATATACATATATACATATATATTATACATTTTATTTTATATATACATACATACACACACACAATATATCCCAGACAAGTAAACAATAACAAAACTTTTTCTGTACAGCACTTGAACAGCACTTCAATAGACAAATATTGCCACTGTTAGTACAATATTGTTTGATGTCAAATGGTGAGTTTAAACATGCAATATTTAACTATTTTAACCTCTTACACGAAGACCGAATAGACGTCACATCGACCAACACATTATTGAATGTGATTCCTGATCACTTTCTGTTCAAATATACATGACATAATGCAACTTGAGAAGGTGTGCCAATAAATACACTATGCAATCTGTACAACTGGAAAGTGATGGGAAATCTCCCCAGGTATTGCTAACTACAGTTCCCAGCATCCCTTATTGCTGGCAGTACTTGCTAGGAGTGTTGGGAATTGCAGTTCAACAAAATCTGGAGGAAATAATAGCTCCCTAGCTTTAATCTAAGATCATGGAGTTCAGGATCTGTACCTCAATCTACTAGTTCCCTAGGACATCCATCCATCCATCCATCCATCCATCCATCCATCCATCCATCCATCCATCCATCCATGTATGTCTGTCTGTCTGTCTGTCAGTCTATCTCCCTAAATTTTGTGGGAAGAAAGACTTAGGCCTCACTAAAAACTGGAGGAGTCAAGAAAATAAAAGTGGGGGTGGGGGTAGAGAATCTAATGACAAATATATGCAAACTATACATTTGGCAAGATTCTTGGTAGGGGGGGTTGTTCGTTCGTTTTTGTTTTTTTATCAAGCACTTGCACACTTCCAGTTTCTTCCTTCTCAAGCTGTGCTGACTTTGTCCACAGTTCTTCAGAAATTCCCCCCTTTCTTCCCCCCACAATAATAATAAATATAGTATAATTGCTGCTTTTCCAAGATATTCCAAAATATGGCTGCCTTATTCTACATGGTGGTTAACTCAGACTTGCATACAACGCTGCATCAGCAGGTGCAAAGATGAATATGAATGTAAATATAAAATAGCACCTTGGAACCTGGAACACCTAACAAATACCGCAAAGCTCTAGAACAGACTTTCCAAACTGTGTGTCGTGACACAAAAGTGTGTCGCCACACACAGTCTGGTGTGTTGCCACACAACCCGGAAGCGCTGATCATCATCAGCGCTTCCGGGTTTTCCCGCGGCGACACACCAACAGCGGTGCGCAAAAACCCGAAAGCAGCAGCGGCGCTTCCGGTGTTTTGCACGCTGCCGCAACCGCGGCACTTCCGGGTTTTCCCGCGGCGACACACCAACGGTGTGGTTGGTGTGTCGCCACGGGAAAACTTTGGAAAGCCCTGCTCTAGAAATACAAGCCGGTGTGATTCAAATTACATTTCATCTAAACATTTTATTCTTCTTGCGGCTTGCTGAATGCTGCGTTGATGGCATTGTTATAAATCCCTCTCAATCAATTTATTAAAATGGCTAAAATTTAAAGCAGTGAATGAGTCACTAAAATTTACTTGCGCTGGTATTTATACTTATATAAGCATATCGGCAGTGTCAGGACAGAGCAGAAGGATCTGTACAATTAGAAGAAACATACAGCTTGGTATGATAAGAGTCTACCACGGTAGAGATGGGCGGGGATAAATCCAAATAATTAATAAATAAATAAATAAATAACTTCACTCATTACTATGACTCATCCTAAGCACTCATATGCTAACCCAGCAATATTAGCCCATGTAACATGTTTTAGCCATTGAGTAGCATGTTAATAGCTACTTCCCATAGCCAGACAAGCATACACAGAGGTACCAAGATACCCTTGAGGTGTACTGTACCCCAAGTGCCCCTTAAGGATGTAGGAAGTGTTGGGGGGGGCACCTCAGTTTAGTTTTGAAGGGGAGAGACATGAGTTTTTCTTCCCGAATATGCCCTGCAAAAGATAAGAAGAAAGCTTGAAAGTCACAAAATGCTCAAATTAAGGCTTTGTCCATTCTCCTACTGTCAGTCAACAGGGAATGATAACCCATTGCCTTGGAAGTTTAGCGGGAAAGGAATATGAAATGCAATCAGTAGAAAAAGGCATGAATCATTTGCTTCGGAAGAATCTAAAATACACAATTTCAAGCAGGCATTGGATAAAAAATTGGATAGGTTCTGAGACTCCCCTTGATAAAGAGATGCCCTGATGTATTTTTAAAACAGTTTGCTACTGATGTAAATGAAAAGGCACTGTTACATTGGCATATTTCCTCTAAGAAATGTTTAGAAAAAAGAATCATATCCATGTAACTAAACAAAAGTTCTCAATGGTTGTTAAAGCCATACTGGAAAATGGAACTAGTTCAGCTAATAGAAAAATACCACATTAAGCCATTCAAATTCTTGACAGAGATTTAATGGCGGATATAAAAACTGCAAAACATGGCGTGAATTGAAGGAAAATATATGACAGCGCAGAAAGAATCATCACCAAAGAAGTGGGGTGCGGAAATGAAATCCCACAAAAATTCTCAGTTTACTGAAAACACAACACCCCTTCCTTGCTGGTCCAACCCATAATATTTGTGGTCTGCTGTGACACTGTTATTGCAGGCTTCAAATGTTACAAATCTGCAAGGATGTGTAATGAAGAGATGCAGGAAGTTACGATTGACTCCATTCTCTCTGTTGAGTCTTGTATACTAAGTGGCAAATTGGATTTCACACCTCCATAATGTGTAAAAACTTCAATAACATTAAGGAGAGGAAAATAACTGAATATTTCAAAACATGTTGCCAAGGTAAGGAAAAAGGCAGTCTACACTTTAGATAACTCATACGCAAACAACAGCTATTGTTATACACTGAAAGGGAAGAGACATATTTCATTTAATATTATTATAAAATTTAAATACAGGTAGTCCTCACTTAACAACCATTTGTTTAGTGAAGGTTTGGACTTATGATGGTGTTGAAAAAAGACTTACGACCGGTCCTCACACTTATGACCATTGCAGCGTCCCCACGGTCACATGATCATGATTTGGGTGCTTGGCAACCAGTTCGCATTTATGTCACAGCATCCCGTGGTCATGTGATCGCCATTCTCTACCTTCCCAGTTGGTTTCTGGAAGCAAAATCAATGGGGAACTGCGTGATTCACTTAACAACCACGCGGTTCACTTAACATCCACCATGATTCACTTAACAACCGCTGCAAAACAGGCCATAAAATTGGGTTGGATTTGCTTAATGACCGCTTCGCTTAGCAACCAAATTTCCATGCCCAATTGTGGTTGTTAAGCCAGGACTTCCTGTAACTCTTCTGTAATAAACTTGCAGCGTTAGCAATGTTTTGACATCAAACAGAATTAGAAAGTATTTCACTACCTTTCAATTTTTCAGCCAGCAAAGATGCTTCGTGCTCCGAGTAATGCATTATCACTGGCGGAGAAGGAGGACGGATTCGATCTTCTTCCATTTTGCGCCTGTGACGTTCTTCTCTAGCCAACATCCTTTGCTTACACTCCCATTCATAAAAGTCATCTCTCGCCTGTGCAAAATCAACATGAAGGCGACCGGAATCCTTCTTATCTGTGCTAGATCCTAATCTCATCCGATAACCTGAAAATAACAAGCAAAAATATGGCAGCTCTTTCTTCTTCTGCAAACTTTTTAAAAGACTTGTTTTAATCAGGTTTTTTCTTATTCAATAAATCATCAAGTTGATGAATAGATAGTTATACCTGCTGTTTTCCCTGAAGCATGACTAGACACAGGTGCATATACCTAGCTGTATTTTAAAAATATATGTCTTTTCAGTTGACCTAAAAGAAAAACCAACTTCAGTGTCTTAGATTGAATTTCACAAAGTTTGAGAACATGCTAAGAAAATGCTAAGGTAGTTCAACCTTAAATAAAATAAGGAACTGTGAAATCTGGGCATTTGCAAAAGTGTAAATATTACATCTCTCAGCTTTCACTTGATGATGAAAACACAACAGGCCCAGATTGCATCATTTATCATTGATGCGTGCAAAAAATAGATTTCCCTAATCAGCCATGTCCTAGATTTAGTTCATCCAGATTTATTCATTCTTTTTTCATTCAGTTCCATTAACAGCCCAGTCTTGAAATCTCAGAGCATGTAGCAAACGAGAGAGAGAGATATGCAATTGAAAGCCAATAAGATCAAATGAATAGAAAAGAGCTTATTTTCTAGGAAGGCCATTGGCCAGTACAGTATATATTTGTCCTTCCAAAGTGAGCACAAACTGGTAGATCTTAAAGCACTTCCAAAGATGCTCACACTGATTTCAGAAAATAAAGGTAACATTGGATTCTGACCTGAGCTAACAGGAATAATGTGTAAGCAATACATTTGCTTCTGACTGAATAATTATGTAACCAAACCTGAGCATCTAAAACAGGGGTGGGGAACGTCCAGCCCGCAAAATCATTTGGTCTGGCCCTGCCAAGGCAACCGCAGGTGGGACTCAAAATACAATAAATCTAGGAGCTCCTGCCCACAAACCCCGCCCCCTTCCATGCGATTGGCTCCCGCCCACAAACCCCGCCCCTTCCACACGATTGGCCCCTGCCCGCAAACCCCGCCCCTCGGTCCGTGAATAATGTTATAAATATCCAAATGGCCCTTGGCAGAAAAAAGGTTCCCTACCCCTGATCTACAACTTTGCCTGCTTTTGTCAAAATTTCCTTTGGAAGGAAAACAAAATCCAAAACTTAATTTTTTTAAAAAAAAAAAGTAATCCCAAAAATAACATTAAGCACCAAGAGAACCAGCTTCTCCTCGCTGTAGAAAGCCTCTCTTGGGGTCAAAATTTTTGTCAAAATGACAAAAGCAGCTTCACAACGTCATGCTGCAAGCTCCATACCTTTTGGGCATGCATGCAATGTCACAAACCATGTACAAAGGGGTGGGGCTTTCTTCATAACAGCACAATGTCAGACTGACTTCTTTGACATGACATGATATCCCACCCCACCCCTGCTGCAACCAAGCAAATCCTCTGCAGAAAGTTTCCATCTCCATGTGATGGATTTATCTATCAAATGTTCCTGTTTATGATGAGAGACATCTTCAATGTAGCCATAATGACTAGTTATGACAATCAGAAGAAGTCTATAGAAGTTTTGCATGGCTATCCTTTCCTTTGATCACTCAAAAGTCACTGAGGAATACATACTGAGATTCCGGTGGGAATGGCGGACTGAACGGCTGTGCCCGCTGCTTCAGTAGGTGGAGCTGACAACGTGGTAACTTTTTTCGGGCTCAGGCAGAAGCCCAGAAACGTTCTCCGGATTAAGGAGAATACCTGGAATCATCCCAGATGGCTGCTTGCAGCCAGAAGATCGCAAACAGCGTTTTGGTTTTGACTGGTAAGACCCAGCTGGGAGGCGGGGACGTCATCACTTTCCAAGCCGTGCTGTAGCCTTAAAGGGATGCTAAGACCGGCCACCCCATTTCTAAATCACCAATTTGGTTTGTTTTTAAGTATATGTACCCCAAGAGAGGCTTTCTACAGCGAGGAGAAGCTGGTTCTCTTGGTGCTTAGCGTTATTTTTGGGATTACTTTTTTTAAAAAAAAATTCTTTTAAGTTTTGGATTTCGTTTTGCTTCCAAGGGAAATTCCAAAGATTGAGAGTAAACAATTGTCTTCCTGTTATTATTTTTGTATTAAATTTGAAGATATAGCATTCTCCTACACGTTGAATCGACTGATTTCAACCTTCAGCTTTCTGTTTTTACTTTCCCTTGAGAACAGTCTGCTATTTCACTCTCACTTTATGTAAACACACTTTGGAACTCTTCCATATCTTTGACTTTCTCTGGTTAAGCTCCTAGGGGGCACCATAATCTACTGTGTGAGACATGGAGGATTTCAAACAGATTTTTTCTGACCTTCACCAGGATTTTAAACAGACTTCTTCTGACTGTTATCAAACTTTTATGCAAGATATCCAGGACATTGTGGAAAATATGAGATCTAAAATGTGCCATCACGTTGGGGATGTGGTGGATGAAATTGAGGAATTTAATAGCGATAGAAAGGTTTGTTTTAAGACTGAGATTGGGATTTTTATTGAGATGCTGGATGAAGATTGGATAAAGGAGTTGGAAAAATCAATCTCCTGGTGGAATGCCATGAAAATAACCTGGAATCTTTGAGTTGGGCTGTTTGATTCTTTCGAGAGGAAAGCTCTGTGCACACTGTGGGGATATGTAACTGCTCTGGTTTACTTTGAAGTGGGATAAGGGTTGAAGAATGTTCATCTGGTTTGCTTTAAGGATTTTATTGATGCTATTTGCCTTTAAAGATTTGGATTTACTGTTTTGAATTGGCTTTGTTTTTTGAGTTTATTAAGATTAAAATTATTAAAACTGTTGTATTAGGGTTAAAGAATATTTATTTGGTTTGCTTTAAGGGTTTGATTGATGTTATTCCCTTTTAAAGATATGGAATTACTGTTTTGAATTGTCTTTGTTTTTTGGGTTTATTAAGATTGGGATTATTAAAATTGTTGTACTATTAAGTATAATAGCAGACAATTTATGTGCTTTTTAACTTGATTCTTATTATAGTATACAGAAATGTATAGAATAGTGGTAGGAAGGGAATAATTAAATATGTTTTATCTTTTGGAGGGGAGAAAGATATTTAGGAGGTTTATATGAACTTTTTTTCTTTATTTTAATATAAGGGGGAGGAGTAATTGTACTTAGTGATTTTTATTATGTGATAAAGTGGAATGACTTATAGAAATAATGTGGTGTTTTGGTTTAATATAAAGTAAGAGACTGATTATTAACAGCGTTCCACGCGCGTCATGCAGCCACATGACCATGGAAGCGTCTTCGGACAACGCTGGCTCTTCGGCTAAGAAACGGAGATGAGCACCGGCCCCTAGAGTCGGACACGACTACACAAATGTGCGGGGGGAACCTTTACCTTTTTAAGAGACTGATTATGGAAATTTTGTATATCCTTGCTGTTAAAAGTCAGAAGCCACATCTTTTGTAAATTTAAAAAATGTTTCTCTTGTGTTTCCGCACCTTTTCAGTTTTTTTCTTTCTTTGTAGTTTTTTGTTTTTTGTAGTTTTTATTCTTTTCTTGAAACCTAATAAAATTTACTATATAAAAAAAAGGGAATAGTACATACTGGGACCTGACAAGTATATAAAACAGATGGGTGAGAACACAATCCCTCGAGCCCTGTTAACACAACCTGTGAAGTATACGGGATTGGTGTTAGTAGGACCTTTCTAGGACGGGCTTAACTTATTATGACAGATGTGTTGTCATTTAGTGTAAGCTGAAAATGAGAACAGGACTGTAGCTCTGTGTAATACCACAATTGTAAATGCAGTGAATTATGTCTTCTCTTTTTATGCCTCTTGCCTATTATAAGCTTGGAAAATTACCCTCTTCCTTTGCCATTTCAGAGTATTTTATGTTTGAAAATGTAATAAAGATCATCTAGGAAAAACAGTAATTCAGTGCAATTAAAACAAACCATCTTCATCACTGACAGCAGCCCTTCTGCCAGGCTTGAAGACAGTCAGGGCTAGAATTCTGCTAGTAAAATGTCATCAGAATCTAGCTTGGGACGAGGTTAGGGATGCAAAACAATTTTCCTTTCTTTGCATTCTTGAAGACATTTATGGGGAGGGGTTGCTTGTATGAAGGTGATTTCTCCTTCCTAGCTGAAGACTGGGGCTCCATCAGCATGTGGAATAGAATGAGTGGAAATCGGGAAGAAGAGACTGTGGTGCAGAAGAAAGTACTTATTGTGGAGTCCTTGGTGCTCTCTGAGCCTTGTTGTTTTCTTGCAGACATTTCATTGCCAGGCTAGGCAACATCTTCAGTGCAAAAAGGGAGTGGGACTTGCTCTCTGTTTATATACCATGGCTTGTACTGCTTGTGTTGGTGGAGGTGTTGTTCTCTCCTTAGTAGTTCCTTGATTGGACTGTTGTTTGCTACATACCATTCATAAGAGACAATAGAAAAGCCAGAAGACCAGAACACCTCCTTGCCAGCAATCATCACCCAGATATGCAAAGATTAACACCAAGATTAGCACCAGAGGAACAATCAAACAGCACAATATACCCTAATCAAGGAACTATTAACTCAGTCAATCAACCAAGCAGCAAACAACAGCCCAATCAAGGAACTACTAAGGAGAGAACAACACCCCCACCAACACAAGCAGGACAAGCCATGGTATATAAACAGAGAGCAAGTCCCACTCCCTTTTTGCACTGAAGATGTTGCCTAGCCTGGCAATGAAACATCTGCAAGAAAACAACAAGGCTCAGAGAGCACCAAGGACTCCACAGTTCAACCCTGAGCTACAAATATTCTCTTCGATTGAGACAACTAACGCCTGGAATGTCTCCTCATTTAAGGTGGCAGCTAGAGAGCATGGGAATTATGTTTACCTTTGATTACATCAAACACTTGGATTGTGTAGAACAGATTTAAATATTTCAAGGCTCAGAGAGCACCAAGGACTCCACAGTTCAACCCTGAGCTACAAATATTCTCTTCGATTGGTAAAGTACTTATTTTTAATATTTCCCATATTAACTCCCTAGAAGATAGGGTTCAAGACTGTTAGTTCACAGGAATTTTTACATAAGAGTGTCTCATTAATAGGATCGTTCACGAGCAATCTGATATGATCTGATCAGGTTATACTCCAGAACCATGACTATTTACTCTCTGTGAAATGGCATTCAGACAAACTCACTCTTGAAATATCTCAAGATATTGCCAGCAAAACAATAACCCATCGAGGAAGAGCTACTTAAAAGCGATGCCTTCACTTTCTGCTCTTGAAGAAATAACTTAGATCTGGTTTCCTAACTAATTTATTCCTTGCAGTCTCAGACCACATATGAGGAACTGGAAATACAAGAGTTGGAGTTATAGGAAGAGCCAGAGTTACAATGCATGGTCCTTTACCTCTCAAGTAGGCTACATCCAGAATCAGGATGTAAACAGGAGTGATTTTATGAATGGGTAGTCATTAACACTTTCGTAGTTAGGTTTTCAGGTACAATTCAAAGTGGTTTTAATTTACAATGTGTCAACAGCTTGGCTCCTAGTACTTTCAGGATGGCCTTTGCTGGGTGGAATTTGCCTAGACATTCCGCAACAGAGAATTTGCCAGTACTCCCTAACTTCTGGAAGGTGAGGGGGACAGGGACCTGAAAGCAGTGTGTGTGTGTGTGTGTGTGTGTGTGTGTGTGTGTGTGTCCACATAGATGGATCTGTCCCTTCAGGTCTTCCCATGGGACATCCACCAATGCAAATGCAAGTAGATTAATAGGTACCACTTTGGTGGGTAGGTAAGTAGCCCCTGTAATATGGAATACCCCCCCCCCAATAGGCCAGAATTGATGCTGACTCTGACAGTTTTCTGGAAGCTCATCAAGAGGGAACTGTTCTAGAGAGCTTTGTGAGGGAACAACCACCTTGTCTTGATTTTATTGGTTAAGTAATTATTGTTATTAGATTACTTTTTCCTGCCTTTGAGTCAGTCTTGATTCCTGGCAACTGCCAGGACAGGACTGTACAGTTTTGTTGGCAACATATTTCAGAAGTGTTTTGCCATTGACTTCTTCCTAGGGCTGAGAGAGAGTGACTGGCCCAAAGTCTGTCAGCTGCTTTATGCCTAAGGCAGGACTAGAACTCACGATCTCCTGGTTTCTAGCCTGGTGCCTATAACCACTACAGCAACCTGGATCTCTTAGGAATATTACATTCTTTTAATCATGATTTTACTATATGTTTCTGGTTTTTGTTCTTAACTGGTGGAAACCCAGTAGGTAATTAAAGTGATATACAAAATCAATCAACAGCTCTCATTTCATGGCAGAGGGATAAATTACGAAGCATAAGCAAATAAATCCACATATATTTAACATTTCAAATTACTGAGTTAGAGACTTCTAAATAGTCACAGGGAAGCAAGAAGTTGCACCAAAATATGCAAAGTGCAAAGAAAGTTACTGTAAAACTTTTGGTGGATGCAAAGAAAGAATTGAGATTAGGAGCTTGCAAGTCCTTCTCCAAGGTCAAAAGAGAAAGCTCACTTACTGAGATATATAGGCAATAGAAAAGAGAATATCACACAATACAAATGAGAGGCCAAGAAGAAGACTTATTGAAGAATGTGATAAATACCAGAAAGGTAAATGGCTTTATCAACCATGAACTCTTCTGAAAAACGAATGTGACAAAAATTCTTCTTGCTTTTTCGAATTGCTGTGATGTCACCACACTGCTCAAAGACTTCCTGAATAATTTCCTCTGTGGCATTTTCTGGTAATCCTCCAACAAACACAGTTTTGCATCCCGGTGGTCTCTCTCTTGTTGAAGGTGGTGGAAGATCTAACAGAAAAATGGAATTTCACACTGATAATCTCACCAGCATTGACTGCTTTGGTTCAAATTGCTTAACCCCATAACTCATTTCATACAGAAAATATTAAATCAAACAGAAACTACTGAAATGCAGACAATGAAATAAAATCGTTAAATTCCCATTCCATTTCATGGTTTTATTCTGAGTTTTAAAATATTTCATATTTAGTCTGACAATTCAGATTTATAAACCACAAATTTTACCACCGTAACATTAACTTTGCTATCTTTGTTGTTGGCTGCATCACCTTTAATCAATGAAAATATTTACCTTTCAATCAAAGATCACAACTCACGCAAAAGGAAAAAAAGGGGGGGGGGGAATCAAATAGTATAAAATCATCCACTGATGAGCTAAATCAGTTTATGACATATGGTTGGAGATGGGAATTTCTCAGATTTTCTTCAGTCTTTAAGAACAGGGTTGTTCTTGGGACTTCCGGTGGGAAAATGGCAAACTGAACAGCCTTGCTCGCAAGCTCCGTGAGCAGAGTTGACAGTGGCATTTTTTTCCAGGCACAGGCAGGCTTTTCCTGTAGCCCACAGCATTTTCCGGAGAAAGGAAAACGCTGGGAATTAACCCATTTGTCCTCCAGACAGTGAGTTGTAGCCAGGAGAGCGTGGACAGCGTCTGCGATCGAATGGTAAGACTTCACCGGGAGGCTGGGATTTCATCCTTTTCCGAGCTGTGCTGCAGCCTCTCTTAAAGGGGCAGTAAGTTCTGCCTTCCCATTTCTAAAGCACCCAATTTAGCTTTTAAGTTTTGTACCCTAAGAGAAGCTTTTTACAGTAAGAAGAAGCGAAATCTCTTGGTGATCATCGTTATTTTTAGATTATATTTTTAATTTTTTAAAAAAGTTTTGGCTTGTTTTCCTATCTAAAGTGTAACAAGGGCTGAAAAAACATAATTGCCTTTCCATTACTATTTTTAGTACTAAATTTAAAGGATGGATTGTTTTCCTACATGTTGGATTTGATGTTTTAAATGTTTAAATGTTTTAAATCTTTAGCTTTCTGTTCATTCTCTCTGGGACTTGTTTGCTAGTATACTTTCTTTTGTCAATTTCAGACAGAAGATTTTCATTAAGTCATTAACTTCTATTTCTGTGAGTTTTATCTTTGTGACTTAACTATTTAGGGGGCGCCTTAATCTACTGCCTGAAGTATGAAAGATTTTAAAGAAGATTTCTCAGAATTCCGTTGTGAATGTAAACAGACTTTTAAATAATTCCTTTCAGAGTGTTGTCAAGACATTTTGCAGAGTGTTCGGGACATTGGAGAAGAGATTATTGCTAAAATGTGTCATCTAGCTGGAAATGCTATGATGGAAGATGAAGATTTTGGTAAAGATGGGGACTTTGTTGCTGTTTTGTTGTTCTTTATTCGTTCAGTCGCTTCCGACTCTTCGTGACTTCATGGACCAGCCCACGCCAGAGCTTCCTGTCAGCCGTTGCCACCTCCAGCTCCCCCAAGGTCGAGTCCGTCACCTCCAGAATATCATCCATCCATTTTGCCCTTGGTCGACCCCTCTTCCTTTAGTCTTCCACTTTCCCTAGCATCAGCTTCTTCTCCAGGGTATCCTGTCTTCTCATTATGTGGCCAAAGTACTTCAGTTTTGCCTTTAATATCATTCCCTCAAGTGGGAAGTTTGGCTTTATTTCCTGGAGTGTGGACTGGTTTGATCTTCTTGCAGTCTAAGGCACTCTCAGAATTTTTGCTGTTACTGAGACTGAAGTAATGCCAGCTGAAGATTGTGGTTTGCTGTTGAAGGGGTTAAAACGACAGTCTGAGTTTACAACTGCACAAGGAGTTGCCATGTTGGGGAAATGTTATGACTATCCGAATCAGTGTTATGGGAAAGAAGGGTATATGATATGTGGGAGTTTTTTTTTCTGCTGAGAAATCTGTATCTCTGGGGGCAGTTGGGCTATGGGATTTTTATATTTAAAAATCCCTTATTTTAATGGGGAAATATGTAAATGCTCTGGTATATTTTGAGGAGGGGTAAAGAATTAAGAATATGTAACTGGACTGATAATGAGGCTATCATGATGTCACTTTTTTAATGATTTGGACTAAGGTTTACAGGACTTTTGATTTGTAAGATGTAAAAGCTATGGATAAGATATAATAATATTTTATATTGTTCTTCAGGTTTAATAGGGTTAAGACTGTTATAGTTTTATTAATTATAAAGGCAGACAATTGATTTGTTTTTATAATTGGATGTTTATTATAGTAGACAGAAACATACAGAATAGTGGTAGGAAGGAAAAAATTAAATGGATGGTGTTTTATGGAGGAGGGAAGCTGAATTAGAAATACACACACACACACACACACACACACACATACAGTACACACTTTCTTTTTTATATAAGGGGAAAGAGCAATTGTATTAGTCATTTGTATATGTATTAAGGGAAGGATGTATAGAAATAATGTGATTTTGGTTTGACATAGAGAAAGGGTTTGATTATGGTAACTGTTGTATATTCTTGCTATTGAAAGTTGGAAGTCATCTTTGTATGTAATCTTTCAAAATTCTTTTTTCTTGTGTTTCACACTTTTTAGTTTCTTTTTCTTTTTTGTTTGTAATTTTTTTGTTTTTCTGTAGTTTTTATCTTTGTTTCAAATATAATAAAAAACTTTACCAAGAAAAGAAAAGAACAGGGTCGTTCTTCTGTTGACAGGCACAGCTAGTTCTGCTTCTGTAGGCCTTCTTAAAACTCCAAGAGACCCATGGATGATATATTCACTGGAAACATCCTGCCACATTTCTCTGTCAGTGGAATGGCTTTCTCTACTATTACTGGTTGCAGTAAACATCACCATAAGCAGGAAAGCTGGAACCCAGAATAGTGACATACTGATGGGATTGTACTTTAAGTATGGCTTGGTTTGTCTTGAATGACAAGGATCAATCCACCTGATCATTTCAACTATGAGCCTTATTTGTATTTGAAAGTTTTTAGTCCTTTGTTAGCTGCTTGGTGAGTGGGCTACCGAATGAATGAATGAATGAATGAATGAATGAATGAATGAATGAGCAATTTAAGACCTCCAGCATATATAAGGCAGTTGCCCTACATAGCAAACTTTCTTCTTAGGTTGTTCAAATGACAATCTTTCTTCCAAGTAATACATAGACTGAGTAAAACAAGGGGGAAAATATAGATCCACCATTCTCCATGACTCACTAAAAGGTATCTTATAGATATCTTGAAATATTAGCCCATTATGCAAAGAACTTATTGGAGAACCCAGAACCAAGGTCCATGCACAAAAGCCTCTCAATCAATCTTTAACAATACACATATTTCACGTGACGTTGACGTACACCAAGATGCACTCCTTTTATAATGCCACCACATGATGTAACAGAATGTGTCCTGATGCTATTCAGTATCTCTTAGTTCAACTAGTGCCATTTTGCATGAGCAACTTTAGCCCATAACTAAATGCAGACCCACACATTTCTACCTATTTATTTTAACCCCATTTTAGGTCTTCAAAAGGTGACAAGGCAGCGCAATTAATAATGCGACTTAAATAAGTAATAGTGGTGGCTCAGTGGGTAAGACGCCAGGCTTGTCGATCGGAAGATCGCAAGTTCGGAGGTTCGAATCCCTAGCCCTGCGTGTGGAGTGAGCTCCCGCACTAGCTCCAGCTCTTGCCAACCTAGCAATTCGAAAGCATGCAAATGCAAGTAGATTAATAGGTACCACTTCGGTGGGTAGGTAACAGCGTTCCGTGCACGTCATGCGGCCACATGACAGTGGAAGCGTCTTTGGACAAGGCTGGCTCTTCGGCTAACAAACGGAGATGAGCACCGGCCCCTAGAGTCGGACACAACTGCACAACTGTGCGGGGGGAACCTTTTTTAAAGTAAATAAGTGATACTAAAGTAGGTAAGTTAGTAACATTAACATTAGTAATACTAAAAGCAATACTGAGATGTGGATTTTTCAACCACCTACAATGAAGATTCCAAGGCTCCTTGCTATATTAAAATTGCAAGATACTTTTCCTTTTGAAATTGCAAGATACTTTTCCTTTTTGTAGGGTAATTAAATAATTACCAAAAGACAACTTTGACCCTCATTAAACTAATCAGCCTTACTTACTTGGGTTTTGAGGGAAGAGAGTGCAGCTTTTACAGTGAATAATTTCTTTGATGACAGGGACATCTGTTGGGGGAGGCTGAGGTACTAGGCCCATGCCTGACAACATAGGGTTAATTGGAGTTATTCCTGTCATCATGCTGAGATTTGGATCAAAGCCCCGTACGCAAATTGAATCTGCAAATACAAAACAGAAACAGTTAGTTTATAAACTTTAGAACAACTTTTGGTTACTGCTACTGTCATCTTGCTTTTTATGGCATCCCTGTCAGGCACATGAGCCTTGTTCTGGAAAAATAACAACCATGCATGTAGAAGAGACTATGACATAACATGAATATGGGGACAGATCATTAAAACAAACTACACAGTGAAGATTGGCTGTTTTCTGGAGCACAATCTCCTGATTCCCCTTCCATTCTTCTGATACTCAGCCTCCCAATAATTTTGGTTAGGAACAAAGCAGTTAAGACCATGAGAGACAAGACTCAAAATGAAGTTCTCCTACAAATATCTCTTGAAAATGCATTGGAGCTGCATGGAAATGCTTCTGTCATGCTCATTTCAATGGCATCAACTCTCTTCACAGGCTGCTTATGAATACAACACACTATTATGCTTCCCAGATCTTTACAGAGATAAGACTTCCATCACCTTCTTCCTCAAACAGGGATTTGTTTCTGAGTCTCATTCCAACCTTGATTTATACAAGAAGAATCCAGCTGAGTCAACCAAGGGTTCACCCAGTCCAGCATCCTGTTTTCAGCAATAATCAACTCAATGTGCATAGGAAGCTCAGAAGCAAAGGGAAAATCCTCTAATATTACTGCCCTTTCCACAGACATTTACTTGAACTTGGAGGGTGGATGTAGCAATCATAACAAGCAACCACTGATGGGCCTTTTTTCATGAGTCTGTCTAATCCTCCTCCCGTCAGCTAATTACTTTACCTTGTAAGCAGACTCTCTTACTTGGGTAAATTCTTCCATGTGATTCTTCTGCCAATCAGTTTCACTCTGTGACCACTGAGATCTGACATTAGAGCTGCTGGTATAAAATAATCCTGCAGGAGATACCCTGTGTAATGAAATTATATATTTCATTTTTGCGACACCTGCAAAAATTTATTTGCAGGATAGGATATAAATTTTGATGCTAATAGGTACAGTACACTAAAAAAAATCCTGGGGGAGGGAGGGAGGAAGGAAGAGTTGGAGATCCTGGCAAATCCAGCATGCCTCATCAGCATATGGATGGCTGCTCTAGGATGCAAGCTCTCCATGCTTTTGAGGAAGCTGTTTGTGGCCACTCCCACTTCCTCTCTCTCCCTCTCTCTCTCTCTCTCTCCTCCTTGGACCGGGAGCAAGCACATGGCTGTGTGCTGCTCCATTCTAGGCCATGGATGGGCCTAGGAGATTTCCCCCCCTTTCTACACGGATCTCTTGCAGCAAGCAGGGCCAGAGGTATTAAGTTTAGGGAAACCAAGAAGAAATGGAACATCATTTATCTACTGAAAATGCTGTGTCTGCAATGAAAGTAAGAACTCTTTTGTACTTACTTTACATACCTGCCATGTCTAAGCACGTGTTTCTTTATGCTAAGGTGGGCTGAAGGTGTAAGATTAACCTAGATCTCTCTAATATGCTCATGGGCGCTGTTTTTAAACAATATTCTTTTTCTGTACACGAACTTTGCAGCTCTGCTCCATTTCAGTAGTTCTAACAGACTGCTGAATGGGCTTCAGGAAGGACATGATCTGTGAGTGAACAAGGGCAGGTCCATTTTTGTGTTTAAGTGAAGCCATCTTGCTCTGTGAATAGAAGTTTACTATTATATACAATACATACCAGGATGTTTTGACCTCTTTTGTTATCTCAGAAGATGCTTCTGAAAGAAAGACTGCAAGTGATAATTGAGCGGCTCATGCATGATGAATGGGCAGTGGCAAATAAGACAGGGGAGGAAGGCTGAAACTCATTTATGTACAGATAAAAATGGGAGTGGGATAATAAAATAATGATCAGCACCAGACTACAGTATATAAACTAAAACACATAAATCAAAGCATGACCTTGGGAAGGAAGGAAGGAAGGAAGGAAGGAAGGAAGGAAGGAAGGAAGGAAGGAAGGAAGGAAGGAAGGTCTTGCTAGCATCTTTTCTTTGTTGCAGGCCAATTGCAGGGAAGATAAGGACTATCCTTATTTGCACACAGAATAAAGAGATTGGGGTGTGTGTGTTGCAATACCTTTAATTATTGCACTGAAAATGAGACTTTGATCAAAGTACTTTCTCCCCCTCACATGTGTAGCACTGTGACATGAAAAGCTGAACTTGTCAAAATCTCCTCATTGACCCAGGGTTGAAAAGACATGAATGTTCTCTTGCATATAATCACCTAACCGTTGTGTAAGCTAAATGTGTGGAATGGGTGGGAAGAACATACTTGATGTTTGAAACTTGCTCTATTGAAATAATCTTCTATTCAGTCTAGCTTGGCTCAGAGCCTTATCTCAGGGGTTTGGGTGGATAATTTTTAATATACTTCTAAAAATTCTTCACACTGTCTTAAAACAGCTTCCGTGGCTTAAATTCAGGCTTCATCATTGTTATATACGTGTCCCGTTCCATTCTGCCAAGGAACTGAGGGTGGGACATATGGAGTTCTCTTGCTACATCCCTGTTGTCAGGAATCTCATCAGGACTTTGTACAAAGCGTAGGTTCTTGGCTCAGACCATCGGCAGGCAGATGGTTAGACATAATATTGCCTCATTACTCCTGTCATCTGGAACCATCTGCTCCACACGCTTATCAAGTTCCTGCTTTCTACTTGTGGCATATTTCAGTTTGAGTATTTTGGCCTCAACGTATGTTGTTGGACTGCCAGATTCCACCACATGGGTAGGGTTGTTCCAATTTTATTTAGTATGTGCAGTGATGAAATATATCATGTTTGCAATAGAAGCAAAGATGATGATAGCTCATAACTTAGCTCTGGGGTCAAACCCACATACCGGGGAAGGCACTCTGACCTGCTCAGATTCCTGGCTTCCCTAGGGTGATTTATTAATTTTATCTATTTCTTAGCCCTCCTTCAAGTATTCTCAGATTTAAAAACAATGAAAAACAGACAAAATCAAATATAATAAAAATATAGAGAGTGTTCTAATTAAAGTATTCAGCCTAAAACCCCTCTATTTCAGATTTTTTTACTTTGCTTTTTATTTCATCAAATTCCTACCAGCACAGCCAGTTTTTATCTTCATTACTCCTTCTCTCTCCAGCATAGAGACACACAGTGTACAAAGATGAAACAGATGTCTGCTCTGTGACACTAGAAATTATAGCATTTTTTTTTTGAAAGAATGAAAAGCCAACATTATAATTCTTTTGAGGTGGTGGGAATGGGAGTTGAAAAAAATTGTTTTTTCATTTCTTGAGACACAATAAACTATTCTGTGAAAGGCCGTTTGTGAAAGGTTTTGCTGAGACTAATGTTATTTGATACCATCAGTTATTCATAGGCAATCGTGAGTTATTCGGGTGTTCCCACAAATTTGCTATACAGCTATTGGATATCAACTCAGCAATATTTAATGATAATATGTAGACTCTACACTTTGGCAGCTTAGGAATTGGAACGAAGCTAGAACAGAGAAGAAAAACAGACTTTTATCTTGTCATCAAGCCATAAGAGAAACTGCTGAGCTCTAGAAAACCACAAATTATTCCGCATTAATTGTTGATACAGTCCTATAATGCTCTAGCACAGAAAAGCCCAAAGAGTATATTTTGGAAAAGAAATTACTACTATTTGTGCCCAAGCATTAAAACTTCTACTTCAGTGACCCAAAGGTAGATAGACTTTTGGTGTGGAGTCCTTGGTGCTCTCTGAGTCTTGTTGTTTTCTTGCAGACGTTTCATTGCCAGGCTAGGCAACATCTTCAGTGCAAAACTTTTCATGCTGAAGATGTTGCCTAGCCTGGCAATGAAACGTCTGCAAGAAAACAACAAGGCTCAGAGAGCACCAAGGACTCCGCAGTTCAACCTGAGCTACATATATTCTCTTTGGTTGAGACTTTTGGTGTATCAGTAACTACAACTTCTCCATTTGCATGAAAATATTGGGTGCAAGTTCTTAATTTGTTTTAATTTGGTCACTTTTCCATGTGATGGCAAGGAAATGAAGTTCAAGATTCAAAGCACAGCTTTCCAAACTGTGTGTCGTGACACGTTAGTGTGTCGGCTGCAGTGTCTGGGTGTGTCGCGGCTGCTGCTGCCTCCGAGCCCTGCCAGGATTCCGCGCAGGTCCTAGTGCCTGCCTTGTGCTTTGCTGTCTCCAAACCTGCTGTGATTCCGCGCAGGTCCTAGTGCCTGCCTTGTGCCCTGCTGTAAGAGTGTGTCGTGAAATGATGCATGTCTAAACAGTGTATCACCAACATGAAAAGTTTGGAAAGCTCTAATTCAAAGTAAGAAAACACAAAAGTTTACTCAAGTTAGTTTCTTTAGATTGGGCTCAAGTCATGCTTGTCAGTTCTTCCTCCTGGCCTTCAAGGCCATTCCCTATGCCCTCTCCACCCTTAGACACTATTGCTGGAGAGATTTCACTGGAGGTGGGGGGCTACCTGCCCTAGCACTGATTTTTTGAAGTTTATAATACCTCCTGTGCTGCATTAAACCTCAACATCCATGTAAAAACATGATTCCCTTCATTGCTACAAAGAATTAGTGCCTTGGCAAAGATTTGGTTTACATCTGTGTCCTTTCCATCAGCGCAACCGATCTACTTTCCATAATGTTCTTTTCATAGTGTTCTTTCGTAACGGAAAAGCAGCAGGCAAAGCAAGCCAAATAAATAAATAAATGACTCAAAACATATTTTTGACAAAACTCTTAGTTTTGTCCTATTGATTTCACTGGGAAAGTTTTAAGCACAGATTTAAAGTCAGAGATATTCATTCACAAGGGGCGTGGTGGCTCAGCAGGTAAGACACCAGGCTTGTCGATCGGAAGATTGCAAGTTCAGAGGTTTGAATCCCTAGTCCCGCATGACGGAGTGAGCTCCCGCACTCGCCCCAGCTCTTGCCAACCTAGCAATTCGAAAGCATGCAAATGCAAGTAGATGAATAGGTACCACTTTGATGGGTAGGTAACAGTGTTCTGCGTGCATCATGCCGGCCACATGACCGTGGAAGCGTCTTCGGACAACGCTGCCTCTTCGGCTAACAAACGGAGATGAGCACCGGCCCCTAGAGTCGGACACGACTGCACAAATGTGCGGGGGGAACCTTTACCTTTTTATTCATTCACAAGTGCTTAATTTTGGGAGAACTGTGCCAGCATCTAGCCTCTGTTGTCTGACCCTAAGTGAAAATAAAATAAAAATAAAAATCTCTAATATTAGCACATGTCCGAGCTAAGATTAAGTCTAATTTGTACTTGTCATAGAGGTGCATATGCTTTGATGTTTGCCTAAAAACCTGCTGTGGGTTTCAACCCATCAGTTGAATAGAGTAGCTTTGATGCCTATGACCGATACATTTTTTGATTCATATATTTTACTTAACTTTACTGCAAAGTTTACATTCAGGATGAGAAAATTTTGATGCCGTCTGCTGTTCATTTTAATAACGAGTCTCATGGTCTCTTATTCTGTGTATGGTTTTCTCTGTCGATAATTTTGCAACGCTGCATACTGATTAAACAGTCAAATTAAATGAACTGCTTTCTTTTTCTATGGGTTAGATTACTCAGCTCCAGATCTGCCACCAGCTGGAAGGAAATGCCAAAAAGATGACCTGATTCCTGAAGACGACCAACTAGGCCGGAATCTCTTACCCCACAAAATAAACCACACCAGATCAACAGATCGTTCTTCCATTACCAACGAGCGTCCCCAGCGAGAGATGGACATAGTCTGTGAGAAAGCTGCCAGCTGTTCCTACAGGCTAGGAACACATCTTTATTTTGTCACTGTCCAGACATAAAAGACTGGGCAGGGTCAACTCCTTGCCTAAAGCGTAAGTTTCATACGAATGGTTGTTAAAATTGATGGACATGGCAGAAAATGATAAACTCACTTGTTTATTAAAAGAAAGCTCAAGTTGTCGTTATCTCAGAGTGGGAACCACTGGTGGTCTATTTGCGAAATGCAGGAGGGGTGAAGCTTACATGGGGATTTGAAGATTAGGCTATAAATATAATAGGGCATATTAGACAAAGAATTATTCTTATCTGTTGCATGAAAAACTAGCACTTAGGACGGATCTTCTTGTTCTTATGACCAGGCATAGATTGGAAGTTACCTATGTTTCATACTTTTCTTTTTCTTTACTACGCTTTATCTTTTCTTTCATTTTATTCTGTAGTTCTATTTCTTTTTCTATTTCTAACAATCCTATGTATTGTAAAATTCTAATAATTTTTTTTAAAAGCATAAGTTTCATAAATTCACATGTGAGGTGATGCACTTTGAATGATCTGGAGAAGGGAAACTGACAGCACTGAAGAAAAGATGAGCCAAAATGAAGCTGCTCTAATGCAGATAAAGTCTAAGTCTATCCCCTAAAAAATTTATACTTCTCCATCTTAACATACTTGGCCTTACTACATACGGTATATACAATGCTTTCTTCACACACATTTTTTTTAAAATCACCCTTCCTTTGCACAGGCATCGAAAAACTGAGAAACATCTCTAAAAGAGAGCAATTACTTGTTCACAATACATTTTAGGATCTTCAATGGAATTTAAAATAAACTGTACAGCAGACAGTAATCACCTCCTTAAAATGCAGTAGTTTTGACGTTCTAACAGAGAATGATTTCATTATTCATTCTTCACCGACAGAAAATCTTTTTCTTTATAACTGAACAGCATATTTTAAAGAACACAGTTGAGATTTTGAGCTGAAAATACATTTAGCCCTTTGTCGGTGAGAGTTAAATTCAGACTAGCTGCTTACAGGCTAGCTATATTTTAATTTCGCAACCATTCTTTATTTTCGTACAAATGAAGGTAGAATTCTTTAATTTTAATTTTGACAGCCTTCGTACCTGTCTTATTAGTACTCTAGCATTACAAGGCATTATATTTCTAAATCCAAAAGGCCATTATTACTGTGTATTAGTGGTTCTGAAGCTTTATACATGACTCACTTTCATAGCAATTTCAATAATGTATTAATTTTACAAGCAATTAAAAAACACTACTCACTCCTTTCATGACACGGTTTTTAAAAATAAAGATCAAATCCAATTATGTCGTGAAGGTAACGTTTGAGCTACGAGGGTTTAAAAAAAATTCTTCAGACCACTGATAAAACTAAATTGTATTTCCACAATTATCCCAGAATTTTATCTATTTGTGTTAACATAAAAGGAAAGTTGTACAAAATTATTTATTTTTATGTATTTAATTACAGTTCTGAGCAACAAGGGATTATGTTCCCATAGAGCAAGGCAGACATGTTTGAAATAAATAATAAATATAAATAAAATACCACTTCAAAGCAGCAAAATAAAATCCTAAAAAAAATAAAATAAAAACACACAACCCCATAAAAAGCAACACAGAATATAGAGTTCTATGAAAAAGTGTTTTGCTCCTTTTTGGATTTTCCATATCTTTGCTATAGAATGTTTTCAGACCTTCACATAAGTCCTACTGATATATAAAGGAAGGCTGAGTGACAAACAACGCTGAAGTTGGGTGACTATTCCATTTATTTCATAAACAAAATCTTCCAACATGTAATGTTCCACTATGAAAAAGTAAACACCCCTCTCCCCCAGATAGATCAATTCAGCTAGAGCAGAGCTTTCCAAACTGTGTGTCGGGACACATTAGTGTGTCGGCTGCAGTGTCTGGGTGTGTCGCGTCTGCTGCTGCCTCCGAGCCCTGCCAGGATTCCGCGCAGGTCCTAGTGCCTACCTTGTGCCCTGCTGCCTCTAAACCTGCTGTGATTCTGCGCAGGTCCTAGTGCCTGCCTTGTGCCCTGCTGTAAGTGTGTCGCGAAATGATGCCCTGCTGTAAGAGTGTGTCGCGAAATGATGCATGTCTAAAAAGTGTGTCACCAACATGAAAAGTTTGGAAAGCTCTGAGCTAGAGGAATAACTAAAGATAATTGTGGAGTATGTCATCAAACCATCAGGGCTGATTTGGGCCAGCCATGCCCTATCATGAACTTTGGCTTCCCTCATCTCAGTGAAGTTCTCACCACACAGCTTCTAGATTTACATCATGCCCCTCTCAAAAGAAAATTCTGAAAACCTCCATTAAAAAAGTCATTGTTGGCCATCAATCTGGGCAAGGTTACCAAACCATTCTTAAGGTCTGGAGATCCACTAATCCAGCAAAAGACATGGTCTTGAAATAAAGTTGATTTGGGACAATACAGGTAGTCCTCACTTAATGACCACAATTGGGACCAGAATTTCAGTTGCTAAGAAAACGGCCATTAAGTGAATCCAACCTGAGTTTACGACCTTTTTTGCGGTTGTCGTTAAGCAAATCACCGTGGGCGTTAAGCAACCCACATGGCCGTTAAGTGAATCACACTGTTCCCCATTGATTTTGCTTGCCAGAAGCCAGCCGAGAAGGTTGAAAATGGTGATCACGTGACCACAGGAGGCTGTGATGGTCATAAATGTGAACCGGTTGCCACGCGCCCAAATTATGATCACGTGACCGAGGGGATGCTGTGATGGTTGTAAGTGTGAGGACCGGTCGTAAGTCAGTTTTTTTTCTAGCACCGTCGTAGGTCCGAACCATCACGAAATGAATGGTTGTCAAGCAAGGACTACCTGTAGTAAATCTTCCCAAGAGTGGCTATCCTATCAGAATCACTCCAAAATCATAGCATAAAATCATTCAAAAAGTCACAAAAACAAATAACCCAGAACAGCATCAAGGGATCTACCATCCACTCTCGCCTTGGCTAAAATCAGCGCCCATGACTATACCTACAGAAAAGCACTGGCTAAAAATGAGTCCTGTGAGAATAGCAAAGCAGAAGCCACAACTTACTAATAAAAGCTCTATGTCTCATCTCACGGTTACCAAAAATCACCCTCCAGATTTCTGATGGAATGTTGTGTAGGCCGAAGGATCAAAAATGGAAATGTCCATACAATTGTTTGATGCAGAACATGTTTCTACAAGAAGGTTGCTCGGAGATGCTTGGGTCACTGCTGTGTTGTATTTTTGTACTGTGCTATTGGTTCTTGTCGCCAGATCCTTTATTGTATTTATTATTTATTTATTCATTGAACAAATTTATATGGCTGCCCAACTCACACACAGTGACTCTGGGTAGCTTAAAGAATTAAAAAACAGTAAAACCAAGAAAAAACCAATAAACCCCCCCACCCCACCCCCGGCAGCAACGAACACACTCTAAATTAACCATTTAATCGGCTCCATATTGGCCTGGGGTCCCGACAAAACCACGTCTTCAGGGCCTTCCGGAAAAGTATCAAGGTGGGGGCCAATCTTATCTCTGGGGCAATGATATTCCATAGGGAAGGAGCCACCACAGAGAAGGCCCATTTTCTCAGTCCCACCAGGTGTACCTCCCTCATTGATGGGACCTGCAACATACCCTGCCTCTCTGCTCTGGTGGGCCAGGTAGATGTAACTGGGGTGAGGCGGTCCTTAAAGTAGCCTGGCCCCAAGCCAGGTAGGGCTTTAAAGGTAATAACCAGCACCTTGAATTGGACCCGGAAGCAAATTGGCAACCAATGCAGCTCCCGCAAAAGAGGTGTCACATGCGTAGATTTAGGCTTGCGCAAAACTGTGCGGGCCACCACATTGTTTTTGCTTTAGATCTGGCCTGACTATAATAAATTTTCAGTTTATTTTGGAAATGACTGTCAGCTCATCTTCCTGAACGAGGCAGGATTAAAGTCAGCCAGGGACACCCACAGTTTCCTAGGACACAATCATACTTTGGTGGCAAGATCACCCCACATAAAACTTCAGGACCACCTCCATAAAGGTTCTAAGCAGATTAAATGCTCTTCTCACCCACTGATAGGATACATTCATACAACACAGTTCAACCTGCTTGCTCAATTCACCTATTTCCTGGGTTCGCCTACTATATGGACTCATAAATTAACCAAATGACCTGGGTACCCATCACACGAAATGCCAGCCCAAAAACCAGTAACAACAGAAAACTTTAACCAAAGTTAATTCTCATCACGTTTAACACTCTGTACAATACAGCCACTAGGTCTTCCACTGATATGGTTTTGCATGTTGTGCAAGGAAAGCTGTGGAGTTAAAAGCAGGATCTGACATGATGAATGGAGGTGTCATGGTGGTTGAGACAGGAAAATAGTTGGAAAAGGGGTACAGAAGAAATGTTCCCCATTCTTCCCCTCCCTCTCTCCCTCCCTCCCTCCCTCTCCCTTCCTTCTCTTTATCTCTCCCTTCTCTGCCTCATTCCCTTCTCTGTGTCTCCTTCCTTCCTTCCTTCCTTCCTTCCTTCCTTCCTTCCTTCCTTCCTTCCTCCCTCCCTCCCTCCCTCCCTCCCTCCCTCCTCTTCCTCCCTCACTCTCCCACTTGCTTGTTCATTTTTTCCTTCTATTATTCCCTTTCCTCCCTCCCTCCCTTCTCTTTCCTCTTTCCTTCCTTTTTTTCTGTCTCCTTCCTTACTTCCCTCTTGCTTGCTTTCCTTCCTTCCTCCCTGCCTCCCCCCCACCCTCCACCCTCCCCCTCCCCTTTCTTCTTTCTTTCCTTCTTTCAATTTCTAAATCACTGCAATCCATAAACTCTTGGCACTGTGCAAAAATAATTACAAAATATATAAACATAAAATGTCCACAATATAATAATGCAAGAGTTACCAAAATTAAAAACAATAACTTAAATCAAGATAAGCATATTAGTGTTATTTCCTCAATAAATAAAATTAAAAGGGCTCTGTGGTGGAGCTGCATTGCTTCCAGAAGAACAGCAGCATTCTGGCTCATCTAGCTTCTTGGGGAAGTTATCAGAGTCGCTCGTGAGATGGGCAGTGCAGAAATGTGAGAAACAAACAAACAAACAAACAAACAAATCGTGGTGGTGACCATTAAGTGTATGGCAGAAAGTTATTTTCAGTAGTCTTAGCTTCATTTGTCTCCCAACACCTGGGGAACATCAGAGAAATTTTCCAGCCATGACAAACTAATAGTGTGGAGAAAGGAAGAAGAGCTGCCTTCCAAAAAAAAATATCTCCAGCCATTTCAACACTCCAATAAGGAGCTTCCACCCCAAACGCAGAGCTGGCTCACCTGAAGCCAGAACAAGGATGGGTTTGGCTTGCAAAGTGATGCATCTGCTCTTCGCTTGCTTGGATCCATCACCTTTTCTACACTGTACCCCATTTCTGAGGGTCATATAAATTAGATCAACTTGCTATATATAGAAGGTCTGGAAAGTGAGCATCTGGGGACAAGGAAAAAAATTCTTTGCTAGGACGGATGAAAAGAAAAACAGGCATGGGAGCTTGGATGTTAATTGTCTTGAAAGATTTTAGCAAGTAATAATGTCAGAGGACAGAGCAGATGAGATCTATCTCTTAGCATTGTGCCCATTCACTACACTGGCTTGATCATACTGTTCCTATAACCCAGGGGTCGGCAAACTTTTTTATGCCAGGGGCCATTTTGACATGCTCGAGGGCATTTTGACATGCTCAAGAGCCAGGGGGTGGGGTTTGCAGGCGGGGGCCAATCGCGTGGAAGGGGGTGGGGTTTGCGGGCAGGGGCCAATTGTGTGGAAGGGGGCGGGGTTTGCGGGTGGGGGCCAATTGCGTGGAAGGGGGCGGGGTTTGCAGGCGGGAGCCAATCGCGCACACTTAGGGCCTGCTGCTGCCATGCCCGCCACGCCCACTGCAGTGCCCGCCGCCGCCACGCACACCATGCCCGCTGCCCCGCCTGCCCCGCCACTGCACCTCCCCCGGGGTCCGAGTAAGCCGCGACAGGCGGGCGGCAAGCGAAGCGTCGCCCCGCCTCCTCCCCCAGGGTCCTTCGTGAAGACCTTCTCCTCCATCCTCGCTGCTCCCGAGGATGAGGTGGAGAGCGCCCTTGGAAATCTCCCCACTGCAAAATCCCCTGGCAGAGCTCCTCCCCGACCCCGACGGTCTGTCTTTGTTTTGTGCCTCCCGGGACGACTTTCTCACAAAAAGCATCTGTTTGTGAGTTGCTTCCTCTGCGTTGTGCCCTTAGTTACTAAATTTGTCTAAGCATATCCTGTAGTTACCAGTGATTATTTATACCTGCGCAGCAATTTGTGAGTCTTCCTGTCTCCCATTTTCTTTGCAATTTATTTTACTCTGTAAATGTCTGGGCGAGGCGCGCGGGCGGAGCTGCCTGCCTGGCACTCGGGCGCTCCGGCTGGGGTGCAGCGGGACGGGAGCGTCACCGGCGGCCCGCGAGGACCGGCCAGGGAAGGCGCGCGGGCGGAGCTCCCGTCCCGCTGCACCCCAGCCGGAGCACCTGAGTGCCAGGCGGGCAGCTCCGCCCGCGCGCCTTCCCTGGCCGGTCCTCGCGGGCTGCCGGCGATGCTCCCGTCCTGCTGCACCCCAGCCGGAGCGCCCGAGTGCCAGGCAGGCAGCTCCGCCCGCGCGCCTTGCCCAGACATGCCGCCAACAGCAGCAGCAGCAGCAGCTCCCAAGGTACGCCGGTCCCTCCTCCGTCGAAGGGAGCGGCAGAGAGCCCCGCGGGCTGTGCGCGAGGTGTGGGCAGCTGCGGGTGGCCCCGGCCTTGGAGAGTGAGAGCGCGTAAGAGCGTAAGAGTTTGGGGGCGGGATCCAATCGCGTGGAAGGGGCGGGGGTTAGTTCAGCTGCGGAAGAGCCACACTCAAGGGGCCAAAGAGCCGCATGTGGCTCGCGAGCTGCCATTTCCGACCCTTGCCATAACCTATTGAAAAGAGAAATGAGCAACTGGGATCTTCTTCAGCACCATAAATGCTCAGAGCCAGACCTATGGTGATGATATTGGGCTAGGACCTGGGGAGTCCTAGGCTGAAGTCTACCCTTAGCCATAGAAAGTCCCTGGTTCATTTCTGGTCTCTCTCTCTTCCTGACTCTTTCTCTCTCAGTCCAACAACCTACAATACCTTACTGCAGGGGTCCCCAACCTGTGGGCTGCGGCCTCTTAGGAATTGGGCCGTGGGGCTCCCGCCTGCAAACCCCGCCCCCCCAGTGCACGCAATTGGCTCCTGCCTGCAAACCCCACCCCACCCAGTCCACGCGATTGGCTCCTGCCTGCAAACCCCACCCCACCCGGTCCGTGGAAAAATTTTCTTCCACGACCGGTCCCTGGTGCCAAGAACGTTGGGGACCGCTGCCTTACTGGATTGTCATCACAGAGAAAAAAAAATGAAAGGAAATCCCATAATAGGTAGCTTTGAGTTCCTGGGGAAAATTCAGACTATAAATCTAAATAAATACCTGCACACTCTAAAGGAATTTAGAACTGACCTTGGGAAAGTTATGAAAGAGCCATTTAAGAAGGACCTGGACATAGATTATGCAGCTCAGAGCAGGCTTTCTCTACCTTTTGACCCTGGAGGAACCCGTGAAATATTTTTCAGGCCTTGGGGAACCCCTGCACATTCAGGCTCAAATATAGGCCAGAAATTACAAAATTATATTTGTTTCACATGTAGGCCTATATATATGCCTTAACAGTGTTCTTAAACTAAAATAAAGAATGAAACTTACCTCTTTAAGTGAAGTTGCCTGAATTTGAAATAATTTTTTAAATAAATCGTGATCTCCCAGGGAACCCCTAGTGACCTCTCGTGGAACCCTAGGGTGCCACGGAACCCTGGTTGAGAAACCCTGGTCCAGAGCTTGAAGCAAGCACAAGAAGGAAACCCAAACTAACTTTGATTGCTTTGATTTAATTTAGTATAAGTTGGGACAGGCAGAAACTTGGAGAGGCTTTCACAATTCTGTCATAATAACCTTATCCAACCAAGTAGCATTCCTGGAATCTCTGAAGTGTCTGTTCCTTGACCTGACCTACCATGAAGGGCTGATACATACATAGAATAGGGGGGTAGAGTTACGTCTTGATACCTAAAAGAAATAAAGTTGCTGCTGACATCTGTGCGAAATTTAGGATTCTTCCACTCAAACAAAAGCATATTTTTTTTAATAACCCAGTTACCATTTTTTTCTTTAAGGAAAAGGTGGCTGTTCGAGGGACAACAGCTACCTCTATCTACAGATTTCATTGGATCTCTATTTGCATTTAAAATATTCAACAGTACAATTCAATTTCTGTTTCTCATTTTAATTACTACTGCATGCACCTGAGTCTTGAATGCACGCCTACATTTTTATTCAAGGACTCACAGCATTCCATGAGATAGGACAAACTAAATGCAAAAAGGTGAATCATTTCAAAATGATGAAATCAAACAGAGCTCAGCCACAAGCCTCTTATTAACACTTTTCCCCAAAGGATCAGGAAGTTAGAAAACAAGAACAAAATTAACTATCTATAAAGGCATGAAACATAAAAAGAAATGGTTGTTGTGGGTTTTCCGGGCTGTGTGGCCGTGTTCTGGCAGTTTTTGTTCCTAGCGTTTTGCCAGTAGCTGTGGCCGGCATCTTCAGAGGACAGGAGCACAGCTCGAAGATTCTCTCTGTGCCCAAGTGGAGGGTGTGTGTTCCTGCTGGTGTTTATAGCTGCTGAGAGGTCATTTGCAAGAGATTGGGAGAGGGTTTTTTGTGGTGATTAGGGGGTGTGGTGCTGTCGTGTGTGGGATTAGCACATCTATTGTGTGAGTAGTTTGTGTATTTCTGTGGTTGAGTAGAGTTCGTTGACCTTTTGCAAGCTGTGTTTTTCAGGACTGGCAGCCAGGTTTTGCTGATCTTTAGGCTTTCTTCTTTTTTATTGAAACTGTGTTGGTGTTTATAAACAGAAATGCTGACAGAAATGCTTAATTATCTGAAATTCTTTAAAAATATATTCTAAAAATGACAGCGAGCAATCTTTCCCCCCAAATGCATGGACAATTTAACTCTGAACTTCATCATAATAGTTCACTAATTCCAGTCTGTAAAAGATAGAAAATGCCTTCGATGTGTCAGCAATAACAGGAATCAGCAAATCATCTCACATGTTATTACTATTATAAAATCTACAATCTACAATCAATTTGCAGCTCAATTTCCACTAATGGGAACGTTGTCCCTATTCCAATGTTCCCTTAAAATTATAAATGAGGAATAACATGCAAAGATAAAATTGTTGATGACTTGATAAGGGATTAAATTTTACAGCTTAGTGATTGCATTCAGCTGTGAGCTTCCTAAGGCACAAACAGAAGTATCTAATATGTGTTTTCCTATAGAACAAAAATATATAACATGTCTTTTAATAGCCCTCTCTATCTCAGGAACTTGCTTATTGATTGATTGAAAGAATCTTGCAAAATAGCGAATGTCTGCCCCAAATTCACAAGATTTGGGTATTCTTGTCTGAAATTCTGTGACAATCTCACAAAACCTAGGCCATTCTTAGCTCTTGAGGGAACTTCTAGCCTAATGGTGAAGGAGACTGGTATCAATAGCTCTTGACATTTTTTTCTTAAACAACAGCTCCTTGTGAAATGGAACAAGCCCATTTGGAAAGAAAGTCGATTGTTAAAGCTATTTAAGATGTATTGAACGGGCTCTGTGGGCCCTGTAATTTCAACAGAGCCTGTCTTGGAAGCCTAAATAAAGTTTAGGCTTAAAATTTTAAGCATACATTTTCTGAAAGTTTACTAAAAAAAATAATAACTTGGGTAAACTTGAAACCTCAGCCATTTTTCAGCCCTCCTATTTACAGTATAATGGCACTCCGAAAGAACCCCATGATGATCTCTTTTAATCAGCTCTATACAGTAGGTCTGCATTCCAAGAAAACAGAAACAAAGGATAGCCAATTGTCAACAGATTACAAGCAAAGTAAAAAATGCTTTGGAGAGCTTCTTTTGTTCCTAACATAATGTATACAAATGAGTGGAAGGCAAAACAAGAGCTGAAATGACATCGCTCAAGCGAGAATTAGAAGCAAAAGAAAAAGAACCCCATCATTAGTACAACTGACAACTTCAGGCCAATGAAATGCACTTGCTTCATTTGTTACAAGGATGTCAGATACTTGCTGATCAAGAAAGCCCTAACATACTGTAAAGTAAAGGTAAAGGTTTCCGCTGCACAGTCGTGTCCGACTCTAGGGGGCGGTGCTCATCTCCATTTCTTAGCCAAAGAGCCAGCGCTGTCCGAAGACACTTCCGTGGTCATGTGGCCGGCATGACAAGCACGGAACTCTGTTACCTACCCACCGAAGTGGTACCTATTCATCTACTTGCATTTGCATGCTTTCGAATTGCTAGGTTGGCAAGAGCTGGGGCGAGTGCGGGAGCTCACTCCGTCATGCGGGGCTAGGGATTTGAACCTCCGAACTTGCGACCTTCCGATCAACATGCCTGGCATCTTAACCACTCATCCATCACGCCCCAACATACTGTATATCAACCCTTTTCAACAGCAGATGTAGTGTCAAGATGGATCACAGCACATTTCCCCAGGGTGAGACTGAGATTTCAGACCTATATAGTTAACATCAGGATTTGAAGGAGTTTTTTTTTCATTTTAATAGGATCTAAACTGCGTTTCTGCTTTTCTTACAGGTCCATCCCCATGCAAGTGTTGGATCAAAGCCTTTAGTAACAGTACTGGATGATTCAAGTTCGGAAGAATGTGTCCAAGCCCTGGAAGAAGTTATCATCAACACTACAACAAAGTTGACCAGTTAATGTGCAAAGACACCTACAACCTGTACAACAATGGATGTTTTCATGCTTGTTTGTTTATTTCTTCTGTCTATACCCTGCCTTTCTATTTTGAAAACTAAGCACAAGTGCCCCTGTGCCATTTCTTCAGCTGTGCATCTCATATATAAATAGGCCTGATTATATTATCTTTACGGCACGGCTTGAAGCGCAACTGCACAAAATTTCAAAACAATTATCTAAATCACATTTGGGCAGCTACAACTCAGCATCAATCACAATGTGCATTTCATATCAAAGCAAACGTCCAAATTTCCGAAAGGGCTGCAGAAGGGGACCGCACTTCGTTGGAAGCAATTCTGAATCCTGAGCAAAAATGGATCCCATTTTTGTTGTCTTGTGGAAAAATCTGCTTGATGCAAAGCCAAATCTAGACTTCCATAAAGTTCTTGTCTTGATTTGAGCCCCTAGAGCATAGCTTTCCAAACTGTGTGTCACAACACAATACTGTGTCGCCTGCGGGGCCCAGGTGTGTCACGTCAAAACCCGAAAGCGCTGATGGCGCGCTGCTACCACCGTGTGCGGCTGCGCGCATGGTGGCGGCGGGCCATCAGCGCTTCCGGGTTTTCGCACAGCACACCAGGACACCGCTGCCGCCACTGCTGCGGTGTGCAAAAACCCGGAAGCGCCGCCGCCACTGCCGCGGCACACGAAAACCTGAAAGCGCGGCGGCGGCGCTTCCGGGTTTTCTCGCATGCCGCCGTTGGTGTGTCACCAATGGGAAAAGTTTGGAAAGCCCTGCCCTAGAGATTTGGGGTCCTACCTCAATGATCTTAGAAAAGCCACTTTCTTGGACAGTTGAAGCGAAGGACTGCCAAAGAAGCTATGGAGTTGGTGGAATACAGATCCATGTGCTTCTGTTCAGTTTTCATAGGCTTTCCTAGTATAAATGATTCCTTGTGTCTGGAGCTAATTTGTGTTGTTGCCTTTTGCAATTGCTTAAAGTCTTGAATTTATTCCTCCTTCTTCTAGAACAGTGTTTTCCAACCTTGGCCATTTCCAGGTGTGTGGACTTCAAATCCCAGAATATCACAGCAAGCATGACCATTGATGAGAATTCTGGAAGTTGAAGTCCACACCTGGAAGCTGCAACGGCTGAGAACCACTGCTATGGACAGAGCCTGTTTATACTTTGGAAACATTTTCAACTGAAGAAGACCTTCAAACAATTGTTTGATCGTTCTGTTCCTCCATGCAACTACTGTTCATAATGTAACTATTTTATATCATTGTTAGAATTCGTTACACATCCATACATACCAACACGTTCCTTTGAGGCATAGTTTAGCTTTATTATTAATTTTATCTATTCAGTTCTGATCTGCATTAACTGGCACATTTCAGTACTAATTGTGTACATTTGTGTGTGTTGTGTGTATGTTTGTGTGTGCTGTGAATGCAACTATATTTTACACAATTCTCACTGCCCATAGTTTGCTATACTCTAGATCAGGGCTTTCCAAACTTTTGCCGTTGGCGACACACCAACGGCCGGCGCGCAAAACCCCTGAAACGCCGCCACCGGTGCTTCCGGGTTGCTGCGGCCGCTGCCGTGCTTTCAGGTTTTTGTGCACTGTGGCGGCGGCGGCAGTGGAGGCGTCCTGGAACCCGGAAGCACTGATGGCCCACCGCTGCCGCTGCTGTGCGCGCTGCTGCGCGTGGCGGCAGCGGTGCGCCATCAGCACTTCCGGATTGTCACGTGACACACTTGGTGCCCCCAGGCGACACAGTACTGTGTCGCGACACACAGTTTGGAAAGCCCTGCTCTAGATTTTTATAGTTTTATTATTTCGATTATTCAGTGTCTTAAAACTAATTTTCGTCTCTGAATTTTAGTTACCAGGCTTTTTTTTAATCTAAATATTACCAAAATTGCTCCAAATGTAAGCCCCAAATCCTCCAAATGCAACCAAAAAATGTAACCATCCCTGCTCTCTAAATTTATTTTAAAACAACCCTTAATTTTCAGCTGTAATTTGCACCTATTCTTTGTATAAATTATTAAGATACCCATATCAACAAATATTTAGCAGTCATGTTTACAGACTAAGGAAAATAACTACTGCATGCAACAGGATGAAAAAAAATACTTAATATATACACTGGCAGAAAAAGAAATTCCCACTGAGTAGTTATCATCATTACAGATTAAAACTATGACATTTGCTCAGATCAAAAATCCAATTTTATAGCACTAGGAATAAGAAATTACATAGCGGAGAGATGAATAACCTAAACTGGTATTAAAAAGGCCAGCCCTGCTGAACATTGATTAACCATCAAGATCACACAAACTATATCTCAAGAGTGTTGCAGAAAAATAAACCAAACCAAACCAAAAGGCAAGAGCCTTTTCAAACCATTTCCTTTTCTCCAGAAACAATCCTCGAATGTTATAAACAGTCCAAACTATTGTAAAGGAAACCGCGTCGACGTTTTACAACTCAGTGAAAGTAACATCTGTATACATTCGGAGCCATTAAAGTCACTCAGGAAATTCCCAGTTCCTATTTTACCTCCACCCTTCATTTGTTACAATTATCTCAATTTTAGCACTGTGCCTAGAAAAATAAGTGAATAATACTGGCCTACCTTACAGAGCTATGGGATCTGTTGCTGTGATAATACAGGGGAAGTATTTTGAACTTTTTAAAGCAATTTGTATGACTGTGTGGTATTTTCCATCTTCTTTACATAAATTTAAAAAATGTAGCTGGCAATTATCACGTGTACGTTCACTGTAACATTATCATTTCAGCTTCCCTGAAAACTTTGTGATGAACTTCAAGGACAAGTCAAGTTAGAAATGGAGCTGAGAATGGGTCAGATGCCCTCTCTAATCAAAGGGACTACTCTGGCTGCAATAACAGTCAGTGGCCTTATATCCAGCACACAGAAATCTCATGCATGCAGGTGGCTTGTACTTTTCAAAAGCTATTTTTAAAATATTCATTAAATAAGGGCACTTTCACGTGAGAAGTCTGCACTAGTCTGAAAAAAGTCCATGACCTCTGTGATCCCACCACATTTCTGACTCAGCCATGTTGTATTGAAAATGCAGATAAAGTAGTCTTATTTTTTTCAATTCTGTGACTCTATGGAGCCAGCAGATAACCCATTTCTCCATCTGCAAGAACTCGAGGTTCATCACACCTCCTCCTCTTGGGTTTCAGGGCTTTTAAGCAGTAAGGTGGCTTGATGACTTTGCAGCACCCCTCACAAAAAAAAACCACAGGATTTTTTTAAAATTTTTTTTTGCATGTGATCAGACAAATGCCTACGGGAAGTAAAGACATGGATGGAGGTTATTATTATTTTATTTCTGCCTTACATGAAGTATGAATTAGGACGTATTTGAACAGAAATTTATGTTCCTTGTTCCCAGCCTGTTGAAGTTGATAGAACAGAATGGAACCTTCAAACTCTTTTGAAGGACTGAGAAGTGCAAGTCTCTTGGATGCTCTGCAATGCCCAAGAGCGCATATGAAGCACTTCTATTCAGATGATTAAAACAGCCGCAGCATTCATTAAGGGTCCCACGGCTGCATTGGAAGCTGCTCTCAAATGTCATTGCGCACATATGGATGCACAGCCACCTCACTTTACAGGGCAAAGCACTTTCAAAGCCTTATTAAAAATTATTGTTAAAGCAGATTTTTCGCAATCAAACCTTGATCATGCCTGAAAATATTTCGTCTCCTCATTTCTCTCTTTGACAAAAGAAACACAGCTTGGTACTCTAGTCTGCTGTCAAAAAGAAATTATCACCTACACAAAGGGTCTCTCAGTGTGTTTATTCTTTGCCCAACTCCACAAGTCTTTATGATTGCTGTGATCCCCTATGCCAGGTCTCTGTTTTTGTGGTACTGTAATATGTAATGCACCCAGACAGAGGGCTCCTAGAATAAAAGAAGAAAAAGAAGAATTGTGCTGCCAGTCCATCTCTCTCTCCTTAATGGATTTTCTGTGATGAGAAAAAGATGGAAGAAGGAGCAGGAAACCTCAGAACCATCACAAGTGAAAGAGGATGACATCACCGGGGGGGGGGGGGGGGTTCGATAAATGTTTGTGGATATGGCAGCGCAATTAGATAATTAGAACCTTGTCAGGAAGCACCATTGAGTTATAGGGATTAATTTATAAGAATGGATGAGGAATAAGGAGCCTGCTTCCCATTTCAGTCTGTACAGATTTACAGACTGTACATTTAATTTAATTTACATTTAATTAACCGCCCAGGGTCCCTCCTTGAGGGGGAGATGGGCGGTTATAGAAATTCAACAAATAAATAAATAAATAATAAAAATGTTGTCGCTTCTTTCTTTTCCTTTTTTCCCCACATAGCCTTCCGTCATAAGCTTAGCTGACAGAACTACTGTGTTACATCGGACTATTGTCTGTGTAGCCCGATCCTGTCTCCTTCAGCTTTTCTCAGGTCTGAGACGCTTCTAAAATGGAGAACCATCCATATCCCAACTTTATCCCAAAATACAGACCATCTCTTTCCTAGTTCAATGAAGCTAAGTACGATGATCAGCAGGAAAAGATGAGGAAAGGCCAATCTTCTCCACTTGCCTTCTCAAATCTCTAATTCTGAGGGGAAATGCAGAGCCCATTCATTTGCTGGCCTCAGTGTGGTCCCTATGAGCCCAGAGTAGATGTGCTTGGTAAACACTGTATCTCCTGTCTCATCACACTTTTTATTTTATATTTTATTTTATTATTTTTGGTAAATGTATGGATGTATTATGTATTTAAACAGGAAGCAGACAATGCAAAGCTATGACCTCCAATTGTATCTTTTTCCCCCCCCCCAAGAATGTCTCTGATTTCTACCTGGACCTATAAAGATTGTTGAAGGATAGCAATGGAGATCAGTTCTAGCTGCTTTATTTGCTCGGAGATGTCTCCACCTGCCAGATGGCAAAAGAAACCTCAGCACCGTAATTCAGTGCAGAAATACCAAATTATAAGGCATTAGGCTCCTGTGTTTCCCCTGCCCAAGAGCTGCCCTCTTCTCACACATCCCATAAAAGGAATAAGTTAAAATCCAGTTTCACTTGCTCTGTCATTACTTCCAAAGTAGGAACTGTGACTGAAGATAAATTCTACCTTTTTAAATAAGCTAGCAGTTCGTTGTTTACTGTTAGCTTATTTCTAAACCGACTAGTGTCAATTTTAAATTATGGTTCTTGGGCCATATATAACAACAAGCAAGAAACTTGCTGAAATAAAACCAAATTCATATTTATTTCTCCTCTGGATGCAAGGGGAAGGGAGGAGAGAATTTAGTGTTCAAGCTTCACAAGCCTTTTGGTTAATATATGTAATACTAAACTGATTTTCTGTTTAGTCCTGTTTAGCAATATTTAAAAAAACAGAACATTCACTAAGCACTGATAGTAGAACTTAGTATATGAATTCCTATAGTTCCTGCTATATAGAACAGTCTAGATACATCAGGAATCTATTAATACTTATTACACTGGACATAAAGGCTATATTTAGTAGTCATGTTAACCCAGGAATCCTGATTTTAAAATGTATTAAGTCAGCTTAGCTCCTTCTTTAGGTGTGAGAAGTTAGATAAACCAGGACACAGTTAGAATTATGATTAAGTCCTCTTAGATAAGCCAAGATGTCTAAGAAGCCCAGATGGTTGGCTACACATCCCTCTTTCTGATTCTGCTTACCCAATGACATATTTGGAAAACCGAAGTGGAAGAAAAGGCTTGCCACACACCAATATGTTGCTTATTCAGAGTGGTATAGTGGTTAAAATGTTGGCCTATGAGTGGAGAAGCCCAGATTCTAGGCCCCTCTCAATCATGGAAGCTCACTGGATGCCATTCATTCTTTCTCAGCCCACCAACCTCATATAGTTATTGTTTTTGTGAAAAATAGGAGAAGGAAACATGGTGTACACCACCTGAGCTCCTGAATGAAAGATAGGACACAAATAAAGATAAATACATGCATAGATGTTATACAAAGCAAATATTAACCTGATTTCTGAAAGCAGTCACACTGTAAAGAGAATGTGTGTACTACCAAATCCTTGTACATGTATTCTATTACAGATTATATGTCAGATTTTTGCCATGACTTTACATTCCTGTAGCAAATCCTTGTGGAATACAAATTAAATCCTAACATTTCGATGTCAACTGAAGATCACGGGGGAAAACAGAAGTGATAAGTCCAGTGACCTGATAATGTTGCAAAATGAGTTATTTTAGATTCCTTTATTTCAAGCGTCTATTGATAGCTGCATTTCTTTCAGTTAGCCTAACAATGCTACGGTAGTAGGTTTTAGCTAATTTCCTATACTCCTTGGCAGAAAGTTAATAAATGCTTTGGTAAAAATAGCTTTTTTAAAAAAAACACAGTAAATATTTCTTAGGAAACTTTCCTTTCAGATTCAGCCCAGCACTGGGTTCTAGAAATCATTTAGTGGCTTTAAAAACTCAAATTTCCCTAGGGAATGTTGGCATTTTTCACTAACCTGGAAGATATACTATAGATGAGATGCCTGTTAATGCCAAGAGATTAATGTGTCCTGCGTGGCATTAATAATGTGTAATGCACAGTGTTAGTAAAAGGGAATCTCTGTCTTTAGAAAAAATAGCCCTGAATGTATATCTAAAGACACTCACACCCAGCACACAACTTCTGAAAGCAAACATTCGACATTTATCTGAGGACTCTACAAAAATCCATAAACTGGTGCAATAAATCTTCACAAAACCCTTACCTGTCACAAGCTGTTGTCCAGTTAATCCCATCGGTACCATTCGTAGGTTATTCATAGCAGTTGCCCAGGCTGCTGGATCAGTGACTGACATGTTAAATTGCGTTGTATCTATAGCTATGTTTCCCAAGCCATCAGCTGCTGATGGAAAAGAAGCATATTCTTATAAGGAGAATTGCCAGGTGGGTCAATGGCAAACTAGAGAAATCTCTTCTATTGTTGCAGTACAATTATCTCGGATCATTTTTTTCCCCCTCCTCATTCTCATCATCGATGGGCAAAAGTACAGCGCAGCAGCCACAAAGCAAAAATCCAATATACAGTGTCTGTTGAGACCTAATCCAATAAGGGGCAAAGGTTCCTATGGAAACAAATTCCCAAGGACACTGATAGGTTTGCAAGAATACTGAATTTAGAATGACAAGGAATTTGGGGGCACCTGAGATGTTCATCTGTTTCTTAGATTTCTAACTACAGGCCCCTTCAGCAGATCACATGCCCTGAATGCTTATGCCAAAATATATGCTTTTCTTTTCAGCTGCCACACAACTCAATATTGGTTTTGCTGGAGCAGCATCACACAGGTATTCCTCAGGGGTTAAGGATGAATTTGAGCTACGCAGGACGTAAAAAATTGGACAGGAGGGAAATCAAATCACCTTGCCGTATCCCACGTTCTGGGCAGCAAACATAAATATTGTTTATATTGTTATATTATATTGTTTATATGTCAGGAAGTCCTGACCTCCAAGTGACATAACGCGATTGGTATGTAAGACACCCAAAATTTTAGGATTGGGACAGCATGGGAATCATGCAATTTTTAAAAAAAGAATAAACGCACTACCGTAACTACCAAACAGACATTCACCTGTGGCCATGGTTCTGCTGGGTATTCCTCGCAAACTTTGACTTGACGCACGTTGACTTCTTCATTTGCTAATATATTAACCGCTTGAAAGGTGGAAAGGTCTCTCCATTCCCAGGTTCTGGATCCACTTTTAGTGCATTATGCTTTGGAAAGAGGGGAAAAAAAATCAGGAACTGAATATTATTTTAAGATCACTCTTCCTACAGATCCACGCAGAATGGATAGCCATTCAGAGCTTTCCAGAGCAACGTCAAGCACACCGTTGCCCAGGACATCAAAATAGGAATTAAGCAAATGAACATTCCTGCTGATCGAGAACAGAACCAACCTGCTGTAGAAGGACTTGTTTAATGCTTTCCCTCTGGGCTCTGTAATCTCTCCAGTGTTTAGGTATTATCAGTTCCTGCACAGCTGCTTTTCCAAGCTAGCGTCTGCTGGAAGGACATACTTGAGACTGGAAATGCCTTTTTTAAAAAGTTAAAAATTAATTGATATTGAAAGGATGAAGAAACGCTTGCCTCTGGAATATGTTTCTAGGTAAAAAAAAAAAAAGTAAGGTGGGGGGAACAAAAGGAAGCAAAGGAAAAAAAGTTACCTTGATGCACTCAAGCTAAGAAACGGTTTTTTATTTACTTGCAAACTGTCGGGGTGGCATGTCGTAACCGCGTACCTTAAAATTATGGTCAACGCAAGAGAGCTAAAGACTTTTCTCCAAATGCTTAAATGAAAATCATTTAGCCCTTCTCCTTGTCTAGGGTTTTTCAAAGGATGAGGAGATTCTCTGTTATCAATGCAATCTTAATTTACGGTGATTGGCAATAATGTGGTAAGAAACTTAAATTCAGCAGGGCTGGCATCCAAGAATTCCAGGGCTATTTGACACCACCAGTTACTTTATACCAATCGAAGAGAATATTTGTAGCTCAGGGTTGAACTGGGGAGTCTTTGGTGCTCTCTGAGCCTTGTTGTTTTCATGCAGACGTTTCATTGCCAGGCTAGGCAACATCTTCAGTGCGAAAAGGGAGTGGAACTTGCTGTCTGTTTATATACCCTGGCTTGTCCTGCCTGTGTTGGTGGGGGTCTTGTACTCTCCTTGGTAGTTCCTTGATTGGGCTGTTGTGTGCTGTTTGGGTGATTGACTGAGTTAATAGTTCCTTGATTAAGGTCTATTGTGTTGTTTGATTATTATTTGTTATTATTTGTTTGATTATTTAATCAAACAACACAATAGACCTTAATCAAGGAACTATTAACTCAGTCAATCACCCAAACAGCACACAACACAACACAGCACACAACAGCCCAATCAAGGAACTACCAAGGAGAGTACAAGACCCCCACCAACACAGGCAGGACAAGCCAGGGTATATAAACAGACAGCAAGTTCCACTCCCTTTTCGCACTGAAGATGTTGCCTAGCCTGGCAATGAAACGTCTGCATGAAAACAACAAGGCTCAGAGAGCACCAAACGAAGCATTCACACCAGGATAAAAGAACATGAAAGACACTGCAGACTACAGCAACCGGAAAAATCTTCAGTAGCTGAACATGCTCTCAAGCAAACGGGACACAAAATCCTATTTGAAAACACAGAAATACTGGACAACACCAAAAGCCACTACACCAGATTATACAGAGAAGCCATTGAAATTCACAAACACCAGCACAGTTACAATAAAAAAGAAGAAAGTTTAAAAATTAGCAAAACCTGGCTACCAGTCCTGAAAAACACAGCCTGCAAAAGGTCAACGAACTCAGTCCAACCACCAGGACATGGGAATACTTCTCACAATGAACATGCTAATCACGCTCATCAGCCACTCGTTAACATTTCAACACAACAAAAAACCCCACCTAATCTCCTATAATTTAGCTCTATAAATAGAACATTGCCACTCTACCTGGGCACAGAGATTTTGCTTCTATCTGTGCTCCTGCCCTCTGAAGATGCTGGCCACAGATGCTGGCGAAACGTTAGGAACCACAACTTCCAGAACACGGCCACACAGCCCGGAAGACCCACAACAGCCATTGAACTCCGGCCGTGAAAGCCTTCGACAATACATTATCCCAAGGTATTTTGCTAGATAAGAACATAAAAGTCCTTTTTTAAAAAATGCAGTGGCAATTAAATCGGATGGAAGGAAACTACTGGCGCAGCCTATGCTCAGAGGAAGTCTGTGATGACAAGGTGCCCTCAATAAAAATGGTAGACGTAGAATGGTAGAAGTGGCAAGAAATGCTGACAATGCAAAGCCGACTTTGCTAAAGCAAAGCAACGTCTCCAAAATCTCCCATTATATACTGTGATCCTCATTGACACAAACAGACGGTCCCTTCTACCACCAAAATTCTATTAACTGCAAAAGTCACCCATTGGGTGGAAAGATCAATGATTCCAAAAAGAAAACAAAGAGGGAAAAACAAAGGGGGGGAAAAAAGCATTTCCACCATTTTTTACAGTTCTGAAAGAGAAAGCTGAGGCTTGGGAGATCTACTGGATGTGGCCTGTGTTAACGAATGCCACTGGTGCTTTCTTGAAGCTAGGGCTGACTTGCATCTGAGAACAGCACCTAAGGATTGTGCTATGAAAGCGGTAATTGATCCCAACAACCCACAGAAAGAAAAAAGGAGCTGGCCACACCCAGAGTCCAAATGACGAGTTGCATTGGCGGTTGAACCCCTTTTCTCTCTATCTATCGATCCTGCTGGAATGAATGCATGTTGGTTCTCTAAATTTGTGCAGAGGGCATGCTGCATTTCTCTCCTTGCACCCCATTCTGCCCAATTTGCAACTGTACCTCACAACCTAGCAAAATATTCAAGGTTTTTTCCTGGTTGAGGAAGTTCACAATGGCCCTGGTGGGAGAAGGAATAGTTGGAATACCCTCTTCTATGGAAAACTAAAGTGCTTTCTGGATCAAGATTTAATTTTAAGCATGCCTTTTTCTATTTCTTTAAAACTCTTGGGGATTTTTTTTTTATTGTAAGCAGACCAGAGTCTAAGATTGGTGTGACCATAAATCATGTAAAGAAAGTCATAAATAAATGCCTCCTGTCTACACAGCATTACCAGCATCATTGGCTTTTTCCTGAAAATTAAAGTTTGCTAAATCCCCTAAATTCTAGTACTTCTGTCTCCTGCTCCCTGAAACGTGGTCGTCGTTTATGCCCTTGAGCCAAAAAGAGTAGAAAAGAAAAGACCCAAGTAAACCCATAACCGAGATATTTATTTACATGGAAGTAAAAAGTCCGTATAGTTAAAGCTATGGTTTTTCCAGTAGTAATGTATGGCTGTGAGAGTTGGACCATAAGGAAGGCTGAGCGCCGAAGAATTGATGCTTTCGAGCTGTGGTGCTGGAGAAGACTCTTGAGAGTCCCTTGGACCGCAAGGAGGTCAAACCAGTCAATCCTAAAGGAAATCAACCCTGACTGCTCATTGGAAGGACAGATGCTGAAGCTGAAGCTCAAACACTTTGGCCACCTAATGCGAAGAGAGGACTCACTGGAAAAGACCCTGATGCTGGGAAAGACTGAAGGCAAAAGGAGAAGGGGACGGCAGAGGATGAGATGGTTAGATAGCATCACCGATGCAATGAACATGAATTTGAGTAAACTCCGGGAGGCAGTGGAGGACAGGAAGGCCTGGTGTGCTATGGTCCATGGGGTCACGAAGAGTCGGACACGACTAAACGACTGAACAACAACAACAAAAGCCTCCTTCAATTCAGTGGGTTTTGTATTTCTGCTCCATGGTATGGCTTGTGCTTAGTTCTGCAATGCATGCTCCATCATTCTTTTTTTTGTGCTATAGATTCGGTAACTCCTTATACAAAGGCTACAATATTCCCTTATATATCAGGGAATACTTACAGTCCACAGGGAGAAAGAAATGTGATGGCTTACCTTGACATGTCTTTGTCTTCTTACCTAAGTACTACAGAGAAAATGGGTGTAAATAGGATAAAATGGGTGAAAATAGGATAAAATAGAAAATAGCATAAAGGAATGAGTTAAAATATTCTATTCAACTACAAGAACATGGTGGAAACAATGAAGAATTTTGTGGCAAATTGAAAGAGGTGTTAAATTGAACATCTGGAAGGATGTAGTACTAATCATGAGTGATCAGAAAGTAAATGCTGGAGAAACAGAGGAACATGGAATTATAGGAAGAATTGGTTTCCTATAAACACAATTATGGAGGAGATAGGTTAACAGGGTTTTATGAAGAGAATCCAAGAGGATTCCACAAGCAATATAAATGCAGACCCTATATCTGGACATCGATTTAGTGGACAATATCAGAATAAAATAATATGCATAATGAGAAAGAGAAAATAAGGAATGGCAATCCAGTCAGCCAGGACACTTCCAGATGCTGATTGTGGAATAGACCATGAATTACTGGTGTCCAAACATAGAAAATTAAAGGGAGTAGGTATGCCAGAAATATTTGATATGGAGGACATTCAGTCAGAATATAAAATCAGTGTAAGGAACAGATTCAACACACTGATTTTATGCAAAAAAGAGTTTGACAAGCTATGGCAAAAAATAAGAGACATCATGAAAGCCAAAAGTATTCCCCAAATTTGAACTGCTCGGAATTTCAAAGACGATTCAAAGATTCAAGTAGCTTTCAGAATAAGCTATCATGATAATGAGAGAAAAACTGAGGATAAAAGCCTTAGGCAACAAGAAGAATGTATGATGAATGAATGAATGTAAACTCTCAGCGTGAAGCAAGAAAGAACAAGGAAAAATATCTTAATCCAGAATGTTAGCAAATAGAGGAAAAATAACAAGAAAAGAAATATGGCTGTTTTTAAGAAGATCAGAGAAATCACAGGAAAATTAAAAGTAAAGTAGGGGTACTCAAGAGTAATCGTGGAAGCAATCTATATAAGAAAATTAGGTAAAAGAAGACTGCTAAAAGTCCTTACAAACACAAGTAGAGAATAACAAAAATGTTTGTAGTAGGATAATTATTTTCAGGGACCAACTCTACTCATAAGAGTAGACTGATAAAAATTGCAAGATTCTCCATGATCTGTGAAAAGATCTGCTTTTCAACCAAGAAGGGGATTAGATTCACCATGGCTGGCTGGGGAATTCTGGGAGTTGAAGTCCATGCATCTTAGAGTTTCCAAGGTTGAGAAACACTGCTCTACCGCATGGTGATTGTGTATGGTTGTTCCTCAGCACTTGGGAAGTTATTATATTATTATGTTATGTTTATCCTGTTGTGTTTAGTTTTTAATCTGGAAGTCTGTGAACTGCTCAAAGTCAGGCATGTTTAAAACAAACAAATATTAGTTCTAAATGGGAAATAGCTTAGTTGCTGGAATGTTGTTACCCTTTTCGTTTCTTCTCTATAAATCTTGTTAAAGAGATTCTGTGAGAATCATGCTTGGAGATAAAAAGCTCGCTTTTAGGGTTAGGTAGGACTCACTGGAAAAGACCCTGATGCTGGGAAAGACTGAAGGCAAAAGGAGAAGGGGACGGCAGAGGATGAGATGGTTAGATAGCATCACCGATGTAATGAACATGAATTTGAGTAAACTCCGAGAGACAGTGGAGGACAGGAAGGCCTGGCGTGCTATGGTCCATGAGGTCACGAAGAGTCGGACACAACTAAACGACTGAACAACAACAACAACAACAAGCTGTCTAGAAGCTTCACTAGAAAGTGAAGTCCAAGAAACCAGCAACCAAATTGGAAAGCACCCAGCATAGGTGAAATTGAATTATAAACAGCTGTAGGGTTAAAGTACCAACACTAGTATAAAACGAGGACTGCGTATTGTAGCGATTGGAAGAATTGGTGGATGTATTTATACAGGAGAATGGAGATGCAAGAGAATGAGAAAATCCTTGAATCTTTGCTTTGCATTTCTCTTGAGTTCTTAGAAAGATGAATAGAATTAGGTCTGGGAGAGAGAAATTCAAAAGGAACAGACAAGTTGCAGAAGGACAGAGGTCCTGACAGCTGACATCATAGGCATGAAGAAAAGAACAAGAAAATTTTAAAAGGCAGGTTACTTTTGCCTTTGTTTAAACTATAGCAAGACTGTTGTGCAGACCATGCCTGGATGTGGATATGCTAAAAGGCCTGATTATTCTTCTAAGGGACCTTAACAATGGATTTGAAGCTACAATAGGGCCTAAGTTTGGAGAAACAAGGTGGTTCAGAATAAAGAAATCTGAGACATACAGATTGTCCCCATATCTGCTTAGCTTGAACAGTGAATGGAAGGATGGGAAGGGGTAATAAACTAAATACTAACCATTTATTTATTTATAAACATTTGTATGCCACCTATTGGAGCAACTCTAGGTGGCTTATAATATATAAAGCTAAAACCAACCATAAAATCACAACTAAACAATTCACAATACAATTAAGCATCATTAATAGAACCTACTATCTACCTACTCATAGGTAAGACTGATTTCACCATTTTTCTGAAGGATACAAGGGTGGGGGCACATCTAACCTTATCTGAGAACTACAGAAACACCGCTTTTTAGCTGAAAGAAAAGAAGACTTAGTAGAGATCATTATTAACATAAAATGGAGAGCAAAAAAACTGGATTAACATTAAATATTAAGAGAAAAGTAATATCATTCTGCATGCTTAGTGAATTCACAGTTGACGGTTGAAGAAGTGAAGCTAGTAGATAATTTGTTTTCTCAGGCTCGAGAATAGATAAAGATGGACAGTGTCCTGAGGAAGTAAAGAAGAGATTAATCCTAGGGAGGGAGGCAATGACAAACTGAGACAAGATCACGAAGGATAAGGATATTTCTATGGCAACGGGGATCAGAATCATTAAACCAATGGTTCTTCCAGGAGTTATATATGGCTGTGAAAGCTGGACATTGAAAAACAGCAAAAGAAAGAAGACAGACAGCTTTGGATATGGTTGCTAGATGGACTGCAAGAAGAACCAATCCATCAGCCCGAGATAAAGTACAGAGCGACTGCTCCTTTGAGGCGATGATCGGGCAGTAGAAACTCAAATTATTTGGGCATGTGATGCCAGTGGATGATGGACTTGAACAAACAGTGGTGCTTCGCATGGTTGAGGAAATAGGAGGCCAACGGATAAGGGGGACAAATGCGATCAAGGAGACCACTGGAATACAGTATCTTTAAACATGCCACAGATAATCATAGGGGACAGGTCAATGTTGGGGGTGTCTGTCCATGCAGTTCTGAGAGGCTGGGCCCAACTCATTGGCAGTCAACTCACTTGTAAGTGCATTTAATAACATGTATTATGACATTAAAATTCTGAGTGCGCCTTGGACTGCAAGAAGATCAAACCAGTCCATACTCCAGGAAATAAAGCCAGACTGCTCACTTGAGGGAATGATATTAAAGGCAAAACTGAAGTACTTTGGCCACATCATGAGAAGACAGGATACCCCAGATACCCCTGTTGGTTATTATCTCCAACAAAGGAGATTGTTACCTTGTCATGGTGCTGGAGCTTGAGCACCTCAATGACGCCATGAGCTAAACCGTGAAGGGACACCCAAGACGGGAAGGTCATGGCAGAGAGGTCAGACTAAATACGATCCCTGGGGAAGGTAACGGCAACCTACCCCAGTATTCTTGCCGTGAAAACTAAATGGATCAGTACAACCAGAGATATGTCGGTGGTGGACCATAAGGAAGGCTGAGCGAAGGAAGATTGATGCTTTTGAACTGTGGTGTTGGAGGAAAATTCTGAGAGTGCCTTGGACTGCAAGAAGATCAAACCAGTCCATCCTCCAGGAAATAAAGCCAGACTGCTCACTTGAGGGAATGATATTAAAGGCAAATCTGAAGTAATTTGGCCACATAGTGAGAAGACAGGATACCCTGGAGAAGAAGCTGATGCTAGGGAAAGTGGAAGGCGAAAGGAAGAGGGGACAACCAAGGGCAAGATGGATGGATGATATTCTGGGGGTGACGGACTCAACCGTGGGGGAGCTGGGTGTGGCGACGGCCGACAGGAAGCTCTGGCGCGGGCTGGTCCATGAAGTCACGAAGAGTCGGAAGCGACTGAACGAATAAACAACAAATTATGACATTTGTGTGTTTACAATTTTCCTTGATAAACAAACTACTGGATCCCAAACATATAGGAGAATAGCCGTGCCCAAACCAACAGCTGCTTTTGAGGGTTTTTCCTGCTGTGCTGGTACAGCTATTTAGATCTCCCTGTTTTTCTAGTCCTGAAACACCATTGATCAAGTCAAGCTGGTGAAGCTGCTTGCCCCAACTCTCTCTAACTCCCAGGAAGTAACCCCTGTTTACCTTTGTGTTTTGTTCTAGGCAGGTGGCCACATTTCCAAAGAAAATCCCAAGCTGCAGCCATGCTCCGTTCTTATTTTCCAGAAAGGATGACTTTGTATCCTATACAGGGCCTAGAGGCATTTTTTTAAATAAAGATGATACTAGGTGCTGGCAGATTGTTTGCAGCATGCCAGCTTTGTGTTATTTGTTTTAAGATTAAAAGAAGTTTAAAAATGAGAATCAAGTGAGGCAGAGGATCTCCAAGGCCATCAAGGGAGATTCCAAAGGACACAGTGATATTGCACTGCCTGCTCCTATATCAATGATTGGTCCTCTAATTCCCAATCTCCCCATAGGCATGTCTCTTAGCAACCATTTCTGCTGGCCTGAAGAAACAAGCAGGAAATTCTGCCTGTTTCAGTCCTGGATTCTCACTGTCACCTCCTACGTGATTCTTCCCCTGTTGTTGGTGGAAGAAAAAGCCAGCTGAGCTGAGTGCTTTCATCACCAACTTTTGTCACTGGATCCATCAATGATGTACTGAACCTTTGTTTCACATTCCAGTTAAAGGGTTCTATGTGACCCTTCTTCCAAGCATGTTTAAAATATCAGACCAAGGAATGCCATTTGAAGAGGCTAAATTAAATAGCTATTTAATTACCACTGTGGGCTGTGCATTCCTGTTTATTTGGTGCAGAAACTGCATTATGGATGTAGCAATGATGTCTGCTGTGCTTGTAAGATTGCGCAAAGAATATTAGCCATTTGGCTTTTAATAAATTGCTTTGGGGAATCTGGATTTAGACAGAGAGAGAGAGGGAGGGAGGGGATACTCATCTTTTTTATTCTGGATGAAACAGTGTTTTAGATGCTGCACATTGTTCCATAATTGAAAGAGTAACTCGTAACTCTAAGCAAGCTGTAGCTAACTTAGAAAAATCTGTACAGCACTTGCTCTCTGTTCAAGCAAAGCTCAAACGTTCCTGAGAGAAAGCATGTTTTTTCAGGAGACTGAATGACTGCGCTGGTGGTTTTTTAAAATTGTATAATATTTGCAGTGTAATACATAAACCAGACTTCCTTCAGGAAGCAGACTACAGGAAGGCACACAAATCTTAAAACAACACCAATGATTTGCAAGATAAATGGCTGATCCACTGAGACAGAGCTTTAAATGGGATCACAGCAATATTTCAAGCAGCTCAGTCCAGATCACGGACAACTGACGGATGCTTTTAACAGGTTACAAATGTGTTGTGTTTTGGGTCACACAGCCAGCTGCATCCAGGCTAAACCCGTATCAATAAATAACTGAAGCTATAGTATCATTAAATGAAGTGTTATGGAAGTCCAGTGTGGTGATAACAAAATCATGTGCAGTACAAAATAACAACAACAACAACAATAACAATAATAATAAATTTGAAAAATAAACTAGAGGCGAAAAAAGTAACGGTGCAGTGTGCTGGTAATAACAACCAAATCCAGCCATGGTTCATATAGAAAATGTCACTATATCTCAATGGCCATGTTTCCATTTTTTCATTCTGCCTAGAACTTGTTTTCAACATGGGAATCACTCCCCTATCTTGAAAGGAAAAGACACTCATTGAATAAATTATACTTGGAGATGCAAAACAATTCAGACAATACCTTTCTTTCCTATTCCAAACTTCATTTATAAAATGTTCTAGATAAAAATGGTTAAAGGTTTGGGTGAATGTGTCTTTCTCTTGAAAGATAAATATTTCCCACAAACTTCTTGAAATGCTATTCTGATGATGTAATAAATCTAGAATGGAACCTCTATAAATAATTATAAACGCAAAGATAATAGCTTCTGAATAGAGGAGGAATTATCAGCTTTTCCACATCACTTGTGCAAAACAGTTGTGCTACTTTACACATATTGGAGCAAAAGTGTATTCTTTTTTGTATCCAGCAAAAACACTGTGTTACAAATATTTGAAGGTTTAATGTCTTTGTTCTATTCTGTTTTTCCCTTTAGAGTTCCAAACAGCACCACAATTTTTAAAATGGTTGCTAGGGAGTGTACATTGATTTGGCTTCCACTTCCCACAGTGTTTTGTCAACAAATCTTATGTTTCTATAATTGGAAACACAAAAATTCTAATGTACAGTATTTTGAGCTACGATGCTTCTGCTTCAGGGATATTTAGCACATTGGAAGAAAACATGCTTCCTTGACATTCAAGATTTTATTATCAAAGTTGCTCAATATAACCAAGTCACTTTTATTTAAAACTGAATTCAGTTCTCCATTTGGCAATCTTAACATTAAAAAGAAGAAAAAAACCTAGGCTTTCTAAACTATTTTAAGAGCTTGGCTTTATTTGCTTTCTTGCTTTCCTTTAAAAACAAATCTGATAGAGTTCTGGGCTCTAGAAATGAAGCCTTATGATTCTTCCAGTTTTGCCTTCAATGCCAGGAAGGAGGTAGCATCGTTGAATATTTGTCTACCAAGGACAGCCAAGAAAACAAACCAATGGATCATTGAACAAACCAACCCAGAGTTGTCACCTGAGGCACAAATGACCAGGCTCAAATTATCCTACTTTGGATACATTATACTCCAGCTCTCTGGAGAAGGCTGTGATGCTGGGAAAGGTAGAAAGAAAGAGAAGAAGAGGACGACCAGCAGCAAGGTGGACGGACTCATTTACAGTAGTGATGGCTGAAGACCAGGCTGGCCTGGAGAAGGTCTATCTCTGTGGTCACTAAGAGTCAAAACCGACTTGATCAAACACAATCAATCAATCAATCAATCAATCAATCAATCAATGCAAAGACCCAGCTCCCTTGAGACACCTATAATGGTGGGAAAAGTGGAAGGAAAGAGAAGAGGATGACCATCAGCAAGGTGGATGGACTCAGTTACAGTGGTGATGGGGGCACTGTTGGAAGAGCTGAAGGACCAGGTTAGGGATAGATCAGCATAGAGAAAATCTATTTACAGTGGTACTTAAAAGTTTGCGAACCTTTTTGAATTTTCGATATTTCTGCATAAATATGACCTAATCTGTTCTCCACACAAGTCCTAAAACTAGTTAAAGAGAACCCAATTAAGCAATTGAGTCAAAAACATACTTGTGTGGAGAACAGATCATGTTTTAGGTCATATTTATGCAGAAATATCGAAAATTCAAAAGGGTTCACAAACTTTTAAGCACTACCGTAAGTGGTCACAAAGAAATGACACCGACTTGATGGCACATAAACAATCAATTTGGGACCGTCATTTGCAATAGTTTTTAATTAATTAATTAACTTATAATCTCTCCTTCCTGCCTCCTGCTTCCTTAGACCAAAGGATAAAGAGAAGACAATATCAACAGCAGCAGCAGCAGCAAACATTGCTCCTTTCTTTAAAAAAATCCCATCTATACCCACATGAATGTATTCTTTTTTGGATTTAAAATGGAGGGAAATTGGTAAGCCAATCATTGACCTTTTTTCCCCCAGGCCTCTCCTATCTATTTGGAACCTGTGTATGGTATGGGTAGGGATACATGGTATGATATGGAGAAGGGTACCTGTAGGGTGTGGTCAAAAGTGTCAAGATGATAGCTACAATGGTGCAATCAAGATTCTGCCTGTTTGTTATGGGCGTTGCACCATTGTGGCCATCTTGACTTTTCTGACCACACCCTGGATTCGTGTCTTGCGATTTCTAATGTTGCCCTGAAACAGAAAGACCTTCAAGGCAAATGTTTCCCTGATCTCCTCTTTGCAGGTTATCATCTGCTGAATTAAATTTTGTGTCTCATTACAAGGCGAATGTCTTGTGACATCCCTGCTTTTATATCTAAACATTGATTTTATTTTTTATTGTCACATAACAGCAGCATCTATTAATTTGATGTTCCTTGTGTGGACTTTAAGTACATAGTAGTATGGGAGCTGCTGGCGACAGGGGGAAGAAAGATCCAGGTTTAGGAGCACAAAACATGCTTGCCATTGGGATGGGTTGAGATGATGTACTCTCTGATCCAATAATTCAGATCCCAATAGCAAAAGGAGAGGTTGGAAGAAAATTTCCAGAGAATAAATGGTGGGGAAGAAAGACTGAAATTGAAGCTTCATGTTAGAACTCAGCAATGTTTTAAGCAGTATTCCCTTAATATCTGTCTTCAGCATACAGGGACTTTGTGAAACCCAATGAAGGAAACGAAAACTGAGCCTCAACTCTGCAGGTACAACGGAGGAGGAAGAGGGCAACAGGTGTGTCCAAGCAGGAACAATCCTTAAGAGGACCTTCTCTTCTGGAAACCCTGGGGTCTTTAATGCATTCAACTGTGCTACTACCCTCAACAATTAGTAAAGGTAAAGGTTTTCCCCTGCACAGTCGTGTCTGACTCTAGGGGGCGGTGCTCATCTCCGTTTGTTAGCCGAAGAGCCAGCGTTGTCCGAAGACGCTTCTGCAGTCATGTGGCCAGCATGACGCGCACGGAACACTGTTACCATCCCACCGAAGTGGTACCTATTTATCTACTTGCATTTGCATGCTTTCTAATTGCTAGGTTGGCAAGAGCTGGGGCGAGTGCGGGAGCTCACTCCATCACGCGGCTCTCGGGTCTCAAACCACCGACCTTCTGATCGACAAGCCTGGTGTCTTAACCACTGACCCATCGCACCCCTCCCTCAACAATTACAAGGTAGCAAAATCTATTAGAGGTCATCTGAGTTGTCCAGGAAATTTAATCCCAAGAGCCCTTTGTCTTCAGAAACCAGTTTTTGCTATTCTGCAAAGCTGCTTTGCCTACCTTTATCATCTTTTTGTATTAGAAATGATACAGCCAACTCAACAAGGAGGCAGTGACTGGCTTAACAAAAATGTTCCTCAATAAAGATGGGTGACCAGCCTTGAAATAAAATATGAGACACCTTCGTAAATTAGTTACCTGCATTCCACCATTTCAACACCCCCACATAACCACAATCTGGGTCAAGCTGCCTACAAGGGGAATGTACTGCAGAATGTAACTCACATAAACCAACAACTTGTTCTCCTTGAGACATATTTTGAGAGTCATAAACATCATGTTAGTTACTCTTTAAACATTTTGCAGCATTATGAATAAAGCATTTTGCCTCTAGCTAGTAAAAGTCCCTAACTTTGGAGTTGCTTATTCCTAATGTCAACTTCTTGAACCCAACTCTCTTCGGATGAAACAGGATGGGTGTGTGTACAAACCAGATGTTTTGGATACTTTCCACAACCCTTGATCACATCTGAATGGAAATATACAATAGAGTTGTGCCAACAGACTGCCCAGCATTCTTAAACAGACACTTCATTCTCCTGCTACATATTTCTCTCCAGTTTTGAGAAATTCCTTCACTGTAAGAGAATGGCTTCTAGCCCATAGCTATATTTTTAAGCTTAAGACTGCTGAGTTAACACAGGTCATCTCAGCATGAATCAGGTGGGGATTCTCAAATCTAGTTTTTAAAATAATTCTGTTCCACCATTTTTCTAGTCTTTCCACCTTGCCCATGTTTTTGACAAGGTGGGACAAGGAATAAGGGTGTCCCAAAAATCTTAGTGCAGTTTTAAGCTTTTAAAGCTGAAACTGCATTAAGACATTTGGGACACCCTGTAATTTAAATTACCTCAGGATCAGCCAATTTTTAGCTCTCTTTCCTTTCTTCATTTTGAGTTTCCTTTCCTTGCTCAGCAGTCTTGCTGTAAAAAAAAATCAAATTGGAACAATAGTGCCATATATGGTCTTAAAACAGCTATTGAAAGGGACCTGTCACCTTCCTTCTTAGAGGCATTTTTGAAGCCATCTTCCTTTAACTTTAAGAAAGGGCAGGTGGAGTCCTTTTGAGAAACATGGCAAAATCTTAACCTACTCCAGAAAAGGGACACTTGTCTCTCCCTCACTTCTGACAGCAGGAGATTTGGTGAGTATTCTGCTGAAAATCCCAAACTGCAAGCAAGCTCAGATTTTTTTTCCTATTTAAGTTGCTATGGAAATATTTATTGAAGGGCCATATCTTCATTCAGGAAATGAGTAAACACATTAAAATAGATGCATACCAATGAATAAATTTATAAATAAATATAGGAGTAAACAGCCCTTAGGGAACCTTGATGCCAGATACTTTAAAGCATTCAGGGGGAGAGAAATGTTGCTTAGAGTCAACTCCCACTGAGTCACACACAGCTTGGCGCCCTGCTTAAAATGTTCTGAACCATAGGGCACCCTTTCTATGTGCCGTTAGCATACCACTAGTTTCCCTCTGGGCCACCGCATCCTGATGTGCCAGCACACGGGGTAAGAAGTCTCTGCCACATAAATAGAAAATGTTCCAAATGAGCTGCTGTATCTTGTGGAACCCTTCCCTGGCAGATCCTTTTGCTTGTAGCAATCAAATCTTATCATTGATGGTTGAGAGGAACATCTATTGGCCCTGAGGAAAACCAGCTAGGCATTTCTTTCACCGACAAGGCAGCAACCTTTGAGTCACTTGGGAAAGGCAACAAGGAAAAACATGTTAAATGGATGCAGTTCATATGGTCACTGGATCCAGAAAAACACCCTAAGACATGTTTGGGTTACAAGCACTCCTTTCGTATTGGAAGCCTGTTAGGGCAGTTGTGTTCCCAACTGTAGACTATTATATTGTTTATAATTATTGTTAGAGAGCCAGTTTGGGGTAGTGGTTAAAGGCACCAGGCTAGAAGCCAGGAGACTGAGAGTTCTAGTCCCGCCTTAGGCATGAAAGCCGGCTGGGTGACCTTGGGCCAGTCCCTGTCTCTCAGCCCTAGGAAGGAGCCAATGGCAAACCAGGAGACTGAGAGTTCTAGTCCCACCTGAGGCACGAAAGCCGGCTGGGTGACCTTGGGCCAGTCCCTGTCTCTCAGCGCTAGGAAGGAGCCAATGGCAAACCAGGAGACTGAGAGTTCTAGTCCCACCTGAGGCACGAAAGCCGGCTGGGTGACCTTGGGCCAGACCCTGTCTCTCAGCCCTAGGAAGGAGGCAATGGCAAACCAGGAGACTGAGAGTTCTAGTCCCACCTGAGGCATGAAAGCCGGCTAGGTGACCTTGGGCCAGTCCCTGTCTCTCAGCCCTAGGAACAAGAAGGCAAGGGGAAACCACTTCCCCAAACATTCCCAAGACAAATCCATGCAATTGCCAGGAGTAAAATCTGATTTGAATGTGCACATATAAACATGAAATTTCTGTCAGCCCTGGGAGTTTTCTTGAGCAGAAACTGGGGTAGAAAGGTTAGATAAACATTGAATGAATTATGTTTGCAGATCTGGCTAAATTCAGTAGAACATGGTACCACCACCACCTAATACTAACAGAAACTGCCACTTTGCATCTGGTGGAAATTAGGACTGAGCCTGAACCCACTTTCAACAACCTTGCTCCAAATTTGTTTCCATGACTGTTGCCGCAACGTTTGATACCATGCTGCCAGGGTTCCATCAAAACTCTGATGGCAGAAGTGATACAAATTACAATGAAATACTAGCAATTCTCCTGTATCTTCACTGGTTCCATTCCTGCAGCTCACTTGGACGAGAACAGAACTTTGTAGCAGGTCAGTGAAGAGCAGGACAATTCTACAGGTGGAATTGGACTAGGTTAGTACTTGGAGAGGAAATCACTATGAAACCCTAATACTGTAGTAAAAGGTAAAGGTTCCCCCCGCATATTTGTGCAGTCGTGTCTGACTCTAGGGGCCAGTGCTCATCTCCGTTTGTTAGCCAAAGAGCCAGCGTTGTCCGAAGACACTTCCGCGGTCATGTGGCCACATGACGCGCGCGGAACGCTGTTACCTACCCACCGAAGTGGTACCTATTCATCTCCTTGCATTTGCATGCTTTCGAATTGCTAGGTTGGCAAGAGCTGGAGCTAGTGCGGGAGCTCACTCCGCACGCAGGGCTAGGGATTCGAACCTCCGAACTTGCAATCTTCCGATCGACAAGCCTGGCGTCTTACCCACTGAGCCACCACGCCCCCGTACTATACTGTAGACTATTAATATTAATTAGACGTACTAATACTGTAGACTAGACTGGAAATCTGAAAAAACATCCAGCAAGAAGATCATCACAAACCATTCCTGTTACTGCTACTAAAATGACACGGACACTGCAGGGTCTGCAGCAGACCACAATGATGTACACACACTGTGACATCTTTGCCCAAGTGCTGCGATTACATACTTGTGTTGTGCATCTGAGATGAGTACATAAGTCACAGCAATGTTGTCATTGTCGCTGGCTTTAACTTGTTTCTCTCCCTTGCCCCCCTGCTGTGAATGAATGTCCACTTATAGACTTGGTCATAAAACCTGCAGGAGTCCATCTCATCTTTTTCTTTGTACAATCTCTCTTTTTATACCCTGATGGCCTTCTGGAGAGCCTTAAAGACCTGGAAGTTCTTCCAGGCCTTGGGCTGGAAATTGGTGGTATATGTTCTTTATTGTCTGCCAGATTCACCATCTTGTTCTTTTCCTTCTTTTCTACTCTGGGTTCTTGTGTTATATGTTCTTCCTATATTGTTTCTCATTCTGTTTATTGTATTGTGAGCTGGCCAGAGTCATCCTGAATTTGGGAGGTGCCAAATTGAATACAGTAAAATAAATAAATACATATTTTATTTTTTCCCATTGCTTTATTTATTTATTTTTCAAATTTATTCCCCGCCCATCTCCCATGCAAGGGACTGCTTAATCTGTCCCCTTATCCAACTTGAAGTAATGGAGTTAGGATGTGTTGTAACTCAGCTCCCAAACAATCCTTGGGCTTCCCAGTTCACAGACTTCCCTAGGAAGAAAAAGAGTTTGATGAAACCGAGCCAGTATGGTTGCACAATAATTCCAATATTAAATCAAATCTTGGGGAGGAGCCAAGATGGCGACAAGTAGCATCTCTAATATTAAATGTGTAATAATATTTAAAAGAGCAGCCATTGAACCAGTCAAGAATCAACAATAATCCTGAGAAAGTTGTGGTTTCCATCAACATCCTTCCAGCATCTTCGTTCGCCAAAGCTGCCTTTACAAAAGAATCTTCTCTTTGTTATGCATTAATTTTCACAGTCAGGTAAACTTCCAAGTCTCCCGCAAGGCAGAAAAGCAACATTTCAAGTAAGCAAGCAGTTCCCCGTAGCACTGGAGACATGGGAAATGCAGAGGAACACTTTAAGCCTCAGTTTAACATTTCTAATGAACTGTCTGTCATATTTAGTACAGTTAAAAGATGAAGCTTCCACTGCAATTTCTGTCTGCATTTCTTCTCTTCTTGGGAATGATTGTTTATCTCTGGAATTTGATTCAGTCATCTCAAATTCCTCTTGCTGTTTCCTACGTACTATTTATATAGCAGTCTGATTTGCATATCCGAAGAAGAATCCCGCTCTTTCTTCCAGCACTTCCATCCAAACATTACCCCTTCCTGCCATCAAGGTGCAACCACCTAGCTAACATAAAAGAGCATTTTTCAGCTGCTGCCAGCAGCATTGCAAAAGCATCAATATTTTAAACTTCTCTTCCTGATGTGTCTTTTGAATAAATGCATAACACTGATTATTATATCTCATGCAGGGTCTGTCCAATTGGATATTTTTGGAAACATAAAAGATGAAGCTCGTTTAAAAGAAAAACTGCAGGGAAAGAAGTGGCAGAGATTTTTTTTTTTATGTTAAGGTGGCAGGCACAAATAAGGTATTTTTTCCCACCAACGCTTTAATTAAGTTACAGAATTCTCTGCCATGGATAGGGTGTTATGCACCAGATTGGATTGCTATAAAGGGGATTAGACGAATTCTGGAAGAGGAGGGACTAGGGGAATTGGTAACCCCTGGATATCCATGCTTGGCTTGTAGGCATTCTAGAAGTTCCAGATGCTGGAAGGCTAGAGTGGATCAACCATTAGTCTGTCTTCTTATGATCCACTGGTTTAATTCAGTTGATTATAAATATGTATTGTACCAGCAAAAGAACAGAAAATGGGAAGGTAGGGAAGAATTCCTGGCTGGGTAGAAGGTGTAAGTAATTCAAAGAGAAACAAGAGCTTAGCTTTACTTCTCCCACTATTCCATGAAGCTTCCACTATAGCTAAAACTGATCTCTGATCAGTAAAATACACATTAGGAAATTAATATCCTAATCGAAGAGAATATTTGTAGCTCAGGGTTGAACTGTGGAGTCCTTGGTGCTCTCTGAGCCTTGTTGTTTTCTTGCAGACGTTTCATTGCCAGGCTAGGCAACATCTTCAGTGCATAAAGGGAGTGGGACTTGCTCTCTGTTTATATACCATGGCTTGTCCTGCTTGTGTTGGTGGGGGTGTTGTTCTCCCCTTAGGAGTTCCTTGATTGGGCTGTTGTTTACTGCTTGGTTGATTGACTGAGTTAATAGTTCCTTGATTAGGGTATATTGTGCTGTTTGATTGTTCCTCTGGTGCTAATCCTGGTGCTAATCTTTGCATATCTGGGTGATGATTGCTGGCAAGGAGATGTTCTGGTCTTTTGGCTTTTCTATTGTCTCTTATGAATGGTATGTAAATGTTGTTTACCTCTATGTGTCTGTTGATGGCTGCTTTGTCTGAGTGCCAAGCTTCCAGGAATTTTCTAGCATTTTTGGATTTGGCTTGGTTTAAGATGCTCACAGTTTCCCAGTTGAAAGTATGGTTGATTCTGTCCATGTATTGTGAGATTAAGGAGTTTTCATTGTGTCTTCTGACTGCTAGTTGGTGTTCGTGGATGCACTCTGCTAGTCTTCTGCTCGTCTGTCCTACATAGTGGCTGCTACAGTCTTTACACTGTATGTTGTAGATAACTCCTGTTTTTTCTTCTTGGGCTACTGGGTCTTTTGGGTTACTTAAGATGTTCTGAAGGGTTTTGGTTGGTTTATGTGCTACAGTGATGCCATGTGGTTATAACAGTCTACTAGTAGTTTCTGAGATGTTTCTGATGTATGGCAGTGTAATCCTTTTCATAGCTTCTGTTGGTTTTGCTGTGGTGGGTTGAGTGGTCAGGCACTTTTTGATAAAGTTGTGTGGGTATCCATTTTGCTGGAAGATGCTATATAAGTGGTCTGTTTCCTTTTTCTGGTGTTCTGGGTTGCTGTAGTGTGTTTATGCTCATCTGAATAGTGTTCTTACACAGCTCCTCTTGTGGGTGGTTGGGTTATTGCTTTGGTAGTGGAGCACTTGGTTGGTGTGGGTAGATTTCCGGTAGACTTGTGTTTCTAGAATGCTCTCGTTTCCTCTACTGATGAGGATGTCCAAGAAGGGTAGTGTGTTGTTGTTTTCCTCTTCCCTTGTGAACTTTGTTCCTTTGAAGATGTTGTTGATTGTTTCATGTATTTCCTCCAGTTGTTCCTTTTTTATTATGATGAAGGTGTCATCTACATACCAGATCCATACTTTGGGTTGTATGCATGGGAGTGCTATCCTTTCTAGTCGTCGCATTACAATCTCTGCTATGAGTCCTGAGAGTGGTGATCCCATAGGTGTTCCTTAGATTTGTTGGTATATCTGTCCATCACACTGAAAGTAGGTGGTGAGGCAGAGGTTGATGAGGTCCATGATTCTGGGTATTTTGATCTTGGTGTATCTAGTTAGGTCCGGTGTGTTGCGTAGAACTGCTGCCATGGATTCCATTGCTAGTGCTGGGTCTATGGATGTAAAGAGTGCAGTGACATCAAATGACACCATAATTTCATCTTCATCTAATAATATCCTATACTTTGAGCCAAGAAGCTCCAAAGAGATCCCTGATATTTACCAAATATCACCACCGCAGAAGGGTCACTGGTGCAAAAAAAAAATAAATAAATAAAAGAAGGAGAAACAGGAAATCAGCAAATGAAAAAGGGTGTTGTGCACCTCAGACTAAAGAGGAAGAGAAAAGTTTGGGTTCTCAAGGCATACTTTAAAATGGCATTTTTGTTTGCAGACTACAGCAATCACATTAGAGATCAGTCTTGGTCGTTTATTGGAGCTCTTTTTATTTTATTTATCTGCAACTGCTTTAGTGGGGAAGAGCTGCCTGTTACAGTTTTCAAATCCTTCCCCTTGTGCTCTTCCCCCCCCCCATTCCATCCCCCAGCTGGGCTTGGAGATGTATACCTCCAAACCCATGCTCCACAGTTTCTGGACTGTATTCTTCCCATCACTTGCCGGCAGTGTTGTACCTCCAATCCAAATTGAAGCACCCTGGTTTGGAACAGATGAACTCTGCCTTTAAATCTTGTGCAACAGCAAAGTAGGCCTGTTGGTGGGACTCAGCCACAGCAAACTACACCAGACATAAAATTGGCCGGAAGTATATAAAAAATAAAGTATTTTCCAGAGGAGCTGCCGGGAGGCTCAGCTTCTCACACTGCCAACTGAACCAGAATCCAAACTATACTAAAGCTCATCTCAAGATCTAAGGTCACAACTACCCCATAGGCTTTGCTGGATGGCATCCTATATCCCATATAATATAATATAATATCCCATATAATAGCCACCAAGAAACCATACGGTAGTAGTAAGTTTATTGTTGTAACCACAGGTCATAACATATAGTGTGCCATAAAATACAATAAAATAACAGTAAGATTGTAGTAAGATTGTATAATAAAGCAGTAAAAGTGTATTAGACGTAAAAGGTAGGTAAAGGTAAAGGTACCCCCCGCACATTTGTGCAGTCGTGTCCGACTCTAGGGGCCGGTGCTCATCTCCGTTTGTTAGCCAAAGAGCCAGCGTTGTCCGAAGACGCTTCCACGGTCATGTGGCCGCATGACACGCGTGGAACGCTGTTACCTACCCACCGAAGTGGTACCTATTTATCCACTTGCATTTGCATGCTTTCGAATTGCTAGGTTGGCAAGAGCTGGGGCTAGTGCAGGAGCTCACTCTGCACGCAGGGCTAGGGATTCGAACCTCCGAACTTGCAATCTTCCGATCAACAAGCCTGGCGTCTTACCCGCTGAGTAAAAGGGTTACGGCAAAATTAAGCCAAAGCTACAACTAAGAACTTAAGTATTTCTTTCTAAGTTTGAAGTCACCAGGATTCAAACTAGACTCAAGGGAGTCTTTACCTGACCCTCTTCTAGGTTCTGTAGGTAAATTTTATTTCTTGACTACCCAGATTATATCCTGGTCTAGTTCAACTAACTCTGGGCAGTTCCCATCAAATCATAATAGCCTAAAAATGCAAAGTAGAAAAACAGTGCACAGAACTAAAAGTGGTCACCCGAAAAACACTTGGAGCCCCAAGTGTGCAATGGAAAAGGGTGGTCTTCATGGTCTCCTGGAATGCTGAGAGTGCTCTTCAAAGGAGATGGAGCCACCACCAAAATGGCCTGCTTTCAGATCCCCATACCCTCCTGAGTCCAGTCAGGATTTCCAGATAAATAATCTGATGGAAATAGAGCCAGCTCTCCAAGAAGGGAGCAAACATAGGAGAAAAGGATAGAGGAAGGAGAATTGGAGATGAAAAGTACAAGCAGTTGGAACCATCAGTTCAGTTTCAAGATTTTGTATTTACCCCAGACCAGTATCTAAGACCTCTTAGAGGATTTTATTGTAGAGAGCAGAGGGAATGGCCTGGAAGCACAGGAGGAAGAGCCACCACCATTGCGATGAACAGAGCCTGGGCCAAGAAAGTAACATGAGTAGGCTGACCATATTTCCTTGAGACAAAAACGGGACATTGGGATGGCAAAACGGGATGGGGTCTTATGTAATATTCCATATTCATGAAAAAGACAGGGGTCCCCACCCGCTGGTCCACGCGATTGGCTCCTGCCTGCAAACCCCGCCCCCAGTCCGTGCGATTGGCTCCCGCCTGCAAACTCCACCCCCAGTCCACACGATTGGCTCCCGCCTGCAAACCCCGCCCCCCCGGTCAACACAATTGGCTCCCGCCTGCAAACCCTGCCCCCGGTCCCTTCTTTGCCGTGCGCTGATAGGCAGGAGGGCTTCCTCTTCTGGGCTGCCTCCAATCGGCAGCTCCGGCTCGGATCCTCCATCCACGCCATTCCCACCGGGTTTAAAAAACGGGACAAAATTGAGATTTTTATCAAAACGACGGGACGGTTGAAAAATGCTTTAAAAACGGGACTGTCCCGTTCAAAACGAGACGTATGGTCAGCCTAAACATGAGAAAATGTCTCAGACAAGCCTCTCCCTAGTTCACATGAAGATAAAGGGAGGGAGTGGGAAGCGTATTCAGACTTGCAAGATTCTGTTACTATAGCTTTACAGTAAAAGTAATACCGACCTACATGGCATTGCTTTCCTTGTCTGGTTACCTTGAAGGGCTGACATCCATGTAGCTTCCTTGACCTGGTCCTCTGCATTGGGCTTGACATAAATCTTGGGAACTGTCAAAAGAATTTCCCATGCTCTTTCAAAATGAGTTCCTTAAATAGACTGACCATATTTCCTTGAGATGAAAACAGGATGGGAGTGGTTGCCTCCTCCTGTCGGGGGGTGAGGGGGCGGGGCAGGTGGCATGGTGGGCGGAACCGATTCCCCTTCCGGGTTCCCTCCAATCAGCTGCTCCATCCCCACCCATCATGCTGCCTGGCCCACCGATCCTGCGCACTGATAGGTGGAGGTGACTCCCCCCTGCCCCCCAACCAGCTGCTCTGCCCCTGCCCACCACACTGCCTGGCCCACCACTCCTGCGTGCTGATAGGCGGAGGCGACTCCCCCCGCGCCCCCAACCAGCAGCTTCGCCCACTGCGCCACCCGGCCCGCCTCCCGCACGCACCGACAAGCGGAGGCAACCCCTCCCGCCCGCCCAACCAGCCGCGCTGTCTCCGCCCATTCCTCTTGTCCCGTTTTTTTTTGCCTCTGCCTGTCGGCGCATGGGGGGGCAAGCCCGGCGGCATGGTGGGTGGAGGCAGAGCAGCTGATTGGGGGCGGGGGGAGTCACATCCGCCTATCAGCATGCAGGAGGGGTGGGGTGGGCAGAGCGATGGGCAGGGGCGGAGCAGCTGATTGGAGGGAACCCAGAAGGGGAATCGCCCCTGCCTGTTGCACTGCTTGGTCCGCCTCTCCCACCTCCTTTCCTGTGCGCTGGTGGGCGGGGCGATTCCTCCTCTGGGTTCCCTCCAGGTTTAAAAAACAGGACAAAATTGAGATCTTTAGTATAATGACGGGACGCTCCAGAAATGGTGAAAAAACGGGACAGTCCCATTCAAAACAGGACGTATGGTCAGCCTATCCTTAAAGCAGAGTTTCTTTGAATGTTTTGAAAACTTCTCCTTGGGTTTCTTGTCAGCTGGGCCAAGTTGTTTATGAGATAACCTACTAGCAGATTCACCATCTATCTCTTAATGATTTCTGTCTCTGCTTCCTTCCATCTGTTCCGAGCTTCCCCACAATCTCTTGCAGGTGGATGGTTATGGTTTTTAGTGTTATGTATTAGTGTTATTGATTTCATTTGGTTATATTATAAACCATTGGGAGTTTTTTGGGAGAGCAATAATGTACAAAAACTAATGAGCAAGTAAATATCAAGGGGCTGGGTAAAACATACATGCAGTTATTTTTTAAAAAAAATACGAGTGGAAATAGAAAAAGCTTAAGCCAAGACTGCTTCAGCTCAATTGTATTTTATCTATTTCCTAAGAACAAAAAAAAAGAAAGAAGAAGAAGAAGAAAAGAACAATGAGGGGGCGTGGTGGCCCAGCGGGTAAGACACCAGGCTTGTCGATCGGAAGATCGCAAGTTCAGAGATTCGAATCCCTAGTCCCGCGTGACGGAGTGAGCTCCCACACTCGCCCCAGCTCTTGCCATCCTAGCAATTCGAAAGCATGCAAATGCAAGTAGATGAATAGGTACCACTTTGGTGGGTAGGTAACAGCGTTCCGCACGTGACATGCAGCCACATGACCGTGGAAGCGTCTTCGGACATCGCTGGCTCTTCGGCTAAGGAATGGAGATGAGAACCGCCCCCTAGAGTCGCACACGACTGCACAAATGTGCGGGGGGAACCTTTACCTTAAGAACAATGAAAATTACATTTGCACATTTAATTGCCTGAAAGTTGTAGTTATTCATCTTATCAAAGGGGAGCTATGAACTCACATGAATTGGGAGTTTCAATATTAAAATGTGCAAACAGATTTTTCTTATAAATATTTTGCAACCAACTCTGAGCTGTTTTCTCTAGTTTTTTTTACATATCCTAAGAACTTTGCCCTAACGCAGCTAGAAACATTCCAGTTCATATCAGTTTGCATTTATTTCCTCTGAATTCCATCAATCATATTTTACTACAGTTTGAAGATGCTCTTCTGGAATGCAAATTTTCTACATGCCTTAAAACCTTGCTGTCATTTAAGACATGACATTGAACCAATTACTTCTGTTTCTAGATTCTTTATGAATAAAATTTGCCCCTTTTTGTCTCTGTACTAGTCTGTACTGAGAGCTCAGAGAAGGCAAAAAGAATTTTATAATTCCTGCTACCCTGGGTTGTTAACAAAATACTAATTTTTTGCCGTCATTAAAACCCCTGTGACACTGTAAGCTTCTTCTTTTTACCCCGTATTTATCAGTCTGTTTGCATGGAAGAAAAGTATTATTTAATTGTTAATGAACTCAGTATTTGTTAAGTCAATTATTAATTTTACTTTAAAATATTGTACACAAGTGCAGCATTTAGCGATTTTATTTTTCATGTAGTTTCATACAGCTTGGTTTCTCGTCCCTTGGTATTATTTATTCCGGAGCTTTCCAAACTTTTCATGTTGGTGACACACTTTTTAGACATGCATCATTTCGCAACACACTCTTACAGCAGGGCACAAGGCAGGAACTAGGACCTGCGTGGAATCCTGGCAAGGCAGGTTTGGAGGCAGCCAGGCACAAGGCAGGAACTAGGACCTGCGCGGAATCCTGGCAAGGCAGGTTTGTAGGCAGCAAGGCACAAGGCAGGCACTAGAACCTGCATGGAAGCCAGGAGGCGGCAGCAGCCGCGACACACCCAGACACTGCAGCCGACACACCAACGTGTCCCGACACACAGTTTGGAAAGCTCTGATTTATTCCTTGCTGTGTGATTGTTAGCAACCTTGGGCTTGCATTTGGAAGGAAAAATAAGGTGCTGTTGCATAAAATAAATAAGCATCAAATCCCACTTCAGATCTTTGTGCCATTCCACAGTTATATCTTTCATTCATCATCCTTTCTTCCATAATGTTTAATCAGTAAGCAGTAGCAAATTACTTTTGGATTTTGCTTGAAACAAGCTTTTGTTTAAACACCAAGATGCCGCCCATATTAGAAATAAGCTTCCAGTTAAGCTTTATTCTCATCCAGAACACATTTTTAATTATTTTTTTTGATAGAGGAAAATGATCTTTTTCTTAGGCTAGAACTGCTGTTACAGTAATACACCAAGATCACAAAAAAAAAAAAACCTGACCGGTCTAATATTACCATCCATATGATTAAAAAACTGGTAAGAATTCAGCAGTGATATTAAGACATGGTCATTTTCTTGCACTGAATGCCTCAAATAGATTCTAAAAGGCACAAGGAAAAGGGCATTGCTCTAAAACGCAATATATACTCCTGGGAAAGTAGGTTTGCCTGAAGGAATTCAGTTAATTACTGTTCATTATGGAGAATAGAGAGAAAACCCAGGCAGTTCTGCTGTTCATGTACTTTACACTCAGCGGACTTCCAGAGAGTAAGGGAAAATAAACAGCAATGTACTAGAGAGGCAGAAAATTTAACCAGCTAAGAATCCATTTTTTTAAAAAAAAAAATCTAATTGCTCATCTGGAATTGTCCTAATGCATGCTTTCAAGCTCACAAGAAAAAGTGCAACTTTTATAGAGCAAAAATAACAATATTGGAATGTTTCCAATCAAATCCAGCCTAAATCGATCAATTGTCTTAAACATCTCAAAAATTCCCATCAGCTTTGGTTGGCAGTGACCACCTTGGTGGAATTAGTATATAATTAATATACAGGTGTCACCGTGAAATGAATTTCCCTTGAATAATCAGTTACCTTTTCATTTCATTAACTAATTAAAGAATTGGAACCTAAAGCCTCAGCAGAGGTGCTATTTGATATATTAAAAGAAATTGGAAAGAGCTTACAAATGTATAAATGAAAGCAACTGCTCACAGTTGGAAGGAATGACCATCCTTTCATATTCTCTTTTTCACTTTCCATTATGCTCAAACAGGGCAACTAAAGAGCCACTAAAATAATTATGTTTTAGCTCTGAACTCTACTGATGAAAATGGGTTCTAACTTTCATTGTTCCGTACCATCCAACTCCAAGTAGAATTGGTATTGGTACCAAGGTTCCAATAAAGGACACCATGGCACTCATCAAACAGATCTTCCCAAAAGACATCACGGCGCTATTCCAACATTGCCTGACAACCAGCTACTTTCAATGGGATAAGGGTTTCTATGAACAAACAGATGGAGTCACCATGGGAAGCCCCCTTAGCCCGGTTATAGCGAACTTCTACATGGAACATTTCGAAAAACAGGCTTTAGAATCAGCACCCCTCACACCAACAGTCTGGTACCGGTTCGTGGACGACACCTTCACCATTTGGAGTCATGGGGAAGAAGAATTAGAGAAATTCCTGAGCCACCTCAACAGCATCCACCCGAATATACAATTCACCATGGAAAAAGAAATGGAAGGCAAACTACCATTTTTAGATGTCATGATCATACGCAAACCGGACCTGCAATTAGGACACAAAATCTACAGAAAACCCACCCACACAGACCAGTATCTACACAAAAATTCCAATCACCACCCACGACAAAAAAGAGGCATCATCAAAACACTAGTGGATTGCGCAATTCAGAACTGTGAAGCTCAATTTTTCAATTCTGAACTCAACCATTTGGATTGGTCCCTACAGGCGAATGGCTACTCCAAGAATGAAATCAGGAGAGCTATCAAACCGAAAAAACAGCACTCAACTGAAGAAAAACAGCCCCCCACAAGCAAAATATTTCTGCCCTACATTACAGGAGTCACGGACCGCATGGAAAAACTAATGAAAAAACATAACCTTCAAACAGTCTTCAAACCCACCAGAAAAATACAACAAATGTTAAAATCAGCAAAATAAAAAAGGGACCCCCTCACCGCTGCAGGAGTTTATGGCATACCCTGCAGCTGTGGACAAGTATACATTGGGACCACAAAACGCAGCATCCACACCAGGATAAAAGAACATGAAAGACACTGCAGACTACAGCAACCTGAAAAATCTGCAATAGCTGAACATGCTCTCAAACAAACTGGTCACCAAATCTTATTTGAAAACACAGGAATATTGGACAACACCAATAGCCACTATGTTAGACTATGCAGGGAAGCCATTGAAATACATAAACACCAACACAGTTTCAATAAAAAAGAAGAAAGCCTAAAGATCAGCAAAACCTGGCTGCCAGTCCTGAAAAACACAGCTTGCAAAAGGTCAACGAACTCTACTCAACCACAGAAATATACAAACAACTCACAAAATAGATGTGCTAATCCCACACATGACAGCACCACACCCCCTAATCACCACAAAAAACCCTCTCCCAATCTCTTGTAAATGACCCACAGAAGACACACACCCTCTCAGCAGCTATAAACACCAGCAGGAACACACACCCTCCACTTGGGCACAGAGAGAATCTTCTAGCTGTGCTCCTGTCCTCTGAAGATGCCAGCCACAGCTACTGGCGAAACGTTAGGAACCAAAACTGCCAGAACGCAGCCACACAGCCCGGAAAACCCACAACAACCATCGGATTCCGGCCGTGAAAGCCTTTGACTATACATAGAATTGGTACCCTTGACTGTTACCTAATTACAATAATGGTCTATATGATAGAAAGTATACTTACTGCATTCCTTTGTATGTTTTCATATTTGCATTTTTTTAAAGTTAAAAATCCCTTTGGTTAATTTTTATGTTCATTGGTAGCAGACAGCGTACCTGCTCAGTTAGCAAATAGGCTCAATGGATTTGGCATGCTTTTTTTTTAACTGAGGCTAATGCTGCTCTTCTTAAAACTTTCATGCATAGAACATTATATCACAATAGCAAAAAAAATTTTTAAAAAGGGGGGGAGAGAACAGCTACTGCCCAGGCTCTACAATCAGAAAACAAAACCCTTCTGAAAGTTCATGAATAAGACAAAAGAATGAACAAAAGCTTAGTATTTATTTATTTATTTATTTATTTATTTTATTTTATTTGTCATATTTCTTTACTGCCCATCTCGTATTTATTATTTATTTATTATTATTATTTCTAACTTATATCACCGCCCATCTCCCCCCACAAGGGGACTCTGGGCGGTTTACAATCAAGTCAGCAATTAAAACATATAAAATACTTTATACAATCATTAAAAATATAAAAATATAAAAATATAAAATCCAAGAGGCTGTATATGATGTTTACGAACCAAACTTTACGGTGCGAGCCATCCCCAGGAACTATTACGTATTTTACAGGAAGTATTACGACGACTCTGGACGGTTTACAAACAATTAAAGATAAAAGAATAAAATATCATTAAAACAATACAATATAAATATAAATATGACGGCCGACAGAAAGCTCTGGCGTGGGCTGGTCCATGAAGTCACGAAGAGTCGGAAACGACTGAACGAATAAACAACAAATATATAAATATAAAAGTGTAAAATATAAAATATAAAATTCAAGATGGCGAATAACGATCTTATCATTGGCCCCATCAAGGTGCCAACCACCCCCATGATTGGCTATCTCCCCTCCCTTCGGCAAAAACAGATTTATTCTAGATTCTTGGCATTTTTTGCACCAAGGAAACTCAACATCAACACCCCCTCCCCAAAGCTCAACAAATAGCTGACAGCAATGCAGAAGACTTTGCACTTTTAAATGTACCCAGAACATTTGACACAGAATATCCACACAGCCTAAATTTCAACAAACCAGCTCAAACCAAAATAGAGTCTTTTTATTTTTCAATGAAGTCTGAAGCTCAATATTTACCACCAGTCTCTGCATTCACAATCTTAACAGAATGAGCAGCATTCGTGGATAAGGAATGGTAACATACACACATCTTTATATTTCCATCCCTACATTCCTGCATTCACCTGCTTTCTTAACAAAACCATGTGTTCTAGTTTATTCATTTAGATTATATATATGGCTGCCCATCTCACAACAGCAACTCTGCAAAGTAAAGCACAATGCAACACCAACTCAACCCACCCATTCATATGAACCCTTATTTCTCTATAGGAAAAACAGCTTCTTCTCTTTGGCCATGTACTGTTTTCCCTTCAACACCCCGCTCCCCCATTGTTCCATGCCATCTAGATCAATAGCAGGAAGGATGCATTTGGTCCCTGCTGTTACACTGGCTGGGCTGAACAAAAGTTTGGGGGGAAAAAACCATCCCAGCACACCCATGTAGCCCAATAGTCCAATCACCAGTGTTTCTCAACCTTGGCAGCTTGAAGATGTGTGGACTTCAACTCCCAGAATTCCCCAGGCAGCACGGCTGGCTGGGGAATTCTGGGAGTTGAAGTCCACACATCTTCAAGCTGCCAAGGTTGAGAAACACTGCAACACTGCTTGGAACAAGTCAGACCATTTGAATCAGTGCAATTCGAAAGAACCACATTTTATTCCAAGTTCACAGTAGGCTTGATTCTGACTACAAAACCAAACTCCAGGAACATGCAAAGTTTGTTTCAAGCTCAGAAGACCACAAACATTTGCTTCTGGTTGTGCTCTTAGCCATCACACAATACCAGCTGAAAAGCAGGGCTGGTACGTAGTAAGTATTAAGAAGTTTCACTTCCCCAGGACCCTTGTGATTTATTTCTGCTTTTCTTGAGCTTTACGTTTTTGCACATCCCTCAGGTCAAGTTCTTTTGCTGAAGCCATTAAAAAGTTCCAGGGTGGCTTTCTATCTGTATTGTCCAAGGCATCACTATGTACTCAGGATGAGCTGTATGCCCTCAACTCTGGCAATTGCATTTCCAAACACATTGCTCCTAGGAATGTGGACCTTTTATCCTAGCACTTGTCTTCTTTAAGAAAACCAGAAAAACTCATATTTTTAATAAAAGACACCGTTTGGCAGGCAGATAAATCATTATTGTCACTGTTGTGGTAGCATAAAAATTGTAAAATTAACCATGATTGTTCCTATCAAATTAAATGACTGGACTAATCTATAATTTAAAAATTACTTCACTTACTGAAAAGACTATAATTACACTACAGGGAGCAAGTTAAATGATATTTTTAAGCATTTCTTGCCTTAACTGCCACAAGAGTAAGAAAATATTAAGTCTTTTACCTAACAATGCTTGACCTTGATGTTTGAAGAGATATTTTTGATTAGCTCAGATTTTTACTAAAGGGTGAGTTTTGGGAATGTTGGAATGGAGAGCATTTAAGCAGCTGCAGCACCGTCTCATCATGGAAAAAAGAAAAAATCAAAGTTGGTCCTGGTTAGTACTTGGATAAGACACACCAGGACATCCCAATGCTATAGGCTATAGGCTAGACTGGGAAGTTAAAAAAAACACCTAGCAAACCAGATTTCTACTATTGTCAAGAAACTTGCATGGCATGTCTAGAGCAGTGTTTCTCAACCTTGGCAACTTGAAGAGGTGTGGACTTCGACTCCCAGAATTCCCCAGCCAGAGCCAGCATGATTCAAGTGGTCTGACGTGTTCCAAGTACTGGTGCAGGGTTTCTAATCCTTGGCAACTTGAAGCGGTATGGATTTCATCTCCCAGAATTCCCCAGCCAGCATGCTGGCAGGGGAATTCTGGGAGTTGAGGTCCACACCTCTTCAAGTCACCAAGGTTTAGAAACACTGGTCTAGACATTAAGCTTAACTCAAGGGAGGCTTTATTTAATCATTCAGTGCACACTAGTGAATTTGTCCCACTTTCTAAATTTATAGAACGTTCTGGCCCTCTGCAAGACAGAGCAAACAATGAGCCATACTATAATAAAAGTATACCCCACACTTTCTTCTGGCTATGCTCTCAGCCATCACACAATGCCAGCTGCGAAGCAGTGTTGGTTTATGGCAGGGGTGGGGAACCTTTTTTCTGCCAAGGGCCATTTGGATATTTATAACCGGGAACTGGAGGGGTGGGGGGCGGGGTTTCTGGGATTTCCGCAGACCGGGGGCCGGAGTTTGCGGGCAGGAGCCAATCACAAGCACTGGGGGGCGGGGTTTGTGGGCAGGAGCCAACCGCATGGAAGGGGCGGGGTTTGCGGGCCTGACGTTGCCCACCCCTGGTTTGTGGTAAATAGGGAGGAAGTCCTTCTGAGTTATTTCTCCCTCTGAAGTTGTGGTGTCTGCTTCACTTGTGCTTTGTTTTCATTGGCAGCAGGAGGAGAAAAGATGGGAGCAGGAGGAGAAGGAGACTCAAATTAAATGAAGACTGCACCAGTAAATTTCACTTTAGTTGCAGTGCAGATAGGAAAAACAAGATTTTTTTTCACGAAGTAGCAAAAGCTAGAGGCCTTGATTGACTGACAGGTAGTGATGCTGACAATATGCACTGACAGAGAACTCAGTACAGATTTTGACAAGCTTCCTACTTATTTTTATTATGACTAAGATACCCTCACTCCGAGATTCTTGCTTCACTTGTATTTGGAAAAGTGAGATGGATTTTGAGTGTAGGCCCTGCTTTTATGCTGCTTGGCCAATATTCATCAGGCCAGCAAAGCCGGGAGCTGCTTCAGGAAATGTCCCGTAGATCAGTGGCCCGCAGCCTGTCCCGCCTGCAAACCCCACCCCCCGGTGTGCGTGATTACCCCGCCCCGGTGCGCATGATTGGCTCCCGCCTGCAAACCCTGCCCCCCGGTGCGCACAATTGGCTCCTGCCTGCAAACCCCGCCCCCGTGCGGGCGATTGGCTCCCGCCTGCAAACCCTACCCCCTGGTGCGCACGACTGGCTCCCGCCTGCAAACCCCACCCCCCCGTGCACGTGATTGGCTCCCACCTGCAAACCCTGCCCCCCCGGTGCGTGTGATTGGCTCCCGCCTGCAAACACCGCCCCCCCCGTGTGCGCGATTGGCTCCTGCCTGCAAACCCCACCCCTCCCGATCCATGGGAAAATTTTCTTCCACAACCGGTCCCTTGTGCCAAAAAGGTTGGGGACCACTGCCTTAAATGACATCCTTCCTTTCCATGTTCAAGCAACTCATGTGGCTACTGTGTGATAAATGTTGTACAGCAGGGGCAGCCACTGGGAAGGGAGAATCCAAAAAGTCAAGATGGCATCTGCAACTGCACAATCAAAACTCTGCCCATTTTTACAGGTTGTACCTGCATTAAAAAAGGGGGCAGGTTTTTTTATTTATTTAAGATTGGTGGACACAAAAAAAGAAAACTTAATTAAACCATAATACTACATCCTCCTATTATAATTTGGATATTCTACATAGTTGATCAGTTCCACTTAGGCCAATCTACCTTTCCATAATTTCAGATGAAATAAGGAATTCGGGGCAGGTCTAAAATCCTTTAGAACTTAATCTCCACATTTAAGTTTTTCTTAAGGATTTCAGTCTTACCCAAGTTCATTCCTCTAACACTACACTATCTTTTAGGACAGGCTGGCACAATTTAGGCTTTTTTTTTTTGTGCCTTCGAGACAATCTTGACTCCTGGCGGCTGCCTGGACTAGTCCCTGCAGTTTTCTTGGCAAGATTTCAGAAGTGGCTTGCCATTTCCTTCTTCCTAGAGCTGAGAAACAAGGGACTGGCCCAAGGTCACCCAGCCGGCTTTCATGCCTAAGGCGGGACTAGAACTCTCAGTCTCCTGGTTTGCCATTGGCTCCTTCCTAGGGCTGAGAGAGAGGGACTGGCCCAAGGTCACCCAGCCGGCTTTCATGCCTAAGGCGGGACTAGAACTCTCAGTCTCCTGGTTTGCCATTGGCTCCTTCCTAGGGCTGAGAGAGAGGGACTGGCCCAAGGTCACCCAGCCGGCTTTCATGCCTAAGGCGGGACTAGAACTCTCAGTCTCCTGGTTTGCCATTGGCTCCTTCCTAGGGCTGAGAGAGAGGGACTGGCCCAAAGTCACCCAGCTGGCTTTCATGCCTAAGGCGGGACTAGAACTCTCAGTCTCCTGGTTTGCCATTGCCTCTTTCCTAGGGCTGAGAGAGAGGGACTGGCCCAAGGTCACCCAGCTGTCTTTGTGCCTAAGGCGGGACTGGAAATCACAGTCTCCCAGTTTCTAGTCTGATACCTTAATCACTAGACCAAACTGGCTCTCTTTTAAAGCATTAGGGCATCAAATAATATAAAGCAGGGGTCCCCAACCTTTTTGGCGCCAGGGACTGGTTTCAAAAGACGATTTTTCCGCGGACTGGGCGGGCAGGGTTTCCGGGATTTCTGCAGACCGGGGGGTGGGGTTTGTGGGTGGGAGCCAATCCTGCAGAAGGGGGCAGGGTTTGTGGGTAGGAGCCCCGCAGCCCAGTTCCTAACAGGCCGCGGTCCACTAGTGGGGTGCGGCCCACAGGTTGTGGACCCCTGAGATAAAGTGTTAAGAAAACACCTCTATTTAAGAGATATTTCGGAGCCAATAGAGAAAGAAAAGAAAGATCCTTAAAGAAAGCAGTACAAGCAGGAAAGCTGAAGGGAGTTAACTTGATTCCTTCTGCCTTCCTTGATTGATGGCAAAGAGTCTATCAGACATTCAGATCCCCCATAAGAAAATAACCGACAAGAACATCTCCCATCAGAGGCCCATCGCCCTGCAAGGGCCATATACTTGGCAGCTGTCAAGCCTGATCAAAGAAGCAAGATTCATACAGACTTTCTTTAATGCCAAGAATTAAAGCAGTGTTTCTGAACCTCAGCAGCTGGCTGGGGAATTCTGAAAGTTGAAGTCCACACATCTTAAAGTTGCTGAGGTTCAGAAACACTGAATTAAGGGTTACAGTAGAGAAACGGGGCCAGAGGTAGTAACCCTCCAGCTCTCCTTTACTAATGAATTCATTAAGGTGGGGTCTCTTTGAAACTTTCGAATCTCTTCTTCCCAGAACATTTGCATGGCAGACTTAGAGTGTGTTGATTTGAGAAGCCTATAAGGGGATCTCCCATCTGCTGATTGCTTGGGCTTAGAGATACCCCAGCTTCTTTCTCAACCTCAGCACAAGCTCTTATAGCTGTTCTGTACTTCTTCCATGATCTTTGAAAGGGGACAGGGTGTAAAATTAGAAGATAGCATGTGGTTTGCTTGCTTTGGCATCCACTTCCTTCAGATGGAATTGCCCAGCCCCAGAAGAATCTCGGGAAGAATTCCTCACCACCGCAAAATATGAGGCCACGAGCACGTGCTTCCTGCCAGTGACCGAAGCTTCCTCTGGAACTGAGATTAGCTCGGACGTTCTGGCTTTCCAGAAACGAGTTAAGGCAGAGGGCTTTTTTAATGAGTTGAGGAACGCTAAATGTTGAGTCGATGAAGGTTCTCAGTCATCCAGGTGGAACAGTCTGTAGCTTGAATCATGTCAACTGGATTTCTATTTTCTCAGTGGAAACGTTTCGCTCCTTATCCAAGAAGCTTCTTCAGTCTGAGCAAAGTTAGTAACGGAATCCTTAAATATGTTTCTAGGGTGGCTGTGTGACCTTGCACCTGGGGCTAGGTCATGGTTATTTGAGATGTTTATTTCTAAGTCCCTTTATCATCCAAAGGAGGATCGTTAAGATTACCATGCTGCTGTTGAGCTTGTGAAATGGTCTTAATCTTCCTAGGCACAGAAGACAAAGCAGGAAGGAAAATAGGGGAAAGATTGTGCCTGAGGCCCCCACCTCTATTCAAGGAACGATTTTCCAAGTTGGCATAAATGGACTCCTTGACCCCTCTCTCAAACCACCTATCTTCTCTGTCTAAAATGTGAACATTAATGTCCTCAAATGAGTGTCCTTTTTCCTTTAAATGAAGATAAACTGCTGACTCTGGTCCTGTGGTGTTACTTCTCCTGTGTTGGGCCATCCTCCTGTACAAAGGTTGTTTGGTTTCTCCAATGTAGAGTTCAGAGCACTCCTCACTGCACTGGATTGCATACACTACATTGCTTTTCTTGTGTTTTGGAGTTTGATCTTTGGGGTGTACAAGCCTCTGTCTCAGTGTGTTGGTGGGTTTGAAATCAAGGCCCAGGAAGTACAGGCCTTCACGGACCATATAAACACTATAGATGCCAACATTAGGTTCACCAGAGAAGACACCAAGGACAACAGACTGGCATTCCTAGACTGTGAAGTCCTCATTGGGACCGGTGGCAAGCTAGAAATAGGGATCTACAGGAAACCCACACACACAGATCAATATCTGATGTTTGACTCCCACCATCCACTGCAGCACAAACTAGGAGTCATCAGGACATTGTCACACAGAGCAGAAACCATCCCCACCTCCATGGATTCCAAAAAGAATGAAAATCAGCACCTGAAAACAGCTCTGAAGGCCTGTGGATATCCAAATTGGGCCTTCACTAAGTCTACCAGACCTAAAACAGCGACAGATAGGGCTGAGACTCAGAGTAAACGGAAGAACCTGGTCATTCCTTATATGGCTGGCGTGTCTGAAAAGATAAAACGGATATTTGGCAAACACCACATACCTGTATATTTCAAACCCACCAACACACTGAGACAGAGGCTTGTACATCCCAAAGATCAAACTCCAAAACACAAGAAAAGCAATGTAGTGTATGCAATCCAGTGCAGTGAGGAGTGCTCTGAACTCTACATTGGAGAAACCAAACAACCTTTGTACAGGAGGATGGCCCAACACAGGAGAAGTAACACCACAGGACCAGAGTCAGCAGTTTATCTTCATTTAAAGGAAAAAGGACACTCATTTGAGGACATTAATGTTCACATTTTAGACAGAGAAGATAGGTGGTTTGAGAGAGGGGTCAAGGAGTCCATTTATGCCAACTTGGAAAATCGTTCCTTGAATAGAGGTGGGGGCCTCAGGCACAATCTTTCCCCTATTTTCCTTCCTGCTTTGTCTTCTGTGCCTAGGAAGATTAAGACCATTTCACAAGCTCAACAGCAGCATGGTAATCTTAACGATCCTCCTTTGGATGATAAAGGGACTTAGAAATAAACATCTCAAATAACCATGACCTAGCCCCAGGTGCAAGGTCACACAGCCACCCTAGAAACATATTTAAGGATTTCGTTACTAACTTTGCTCAGACTGAAGAAGCTTCTTGGATAAGGAGTGAAACGTTTCCACTGAGAAAATAGAAATCCAGTTGACATGATTCAAGCTACAGGCTAAATGTTGAGATTACCCCAATGGTTGGTTTTAATTTTTGAATTGCATTGTTATTATGCCATGGAGGTTTCAAGTTTATGTTTCTAATTAGGCTCCCACATAGAATTAAGAGTCACATGATTTCAGCAGTTTAGAAAACAAATATATAAACATTCGGTCATGCAGAGAAGGCATGCTACGGACCCCATTGGCAAAGGAATTCCATCTAGCGGGGTCCAGGAGGCAAGCCTTCTCTGCGATAGCACCCGCATTGTGGAACATCTTTCCCCCAGAGCTGAGGCGGGCTTCCTCGCTCCCGGCCTTCCGGAACAATTTGAAGACCTGGTTCTGCCGCCTTGCCTGGGAGGGGAAAAGTAACAGTTCCTCCTGGGGGTGGCTGGCGCCGTAGTGCCCTCCCTATTATCTGAGATGTTAACATCCCTTGGATTTTATACTTATTTATTCTATTTATATTGTAGAATGTATTTTATTATGATGATTGGAATTTTATATTTATATGTTTTTAATTATTGATTTTACTGTAAATCGCCCAGAGTTCCCCATTGGGGGAGTTGGGCGGTGATATAAATTTAAATAATAAATAAAATAAAATAAATAAACAACTAAATAATGCCCGGGTAATTGGGGACTTCAAGCCACAGAATTTAAGGTGGTTAATTCATCTGATTAATTGAGTGATGCTGCTGTCCTAAAACACAGAGGTCATCCTGAGGCAGATATAAAAGTAGTATCTCCTCTGAGTCAAGCTCCACTCTGGGTAACTTCAGGGAGCTGGGCCATGTCCATTTCTCAGCAGCAATATGGAAGTGATTCACAAGTGACATATTCCAGTATAAGAATATGTACAATCTTGCTCACCGCTTTTATTTATTTATTTATTTATTTATTTGTTTGTTTGTTTATTTATTTATTTATTTATTTATTAAATTTCTCTACCGCCCAACTCGTGTATAACGACTCTGGGCAGCTTACAGATAATAAAAATAACAATTGCCGAAAACAATTCAATATAACTACAAATATAACTACATATAAATACAAATATAAAATACAAAATATAAAATATAATATAAAATTCAAGATGGGAGATGAGATCTTAGCCTTGGCACCCTCATGGTGTTAACCACCCCCATGAGCAGCTGTCCCCCCTCCCATCCCAGGCAAGGTGACATAACCAGGTCTTCACTCCCTTCTGGAAGGCCGGGAGAGTGGGGGCCTGTCTTACCCCCGGGGGTAGCTCGTTCCAAAGGGCGGGTGCCACAGCAGAGAAGGCCCTCCTCCCGGACCCTGCCAATCGGCAGTCCCTCATGGACAGGGTCCATAACATGCCCTCTCTGCCTGACCGGGTGGGATGGGTCGGTGTAACGGGGGTGAGGCAGTTCCTCAGCTAACCTGGACCCATGCCATGTAGGGCTTTAAAGGTGATAACCAACACCTTGAATTGGCTTTCCTTGCAGACCTACAGTACCCAAGCATAACATCACACTAGCAGGAACAGCTGAGATACCCCGACAGCCACACCCTCAGCTTTATTTGTCTGTAAATCCCTTTAAAAGAGAAGTTGAGTAAATCAAGCGGTTTAAATCCCTGATATAGTTTGGGCTCAGTAGCCATTTTTTCCTGTATTCTCAAAAATATGCATTTGTGGAAAGCATGGAAGCATTTGCACGCAATGGCTGATTCGGTTTCAAACCACCTGTCTGTCTTTATTATGTCTTCCATATATATTTTCCCTTTCCTTTCTTTCCTTCTTCCCCTTTGCCACAAATCTTCCATTAGCAGGGCCTGCAGCAGAAATCAAACTGTCTTTCGATTCCATTCATATTTCTTATCTGCACTAACAGCTGTTACCTGGAGGACCAGAAGGCAGCTCCTGTCCAAAAATACCTGCACAGACACCATTAGGTTTACCTTTCAAGAACTGTTAACTGTGGTTCTTTTAAAGAAAGAGAGCCAACAAGTAATGATCTAGAGAGCAATAACCAAAAATGTATCCCTTGAGCAAACCCAGTCTTGTAAACCTGGCCGTGCTGGGTTGGGCTCCACAGTCTTCCAGAAACTTCAGCAAATGGGAGCTTGGAAATGGTAAAAAGGTAAAGGTAAAGGTTCCCCCCGCACATTTGTGCAGTCGTGTCCGACTCTAGGGGCCGGTGCTCATCTCCGTTTGTTAGCCGAAGAGCCAGCATTGTCCGAAGACGCTTCCACGGTCATGTGGCCGGCATGACGCGCGCGGAACGCTGTTACCTACCCACCGAAGTGGTACCTATTCATCTACTTGCATTTGCATTATAGAATTATATTATAGAAAAAAATGAAAATCATGATGTAACCATAGAGTAAAGAGGTAAATTTATATTTATACTTATAACTGCTGTAAAGAAAATCGGAAGCTACTTCTTTATACTTTCTTTTCTTTTCTTTTTTCTTTTCTTTTCTTTTGGCTTTGTTCCTTCTTTTTCCTCTCTTTTCTTTTCTTCTTTCTTTCTTCTATATATTCATTTATGTTAGTTTTTAATCTTTCGTTATAAAAACTTTAATAAAGAAATGTCAACTGAGGTAAAGCAGAGACTGGGAGTCTCATATCACAGGAAAATATTTTTAAAAAATCCACTTATGTCTGCTGCAGCAGCAACCAAACGCTAAACTGAGGTCCTTCAGCATCCAAGTGTTTATCAAAAGTGCAAGCTGAGTGGAAAAAAAATATATGGAGGGAATATGAAAAAGAGGATTCACTTTTATCTCATATGCCAAACCCATCCAACAATTCCCACATCCTCAAGAGACCCTGGGGAGAATCACAGATGAGAAATTGGAAAAAATAGGGGCTCCTGATCTCCCCCATACAGGGGTATCAGCAGGGTATGGTCAAAAACGTCAAGATGGTGACCACAGTGTTGGTTTTTATATCGCTGCTGCTATCTTGATGTTTTTTACCATACCCTGTGGAGATCCCTGGATTTGTTTTATAAAAGTAGCTGGAAAATATGAGGAAAAAGGGAAAAGTTGGGAAAAACAAAAATGAATATTTATCAAATGGTAGAGGGAGGGAGGGAGGGAGGGAGGAAGGAAGGAAATTGTCCTCCCAGACCAGAATGCAGGTAAAATTTATCAATAAATAAAAGGGAAGACAGGAAGAACTGAAATAAAAGAGCAAAAACAGCCATTCCCATCAATAATACAGCTCTCTCAGATGATGTTTAACTGCTCATCCAGCTTTTATTTCCCCTTTTTTAATTATTTGTATCTTAATTTCTTTAGGGATGGGGGTTCAATAAATAAAATAGTTTTATCTCATCCTAGACTTTTTACCTCTGCTTTTGAATGGGCCAGCTCTGTTCTATAGAACAGGCCAAATCTACAAAATCATTTCCTTTTAATAGCTCAGTCTTAACTCATTTCATCTTTAATTTATTGCCTTTCATCCCACTTGCTACAACCTGGATATACTGGAGGCTAGAATCAGATGAAGCAGGTCCAAGAAACTGACTGTTATGAAGAACATCATGATTGATAATCTTGAAAACTACCAAAGGATCCTGGAGGTGAGTGGGTAAAAAGTCATACTGGTAAAATCTGGAAAATCAATTTCTCCAGGAATGTGGAAAGAATAGGGAATGGCCTTGAAGGACAGGAGGAAGAGCTGCTACCAAGGCAATGGTCAGAGAAGAGGGGCTTGAGCCCAGGCCAAGAAAGTAACATGAGAAAACTTCTCAGATAAGCCCTTCCCTAGTTCACACGAAGATAAAGGGAGGGAGACTTGCAAGATTCTGTTACTAGAGCAGTTACAATAAAAATAGTCCTGACCTATATGGCACTGGTTTCTTAGTCTGGTCTACCTTGTTGGGCTGACAAGGAGTGCCTGGGTATGAAGAATCACTTCGGCACATTTTGAGGGGTTCAGAGACAGCTTTGCACAGGAACATAAAATCAACATACTTTGGTTTTATTCAGACTTCAATCAATCATATCCTCCAAGGTTAAGGACGAGCAAAGAGATGAAAAGCTACATGCTCCACCCTGCATCTTGTCAAGACACTCGGATCACAAAGTCTAAAACACTGGTGAGTAGCATGGACTTACAAACAAAACTGGGCCTCACCATTTTATATGCAAAATACTAGCAAAGAGGCTACAACAGGGAGTTGAAGAATGAAAATCAGACCAAGAGATTAAATAGAGTGAATCTCATACTATTGGATGTTCACTTCTATAGGCTATATACGGTTACCTGGATGTCCATCTCTTGGAAAACTGGATGGATTTGCTCAGGATCTGACTTTAACTCATACGGATGGGACTTGTCCATTTACTATCTCATTAGTAAATCAGGAGTTCAAGCGATTATCGGGGCACTGTTGTCACTAATCCTATTTGTCTAGAGATGACACAAAGCTACATGTGCACCCCACATGTCTCCTTATCTTACATTCTAGAGCAGTGTTTCTCAACCTCAGCAACTTGAAGATGTGTGGACTTCAACTCCCAGTATTCCATGCTGGCTGGGGAATTCTGGGAGTTGAAGTCCACACATCTTCAAGTTGCTGGGGTTGAGAAACACTGTTCTAGAGCTTAAATGACAGACAAAACCGCCACCCAATTGCAGCAGGAGGCTTAATGCCACATCATATTTCCCACAATGCCTTTTGTAAAGATGCTTCTGAAACCCTATAGATGGTCAGAGAGTTCCCTAGAGAAAATAGGGGTGCTGCAGCTGTTTCTGACTCGTTTGGGTTATGTCGGGTTGCTGAAGACTGAATCGGATTCAAAATGCTGTTTTTTAAAAGTTGGTGATAGAAAGCAAGTCAGACGCCCTTGCTATTTAAAGGAATTTCCATGAAAATGCTGAAATAAAAATGGATGAGTATCATTGGTATACTGAAGAAAACAATACAATATGCTATGAAACAAGAAGGGAGGGGTGTTCACAGATGGGAAAGAAGTAAAATGGTCCAGATCCAGCTACAATCAGGCAATCAGATCCCTGCCCCCCCTTTTTTTTTTACAAACATTGCATTAAAAAGGGGTGGCACTTTGACTGCCCTGTTGTGGTCACCATCTTGACTTTTTGACCCCTTGCAGATGCCCCTATAGAATGTATGTAAGAAGGGCTGTGGTAGTTGAAGGGGGGGGGATTACAGAAAGTCACCTGACAAATGTCTGAGAAACAAATAATAATTCCCACGTTCAGTGTATTGGTAGATGGGGGCAGGATGCTAATCAGTTACTTGGAACTTGCTCCATAACTCAGCATGAAGGATGTTGCAAAGGCAATACAGAGGCAAATACCAGATCTATCCACTGGTTAAATTCCCCCAGATCCTTATTTTGCCTTGCATAAAATTTTCTGTGCGGCGCTGAATATGTTCACACAATAAGGCCATTTAACTATATCCATACTGTAGCCATTATATTCACAAAGGTCATCAAGCATTTGCAAACTCTAATGCAACCATAACCTTTGATACATGGAAGGAGAAATGAAGCCTTCAGAATGAAAACTCAGCCTGGCTTGTAACACATTCCTTGTATGAAATATGGTTTATTCAGTCAATGACCAGCAAACATTTCTTGTATAATGGTGGACTGTCCTCATGCACGCTAATTTGCCAAATACTCACATATGCTGGCGCAGATGATAAAATGAAGGGGGATGAATAGACAAACAAAAACCTACACTAACAAATCACATAATCTGTAGCAATAATAAAACATATTATGGCTGGGTGACCTTGGGCCAGTCCCTGTCTCTCAGCCCTAGGAAAGAGCCAATGGCAAACCAGGAGACTGAGCGTTCTAGTCCCGCCTTAGGCATGAAAGCTGGCTGGGTGACCTCGGGCCAGTCCCTGTCTCTCAGCCCTAGGAAAGAGCCAATGGCAAACCAGGAGACTGAGCGTTCTAGTCCCGCCTTAGGCATGAAAGCTGGCTGGGTGACCTTGGGCCAGTCACTCTCTCTCAGCCCAACTCACCTCACAGGGTTGCTGTTGTGGGGAAAATAGGAGGAGGAAGGAGTATTAGGTATGTTTGCCGCCTTGAGTTATTTATAAAAATAATAAAGGCGGGATAGAAATTAAATAAATAAATAAATAAATATTAATTAAACAGTGAAGGAAAGAATCTGTTCAACCTTTTCACTTCACTTTATTTGGTTTCTTTCCATTTATATGGCTGCCCAACTCAACCTTGTGACTCGGGGTGGCGAATGGCACTTAAAAACATCAAATAACAATAATATCACCATAAATACAAATTGGCACCCAGGGTAAAAAAAACATCATTAGCATCACCTATGTTTTATAACTTTGTTTGTTTGTTTGTTTCAAGATTGGGTTATTTGAAGACTGGAGACATTTAGAAACCTTGAAGCGGGGGAGGGGGAATAGGTTGGAATCAACTACGGAATGCAAGTGGCCCTGGGAGGCTGACTTATTGCTGTTCCCCTTCCATCTTAACAAAAAGCTTGTAGGAAAAATGTGGCCATGAGGAAAATAATATTGTAAGTCTACAGTGAAACCTTGTTTTAACAGTTTCATTGGATGGGGAGTGCCTGTTATTCACGAACATCAAAAATACATTCCTGCAGTGATTTGATTCTTTTGCATAATTATATCATTATAAAGGGATCTAAATGACATTATTTGCATAGTGACATCCTGTGCCAGTGACATTAATGGGAGGAGAAGATTGGGCCGTTGCACTGAGGTCCACTATACTGACTATATGTCTATGAAGGTTCTCAGTCATCCAGGTGGAATTGTCTGTACCTTGAATCATGTCAACTGGATTTCTATTTTCTCAGTGGAAACGTTTCGCTCCTTATCCAAGGAGCTTCTTCAGTCTGAGCAAAGTTGGTAAGGGAATCCTAAATATGTTTCTAGGTAGCTGTGTGACCTTACACCTGGGGTCATGGTTATATTGAGATGTTATTTTAAGTCCTTTTATAATCTAAAGGAGAATCGTTAAGATCACCATGCTGCTGTTGAGCTTGTGAAATGGTCTTAATCTTCCTAGGCACAGAAGACAAAGCCGGGAGAAAGATGGGAGAAAGATTGTGCCTGAGGCCCCCACCTCTATTCAAGGAAGGATTTTCCAGGTTGGCATAAATGGATTCCTTGACCCCTCTCTCAAACCACCTATCTTCTCTGTCTAAAATGTGAACATTAATGTCCTCAAATGAGTGTCCTTTTTCCTTTAAATGAAGATAAACTGCTGACTCTGGTCCTGTGGTGTTACTTCTCCTGTGTTGGGCCATCCTCCTGTACAAAGGTTGTTTGGTTTCTCCAATGTAGAGTTCAGAGCACTCCTCACTGCACTGGATTGCATAAACTACATTGCGTTTCTTGTGTTTTGGAGTTTGATCTTTGGGGTGTACAAGCCTCTGTCTCAGTGTGTTGGTGGGTTTGAAATATACAGGTATGTGGTGTTTGCCAAATATCCGTTTTATCTTTTCAAACACACCAGCCATGTAGGGAATGACCAGGTTCTTTCGTTTACTCTGAGTCTCAGCCCTATCTGTCGCTGTTTTAGGTCTGGAAGATTTAGATTTGGTGAAGGCCCAATTTGGATATCCACAGGCCTTCAGAGCTGTTCTCAGGTGCTGATTTTCATTCTTTTTGGAATCCATGGAGGTGGGGATGGTTTCTGCTCTGTGTGACAATGTCCTGATGACTCCTAGTTTGTGCTGCAGTGGATGGTGGGAGTCAAACATCAGATATTGATCTGTGTGTGTGGGTTTCCTGTAGATCCCTACAGGTGGCAAGCTAGAAATAGACTAACAGCTAAACCTGTTTTAAAATCTGCTTCCAGCCAGAAATATCATTATAACAACTACTTCCAGTTTGTTGAAAGCTTTTTATAAAAACCCTATATTTTGGTTGGTTTACCTTGGTCTGATGCCTCGATTTTCATTTCATAGGTAGTCCCACTTCACCCCATAAAAGGCATCGGCTAGGGCAGTAAGGAAATTGACTGAGATCCAAAAGAAGATCTAGAAAAACAAACTACTTATACAACAGTTCTACTGATATGTACTCATACGTAAGGTCCAGGGCTGTAGGCTAGAGGGAAGGAAAGGGAATCTTCCAAGAACATGGCAATGGCAAACCACTTCCATATTGCCAAAAAAATTGCATGCTTGGGTCCATAAAGTAACCAAGAGTCAAGCTCTGCTCCTGTGAGTCTATGACATACCTGCGTCAATCCCCATGTCTCCCTGCTGGTGCGTCATATCTCCAGACTTCCATGCTCTACCTAAACAAATGTTTCTGGGCCAGTCTGTGCGAGCTTTGCTGAGAACCAGAGTTAAATTAGATTGAGTTGATAGTTTGTTTAGATTCCTATAGGAAAACTTCTCACACAGAAGATAGAAGAAGGAGCTACCAACTGAGCTGGCATCATGGGGGAAATCCTAAAACATCAGGCAGAACTCTAGGGGAGAAAACTGGAAAGGTGGTTTGGAAAATGGCTGGCAACTAAAAAGGAGAAGCCAGCTAAGGGCTGTTGAGAATGGATTGTGAGGTTTAGGACAGCAAATATTGGCTGATAAACCTGAGTTGGACTAGGCAGTGTTGATAACTGCTGAAGAGAGTTCTGGGCACAACCCAAAGAAACAAGCTGACGATTAGAAGAGGATGAAGAGTGTTGATGTGCAATAACTAACCAATGTAGAGACCCTGGTGGGGTACCAGAAGATGGCAAACATAAGTTAGAGAACAGCTGGTTGCCAGATTAGACAAGGCAGAAAGAGAAATGTATTGTCGAACATTGCCACTCTACCTGGGCACAGAGATTTTGCTTCTATCTGTGCTCCTGCCCTCTGAAGATGCTGGCCACAGATGCTGGCGAAACGTTAGGAACCACAACTTCCAGAACACGGCCACACAGCCCGGAAGACCCACAACAGCCACAGAAAGAGAAACTTTGCCATCAATCTCTGTAAGCCCTTCCTTAACTCTAAGCCTGGGACATGTATAGGGTTAAAAATAGAGTAGTGTACACATATGTTAAGCTTGTATCATAACCTGAACATTTATATATGTAGGCTTAAAGCTGCTGTATGCCGTATACTGCTGTATACTGAAATCCTGAATTCAGGGGGTGGGGGGTGGGAAATGTTCTTTCTCGGTTTTAGAAACTGTTTCCCTTTCTTATGAACTAATGATGGAGGAAGGAAAAATCGCTCACAGTGGTGTGCAATTAGCTATGCTGGAGGCTGAGCATTCAAAAAGATTTTGCTGTTCTCTTGAGTTTCCTTTATCAGTAGTTTGAACAAATGGGGAAAAAATGGAATGCTGTTTTGTACCGAATTTCAGTCAAATCCCCAGAAGCCATGCACACACCCCAGGACAGAGCTTTTACCTTCTTTCATTGTAAGTTAGTATAGAATTGCACATCATTTATTCACAGCACAACAGTGTACATCTGAGTAACATGTTACATTGAGAAGAACATGACCTACTCCAAACAAAATAAAAAAAGCCAAAGGAACTTCCCTGGCAGAACAAATAGCACTTTATGAACTCACATTTCCCCTGTTTCACCAGCAAGTCAGAGCAATTAAAACCTCACAAAGGCAAAGGAATGTATGACCAGACAAGATGGAGGAACTCCAAGCAATGGGACAAATATTCCAGGAACCCTCATTCCATGCTGTATCACCATTCTTCATGCATGAAAAGGGCCCAAGATAGCACCCATGGTAGGCTGACCATATTTCCTTGAGACAAAAACGGGACATTGGGATGGCAAAAATGGTTAAACATATGTAATGTTCCATATTCATGAAAAAGTAAGACAATAAAAAGAGGTTTTAAAGAGTTTTTAAGATCCATTTGCTGGTCCTTAAACAGATTACTGTATATATAAAAATATTTTTGTTTTCATTCAAATGAAAAAATTTTATTACATGAACATATGGAGCTAACAATTATTCTTCAGTGACAGAACTCATACAAAAATCTAGGTAGACGTAGAGGGGGACTGTATTTGACAGGAGGCGAATGGGGAAAGCACAGCTCATGGGCTTTGTATCATCACGGATGGCAGGAAGGAGGGGAGGGGGGAGAGAAGAGAGGCAGGGAAGGGAGGATTCAAAAACTCCACGCCCAGAGAGACTTCTCTTCCTTCTGCCTTCCCTCCTCCTCCTCCTGCTTTTTTTCCTCCCTCTTTCTCTCTCTCCCACAATCCCAAACGAAAGACTTTCTCTTGCCCAGCTGGAGAAATAATCAGTTTCACTCTTGAAAAAAGGGGGCAGGATCACATCCCAAACGCATTTTAATAAAACAAGCAGAGAGCAGAGAGCGACCAGCTAAGAGCAGAGCAGAGGCGGTGGCAAAGATCTCTCTCCCCGTCTCTCTCTGTCTCCCCCCGTCTCTCTCTTTCCGCCTTCCTTGCCCCTCTCTAGTCTCACCCAACATCAGGCACCTCAATCAAACACTCTTTAAATGATAATTGCATCTTGGCTGAATCAATCTTGCCATGCCTGACATTTTGCTATTTTTTTTAAAAAACGGGACAAAATTGACATTTATATTAAAACGACAGGACAGTTGGGAAATGTGAAAAAAACGGTACTGTCCCATTTAAAACGGTACGTATGGTCAGCCTAACCCATAGGCATAACAATTTATTTAACAGAAAAAAATGGATTGGGCACAAGTTACAATGGTTATGTTTCCTGGGGCTACTAAGTCTGGGCTGCAAAAATCCAGACAACCGCTAGACATCCGTGAATGCAGTCTCTGGCATCTATCTGGATTTCTTCACCCCAGGGATGACAGCCCCAACATATCTCCAAAGGGAAAAAAAGGTAAGAGTTGACCCTTTAGCACAACTATAAACATAGAAAACAACACAAATTGCAACCACATTAATTTTAACATAGTTATGACCACACAGTCTGGTCAACAGTTTTACAAGCTTATTTTTAAAAATAAGAAACCCAGTAGGGTGATTAAAATACACCTTAAATCATACAGAGGAGATGCTGAACAATGAGAATCACTCTCTGCCATTAAAGAGATGGATTAGATTCACTGAGGCACCTTCGGACTGGAAGGCGCCAGATATATTGTCCCTATCTATACAAAACACAGACGAAGCAGAAACATTTTGTTATTTAATTATGAGCTGCTAGTAGTGGTTTGTGAGAGCCAGTTTGGTCTAGTGGTTAAGGCATCAGGCTAGAAACTGGGAGACTGTGAGTTCTAGTCCCACCTGAGGCATGAAGCCACCTGGGTGACCCTGGGCCAGTCCCTCTCCAGGCAATTGCCAGGAGTCAAGACTGACTCGAAGGCACATGCACGCGCACACACACACACACACACACAGAGAGAGAGAGAGGGATGGTTTGTAAAATTCCAGATAATCATCAGGTAGCAGCAAAGAGGCAGTGTTTTCTATCTATCTCTGCTTCCATCTAGTGATTCTCCAGATTTCTGCAGCTCAGAACCGGTTTGTTGTTTATTCGTTCAGTCGCTTCCGACTCTTCATGACTTCATGGACCAGCCCACGCAAGAGCTTCCTGTCGGCCATCGCCATCCCCAGCTCCCCTAAGGTCGAGTCTGTCACCTCCAGAATATCATCCATCCATCTTGCCCTTGGTCGGCCCCTCTTCCTTTTGCCTTCCACTTTCCCTAGCATCAGCATCTTTCCTAGGGTATCTGGTACCCTTATTTAATTTTCCTCTGTCTCTCCCACACCCACATACACTCACACACAGAAAGGCATCCCTTTCCTACTGAGTATTTCAGAAGTATTGCTTTGATCTTGATGTTGAGCTCCTGATGTTGCTGCTGCTTCTGTTTACTACTTGGCTCTTATTGGGGAGACCCAAAGCATCTGCAGATGTTTAGTTTGGTAATGCTTGGCTGAAAATTCCTTATTTGCTCCCATTTTGTGTCTGACCCACTGGCCTTTTAGTTTTCGGAAGAAGAGGGGATCCATGGATAAATAAAATACCCCAAAAAAGTCTGCCCTTCCTGACTCCCTGCTTGGTGTAGGAGGGGATGATGGAAGGCAAAATAACCATGTCCACCGTGGATGCACTAGATTACTACACCAATGCAGAGTAGCATTTGAACTCATTGTCAGTAGGATGGACCCAAGGGCAGAGGAGACAGTTTGGTTTTCATATTCATTGCTGCTGGCTGCACGTCTTTGCCATTTGAGATGGTGGTAGGGTAGACCTTTCTTGCTATAAAGGACCTGCCACTACAGAAGAAATTGCACATAGGTTTGCTATGTCATTTGCTTTGTGGAGAAAAAAAATTCTAATCCTTATGATTGTGGATTAAATCTCTTAGTGTCAGTCATTTTTCATGTGTTGTGCTTTGAACATTCAACGTCAAGATTGCCAGGAGTGTTCAGTGTCTATTGTCAATGTTCAGTGTGAAGACAGAACAGATATTCTAGGAATCAGCAAACTAAAATAATTACTCCACATCAGAGCAGCATCAGATTTGCAGGCAAGAAAATCATAGAAGAAATGGAATAGCCATCATTATTAACAATAGGGTGTCCAAGTCAGTGTTTGAAGGCAAACCCCCAAATAATAGAGTGATCTCATTCCAAGGCAAGCCAATCAGTATGATGGTGGTCCAAGACTATGCTCCAACCACAGATGCAGGAGAAATGGAAGTTGAACAGTTCTATGACAACGGGCAACTCCTTGTCAATGCAACACCAAAACACACATTACACTACTTGTACAAGTACTAAAGCTGGCAGTAAATTAGCATCTGAATAACAAGGAAGTTTGTCTTTGGTGTACAAAATGAAGTAGGACATAGACTAATTGAGTCCTGCCAAGAAAATGTAAAATCTATGGCAAATACAGTACCTTCTTCTGACAATCTAAAACTACACCTTCCAATAACCTACACTGTGATGATCCACTCCTTTGATATAAGTTTAGAAACTCTCACCAGAAGCCATGGTAGGATATGCAAAAGTTCTTTTATTAATACAAGTGAATAGAATCGATGCAAAGAACAGATTGAGCAAAAGCACACGCAATCACAACTTTAAGCATGCCAGTTCCCACTCACTCCTCACAAACCCCTCCCCTACCGACTCAGTTCCCATAACTCTAAACTGTTAGTCCTTTGATGCTCCCAGCTGAACTGCCTTGGAGTCTGGTTCCTGTCTCTCTACCCCCACATTCCAACTCCTTGCATTCCCTGCTTATCTCTAATGCTTCTTCCAACATCCTGCAAGCATGCTAACTAATTATTGCCCCTCTCCCTATGAACTACAAACCCCATCTATCTCTGGCAGGATGGGACATTATCACATGGGCCATACTGAAATCAGACTGTTTCTACATTGCAGAAATTGGAGAAAATCTATTTTGTCAGCAAAACAGGACCTGGCTCTGATTGTAGCTCAGTTCACAGTTCCTTTTAATATTACAAACTAGGTTTTCTACTGTACAGTAGAAAACAGGATTAGTTCAACTTCCAGTGGAAATTGGTGAAGAAGTAGAAGTAATAAACAAACTTTATCTTCCTAGGTTCAAAAATTCACAGGATAGTGATTGTACTCATGAAAGAAGAGGCATGCGAGAAAGACTCTGACTAAATATTCAAGTGCAGAGACATCATACTGACAACAAAGCTATGTATTGTCAAGGCTATGGTTTTCCCAGTTGTAACAAAAAGTTGTGAAAGTTGGACCACCAAAAAGGTTGACTGTCTTTGAATTGTAGTGCTGGATAAAATTGTTGGAATACTTTGGACTGCAAGAAGAACACATTATTCGGTGCCTGATGAAATACATCCTTCCAGACTGTTCACTGGAAGGGTTAATAATTAAGTTAAATCTTACATATTTTGGATATATAAGGTGAAGGGAAGAATTAAAGGAAATTTTAAAAAGGCTGATAGAACCTGGTTAGATGCCATCACTGATATTACAACCAGGAACTTACGAGAACTCAGAGAAGCGGGTATAATACGTAGTCCTGGAGAAACAATGTCCATCAGGTCATGAAGAGTCAGAAGTGACTGAAGGATTGAATAACTACAACACCTTTGAATAATCTAGATCAGTGTTTTTCAACCTCAGCAACTTTAAGCTGTGTGGACTTCAACTCCCAGAAGCATAGCTGGCTGGGGAATTCTGGGAGTTGAAGTCCACACAGCTTAAAGTTGCTGAGGTTGAAAAACACTGATCTAGATAAATATAGCAAAAATGGATAAACTACCAAACTATGTATGTGCTGCATTGTTTCCATATTTTATTGTGAAGCAACAGAATCTCCCTTTCTGTCCTCAAAACTGTATTTAGTGCAGAATGTATTATACACTAATATACCCCCCTCCTTGTTAAAGAGAGACTTTGTCATGGTACACAAAAGTACACCATGTATTCAGTGTGTATAACCCTTAATAAGTTATTTGCAAGATAAAATTGTAAAATGTCTACCTTTTTCCTATTTTCTGTTTTTCACAGGATTCCAATGAAGCAGGTAAATTTAATGAGCAAGGACTGGTTTATTATCGTTTTCTGTTTGCTTGCAGTTCCTGTATTGTAAGAGAAAGAAAAGATGAGTAAATCACTGATATTATCCACACAATGAGCTATACAACTAGGACCTTTTCCCCCTTCCCCCACATTGAGTTAAAAACAGAGCAACCTTATTAGGATATTTACTATAATCCAAAATAAAAACCACCCAGTCAATAGTATTGGAAAGTTATCAAGTCAGCATGTGCCTGATGAAATGCTTGAAACAATGGGAATACTGAACATTATATCAATTTTACTCTTCTTTCTTCACTTCCTTTTTTCATTCAATCAGGGAAGAGTCTCAATAATGTTTCCTTGTGCTGTTCAACAGATTTATCACTATGAATCTTTTTTCCCTTTCATTTTTAATATACTGAAGCCCATCAAACAGCTCCATACATTGTTTTCCAACTCGGCATTCTCCTTCTAATGATCCACAGTGTGTTTCTGCTACCCCATTTCTGTGCTAATTTTAAGGAGGGCAACAATTAGTCCGCATATTGATTAGTTGGATTTATAGAACCTCTTTTGATTTCCATCACAGCTTCAGGGGCATTTTGTAATAATGAAAACATAATTCTGCTCCAATAGGAGCAGCAAACTAACCCACCATTGCTACATCACTTGTTTTTAAAGCTCACAAAATTGAAATACAACTGAAAAATAAAATATATTGACTAACTTCATAAAAGGAAGAAAGGATAATAATCAAAGATCTCATGGATCATCATGAGTCATTCCCACATGGATCTCATGGTCCTTCCCCAACCAGGATGGTTCCCCCAAGTAGACTCAGTCTCACATCATTATCACTATCAACACTGTCCTTAACAGCAGAAACCAGAATCTGCCTTTGATTATGACTAGGATAGATGGCAGATTCAGGTAGGAAGAGATCATCCAAGTCACTTAGGCATTATCTACACCTTGAACAGGAAACCATAATACAACTTTAACAAATAGAAAAGTTTTTAATGAATAAAACAGGAACAGCCAACTTTTTCAGATGGCATGCCTTTCAAAAATTATTTTGACAGATGGCAGCCATAACCACACAATCAAAGCCCCACCCCTTTTATTGTGTGTCAACTAACATAATAAAGGGTAAAGGTAAAGGTACCCCCCGCACATTTGTGCAGTCGTGTCCGACTCTAGGGACCGGTGCTCATCTCCGTTTGTTAGCCAAAGAGCCAGCGTTGTCCGAAGACGCTTCCACGGTCATGTGGCCGCATGACACACACGGAACGCTGTTACCTACCCACCGAAGTGGTACCTATTAATCTACTTGCATTTGGATGCTTTCGAATTGCTAGGTTGGCAAGAGCTGGAGCTAGTGCAGGAGCTCACTCTGCACGCAGGGCTAGGGATTCGAACCTCCGAACTTGCAATCTTCCGATCAACAAGCCTGGCGTCTTACCCGCTGAGCCACCACACCCCTTAATAATAAAGGGGCGGGGCTTCAATTGCAAGGCTGGACATTTTTGACCTACCACCTCTGCTCTCTATGACTGAGGCCTTGCATCTCTTGAGAAGGATCAACAAAGTTGAAGCCAGACTTGGTTGCTGTGGTATGCATTTATTAGACAGTGTAGGTTTGTTCCTAATGAGGACTAAAGTGCAGACATGGAAATAAAGAGTTAAATTCAATTAACGTTGGAGCTCACGCTGAATATTGTGTTCCAACATATTTTAAAATAGCCAGTAATGGAACTCTGTTCCCTTTCCCTGATCACCCAACCCCCTTTGGAGAACTGGAAAAAAAAGATCATGCTATGCACTAGCAGTGTGCATCTAGGAATATGTTTGCCCCACTTAACAATGTAGAGACCTTCTACTATTAGGTTTTTTACAACATAAATTTTTATCATCTTAAGACATACCTTGATTCCCTCAAGCACATGTATGTTTTTAAAGTTAATGTAGAAAGTATTTCTAAGATTCTAAGGATGATAAGAAGTGTTTTCTTAATTACAGTATATGGTTATTCCCTATTTTTTCTGCTTCTAATATCCTTTAGATATGAACAGAGAGAAGTATTTTTGTTTTACTCAAGTGACATTGCCATGAACCTGCTTATCTTTACAAGCTGGGCAAAATCCTTCTTAAGGAAATATTTCTTACAGACATACAAATCTTATGTAGATCCAATACTACCTTGTGGTCTTTCAAGGGGAATGAAGCCTACCAGAAAGACAAATCAATGCTCCCTATATTTGTTTGATGTTTTTATAGATTAAAATGTTGCATAACAATGTAATCCTTCCAAGAGAGAATTCACAACGCATCTCCTTCGATTGCTTCCTTAAAGGTGGACAGACTTTTAATCATCAGGCATCTGATAGAAGGTGGATTAATGTCGATGTTGACTTTTTACAGTCTCAGCTGCAATAAAGGGGTTCAAAGTTTTGCATAAATGCTTCTAGACAACACTTTTCTTTAAAAGCTGGCTGTCAAAAACCATGACCTTCTTGCAGATGGGTGCTTTTTAAAAGTGTGTCAAAGCAAACAGCAAAGCATTTTTAAAAATAGCTGATAATGCGTGGTTGTTTTCACAGCAATATATCTTCCATGAAGTGGGAGTAATAATAAAAAAGGACACCCTATATATAATGTATCAGTACGTTATTTACCTGTAGATTAAAACCTACAGAGATTCCCTGCAGGGTACTAACAAAAAATATTCCCTACATTGCTAACCTTGGAATAAATTTAAAATATCCAAACTTTATAGGATTTTGTTGCAGAAGTGGCCTGGCAATGTTGGGAAGGAGAGAGAAACCGGTGTCCTTTTAAGTGTTATTGGACTATATCTCCCATCAGCCTCGGCTAGCATGGTCAAGGAATTGGGTTTTGTAGTTCTGGAGGGCCACCAATCCCCTAAACTTAAGTCAAGATACTTTATATTATATATTGTAAAGTACAATCATATTACATTTTCCAAAATACAGAAGCTAATCTAAAACAATATGGCATACTTAACTAAAGTGCGGATAATCATTCATTTCTATGGCTATTAATGTCAAGGATTTTTTTTCCCGAACAGTCCAGTAATTCACCATATTGTCCTGAATGAGAGATACTCCGGTAAAGACAGGGACAATGTTCTATGAGATTATTCTTATTATTACCATTTCCCCAACCTCAGGGTATGTTTACAAAAGTGGCTGCAGTATGTGTGGCTGTGTGTGTGTTTGTGTTATTATACATAGGCACTATGCGGGCATGTGTTCGCTTGCTAACAAATATATTTGGATGAACAGGCACACACAGACAGCATTCGTTTTATTTGCTGTTTTGATTATTTCTACAGAAAGGCAAAATCAGAATGCTTAAAGTAATACATAAATACAGATGTAAAATTGAACATGTCCCTCTAAACCAGAGCTTTCCAAACTTTTCATGTTGGTGACACACTTTTTAGACATTCATCATTTTGCCACACACTCTTACAGCAGGGCATCATTTTGCGACACACTTACAGCAGGGCACAAGGCAGGCACTAGGAGCTGCGCGGAATCACAGCAGGTTTGGAGGCAGCAGGGCACAAAGCAGGCACTAGGACCTGCGCAGAATCACAGCAGGTTTGGAGGCAGCAGGGCACAAAGCAGGCACTAGGACCTGCGCAGAATCACAGCAGGTTTGGAGGCAGCAGGGCACAAATCAGGCACTAGGACCTGCGCAGAATCACAGCAGGTTTGGAGGCAGCAGGGCACAAATCAGGCACTAGGACCTGCGCAGAATCACAGCAGGTTTGGAGGCAGCAGGGCACAAATCAGGCACTAGGACCTGCGCAGAATCACAGCAGGTTTGGAGGTAGCAGGGCACAAAGCAGGCACTAGGACCTGCGCAGAATCACAGCAGGTTTGGAGGCAGCAGGGCACAAGGCAGGCACTAGGACCTGCGCAGAATCCTGGCAGGGCAGGTTTGGAGGCAGCCAGGCACAAGGCGGGCACTAGGACCTGAGCAGAATCCTGGCAGGGCTCGGAGGCACCAGCAGCCGCAACACACCCAGACACTGCAGCCGACACACTAATGTGTCCCGACTCGCAGTTTGGAAAGCTCTGCTCTAAACAGTAACATCCCCTCCCCACTAGCTTCTTACCAGTTAGGTCTAAAAATGCAGGTCTATTTCTTTCTCTAGATGTATTCAGAAATATTCCCCCACCTCCAGACTGCAGTTAAAATCCATTCTTACCACAGAGTTACAGTTCACACATAAGAGCACGTTATGCAGCCTACTCAGGGACAATGATTGAGAATGAACCAGAACATCCCTTCAGTGTCTACACTGAGTTTTTTCAAGTGGTTTGGAAGGCCCTATTCGGTTCTGGCCCTGAGAGAGTTTTCATACAGTCCTTGGTAGCACCGTGTGACATGTTTGCAAGACACTTTGAGGAAATGTCTATTGTACCCACATGACTTACTTTCCACAATTTTGGCAATTCAATGTGTAGAATTATCCAGGGCACTATCTGGTCAGAATCTTTTGCATATGTTTCAGTATTTCAAGGTCTGATGCTGTGGACAAGGTATTTGCTAGGGTTTAACAACCACCTATTTGTTCAACCCTTGTTCCTAATGGTTTATTATATCTAGTAGGAAGGGTGTGATCCACTGGGTCCAGGAAGTTATAAGTTCTTCTTTCAGAGAAAGCATAGTCCCTGACTCATTAAAAGGAATGGTAATAAGACCATCCTGAAAAAATGACATTGGGTTCAGGAGATCTTATTACTTGTAGGCCAATAAAATCCCCTTCCTGGGTAAGGTAATCCATGAGTGGTAGCTGATCAAGGTCTAGATATTCTTGGATAACATGGATTTTCACAATTTTATTTCAACCAGGATTAGGCCTGGTGATTCTCTTGGACCTCTCAGGGGCTTTTAATACATATTGGCTTCTATAATACTATAATATTTTTATTTATTTTATTTATTTGTCATATTTATATCACGCCCATCTCCCCCGCAAGGAGGGACCCTGGGCGGTACACAGCAAAAGTTTAAAATCAATAAAAAACATAAATACCACTAAAAGTCAATAAAAATATCTAATACAATTTGATCTAAGCAATAGTAGATCTTACTATCCCATAGGTCGGAGAGGCTGGTCAAGGTAGATCTAAGAGACCAAGACTATCTGAGATAGGTAAGAGAGAAATAGATACGTATATGGCGTTTTCATTCATTCTTGGATGACCATCTCCAAAAGGAGGTGCTGAAGTATTTCTGCTCCACCTCAGCATGAAATTTACACTGTGCCTTTATTATATCCTCCGTACTATTAACTTCTACATGAAGCTGGACTATTCAGAGTTTTAGAGCAAATCTACTGTACCTCTCCTTGCCATCAGATCACAACTGAGGCAATCAAAATGCTTAATCAGAACAAATAAATTGTAGCTCAATCTAGAGGTTCTCTTGGCAAACGATTTATCTATCCAGGAGACTGGCATACAGTCCATTCTGGAAGGGATCTTTTTCTTTAAAGGACCAAGCTCAGAAGTTCTAGATCAACCTTTGCCATAAGACATCCATGTATGATGTGTCTTTTATTGTGTATGAGCATGAGCCATCTAAAGCTCCAGCCCTACTTAGGGAAAGATGACCTACCTTCCATAATCCATGTGCAGGTAACTTCTCACCTAGATCACTGCAATGTGTTATGCATGAGTCTGAAGATGGTCTGGAAACTTCAGTTAATTTTTTAAAAAAGGCAGAAGCATGTTGACCAGAATTGGGTGTTTAAACCATATTGTACCAGTTCTACTGTATACATCTGCTTTTCTTCCCTCTGCTAACATGTAATGAACAATGTAAAATAAAGCAGGGATGGGCAGCCTCCAGCCCCCCAAGATTCTGTACGTGTCCCTCAGAGCCCCCTTGAGCCAAGATTGGTTAAAACTATACAATTTCCTTCCATTTGGAGCTGGATAACCGATGCAGACTACACTGCAAGGTCAAAAATAAACATCTCTCAGTTCTTGTACAACTCCCCCCTAAAATTTGGCCCACTGTGTGAGGTATGCATCCCCTGGTTGCCTGCCCAAAATGGTTAATGGATTTCTTGGTCACTAATCCTGAAAGAACATCAGTATTAGAAAGCCATTCATGTAACACAAGGCATGAATGCTGTTTGGGAACATTCAACATGTATCTCATGCTTGCCAGAAGGGCGCTGCAGAGCATGAAGTGAAACCATCACATGACTTGGGGCATCATCAGGTAGATTCAAAAGTCAAAATGATGGTCGCAACTGCACAATCAAAGCCCTGCCCCTTTGTACATGCATGTGATGTTGATGCATCAACATCAGATGCATGTACAAAATGGGCAGGGCTTCAGTTATGGAGTTGGAGTTGCCATCTTGACTTTTTTGATTCACCCCCATGTATGCCTCTGGCCACTGAGCTATCCAACCAATCAGATCCATGAAAGGTGGGCAAGATAATCAGTTTACATAATCCTCTACTCTGTTTCCAGCAGTGGTGAATCAGAAGCCTCAGGAAGCCTAGACAAGAAAATAAAACCTTGGGTCGTTTGCTTTGTCTCCATGTATTTTCCATCATTCATTATGCACTTTCCAGCCAGTTAGCTGTCAAAGCAACTCATATTATGAAAAATCAATCAAATGCCAACAATACAGTGAGCCATTATCAAAGCAACAGAAAACAGGATAAAATGATTGCCCTGTCTATGCCAGGGAGAAGTATCACATATGGTGGGGGGGGAAATGGGGGTCTCATTTTCTCCAGTGGAAGGGGAAAAAAACCCTTTTCCAACATTTTCTCAATGCCAGGATTCCCTTTAGTAGTCATGGGAGCACCACTCATGAATATCCCATGGATAAATGAGGGTCATAGATTTGGAAAGGATCATTGTGGCCATCAAATCTACCCCCCTTAGCATCCCTAATCAGTAGCTCTCTATTTGTTGTTAAATTTCATTCTGTTTCTCCAGATCATTTCTCTATCTATATTGATTTGACTTCATTTATGACTTCTAGGGCATTAGCCATCCCACCCAATGTGTGTCATTTGCCAATTTGGTAAGCATTCATTCTATTGTGTTATCCAAGTCCTTAACTTAGAGCTTTCCAAACTGTGTGTCGCGACACAAAAGTGTGTCGCCACACACAGCGTGGTGTGTCACCACACCACCCGGAAGTGGCGGCGCATGCGTGCACGGCGGCGGCGGCGCGGTATCAGTGTTTCTGCGTGCGCGCATCCCCCCGCGCCGCCGCCGCCGCTGCTGGCATGTCGCCAGCGGCGGCACTTTGGAAAGTCCTGCCTTAACTACTGAGCCTAGCCCTGAACCTTGTAGTATCCCACACGATAGAAGGAATGAGGAACCATGGGTTTATTTATTTTATTACATTTGTGCACTGCCCGACTCTCAGAAACTCTGGGCAGTTCACAAAGTGAAAACACAGAAAAAAGTAGCAATGTAACAGTAAAGACAAAGGAGCAAAAAGACGGCCAAATCGGACAACAACAAAAAGACATACACCACACTCAGAAGGGGCTTCAGTCACCCTAGCCAAAAGCCTGGGTGAAGAACCAGATCTTCAAGACCCTCCAAAATGCCCAATGAGAACATTTTGAGTACATTTTTCATGCCAGCAATATGCCTACTTACTGTAATTATTGTCAGTCCCACCAGGCAGACCAGACCAGGAATCAACTCCACAGGAAGGCTAAGACTTTATTGAGAGTGGCTATAATAATAGAATCTTGCACATCTGAGTGTGCTGTACATCCTCTTATTTATACCCATGAGAATTAGCAAGGCGTCTGCCTGAGCCACTTCTGCATGCTTTCTGCTTGTTTTGGACTTAAGCTATTTTTTGCCCTCATCACTGTCTTCCTTAGTAAAGGTAAAGGTTCCCCCTGCACATTTGTGCAGTCGTGTCCGACTCTAGGGGCCGGTGCTCATCTCCGTTTGTTAGCCGAAGAGCCAGCGTTGTCCGAAGACGCTTCCGCGGTCATGTGGCCAGCATGATGCCCGCGGAACACTGTTACCTACCCACCGAAGTGGTACCTATTCATCTACTTGCATTTGCATGCTTTCGAATTGCTAGGTTGGCAAGAGCTGGGGCTAGTGCGGGAGCTCACTCCGCACTCAGGGCTAGGGATTCGAACCTCCGAACTTGCGATCTTCCGATCAACAAGCCTGGCGTCTTACCTGCCGAGCCACCACGCTCTGTCTTCCTTACTCTCTACAATTATCAAGACATCAAGCCCACATTTAAGTAATTATCTCATAAAATCTTCCCTTTTTGCTTTAACTGAAGGATGGGAAGCCAGGGAGGCTGCAGGGCAGTGGACAAATTATGGTAGAATGAAAGGAAGGAGGTTCATGCACACCCCTTAACTGAAATGAAAGGACGTTACACTCCATCCATGAACACTTCTCCAAATATTTTCCTTTGTTTGAAAGAATGTATGTATAAAACAAACTTTCATCAAAGTTAAAGATAACTGGGTAGGAGGGGAAATGCAGAACAATGCCTGACACTGATGCTGAATAACTTTCTGTCAGTCATACGGTTGAATACCCCATGATTTATTTCAACTCTTAAGATACTGATGATATATAAAATAAAGCCTTTTTCAGTGGAAAGTTTTGAAGGGTCTGTTTCTCAATAGAGCTGTTCATCTGCTGCTGCTTCTTTAATAACTGTCTTCTTATTTCATGGCAGTTTGCTCATGATACTGTTAAATAACAAATATATTATATCAAAAATATATTCAAAAATATGTCTATTTATTAATCGAGGCATATAATCTTAACAGGCTGCTGTTATAGCCATGCTTGTGGCATCTTTGTAAGCCATAATTTTCATTCTGATTATTCCTGGAGAGGTTTGTTCTTCCATATGCCAGATAATTACAATTTTAAGGATATTTTCTACCAATTTATCCATAGCAGATGTTGGACTGAGCCTATAATTTCCTGGTTTTCCTCTGAAACAACTGATACAACTCTATCAGTTACAAGAAGTGATATTTATTATTTCAAATAGTCCTGATGTAGCAACAAAATACTCTAGATTGTCTGGATAAAAAGCTGTCAAATCACTGTAATAATTTTGAAGGACTTCTTCAGAAACACTCCTGTGCAATCAAGTTTTCCATTTTTGTCTATGAAAACCTGGACCATTAAGCAGATCCACTGTTAGAAACCCATTTGAGTTGGATGCACCACCATCAACCTGAATTTAATCATCCAGTGAAGGAAACTTATTTACATTTTGCACAACACATTCACCTTCCTTTAGAGCGTTTACAGCCATGGCTGCTGTATTTCAGTTCTAATCTGCTTCTGATGCATATTAGCCCACTGTCAAAGGAAACAATGGATTTCCCATTGAACATTTAAATAGGGATCAGATCTACTGCTTTTCCCAGTACTGGGTTTGTATCTCATTTGGTCAGCACCCCACTGTGCTAGGTGTTAATCATTCACCATCATAAGGCCTTCTGTGTACTGGCTGATTCCCCACCCCCCACCCCATCTTTTGATTAATACTCAGGGCTTCATTCTTATGCATGGTCTGGCTCTAAATTAGCAAAGCTGCTATGATAAGGTAGAGAAGAGCAAGCTGATTCTTCCTTTGCTATGGAGATATTTGTACATCTGTCTTCTAAGTCTGACAGAGCCAAATTCTGTTCTTGCAAGAGGTATTTGAAAAACGACACAGGATAAACTTAACCAGGATAAAAAGAACACATGGTGGGCAATATAGATACCAGCAATAAAGGAGATTGATGGTCATAACATGCTTGTCTTTATGTCATTCGTACTTCATAAGTGGCTTAAAAAGGTTTGGGGGGGGAATGCAAAAATGAAAATCGGAGCAAGATTTTGGGTGATGATAAAAGCGCATACTGTACATGATATTCTATGAACGGCTGTATCTATGGGAAAGTTTCATGATATTCTCACAATCATTTATTTTGAAGTAACTAGTTACCATTTATGTCTTTCAACTACCTCTAAGCTCTCCATATCAAAGAGGTCAAACAAGACATTCAGTCTGTTTGTATCTAAGAAAAATATTTATGGACTTCTCATGCACTCAGTTTTGAAGAAATTGTTGAAGTTGCTGAAGGCATTTCAGAGGGCTAACTGACTGATACTCAGTGGATTTGATTAACCTATCCTACTAATGATGCCTTGAAAGGAAAAAAAGTGAAAGGTCCTCTGTGCAAGCACCGAGTCATTACTGACCCTTTGGAGGGATGCCGCTTTCACTGACGTTTTCTAGGCAGACTTATAGCGGGGTGGTTTGCCATTGCCTTCCCCAGTCGTGATTACCTTCCCCCCAGCAAGCTGGGTACTCATTTTACCGACCTCGGAAGGATGGAAGGCTGAGTCGACCCCAGCCGGCTACCTGAGAAACCAGCTTCCGCTGGGATCAAACTCAGGTCGTGGGGAGAGTTTCGGTTGCAATACTGCCGCCTACCACTCTGCGCCACACGAGGCTCATAATGATGCCTTAGGAAGAAACAATATAAATTCACCATTAGTACCAAGGAATCAGTTAAACATTACAAGTGTATATATGGAATATACAGTACAGTATATTCCATATAAAGTTAGTGAAGGAAAAAAAATAGCAATGCAATCCTACACAATCCTATGAAGATTTGGATGGGACTGATTCTTCTCCCAGGCACTGGATCACTTGGACTGTATGTTTCTGAGTCACCCTGAACACAATGCGTTGCTTTAAATCGCATATTTTTAATTGTATTGTTAACTGCCCAGAGTTGTGTGTTGTCTGGGTGGCCATATAAATGTAAACAAGAAATAGATAAATGAATCAGTGATGTCTGCAACAAGAGGCAAAATGGACAACATGGTGGTCATGGCCTAGAAATCTAAGCCCCACCCCTTTTGTGTGAGTGTTGATGTCACACGCATGTAGAAAGAGGTGGGGCTTGAATTGCAACTCCACAAACACCATCTTGGTTTTAGCGCACACACACACCCAAGATGACCCTACACACAATACAGAATTGAGAAATAAGTCCTACTGAATTTAATTGGACTTCCGGTGAGGACATGGCGAACTAGACGTCACTGAAGGAGTGGGGATGACATTACAGTGGAGATTGGCGGCCAGAGGGTGCATCCAGGCCGGCAGAATCTCTCCGGAAAAAGGAGAGATTGTGAGATTGCCCATATGTACTCTGCACAGATGCTCCTCATGAGTAGACTGCAGGAACCAAGGTTTTTGTGGTCAGCTTGTGAGTCAAGCAGATGGGAGTTGAGGGGTTCCAACTAAGCTCACAGTCATAATGTAGCCTACATGGACATAAAGTTTGGCCAACCCTCATTTCTTAATCATGTTTACAATTACTTTTTTACTGCTTTTCGAATATTAAGAACCTTTGGAATTGCAAGTTTTATGGCATTCAGTGGGTGAGTTTCCTTCACTCCTTAGCGAAAGAAGTTTTAAGTACGAGTTTAAGGACTTAGAAAACAGCAAAATGGTGATTAGAGTGTTGATTTTGGAAAGTTATAAATGGACTAAGGGTCCAGATGGATTTGAAATATGACTTTGAAATTAATTATAAGAATCCTTCCCATGGGAAACTGCTGTTGTTCTGAATTCTAAAAAAAATATATGATAAGATGGAACTTTGAAGGTTGGACAGTAGAGGGAACCAGAAGGGACTAATGAATTTAATTCAGCTTGTTTTCACCTAACTAGTTCTAGGATTGCAGCCTACAACTGTAGCTTTAAAACGATAGTTCCTCTGCATGTAATCGTTGGCTGTAACTCTGGTCATTAACGGAAGTAGGCTATCAGAATGCTAATGTTAGAGATTTTCAGTTTCCAGAAAAGTAGGCATGATAGCCTGTTGCTACAAAACTAATTACGCATCTTGATGTAACTTAAGATTTATTGTGCATTTTCATAGACTGTAGTCCATGTCATGAAGTGACTGGTGACCTTACAACTTCTGGATGCCAACAACTTAATGGAGTAGCCATGAAATCCAGTGAACACAAGTCTTGCATTCTAGGGGAACTGAGCAGATCTTATGAGCTATGTAATAAAGAAAAAGAGAAAAGACAAAGATTCTCTGCCCCTGTTGCAAGAATAGTAGAAAACGTTCATCATGTCCTGATATTTTGGAAAGTATTGTATAGATCTGGAAAAATTATCAGTTTACTCCTAGTATTACATATAACATAGCTAAATTTTGTTCCATTGTTACTGTGTATATATTAGCAACCTTTACAGAATGTACCATAAAACAACTGTTTTTCTCATTTTGTTTAAACCTTAATGAATATTAGGAGGCTATTATATTATATTTTTATCTGTGTTCATACATACTGGCCAATGACCATCACTAAATAGTCAGAATGTATTATTATAAGGGAGAGCAATGACACATTACACATTTTTCACTGTGGTGCATTTTCATGCTCTTAAATAATTTCTTCACTCATGTTGCTTTACGTAACATATACAAACATATATGGCTGTAGTTTATAACATATACAAACATATATGGCTGTAGTATACAAACATATATGGCTTCAGACTGATACATGTAGTTCTGGACAGCCTATTTTTATGCTTAGAAATGCCAGAAGTCCACCTTTTAGCATTATTTTCTGATTTAATAGCTAATGTCTTTTTCCAGCTTAGGAGATTTCAGGGCTAAGTTATGCTTTTGTTGTGGGAACAGAAACTGCAGACCCATTTGCTACAGGATGTTCCAGTTAAGACAGGTTTGGTCATATATCTTTTGATTTGCTCATAAGCATTTATTGAGATCTTAGGGAACACACATGCATCTTCTCCCTTTGTCAACAAGTAAGACTGTGGCTTTTGGCTGGTTGACAATATTGTGGCAATATTGTTATGCGCTAAAATGTGCTTGGTGGATTGGCTTGGTGGGATGCTTATCTATTCATGTTCAACTCATGTATTTTCCAGGTTACCCTGACAAATATATTTACACTGAATAAAGTCACGTGTTTTACATTCCTCTTAAAGATGCATGACGTGATATTCAGAGTTATACATAAATCATAGATAGGGAGAAGAAATGATGAACTTCAGTGGGAAATGAAATGCTGAACGTACAGAAAAAAGTGCCATTATGTCTTCAACAGTCCTCATTCAGTAACAAAAAAGATGTTAGTGATACCCCCAGGCATTGCTAAGCTAATTAGCAGTTATTGCAGGATAAACAAACAAAACTTCTTTATCCTGATCAAACTGTCCCTCTTAATCATTAAGATTTATTGTACTATAATTTAGTAGTTTCATGTTGCTATTCCTGTCTCCATTTGAAGTCTTTTTGTAATGGATGGTCACATTCTAGTCAACAATAAATGTTCTGCAAAATTGAAATGATCCCGCATTTGTCATTCCTGATATACAATTTGTGTTCATTTGTCTTTTTTTCATAGACTGGCCTATTTATCCTAGCATGTAGTAGGATATCCCACTGTAGCATGCACTGGGGCATTGCTGGCAAATTATTTATTATTTGGGGGGGGGGGGACACACTGTTGAGCTTTCAGGTTTAGTGACTGTGGTCTAGACAACAATTTTCCTGACATTTTGCCAGCAACTCTGGCTGGCATCTTCAGAGGCAAGGCGGTCTGCTGTAAACCACAGGCAACTGCGCAGGGACTGACTGGGCTCCTGTCTTTATAGCCAGGTGACCTGACTTCTGATTGGTCTTTAGCAAGCTGGTTTCCAATTGGTGCAGGTTGGTGAGGACTGGTCTCTGATTGGTTCTTTGCTTGTGCCCAATCCTGATTGGTCATCTTGGTGGTGTTGGTTCCTGATTGGTCCTTTGTTCATGCCAGCTTGACAACCTACACTAAAATAAATATTTATTTCATTTATTTGACTTACATCCTACCCTTGTTCAGAAGCTCAAGGCAGTATACATAGTGCACTCTCCTTCTATTTGTCCTCACAGCAGCTATCTGTAAGGTAGGTTGGCTTGCCCTAAAGTTGCCCAGTGAACTTCTGCAGCTGAAGGTGGATATCAATCAATCAATCAATCAATCAATATTTTATTATGGTCACAGACCAGAATGTCACTGGCAAATCCTTTTACTACAGAAGCACCTTGGTGCTTCTGACACGGAAAAAAACACACAAATAAAATACAAATTTATACAAATACAGATAAAAATGCAGTAAAATAAAACAAAACAAAACATGATAATATTAATGGTGGGATCATCAGTGGGCAATCAAAGTCTGCCCAATTTTACAGGCAGTATAACAAGATTGATAGTTATAGTTATTTCAGTTCAAAGAAACTGAATCATACTGATCAGATAGCAACAACTGTACATAAAAAAGATCAGAATTTCCTGGGTATTTTATCAAATAGGGAGTTATAAAATGGGTCCATGAGTCCTTATAGAAGGTACAGTAGAGCAGGACATGAGCTGTAGTTTCAATAGCCCCCTGTCCACAGGGGCGCAATCTCAGCTCATAGGGAACTTTTTTGTATCGGCCCTCCAAAACTGAACGTGGGTAAGAACCAAGGCCTCCCTACTCTTAACCCAACACTTTACCCACTAGCCACCCTGGTTCTTGGGCTGAGAGGGAGGGTCTGGCCCAGAGTCCCCCAGGGAGCTTCTGTGTCTAAGAGAAGACCAGAACCTGGGTCTGCCTGCTCCCACTCCAATGCCTTCACCAACATACACACTAGCTCTCATTACCGGAAGATATGCAATAGTATAGTTAGTTGATAATATTAGTTCCTGTAATTGTCAGAAAATAGAGATAGTTTGGTTGATACTATTCATTCCTGTGATTGTCAGAAAAGACATAACATCAATTAACATCTGTCTCAGGGCCTGTTCCCAAAATGATATGCCATAAAATGACAGAGAGTTGGGACGGCCACTGAGTTCATTAGTGAGGGGGAATCCAAATGAATGTATCCACCACAAGTAGATCTCTAGTCCTTATTTGAACACACACAGTGAAAGAGAACACATCTCCCTTGGTAACTTATTCTACCAATGAATTGCTTCTACAGCTACCTTCTAGTAACTTGAGACTGTTGTCCCAAATTCTGCGATGATAGAGACCAGGTCTTGACTCCCACTACTCTTCTATTATTTATTTGCTAGCTTTATATCCCGTTTTTAGAGACAAACTTAGTAAACTAAATTTAAAAATAGCTTATACACAGTACAGCAGCTGAAACAAACATGCAGTTTTTAAATATACACCTTGACTGTTTTATAAGTGGGATTTAAGGCTAGTGAGAAAAGAACACACTGTTAACTTATCATGGAAGGTTAGTTTGAACAAGTATACTTTTAAAGCAGAGCACTCCTTATAACATAATGCTTCAATGGGGCTCAAAAGAACTATCCAAATGTGCCTCTTTATATTATCATGCAAAATAACTTTATTATACCAAAACAAAATTATATTATCCAGGATAAAAATTGGCCTTATTCTGATAAAAGTTGTATTGATATTCTTTTAACTATCTCAGAAGAGCACTCAACGCCAACACCTCCTTGAAAAGAGATTGCGTTATGTCTCATCAGTTCAGTAGTGACCATGCAGCTGGATTACTTCCAACACAACCTTGATCGGCCATGCAGACAAAACTAGAGACATTTAACACCTTGCCCCAAACTCAATTATCCAGTCTGAAGAAAATCATGATCAACAGTGTCAAAAGCAACAGGATCAAGAAGACTGCACTCTCCACACCCAATTTCCTGTGAATGCAATCTTCCAGGAGGTAAAATTTAGAGCAACCAAGGCTGCTTCTATTTCCAGAATTGGAATCCAAATTGAATTGGGTCCAACTGATGAGCTTCTTCCAAGGCTGCCCAGAATTGTCTCAAAACCTTGCATTAAAAAGGGGGATTAGAGACTGAATGGTAATTGTTGGAATCATGGGAATGTTAGTTCTCTTATATTTCTTCAGTATAGAAGACAGTAAACCTAACTTTAAGTCTAAGTCCATCAGCTTTGGGAAGGAGACCATTGTAATGGCGTGTGGGGAGGACCTTGGGCGACAGGGGGAAGAGCCGCAGCCAGGGGAATGGTTGGAGAAGAGGCAGATGAGCCCACAGCAGGAATGTGGGCATGGCAAACATCTCAGAAGGGACCCTCCCTGGTTTCTTGGGCTGTAAAGGCAACGGGGGAGAAATGTGCTTTCAGACTTGCAAGATTCTATGTTAATGTAACCTTATAATGAAGTAGAATTAGTTCATCTGGGCGTGTTTCCTGTTTGGACAACCATACAAGGCTGACAACCATGGAGCAGTAGGGTGGATAATGCAGCAACAGTGTATTTTGTCAGGAGCTCAGCAGAACTGGGAGAATAACAAACCCCAGGTTGCCCCAATTCAAAGTCATCAGTGCCCCCTTTTATGAAGATGTGGACTTCTCATTAACTTACCGCTCTGATTCAGAAGATGATTCTGCCATAGCCTCTGCAGTTTTTCGGCCATGTAGGAGTCAGGAGCTTTAGAAAGGTTTACTGACAGCAACAAGTGGGAAAGAGCTAAACAAAACATGCCCTTCTTCAGCCCTCAGTTGATTACAGATCTCTAGTGGAACAACAGTTCTTTTCCTGAAAGTTAACCCCGCCATCTGCTTTCTGCAGAGAGAGTTCCAAGGCCATGATTCAGAGTTCTCAAGTATCAATCCTTAACTGGCTTTACGGAGGTCTCTATAAAATAAGGAGGCTGATCAGAGCACAGCAGTTCTACCTGGTACAGAGTTTCAGTAGCAGGTAGATCCAACAGATTTATCTCTGTCTCCCCATGTCTCTGTTTAACAGTCAAGATCAGCCTAGCTGATTGGGATAAAGTTATTTATTGTGGAGAACTTTCAACATGATATTTATCCAAAATGTTCTCACATCCAACTAGCTTGCAAACCATCACCATGGACAAAAAGCAAATTGGAAGGAGGGACATGACATTGTCACTTAAGGAACCTACATACTTTCTATCATTATTACAAGTTCTGCCCTAAATCAGAATTCAGGTGGTAAATGGCAGCCTTTCTCACTCCCATGGTCTCTATTTGATCTTCCACATTGATTAGAATGATGCAGCAGAGTATATAAATATGTAAGTGTATTATTATCCAGAGCAAAATAACAATAAATAATAAATGTGTAATTATTAAAAAACAAAAACAAAATGGGAAGCCAACTCCATTGTTCTACAAATCCATTAATATGGAATTTCATTCAGCAAATTGCAAATAAATGGATTGTGTAAAGTATTTGGCTGCATACACCTGTGAATAGCTCTTTCAGTCCAGAGGGTTGTCTGTAAGGACATAACAACCACTCAAAGTCTGTGAGATGGAAGTATCATTGATCAAGATGGGCTATAGATCATTGCTGATGACATCTAGAAGCTATGAATGAGAAGTAGTGTTCAGTCATTTTCTCCCTAAAGCCTGTTCTGTAAGAAATTATTCCTGGCTGCCAGCTTGGTCTGTTCATTGGGGGGCTGTTGTAGTGTGAAAAATGTCTGATGCAAATGGCCAATATATGATATAATAATCCGTCTGTCTGTCTGTCTGTCTGTCTGTCTGTCATCTATCTATCTATCTATCTATCTATCTATCTATCTATCTATCTATCTATCTATCTATCTATCTATCTATTCTATCTTACTTCCCCATTTTATTCCCATATGATTTCACTGTTCATCATCCCCATCTCTAACGATACATATAGATAGCTAAATGAGTATTTTTATTGCAAATAATGTCCTAACATTGCTATAGCAGAATAAACCAAAAATTTGCTATTGCATAGTTTATAAATTTAATATCACAGAAGATTTATATATGAAACAAAGTTCTAACACTGTTCTGACTGCAACTCAAAATGATTGCTCCACCAGCTTTTAATTCTCTCCTGATGTTATATGAAATATTCATAGAACATTTGGGATCTTCCCCTCATTTCCTTAATTTCCTTAAATAAATTTACATTTACTTAAAACAATTTAACATTTAAGGCAAGGTGCTTTATTAGATTTTCTTCTTTATTGCTACTCTTTTTAAGCTTTCAGTGTCTTCCTACCCCACTCTTTTCTCTTTCTCTTTTATTTCTCTTTCAATTTTTTGTGGCTTTTTGACCTTTGTTATGCATATATCACAAAGCCCACATTATACTGTGAAATGACATTGAGCTTAAATTCTTGATAATGGTTGCATCTGGATATCCTTAAGCCAGAATTATTCTGTCCCTGAATAGCATATTTGAATCCTAAACCAGTAGGAACTGCTAAATAAAATAAAATAAAATAAAATAAAATAAAATAAAATAAAATAAAATAAAATAAAATAAAAAAAATAAAAAAAATAATAAAATAAAATAAAATAAAATAAAATAAAATAAAATAATAAAATAAAATAAAATAAAATAATAAAATAATAAAATAAAATAAATAAAATAAAATAAAATAATAAAATAAAATAATAAAACAATAAAATAAAATAAAAAATAAATAAATAAAATAAAATAAAATAAAAAAAATAAAAATAAAATAAAATAAAATAAAATAAAATAAAATAGACATAGATCACAGACTTTAGCCATTGTTAGTGGCAGGAGTTGAGAAAGAGGAAATTAACCACATCGAAAATTCTTCTCCAAAGAATTTGTTTGACTCATCATCAAGATTTATTTATTTATTTATTTATTATTCAAATTTATTCCCCGCCCATCTCCCATGCAAGGGACTCTGCATAATTTCATATTTCAAGATTTTGCAATCATTTGTGTTTATATTAATCAAGAATATGTTCCTTCCTACTATTTTAAAATACATCTGAAATTTCTGGAATTTATTTCCTAATTAGAAAAATGCAAAGAGAACCAAGGATTATTCATTACATATGCTTAAAATGTCAAAAGTCTAAAGAACTGAAAAAAATAGGAATAGGGCTTGAAAAGCTCAAGTTTGATGGTCTATTTTCAGCAGTTTTCATTTTGTCTTTGGAGGGAGGGAGAGAGAACATCACAGTCAAAAGGCCAATTCTTTCTAAGATTTAAACTCTATCCATGAGACAGAGAGGTGCTTTGTCACACAGGCAAAGAGAAGATTTCTCCAATCACTGTCGGGTAAAACCCAGCAGAAACTGGAAATTGAACTTTTTTCCATGTTGATTTTAAACATTCCCTTTTTAATGTCAGTTCCACATTAACAATGAAGCCGGGCAATAAGAGATTCTCTCCACCATCAATACATTCCTTAGAAATCAAATAGATGTGTATAGGACCTATAGGTACAGGTTCCCCCTGCACAGTTGTGCAGTTGTGTCCGACTCCAGGGGCCGGTGCTCATCTCCGTTTGTTAGCCGAAGAGCCAACGTTGTCCGAAGATGCTTCCACGGTCATGTGGCCAGCATGACGCACACAGAACGCTGTTACCTACCCACCGAAGTGGTACCTATTCATCTACTTGCATTTTGCATGCTTTCAAATTGCTAGGTTGGCAAGAGCTGGGGCTAGTACGGGAGCTCACTCCGTCACGCGGGGCTAGGGATTTGAACCTCCAAACTTGCGATCTTCTGATTGACAAGCCTGGCATCTTACCCTCTGAGCCACCACGGATTGCAAATATCTTTCAACAATATTTACAGAGCGTTAAAACATTGTTAGTGGCCATCGCTTTTGGGGACCAGCACGTTACAGAAGATTTCAACAGGTCTCATGTGATTCCAATATCTGAAAGTATCTGATTTCAGTTGAAGGCCTTAAAATAGATACCAATGGTTGGTGGAGAAGCAAAATTGGTGAAGGGTTAAGGCATAACGGGTCAGAAGAATAACCACTTCTGTTTTATTCATCATTTCAGATTTACTGAAGATCACTTCAGATTTCACTGTAGATTCTGCAACCGTGTTCATTATTTTTAGGTGCTGTGCATTTTTACTCCATAGACTGTAATATTTTAGACTTGAACAGTTTATTAACATATATCGCTATAATACCTTATGTTACACTTTTATTATAGAAACTCCTTGTTATGTTAGTGTTTTGTCTCACCCATTTGATTTTACTTTCCTGCTGTATATTTTATAAATTTTGCTGCTCATAGACTGAGTAAACTTTACTGATTAAAAACTGGTGGAGGTTTTTGTTTTAAAAGAAAAAGGGATAGAAAACATTACCTTTTCTATACACACACATCAAAAAAGGTATTATATTCAAAGGTCTGTGCACTGGAAAATGAATGACTACAACAGAGATAATTTGTTAAGAATATAATGGAAATGACGGGACAATTTCACTTGTTCTGGAAAACAGAGTAATGGATTGCCATGGGACTAAGACATACTGGGAAACATAAATGTTTAAGGAAAGGCAAGTTGAAAACTCGCCGCCACTGATAGCCTCAATCTTTCTGCCTTTCAGTATGTTGAGGAAATTATCAAGAAACAACCAAAAGTTTTTGTTTTTAATCTTGTTATTTTTTATTATTTCATGTACAGTTTACTGCCATAAAGGAGATTTACAGGTCTAGATTTTTGGAATAGCTGTTATAACAAGTTATTTTCATGTGTATAGTAAATCATTGTTCAGCAGCAGTATGATAGAGTTGGTACATACAAACTTTGGTGCAGCGGGATTTTGAAACAATCAAGGATGCAACAGAACATTATAGTTCCAAGGTCATTTTAATTTCTATTATGAGTTGTAGTGCATGGAAAATTTTCGATAAATCTATTGTTCTTTTGAGTACCTAGATATTTTCTTCCTGTTATTTTTGCTCTTACCTATACCTACTTAGATACAGTGGAGGTGAGGAATAGATTTAAAGGATTAGATCTGGTAGACAGAGTGCCTGAAGAACTATGGATGGAGGTTCGTAACATTGTACAGGAGGCAGCAACTAAAACCATCCCAAAGAAAAAGAAATGCAAGAAAGCAAAGTGGCTGACTGATGAGGCTTTACAAATAGCTGAGGAAAGAAGGGAAGCAAAAGGCAAGGGAGAAAGGGAAAGATATAAACAACTGAATGCAGAATTCCAGAGAATAGCAAGGAGAGATAAGAAGGCCTTCTTAAATGAACAATGGAAAGAAATCGAGGAAAACAATAGAATGGGGAAGACTAGAGATCTCTTCAAGAAAATCGGAGATATCAAGGGAACGTTTTGTGCAAAGATGGGCATGATAAAGGACAAAAAAGGCAGGGACCTAACAGAAGCAGAAGAGATTAAGAAGAGGTGGCAAGAATACACAGAAGAACTATACAAGAAAGATCTTAATATCCCTGATAAATACGATGGTATGGTCACTGACCTTGAGCCGGACATCCTAGAGAGTGAAGTCAAGTGGGCCTTAGGAAGCATTACTAACAACAAAGCTAGCGGAGAAGACAGTATCCCAGCTGAGCTATTTAAAATCCTAAAAGATGATGCTGTTAAAGTGCTGCACTCAATATGCCAACAAATTTGGAAAACTCAACAGTGGCCACAGGATTGGAAAAGGTCAGTTTACGTTCCAATTCCAAAGAAAGGCAATGCCAAAGAATGTTCAAACTACCATACAATTGCGCTCATTTCACATGCTAGCAAGGTTATACTCAAAATCCTACAAGCTAGGCTTCAGCAGTATGTGAACCGAGAACTACCAGAAGTGCAAGCTGGGTTTCGAAGAGGCAGAGGAACTAGAGATCAGATTGCCAACATTCGCTGGATCATGGAAAAAGCAAGAGAGTTCCAGAAAAACATCTACTTCTGCTTCATTGACTACGCTAAAGCCTTTGATTGTGTGGATCACAACAAACTGTGGCAAATTCTTAAAGAGATGGGAGTACCAGACCACCTTACCTGTCTCCTGAGAAACCTGTATGCGGGTCAAGAAGCAACAGTTAGAAATGGACATGGAACAACCGACTGGTTCAAAATTGGGAAAGGAGTACGACAAGGCTGTATATTATCACCCTGCTTATTTAACTTATATGCAGAGTTGTTGTTGTTTATTCGTTCAGTCGTTTCCGACTCTTCGTGACTTCATGGACCAGTCCACGCCAGAGCCCTCTGTCGGCCGTCACCATCCTCAGCTCCCCAATGGTTGAGTCCGTCACCTCCAGAATACCATCCATCCATCTTGCCCTTGGTCGGCCCCTCTTCCTTTTGCCTTCCACTTTCCCTAGCATCAGCTTCTTCTCCAGGGTATCCTGTCTTCTCATTATGTGGCCAAAGTACTTCAGTTTTGCTTTTAATATCATTCCCTCAAGTGAGCAGTCTGGCTTGATTTCCTGGAGTATGGACTGGTTTGATCTTCTTGCAGTCCAAGGCACTCTCAGAATTTTCCTCCAACACCACAGTTCAAAAGCATCTATCTTCCTTTGCTCAGCCTTCCTTATGGTCCAGCTCTCGCAGCCATAGGTTACTACAGGGAATACCATTGCTTTAACTATGCGGACCTTTGTTGTCAGTGTGATGTCTCTGCTCTTAACTATTTTATCAAGATTTGCCATTGCTCTCCTCCCAAGAAGTAGACGTCTTCTGATTTCCTGGCTGCAGTCAGCGTCTGCAGTAATCTTTGCGCCTAGAAATACAAAGTCTGTCACTGCCTCCACTTTTTCTCCCTCTATTTGCCAGTCATCAATCAAGCTCGTTGCCATAATCTTGGTTTTTTTGAGGTTTAACTGCAACCCAGCTTTTGCACTTTCTTCTTTCACCTTCATCATAAGGCTCCTCAACTCCTCCTCGCTTTCAGCCATCATATATGCAGAGTACATCATGAGAAATGCCGGGCTGGATGAATCACAAGCCGGAGTTAAGATTGCTGGGAGAAATATCAACAACCTCAGATATGCATACGATACCACCCTAATGGCAGAAAGTGAAGAGGAACTAAAGAGCCTCTTGATGAGGGTGAAAGAGGAGAGTGCAAAAGCTGGCTTGAAACTCAACATTAAAAAAACCCAGATCATGGCATCTGGTCCCATCACTTCCTGGCAAATAGAAGGGGAAGAAATGGAAGCAGTGACAGATTTTATTTTCTTGGGCTCCAAGATCACCGCAGACGGTGACTGCAGCCATGAAATTAAAAGATGCTTGCTCCTTGGGAGGAAAGCTATGGCAAACCTAGACAGCATATTAAAAAGCAGAGATATCACCTTGCCGACAAAGGTCCGTATAGTTAAAGCTATGGTTTTTCCAGTAGTGATGTATGGCTGTGAGAGTTGGACCATAAGGAAGGCTGAGCGCCAAAGAATTGATGCTTTCGAACTGTGGTGCTGCAGAAGACTCTTGAGAGTCCCTTGGACTGCAAGGAGGTCAAACCAGTCAATCCTAAAGGAAATCAACCCTGACTGCTCATTGGAAAGACAGATGCTGAAGCTGAAGCTCAAATACTTTGGGCACCTAATGCGAAGAGAGGACTCACTGGAAAAGACCCTGATGCTGGGAAAGACTGAAGGCAAAAGGAGAAGGGGATGGCAGAGGATGAGATGGTTAGATAGCATCACTGATGTAATTAACATGAATTTGAGTAAACTCCGGGAGACAGTGGAGGACAGGAAGGCCTGGCGTGCTATGGTCCATGAGGTCACGAAGAGTCGGACACGACTATACGACTGAACAACAACAATACCTACTTAGGATATTAAATAGGTAACTTTGCTTTTAGAAGATGCAACTCCCTGCTCATGAGAAGTGCATAAGTATTTCACATGATATTTCTAATTTGAAATTGCCTAGCTACACATTTTATTTTCATTTTTGTTGAAATATTGTAAAGGTCATTGGTCCTGAGCATTTTTCTCCCGCATCAGGGCCTCTACCATGTCCAATTCTGCAGGCATGCCAAATGAATGACTCACTTAAACAGGCTACCTGTAATTTTGCTATAGCATGACTGAAGGCCAGGATTATGACACAGCATAACCAATGGATCCCAGGAAAATGTATTCACCTACTGGCTTCCAAATGCCTCAATTTCCAAAGCCATGTTCTTCCTCATCAGAAACAGTTGAAACCAAAATGAAAGAAATCAATATTCAATCTCCTACAGTTTACACAACAACTGCTGTCTTATTCATCCATTTCATTCAATTGCTCCAAGAAGCCACTCCTTCCGTTTAGCTAATATTGATTTCTTTAATTTATAAATTAAGTATATTTCCCCACAGAATAAGTCACTCATGTTTGGAACACATTGGGAAATTTAGAAACTAGTTCGTTAATAAATCTTTCTTGTCTCCATCAATTAGAAGGGCAATCATTCCGCTAAGTGGCAATCTTCATTTCTGATTGCGCTGGAGATAACAGATACTCATTTATCTATGTGCCTAAAGATGAACAGCATCTCCTTTTAGCATTTATACATGATGGGCATTGTTCAGAATCCCTCTGAACATTGCCCTTAAAACTGGGCAATGTTAAATGATTTTCTAGCCATTGTGGGCTTCCTGACTGACTGTACACCATTCTATCGACAGGTTTGTTTGTTTGTCTGTTTGTTTGTTTTTTTATATCCAACCTTTATTATTTTTATAAATAACTCAAGGCGGCAAACATACCTAATACTCCTTCCTCCTCCTATTTTCCCTACAACAGCAACCCTGTGAGGTGAGTTGGGCTGAGAGAGAGGGACTGTCCCAAGGTCACCCAGCCGGCTTTCGTGCCTAAGGCGGGACTGGAACTCTCAGTCTCCTGGTTTGCCATTGGCTCTTTCCTAGAGCTGAGAGAGTGACTGGTCCAAGGTCACCCAGCCAGCTTTCATGCCTAAGGTGGGACTAGAACTCTCAGTCTCCTGGTTTCTATTGGCTCCTTCCGAGGGCTGAGAGACAGGGACTGTCCCAAGGTCACCCAGCTGGCTTTCATGCCTAAGGCGGGACTGGAACTCTCAGTCTCCTGGTTTGCCATTGGCTCTTTCCTAGAGCTGAGAGAGTGACTGGCCCAAGGTCACCCAGCCAGCTTTCATGCCTAAGGCGGGACTAGAACTCACAGACTCCTGGTTTCTATTGGCTCCTTCCTAGGTCTGAGAGACAGGGACTGGCCCAAGGTCACCCAGCCGGCTTTCATGCCTAAGGCAGGACTAGAACTCTCAGTCTCCTGGTTTCTCTTGGCTCCTTCCTACAGCTGAGAGACAGGGACTGGCCCAAGGTCACCCAGCTGGCTTTCATGCCTAAGGCGGGACTAGAACTCTCAGTCTCCTGGTTTGCTGTTGGCTCCTTCCTAGGGCTGAGAGACAGGGACTGGCCCACGGTCACCCAGCCGGCTTTCATGCCTTAAGGCGGGACTAGAACTCTCAGTCTCCTGGTTTGCCATTGGCTCCTTCCTAGGGCTAAGAGAAGGTGACTGGCCCAAGGTCATCCAGCTGGTTTTGTGCCTCAGGCAGGACTAGAACTCTCAGTCTCCTGGTTTGCCATTGGCTCCTTCCTAGGGCTGAGAGACAGGGACTGGCCCACGGTCACCCAGCCGGCTTTCATGCCTAAGGCGGGACTAGAACTCTCAGTCTCCTGGTTTGCCATTGGCTCCTTCCTAGGGCTAAGAGGTGACTGGCCCAAGGTCACCCAGCCGGCTTTTGTGCCTCAGGCAGGACTAGAACTCTCAGTCTCCTGGTTTGCCATTGGCTCCTTCCTAGGGTTGAGAGACAGGGACTGGCCCAAGGTCATCCAGCTGGTTTTGTGCCTAACGCAGGACTAGAACTCCTGGTCTCCTGGTGTCTAGCCTGGTACCTTAACCACTACACCAAACTGGCTCTATCTATGCATTAATCAAGGCCACACTTGTTTTGCTGCTGAGATCAGTCAAGTTAGGGGCTTCTACTTGCACTGAAAAAAAATAATGCAGTTCTATCCTCTGAAGAGCTGTTATTTTGATGAAGGAAGGAGTTGGGCTGAGAGGGAGTGACTGGTCCAAGGCCACCCAGCCAGCTTTCATGCCTAAGGTGGGACTAGAACTCAGTCTCCTGGTTCGCCATTGGCTCCTTCCTAGGGCTGAGAGAGAGGGACTGGCCCAAGGTCACCCAGCCGGCTTTCATGCCTAAGGCGGGACTAGAACTCTCAGTCCCCTGGTTTGCCATTGGCACCTCCCTAGGGCTGAGAGAGAGGGACTGGCCCAAGGTCACCCAGCCGGCTTTCATGCCTAAGGCGGGACTAGAACTCTCAGTCTCCCGGTTTGCCATTGGCTCCTTCGTAGGTCTGAGAGAGGGACTGACCCAAGGTCACCCAGCCGGCTTTCGTGCCTAAGGCGGGACTAGAACTCTGAGTCTCCTGGTTTCTAGCCTGTTGCCTTAACCACTAGACCAAACTTTGGTAAAAACAACCATCCATGGCTGGATCAGACATTGTCATTAAAGCCAGTAGAGCTTACCTTCTTTTTGATGAATGGAATTCAGGTTTGTTATGCATTCTGTCCAAGATGAGGAGCCAAAGGCACTACACAGCGCACCTTAACCAGCAGGTGGAATGAGCCCTTATCTCAGTACAGGAGGATTGTTTCTCTGTTTGGCTGATGGACCCACACAAGAGAAACAGGCAGGGTACCAGCAAGGTGAGTTCATATTATGAAATGGTCCCTGGATGGAAGAAGGTCTTGGCTGAGGAGGGTATAAGTACCATCAGGAGGGTATAAGTACCATCAGCTCAAGGACTGCACAAAGCTTTGCACAGCATCTTGAAGGCTGAGCTCCAAAAGTGGTGGGGTCGAGATTTTGGGGGGAAGGGGCTTCAGGGATTTTAACGAATGGAATGGATGCCTTAAACATCTAAAATGCCTACAGTACCTATTGCCTCCTAAATCTCTATTTGCAAATCCCTTGAAAATACAGAAAGGCCAACTCCACCTTCCACAATTGGTGCTTTGAGGGTCACTGATGGGATGCTTCAAGGCCAACATCCTGCATCCCTTCTCAAGAGGCCCAACAAGGCCCACAAGCCCAAATTTCCCTCTCCCCAAGTTATACAACAGTTCACAAGGCTGTTTCTTAATTCATTTGGTTCCCCAAAGACACAGATTTCCCAATTATAGAGACCATAGGATTTTTGTCTCTAAAAGAGAGAGATTTTGTCGCTCTGATATTTTGTTCACTGTCTTTTCAACAAACATTGTGGCTTGAGAGTTTGCAAGGGGATATTTTAATTTATCACCAGCTCAGCCATACTCCCAAGATGGTTTATGTAAGAGGAAAATAGAAAAATATTCCAATAGGTAACAGGGCTGACCTGCATTTCCAAGGGTATAAGTCTATTTCATTATTTCAAATCTTACTACATTACTATTATTACTGTAATCTATAAATTACATAATTGTAATAACTATATTATGCAGTGATATAGTATACATATATATTATATGTACAATTGTTCACAAAGCTGATTCCTAAATGACTTCAAATGCTATTATATTACTCTTTTAGATGTTATAGGACTATTATTATTGTAACATTAGAATAATATTACTGTTATTACACTATATTATAATGCTATATAGTATATTATGGTATATTATAGTATATAGAGTAATATTATAGTTACAAGTACATTATACTATCAGACTGTTACAGAGATTCAGATCCTACCCTGGATATTATAGGGCTTTTGGAACTACTAACAACAGATTGTGGGATATTGCAACAATCTTTAACTTCAATCGGTTTTTTAGATTTGTATGCCTGTATATGTATGTATGTAGAGAGAGGAAGAGAGGGAGGGAGGGAAGGAAACTTCACAAAAGCATGTATCTATCCTATGGTAAACAAAACTGGTTTTACCTGTACATTCATATCACATTATACAATTTAAGTTAATCTAGTTAGCAACAGGGGAAAAAATCAGAAACTAAACCCATTTAGTCCAAAACAGTCTTCTAATCAGGACTCCTAGTGAGAGATTTACATACATGAGACCAGTTTGACACTGGCCCTCTGTGAATATGATAGTCAGCAAAACAGAGCATTATAGTTGGCTAAGATAGGATTACATGAGTCCAAAGGAAACATCATACGTATTATAATCCAGGGCTATGTTGCCTCACATTTGATCCATAACTAGTCTTTTATGAGGAATGCAAAAGTGACTGTCTGAGCATCAGCAGCTGATACAATAAAAAGTAAAGGTTCCCCCCGCACATTTGTGCAGTCGTGTTCGACTCTAGGGGCCGGTGCTCATCTCCGTTTGTTAGACGAAGAGCCAGCGTTGTCCAAAGACGCTTCCACGGTCATGTGGCCGGCATGATGCACGCGGAACGCTGTTTCCTACTCACAAAAGTGGTACCTATTTACCTACTTGCATTTGCATGCTTTCGAATTGCTAGGTTGGCAAGAGCTGGGGCGAGTGCGGGAGTGCTCACTCTGTCACACAGGGCTAGGGTCTCGAACCTCTGAACTTGCGACCTTCTGATCGACAATCCTGGCATCTTAACTGCTGAGCCACCATGCCCCCTACATATGCTATATATATACAATATTTTTGTTTAATTGTTCTCTTCATTCTTCAATGAATACATGGAAGGGACAGGAAAGATGAGTGCGCTAAGCCCGCCCACCTCTGTCACCATCATCCTCCACATGTTGAGTGTCAATATTCTGTGAGTGAGAGCTTTGTGTTGAATGGGTTGTGATTTAGAAAAGAAAGTTATGCGTTCTTAATATTTCCTAGCTGGTGCACCTCTAGATTAGGGTCAAAGTGTGAGGCTCACCAGTTCAACCACTTCAAGGGGATGTAAATATTTCTGCAGTGGGAAATGGATGAATGTGACAGGAAGAGAACTGATGAGGAGAATGCCACTCTTGTCTAAATCCGCGTCTATAGAAATAAGTTGCATGCCTTGGTCCTCATTAATCATTTCAAAATGTTGCATTTCAATGCAGCCTGCTGTAGCAGTTCACAGGCACTTAAATTTTCCAATTATTGTACCTGTGGCTCAGAACAAATAAAGATTACCTACACAATTTGCTCGGTGGGCAGCTTAATGTTCTTGTCACCTTACATTGAGTTTTAAATGTGCCCGGCATAAAAGAATGTCAGATGTGTTCCAAAGACTTTGGGTCATGTGCAGAAATTCACATCATCGCTGGGTGCAGCCTTGATAAGTTTCTAAGAGATGGATGAGTGAACAAGGCAAGCTGCCAGCATCTTGCTGATGTATTTTTCTGTCAGAAAGGAATGAGTGACGCTGTATCTCATTCTTTCTAGCAAAATATCCTTTAGCTTAGCAGGAAGGAGATTGTTCTACCTCCACCAGGGTTTGTGGTCATCACTCCAACCATCTGAGAAGCCTAAAGGAATTGCCAGGGAGATATTTATATTCACAATTAATTTCAGAAGGGAAGGTAGATCTCCTTTTGCGACTACCCCCCAAATTCCTGCAGGGCCATTATTCAAACATGCAATGACTGGCTTATCTAATTCCAGTCCAAACATGACATCATCAAGGGGTTTGATATCTCCTATTTCCTTTTTTCCTATCTTCCCTTTGTCTTCCCAATTCCTTACTCTGAGAGCATGAAACCCAATGCACTCTGAGTGGGTGTAATGTTTAGAGCAGTGTTTCTCAGCCTTGGCAACTTTAAGTTGTGTGGACTTCAACTATTTTCCCCTCAACAACAACCCTGTGAGGTGAGTTGGGCTGAGAGAGAGGGACTGGCCCAAGGTCACCCAGCCGGCTTTCATGCCTAAGGCGGGACTAGAACTCTCAGTCTCCCGGTTTGCCATTGGCTCCTTCCTAGGTCTGAGAGACAGGGACTGGCCCAAGGTCACCCAGCCGGCTTTCATGCCTAAGGCGGGACTAGAACTCTCAGTCTCCCGGTTTGCCATTGGCTCCTTCCTAGGTCTGAGAGAGAGGGACTGGCCCAAGGTCACCCAGCCGGCTTTCATGCCTAAGGCGGGACTAGAACTCTCAGTCTCCTGGTTTGCCATTGGCTCCTTCCTAGGGCTGAGAGAGAGGGACTGGCCCAAGGTCACCCAGCCGGCTTTCATGCCTGAGGCGGGACTAGAACTCTCAGTCTCCTGGTTTGCCATTGGCTCCTTCCTAGGGCTGAGAGACAGGGACTGGCCCAAGGTCACCCAGCCGGCTTTCATGCCTATGGCGGGACTAGAACTCTCAGTCTCCCGGTTTGCCATTGGCTCCTTCCTAGGTCTGAGAGAGAGGGACTGGCCCAAGGTCACCCAGCCGGCTTTCATGCCTAAGGCGGGACTAGAACTCTCAGTCTCCTGGTTTGCCATTGGCTCCTTCCTAGGGCTGAGAGAGAGGGACTGGCCCAAGGTCACCCAGCCGGCTTTCATGCCTGAGGCGGGACTAGAACTCTCAGTCTCCTGGTTTGCCATTGGCTCCTTCCTAGGGCTGAGAGACAGGGACTGGCCCAAGGTCACCCAGCCGGCTTTCATGCCTAAGGTGGGACTAGAACTCTCAGTCTCCTGGTTTCTAGCCCGTTGCCTTATTATTATCCTCACATATCCCCAAAAAAACATTCCTTCATAGACATACAGCTAGATCTGTAATGCCTGTTGTTCACAATGACACACCACCAAGCCAGTGTGTTAAATGGAGTTAGGCTCATTAGTATCTTTGGTCAACATTTTTTGGGTGTTAGGATCACAGACAGAAATATATTTAAGTGTAATATAAAAGGCAATGTTATCAGGCACAGAGTTTTTCAACCTTGGCAACTTTAAGAGGTGTGGACTTCAACTTCATGGCTGGCTGGAGAATTCTGGGAGTTGATGTCCACACCTCTTAAAGTTCCCAAGGTTGAAAAACACTGATCCAGCATGACATTGCAGCTGCTTATTCTAGAACAAGCCTGCCAAATGCAAAGCCTTCATGACATTCCTATTTCACTACACAATTTCTGAATTATCTCCAGCACCCAAAAGCTGATGCTCTTAGCTGGATAAAGGGCCTGACTGTCAGACTAATGACACCTTGTCATATACCAATAACTGGGCCAAAGAAAGAAAGAAAAGTTTCAAGAAGAGATCGTTTAGAACAGAGAAGCTGTTTGTGCATGTACAGTATGTGTGGGGGAGTTTATTGTTTTCACACTTGAGAATCACAAGAGTTTCCATGCTCTCACTCAGCAGAACAGATGGGAAAGATGCCTTCAGTGAGAGCCAATGGAACAACATTGTGATATGGACATTTCTCTTATTTGGTGGGACACAATAATATACAGTCCGCTTGTTTAGGAACTACTGAATGATGCTAAGGGTCAAAGGATCTCCTTTGTCTTTAGATCGGTCTACAGTGTGTTTTTTTTTAATCTGTTCAATCGTGTCTGATTCTCAGGGACTTCCTGGACAAATCCCTGCAGTTTTCTTGGCAAGGTTTTTCAGAAGTGGTTTGCCATTGCCTGCTTCCTAGGGCTGAGAGAAAGCGACTGGCCCAAGGTCACCCAGCTGGCTTCGTGCCTAAGGTGGGACTAGAACTCACGGTCTCCCGGTTTCTAGCCGGGTACCTTAACCATTACACCAAACTGGCTCTCTCTGTCCACAGTACTCCCATAACATATACGGTATGAAAATAATTTCCCCTATTAAGTATTATTTCCAGGAGAAAGGATGGGAAAGATTCTTTCCCAAGTTTTTGTAGTAGTGTCAGCCAGAGTGTCCTGGGAGATAACAAACCGGAGTCAGATTCAAGCTATGGTAACCATCACCTGTCATTGATGGCCAAGACTGACCTGTAAAGAGCATCTTAAAATCTTAAAAGGCTATTATTTCTATTGGATTCATCCTTCTCTCCCTCCACTTCAGCAGGTAGGGCCCATCTATCCATTTTCAAAGCCTGCCATAAAAAACGTTCTCAGTAGAAATCCCGCTGAACATCTGTCGTCTAGGTGTTTATTCATTCTGTCTGCGGTGGCTTTATCTACGATAGAGAAGCTAAAGCGAAGCTAAAGCAGACTCGAGAGTTCAATTGGTGTTAGCCCAGTTACAAAGGCCCTGCAACGTGCTGAATACAAGAAACAGGGGGTAGAAGGGCTTCCCTAACAAACTTTATTTACTGAGGGCCGTTATCTTCTGTTTGCTTACAATTCCCTTCTTGTGCAACTGATTGCAGAAAGTGTATTTAATAACTACCGAATGCTAATATGCTGCGGTATGCATGACTGCCTAATTTAATTTATCTCTGATTAAGCCTATTATGTTGGAGATCGCTTTACAAAAGAGACCTTTTTTTTGCCAGCTGTAAGCTGATTTGAATTGTAATATAGGTTAATAATGTGTGAAATAACTAGCAGTGCTGGCTTCTAAATGTTAATTTTAGCAAAGTACATCCTGAGTTAGTGCACTGATATATCCTTAGGATGATTCCTGGTCATAAAAACAGACCACAACACATGAGAGAGGTGAGTGAAAGATGGTTAGAATAGGTCTGCTAAGCAGAACGTAAGAGGAATAGAGGTGTCAGGCTTTACTTCGCTGTTGACCACAACCTGTGTGGTGTAAATTATATCTATCTAGATGAAAGCTTTCCAAACTTTTCATGTTGGTGACACACTTTTTAGACATGCATCATTTCGCGACACATGCTTACAGCAGGGCACAAGGCAGGCACTAGGACCTGTGCAGAATCCTGGCAGGGCAGGTTTGGCGGCAGCAAGGCACAAGGCAGGCACTAGGACCTGCACGGAATCACAGCAGGTTTGGAGGCAGCCAGGCACAAGGCAGGCTCTAGGACCTGAGCAGAATCCTGGCAGGGCAGGTTTGGAGGCAGCCGGGCACAAGGCAGGCACTAGGACCTGCGCGGAATCATGTCAGGGCTCGGAGGCAGCAGCAGCCGCGACACCCCCAGACACTGCAGCCGACACACTAACGTGTCCCGACACACAGTTTGGAAAGCTCTGATCTAGATACTTCTGCTGGTGCTCAGCAGTTGACCGACATGAATGTGGCTGATCTTCCTCAAAGACCCAGAGCAGACCAGCCCCTTTATACCTTTGATTGATGCCACAGCACACCAGAGAGACTGACGGGGAGAAAAAGCAAAACTTCCTTGAATATTAAAATAAAAATAATTAAAATTAAAAAAATAAATAATTAAAGGGCAAGAGGAAAAATGGGAGAATAGGACTACCGGGTCTGGGTTGCAAAAATCTGAAAGCCAGTCAGAATTACCGAGGTTCTCTTTGTTGCCCTTTCATGGTCAGCCACAGGTAACCCACAGAAGAACTCAAGGACATTGTCCATTTGGCACTGTGATACGAACAACAAGAAAGGCATGAGGTGATGCTTCGCTCATGCTGACTGACTTTCCTTCTGAAAAGCAAGGTCGATCTTTATGTGATGATCGTAGCCTTCTCTTCTTTATGGTAATGATGAATAACTAGACAGCATCTCCAAGTTACTTTGATTTGGGTTTCTGCACCAAACCCAGGGTTGGACTTGATCTCAATCTTCTGAAAGGCTGCAGGATTTCAAATCCAACAACTTCAAACTCATGAGAAGAACATGGCCAAATTTGGGGGAGCTTCTTTTGTTGCTGTTGATGCTTGTGAAAGTTTCTAGGAAACAAGGTTGAGATAGAAACCCTACCAGCTTTCATTCCTACCCTTATAACTATCTCAATATGCTCATATTCAGCCATTTTCTTGCTGAATGTGTGCAGTACAGTCTTGAGTGTTCATTAGCATCCTACGGATTGCTTATTCTGGCTGAAAAGCCTTTCTCAAATGAAGAGGATGATCAAAACTGTGCAGTAATGGAGTCAAACACTGTCTAGCAACAGTGGAGAGGTAGCATCAGAACCCACCACTCTTAAACATTGTGATTCTGATCTTGACCTGGAGGCTCACCCCACCAGTTTATGGAAACCTGCCTGAGATCATCACATAAAACAACATGGAGCAGAGCAAGGTCATCTGCACTATTACAAACTTGGCAGCAATACTCCTCCTCCATATGAAGAGCCTGCTTCATATGGAGCCAACTAGACATTGTAATAGCCCAGAAGGGGACTTTGTTCTGCTCCACTTTGCCTTGTCTGCTGGTTCACATGGACTGGTTGACTGGGCCTCCAGGTCAAGATCAGAATCACAAAGGTGTTCATGCTGTTGGGTGTTGGGATACCAGAAGTCCCACTCCACTCAAGCTTGGTATTATTGCCATGTACTTTGCTTTCAACTGTGTTCTAACTAAATCTGGCTATAATCTAACCCATGAAACTTCAGCTACGATTCCCTTTGATCTTCAACTGATTTATGATCTTGTAATTGCTAAGTAACTGACTCCAATCTAAGCAGGTCAAAACACCTCCTGTACCTTATGAAGACTTTTATAAACAGAAGTTGAATGTACTCACCCATTCCCTTCAGCAAAGCTTGCAGTGCATAAGAAACTCCTTTTTATCAGCATCCTATGCCATATTAGCCTTATTCACACATACAAACTCTTTATCTTTCAAAATATGAATGGAAGAAGAAAGCTTTCAGCTGGCCATCACTGTGATGTAAAGGTAAAGGTTCCCCCACACAGTCGTGTCTGACTCTAGGGGCTGGTGCTCATCTCCGTTTGTTAGCCGAAGAGCCAGCATTGTCCGAAGACGCTTCCATGTTCATGTGGCCGTCATGACGCACGCAGAACGCTGTTACCATCCCACACACATGACCGCGGAAATGTCTTCGGACAGCGCTGGCTCTTCGGCTAAGAAACGGAGATGAGCACTGCCCCCTAGAGTAGGACACGACTGTGCAGGGGAAAAACTTACCTTACCTTTACTATGCCTTAATCAATTTTCTTGACTGGGAAAATAGCAGGATGTTCAATGTAGAGATGTAGTAATACGCTATAATGGAGATGCAACTGTGGAGTCCTCTGAGCTTGGTTGTTTGCTTGCAGACATTTCATTACCCAACTAGGTACAGAAGATGCAAGATCTGTAACTAAGCCAACACATCTGAATGTATGTTCATAGGAGTATGGAGCATTTCAATTTGCACACAGAAAGCCAGAGACAGAGAGGGAGTCAAATGAACAGATTCATTAGGTCATACACTTTGGATGCCTAAAGCCCACTTCATCAGATAGCCAGGGGCTAGCAGTCAAACATTGCCCACATTTATTCATTCATAGTAAGCCTTAGCTTTTAAGATACCACAAGGATCTTTATTGCTTTTGCTACATAATATCAGAAGCTCACTTGGCAAATCTGTACAGGTTACCATGGCTCCAAACATATCTATCTGGAACAAAAAGTAGTACATCTTTTACAGCAACTTTGGATCATGTTTTCCCAGCCACAGATATCTACCATATGATATTATCAAATGTTTCGTGGAAGCCAGATGTTAAGATTTCATACACTTCAATTTTTCTACTTTTAGCTCATTGGCTCACAAGCTACAGTAGCTCTGGACAACGATCTTAAGATCAAGATATTTTTGTTTGTGTATATGTGTGCGTATTTCATTCTTAGGCTTAAGAGTTCTATCAAACTTTACTTGAAAAGGGACCTACAGTACTTGTAAAATGAAAACCAAGAAACCTTCTTACCATTTGGAGAGGTCTCAACCTACCGTAGGCCATGAAACTCTAGTGTAGAGCTTTCCAAACTGTGTGTCGGGACACATTAGTGTGTCGGCTGAAGTGTCTGGGTGTGTCGCGGCAGCTGCTGCCTCTGAACCCTGCCAGGATTCTGCGCAGGTCCTAGTGCCTGCCTTGTGCCTGGCTGCCTCCAAAGCTGCTGTGATTCCACACAGGTCCTAGTGCCTGCCTTGGGCCCTGCTGTAAGAGTGTGTCGCGAAATGATGCATGTCTAAAAAGTGTGTCACCAACATGAAAAGTTTGGAAAGCTCTGCTCTAGTGAATACATGAATGTATTGTAACCAAAGAACCAGGTTGTGTCACATTAATCTGAAAATAATATCTCCTGGGCTATCCAATGCAGTCCTTGAATGTTTCAGTTGGATGGTCAAGGAGATACTTTAGATGAAATCTAAAGACTTCAACAAAGTCCACACCATTTTTTTTCTTTTTACAGTGAGGGAGAGAAATATCTTTTCTGGCTGAGATTCCCCTAGGTTCAAGGTTTCAACAATATTTTTATGCAGGATTTCTGCCACCCATATAGAATGTGTGGATGTTAAGAATAAGCAATAGATCTGAATAGGGAAAGAATCCAAGAACTTGTGGCAATTTGTAGTATCGTCACAATGGGAAATGTGATATACATTACTGAGCAAGCCTTTGGAACCACCCTGAATTTCTATGACCTAATCATTGCACTGGCGATTCCGTCCCACCACAATCATTTCAGGTTTAACCCACCTGGTAAATCTAGTCCAAAGAAAAGGGCAGGATACAATTTAAGTAAGGTGCATTCATAAGCAAAAGGTATGGAAAGTGGAAAGTAGCAGCCATGGCTTGTGTCCGTAATTTCAACTACCACATTTCCCTCTTTCTTACCAAAGTGTGTGGAAGCTGTAGTTTACACAAAGGCTTCCAGATATCTGAAAAGCAGCTGCACCAGCTGTAAATTTCTGGTTCTAACTGAAGCTCAGTAAGGTCAACACAAAAGTATTTTCTGCATCTGTCTCAAGATCGCTGGAACTGATCCCAGTAAAAATCAACTAAGGACACACTGGGCTTGGGTTCAATCATTATGTAGTAGAGCACAAGTCAAAATGGATATGAATGATCTAATAGACAAAGCATCTTTAAAACACGTCAGATGGCTGAAGACCTTTCTATGGAGTCCATGGTGCTCTCTGAGCCTTGTTGTTTTCTTGCAGACATTTCATTGCCAGGCTAGGCAACATCTTCAGTGCGAAAAGGGAGTGGAACTTGCTCTCTGTTTATATACCCTGGCTTGTCCTGCCTGTGTTGGTGGGGGTGTTGTACTCTCCTTGGTAGTACCTTGATTGGGTTGTTGTTTGCTGCCTGGTTGATTGACTGAGTTAATAGTTCCTTGATTCGTGTCTATTGTGTTGCTTGATTGCTCCTCTGGTGCTAATCTTGGTGTTAATCTTTGCCTATCTGGGTGTTGATTGCTGGCAAGGAGGTGTTCTGGTCTCTGGCTTTTCTATTGTCTCTTATGAATGGTATGGAAATGTTGTTTACCTCTATGTGTCTGTTGATGGCTGCTTTGTCTGAGTGCCAAGCTTCCAGGAATTCTCTAGCATTTTTGGATTTGGCCTGGTTTAAGATGCTGAGTTTCCCAGTTGAAAGTATAGTTGTGAGATTAAGGAGTTTTCATCATGTCTTCTCACTGCTAGTTGGTGTTCATGGATGCGTTCTGCTAGTCTTCTGCCAGTCTGTCCTACATAGTGGCTGTTACAGTCCTTACACTGTATGTTGTATGAGCTGTATGAGCACTGTATGAGCACCATGGACCTTTCTATAGCCTGGTCAGAGCAAGGATATCTCAAACCATTTCAGATAGTTCAATTGTTATATTAAGAAAAATGGAAAGTTCTACACTACAATATAGACTATGCATTGACATACATAGACTAATAGACTACGTATGACAATTTTGGAAGAGTTTTGTTGACATTTTAGTTCATTCATGACGGTTTCCTGAGTGAGTTTTCTTCCACTAGTTCCTTGTATTTTGTTCACTTGTTGTATGGTATTGAAACCACTGGAATTTCCTTCCCACAACTACATTGTCTGGTGTATGACACAGATCTTGTACACTATCTTCACTATTTTTCGCACCAATTTTTAGAATTACATTACTTTACCATCTCATTTATGAATAAATTAATATAATCGATACAGTCCTTCCTTGCAAGGAGAGGACCACGGAGTAGCTTCATGCTTTATAACTGTTAACCCAGAGTAGTGTGTCAGAAAAAAGGAGGTGGTAACTATAATTTACCATTACACGCATGACCGACTCCACAATGATTCAAATTAGGCATTTAAGTACTAAGCATTCCAAGGAAATTTGTCCATTCTGGTTTTTGCAGACAAGGAGATTGTTTTCACCACATTTGAGTTTCTTAAATCTCACATTCTTTCCACCTAGTTTATAAAGAAACATGCAACTTTCTGTCACATGTTGCCTAAAGAAATAAATATAATGGAATTCCTAAAGCACACAATCTTTAACATCAGAAAATGCCTTGTTTGTCCTTTACCACTAGCAAGACCACCTTTGAATTCTTCATCCGCCCCCCCCCCCCCCCCCCGGTTTTGATTTAACACATTTGAGTGTTTCCAGATTCATTCTCATCCTCTGTGGTTGCATATCAAGTGGCCCACAAATATTTTCCCCAGACTTACGTGTGTGTGTGTGTGTGTGTGTGTGTGTCTGTGTTATACAAAAAGGTTAATTGACCTTGAATACAAGGAGCCATCTGTGTCATCTCCTTGACAATAAGACAGACATGTTTTTTTCCTGGTTTGGGGAGGTGTTATCAAAGCCTATTTTAGAGCATATACTATATTTTTTATGTATTCCTTACCTTAAAATGGCAGAAAACCATGTTGCCAATTTTCAGCCATAGTGACCATTTCCCAATAGGCCTCTGTACCTTTAGCATCAGTTTAAGCTTAAGTAAATTAAATTTTAAAAACTCTGTACCTCTTTTGTGACTAGAAACCAATACGGATTGGTGATCTTCCATTTTTTATGTACTGTATGGACCCCATAGCCAACTCTCCAGTACTCCATTATTACTCCATTATTAACTCCCTTCCAGTTACACCTTCCAATTATACAGTAACTCAGCTGCTCACATCTTAGCAGAAGAACAAGTGGGCTTCAGAAAAGGCCAGGCTACTCTTGTAGACTTTGGCATCCTGTTAAAAAATACATCACTTCAGCTTTATATTCAGCTCCTGTTGATTTTAAATCTGCTTTTGATCTGATCCCTAGAGACAGGCCTCAGAGGAAACGAGAGCAATCTTTGGGGTTAACTGTCTAAAGCAATTCTTACCCAGAGAAGAATGTGACAAGGATGCATTCTAGGCCCTTTGTTGTTATACGTGCACTGGTTAAGAGTCCTTCTGATCCACATTATGCCCTCAAGCTTGCTGGTAGAACCATTCACCAGCCTTCTCTACCTGGATAATGCAGTCCTCCTCTGCGTCCCTCTCTTGGCCTCAGAAGAGCTCTACGGACACTTTCTGAAAATCTGAACAGTTCCTAGTAAACCATCACATAGGCAATGTTACGGTTTCAGAAAGAACCCCTCCCACAAAAAAAAATCATAGGTAGGAAATAGATGGAAAACGGATTGAACATTTTTTTCCAAATATCGGGGGTGGGGGAGGTATCTTTCAAACTACAACTACTTGGAAGGTGCCCGTAAAATTTTCCAAAGAATGCATACAAAATATGACTCTTATTGTTAAATAGGTCTCTGAGAGGCAACCATTATATCCCTGTTGCTTTACCAATAGACCAGGACTCCTGGTGACAAAATTTCATTTGACACTGGCCCTTTGCTAATAAGATAGTCAGCAAAACAAAGAAATACAGATGGCTGAGATAGGATTACAAGAATCCAAAGCAAACATCCTCTGTATAATAAGCCAGAGCTATATTGTCTTACATTTGATCCATCACTCCTCTGTTAGTGACTGTCTGAGCATCAGCAGCTGATATACTGTAATAGTTTTCTTCAATTGTTCTCTTCATTCTCTAATAAGTAAATGAGAGGGACAGGAAAGACGAGTCTGCTAGATCCATCCACCTTTCGCCATTTAGGATGCACATAAAAGACATCTCCTATTTTTATCTATGTCCATGAGAGGCATATCCCTGTTGCTTTAAAACAGTGTTTTTCAATCTTGGCAACATTAAGGTAGATTATTGCAATGCGCTCTACATGGGGCTACCCTTGAAGACTATCCGGAAGCTTCAGCTGGTGCAGAATGCAGCCGCGCGGGCGGTTTTGGGTGCGCCAAGATCTGCACATGTAACACCGTTGCTCCGCGAGCTGCATTGGGTGCCGGTTTGCTTCCGGGTACAATTCAAGGTGTTGGTTATCACCTTTAAAGCCCTACATGGCATGGGACCAGAATACCTGAGGGACCGTCTTATCCCCATGTTATCGACCTGCCCCACCCGGTCATTCAGAGAGGGCCTGCTACGAACCCCATCAATTAGAGAATGCCATCTGATGGGGTCTAGGAGGCGGGCCTTCTCTGTGACAGCGCCCACTCTATGGAACATCTTGCCCCCAGAGTTAAGACAGATTTCCTCCCTCCCGACCTTTAGGAAAGAGCTGAAGACCTGGTTCTGCCGCCTGACATGGGAAGGAGGAAGGGATAGTTCCTCATGGGGGTGGCTAATCCCCTAATTTTAATGTCCTTCTTTTAATGAATGCCTTCGTCCATCTGGATTTTATAATTATTTATTGTATTGTACTATTGTGGTTTTTTATATATTTTTAGATTCTATTTTAACTTATTTATTGTGAACCGCCCAGAGTTCCCCATGAGGGGAGATGGGCGGTCATATAAATTAAACAAACAAACAAACAAATAAATAAATAAATAAGGTGTGTAGACTTCCAGAACTCCCAGAATTCCCCAGCCAGGGATTGTGGTCTATCAGAAGTAATGCACTTCCGATTTTAAACTTGGTCTTCATAATCCCCATGCAGCAATGTCCTTGGAGGTCCATTTTGTTAGAGGCACCAATTTGGGGTGCTTTTTTTCCCTCCAACCTTAGGCTGAAACAACTTAACTCCTGTAGGTTTGGCCTTAATACGTTTAAATTGACTTTGAATAGGTCCCTGGAAAAGCAGTTCAGGGTTTTGCTTCGAATTTGTCTTTGTGTGTAAAGGAATGTAGAGATGACTTTGGTGAAGGAATGGGTGAACCATTAAGGGAATAGAAATGGCAATTTAATCTGGGGAAGTGATCCTGTTGGGTTTAAGATGGAGCAGTGAGAAACAGGGGTTCAAGATTCTGTTATTATACCCTACAGCAATCAAGTAACATTCTTGGAATCCCTGCACTGTCTATTTCTTGTTCTGTCCTATCTCAAAGGGCTGACATCAATCTTGAAAATCCATCAGTGTTTCTCCTTGCCCCCTCTTGTCCCAAGCAGAATCAAGGTGGGAGCTTCTTTTAGTTTCTTTCTCATGCTGTCCACTTTCTCAGGACTGAGTTACTGTTTCTCCTCCCTTAACAGCTCATCTACCAAGGTCATCTCTAGATTCCTTTATGTGATTTTGGGTCAGATACCACAGGGATTCCAGGAATGCTGCTTTATTATATTATGGTACAATTACAGTAACGTGAAATTCTGTCCGAGTTTCTCCCTTATACTAACCAAATCAAGTTCTGGATTATTCTGAGTTTCTTTCTCACACTTGCTTTAACCTCTGGACTGTGTAATCACTTCTCCAAACAGTTCTTTCATCCCAAGGTCATCTCTTAATTCCTTTACATCTGAAACATGGGACCTACAAAAAGGTCAAAGTCTGATTTCTAACCATCCATGTATAAGGACTCCTAAGAGGAGACTTAACTCTGCATCTTACCTATCCAATGTTAAAGTGCTGGAATACCATTGGACCTTTACATTGCCCTGATTTATTGTTCTTCTCTTAGCACTATTAGCAGGAAGGTATCATAACATTCCTTTTGCTGTCTCTACATCTCTGCCTAAGCTGATCTTATTTTATGCTATGCTATGCTATGCTATGCTATGCTATGCTATGCTATGCTATGCTATGCTATGCTATGCTATTTATTTATTTATTTATTTATTTATTTATTTATTTATTTGGACTCTGGGTGGTTTACAAATCATCAAAATTACGAATATTAAAGATTAAGACATTAAAATAACCATTTAAAATACCATACATATAAAAATTAAGAAGGCGAAGTGTTCTTTCAGCCTTGGAAGGGCTATTCTAGGACTATCTTACTATACTAGCCATCCCCAGGAGTTTCCGCCCTCCTTACCGCCCCAGGCCTGTTGACAAAGCCAAGTTTTAAGCTGTTTCCTGAAGCCCAGGAGCGAGGTGGACTGTCTTAACTCTGGGGGAAGGATATTCCACAGGGCAGGCGCTGCTGCAGAGAAGGCACACTTCCGTGACCCCATGAGATGGAATTCTTTAACTGATGGGGTCCGTAGTATGCCCTCCCTGCATGACCGGATGGGACGGGCTGATGTAATGGGGATAAGATGGTCCCTTAGGTAACCTGGTCCCATGCCATGAAGGACTTTAAAGGTCATAACCAACACCTTGAATTGCACCCGGAAGCAAACTGGAACCCAGTGCAGCTCGCATAGTAATGGTGTCACATGAGTCCGATATGGGACTTCTAAGATGGTTCGTGCGGCCGCATTCTGGATCAGTTGGAGCTTCCGGATACTCTTCAAGGGTAGCCCCATGTAGAGCGCATTACAGTAGTCAATATGTGAGATAACCAGGGCATGAGTGACTGTTCGAAGGGCCTCCTGCTCCAGGAAAGGTCGCAACTGGCGCACAACACGAAGTTGTGCAAAGGCCCTCCTGGCCACGACTGCCACCTGCTCTTCAAGCAGGAGTCTATGCTATCCCTTCTTCAGAGATATTGATGTGACTTTGATTGATCCTCTGCTACAAAACTTGCCAGGGAAAGAATCCAGTGTTTATGTGTGTTATTTATTATCAAACATAATCCAGGCATTTCCATCTTTGTAGCTAGTTTTTTGCTGTTGCATGATCCAGATGTCAGCTGAGGGTCAAAAGATACTCACGTGCTCTGGTTCTGTAGTACATTTAAGATTTTAGATTTAGAGGTAAATCTTCACATTTTGAGGTTGTATTTGTGAAAAATTCTTGTGCAGTTATGTAAACAATTATAAGCTTTATGTCTGTAATAAAGTCTATATAGCTCAAGGATTGAACATAGCTATGCTGGACCAATCCCAATGATATGATGGGATTTTTATTTTTTTATTTATTTTGGGGGTGCCTTTGAGTCAGTGTTGACTCCTGGTGACTGTATGGACTACTCCCTGCAATTTTCTTGGCAAGATTTTTGGAAGTGGTGTGCCTTCTTCTTCCTAGGGCTGAGAAAGAAGGACTGGCCCAAGTGACCCAGCTGGCTTCGTGCCAAAAGAAGGACTGGAACTCACGGTCTCCTGGTTTCTAGCCTGGTGCCTTAACCACTGCACCAAACTGGCTCTCGTATGAAGGGATTTTTGTTTGTTTGTTTTTTGCCGTTCAATCGTGTCTGATCCTCAGCGACAGCCTGGACTAGTCCCTGCAGTTTTCTTGGCAAGGTTTCAGAAGTGGTTTGCCATTGCCTCCTTCCTAGGGCTGAGAGAGAGGGACTGGCCCAAAGTCACCCAGCCGGCTTTCATGTCTAAGGCGGGACTAGAACTCACAGTCTCCTGGTTTCTAGTCTGTTGCCTTAAGACAGAGCTAAATCAGACTTCAAGTATATGAGAGACATCATATTATGAAATAATTTGAGTCACATTTAAATCAACTTGTGAGAGAACAGACTGACCCCTGCATGCTACTTTTAGAATTTTATGTCTTAGACTTGAAGAAGGGCATTTATTTAGCACCTGGCCATCAACATTATTGGAGACCTGGTTTGATATCATCTGACCATATGGAGGCCGAGGTTGTAGAAACAGTAGTGGAACATGAGCATTAGTGTTGTGATCTAAAGAATGTCTTTTGAATAATTTTCAAAGCACGTCCTGCCCTAATATTTGCTGGTTAGAAACCATAATAAATGTAATAATCTTGAAAAAAATGTGTCTTTGGGTCTGTAGGTTGTTTGCTCTTGAAGAGCAGGTCCAAAAGGAAGCCGATAATGGGGAGGCTTGCAGCTGGCTGTGGACGTAAGTCCTAGAACCTTTGTCAGTCTGGGGAAAAAGATACTTGCAGGAGCTAATCACATCTTACACTTTTTGTTTGACTATAACTTTAATAAAATTGCCAGCTCCTGCTTACTTCTGATATACAGTATGTTGGCTACCTTGATCATGGAATAAAGTCCAAATAAAACAGTTATAAAATTAGAGGGGAAAAATGATTTCCAAGCTACCGATCATTTGTTCCTCAACTTAAACATTGACACTCTGTGGAGCTTTTTAACACTTCAAGACGAGTCAGCAAAATATTCTAGTAACAGCCCAGAACTCTAAAATTACGGCAGAAAATTAAAATAAATTTTAAAGAATTTAAATCTTTTTTTTTAAATCCTAAAAATCGCTTGATTTGTTCTGTTTTCTCCTGGCTTGTTCTTTCCTCTACTCTGATTTATTTTTCAATAAATAAATAAATAAATTGACCTGCCTTTCAATCAATCAATCAAACAAACAATCAATATTTCAATAAATACATAAATAGACCTGCTATTCCTTGGCTTCACAGGTTAGCAAAGACATCCCCGTTGCCCCATCATACCTTCATGAGATGGTCACATCACAATATCATGCTCAGAATATATATACACATATATTTATGCCGTTCAGTTTCATCAAATAAATCATCTTGACTGACACAGAGAAAGTGGTGCAATCTTAATGCCATGTTCACCTCTTCAATTTGACACTGAGATGAGGAGGTAGCATCACTATTTCTCCATATTTAGAAACTTCTCCTTATACAGGTAAGAAAAATAACCATGATTATATTTGAAGTTGCTCCAGTCCTTTAAATTATACTGGCAGCTATGAAGAGCGTATGTAGGGGCGTGGTGGCTCAGCAGGTAAGATGCCAGATTGTCGATCGGAAGCTCGCAAGTTCGGAGGTTCGAATCCCTAGCCCCGTGTGACGGAGTGAGCTCCTGCACTCGCACCAGCTCTTGCCAACCTAGCAATTCAAAAGCACGCAAATAGATTAATAGGTACCACTTCGGTGGGAAGGTAACAGGATTCCACGTGTGTCATGCCGGCCACATGACCGTGGAAGTGTCTTCGGACAACGCTGGCTCTTCAGCTAAGAAACAGAGATGAGCACCGGCCCCTAGAGTCGGACACAACTGCACAAATGTACGAGGGGAACCTTTACCTTTTTATGAAGAGCAAAGAATATAGAGTTCAAATCATGTATGAGCAAAGGAAGTGTCTTCTAGCAAAGCTGCAGATGTAGTCAGCTGTAAGTGGACAAGGAAAGAAAATGATTGCCTATAATTTTTGAATATCATATCTTGTTTTTATTATATGATATTTTTCAACTCCTTTTTTAAAAAAAATCACATAAACTCTGCTTAGAGTCTTCCTTAGGGAAGTGGAGCATACAAGAAGTCAGGCCAACGTTTCCCAGCATGCTTGCAAAGTTTGGCCATCTCTCAATTGCAAATGTAGTACAATGACATCCAGGTATTCACACTGCAGTTTTATGATACCATAAACTATCTGATGAAACTTAAGTCATGATTCTGCAATGTTGAAGAGGGATAAAATGAGGTGCAGAAATAATGACAAGAGGGAAGCCCTTCTGGGCCACATCCCTTTTGTGGAAAAAAGTATTCACACTTTAAATATAGCACAATAAAATTAATGCATACCACTTGCTCCTGACTGAAGACAGAAACAGGGAATATATTGGAGAGACAGCCTCCTCTCTCATGCACCAATTGCAATCATCTTTAAAGCCCCCCACCCCCAAGAACTCAGTTCAAAAGCTGAGGAGGAAGAGTAGCATAGAGTAGAATAGAGAACAAGAGATGAATTTATCATTCCATTTCTCTAAGCCAGAGCTTTCCAAACTGTGTGTTGCGACATGTTAGTGTGTCGGCTGCAGTGTCTGGGTGTGTTGCGGCTGCTGCTGCCTCCGAGCCCTGCCAGGATTCCACGCAGGTCCTAGTGCCTGCCTTGTGCCTGGCTGCCTCCAAACCTGCTGTGATTCCACACAGGTCCTAGTGCCTGCCTTGTGCCTGGCTGCCTCCAAATGTGCTGTGATTCCGCGCCGGTCCTAGTGCCTGCCTTGTGCCCTGCTGCCTCCAAACCTGCCCTGCCAGGATTCCGTGCAGGTCCTAGTGCCTGCCTTGTGCCTGGCTGCCTCCAAACCTGCTGTAATTCCACACAGGTCCTAGTGCCTGCCTTGTGCCTGGCTGCCTCCAAACCTGCTGTGATTCCGCGCAGGTCCTAGTGCCTGCCTTGTGCCCTGCTGACTCCAAACCTGCTGTGATTCCGCGCAGGTCCTAGTGCCTGCCTTGTGCCCTGCTGTAAGAGTGTGTCGCAAAATGATGCATGTCTAAAAAGTGTGTCACCAACATGAAAAGTTTGGAAAGCTCTGCTCTACTGGCTTTGTACCCCACATTGGGTCATTGGGAAGTAGAACTTCTCAGCTGTGGACCAATGTATGGAAAGCTCTCCTGGAAAGGCTTCCTGTTAGTGAACTTGACATTGTTTGTTCTCAGTTAAAGGGGATACTTTCAACCAGTTCACTTGTGACAGATTTAGCATACATTTTCTTGGCTGTATTGCTTTAAACTGCATTGTTAGCCACCTTTGAACAGCTTCATATAGATAGTAAATATCTCTTTGCTGGCTTTTTGTTAATGGGGGATGCCTTCAATATTCATTTCTTCTCCTGAGCTGATGGGTTTTCAAACTCCTGCTCAGTCTTGCTGCTATTCCTCTTTATGGTTTCTCTGCCACTTAAAATATTTTATTTGAGAATCATTTTCCTCCATGAGATCAGAGAAATTAACTCACATTAGACAGTTTCACTCATTTTCCAAACTCTGCGACCATCAAATATGGCAGGCAGCTATACTGAAACCTTATTACTTGGATGCTTGTTTTAGATGGTAATGGAGGTTGATGTGTCTGAAAGTTTTGCAATCGCTAATCTGAAGAACTTAAAAAGCTGTCATGTGGAGCCACGAAGGATTAGTCCAAATGTCGACTTGATACCTGATGTAATAGCTCTGTCTAGCTAGAAAACTTTGGAAGCGGTTCCCCCAAATGCTCTAAACTCCTTGCTTGATCCGCCACAATGACTAGACTCAAAACTTGCAAATCTCATGGAAGATTTATATTTTTAAAAAATATGGAAGTCAGGAGCTCATACATGTTGCCACTGTATACATGACCTAGGAAACAGCAATAAAGGTCAATCTGAAAGGCAGGTACAGGGTCCAGATCAAAAGGCACTAAGGATTCTATGGTTTTGGGACCATGTTCAAGCAAAGAGAGATTAGTTCCTTTTTGAGGTTTAAGAAGCCCAAGGAAGATTCTTGGATACTTGAAAGATTTTGGACTGGCGTACAAAAGACATGGCACAAGAATGAAACAGATACAGGTAGTCCTTGTTTAGCAACCACAATTTGGATTGGCAACTTGGTTGTTAAGTGAAGCAGTCGCTAAATGAAACCGCGACTGTACTTATGATCTTACTTCAGCTTTCTTTTGCTTTACATACCTGCGAAAGTCGTAAATGCGGGGACTGATCGCAACGGCACTTTTTCATCACCGTTGTAACTGCAAATGGTTGCTAAACAAGGACTTACCTGTACTGATATGTGAAGAAATGACACCATGAAAAGTATCTGGTAATAGCCTACCCAACTGATCTCTTTGGAAAGTGAGAATGTCAGGATCAAGCTACTGTGGATTGGCCAACTAGTAGGGGTTGTCTTCACTTGCATGTAACATCAGCTTTCTTTTAATGATATTAATGGAGGAGTGTGTAAGAACAAAGCCTTTGATTTACAGAACAAGGATTTCCAGAGCCAGGTTGTCAGAGTAATGACAAATGAAGATTAGAACTATACAGAGCCAAGACATCGGAACTCCTCTGCAGCTCATAGATCCATTGACACAGATAAAAAGGAAAGCTTCTCTGATGGAGTCCCATCCAACAACAATATTTGTACCCAATGTCAAAATCTCTGAGGCATTGTGTTGGACCTCTGGTTAATTAACACATGTGATAGACAAACAATGAAAGGTGGTGTTTTCCCATTTGAATTCCTCACCACCCATATGCATCATTTGCAAATCACTGTGTGGATGATTCAAAATAATTCTTACTGTGGCAACCTAAATTCCTTTGCGACATCTCCCTCTTAAAGTAATCTCCTTTGCTTGACATAACCCACATTTTAACAATCAAGCACTTTTGTAGCTATTCTTGTTGCAGTTAAACCCAACTCTTGGCTAGATGTCCTTGTTGAAAAACCTCCTTGCCTTTCAGGGTAATTGTATGACCAAGATCACTAAATGAGCACCCAGTTTTCCCCAACTGGAATTTTTATAAAACAACATAGTACAATAAACATAAAGACATGTCAACATCCTTTTGGTGAGAATGCTGGCCAACACTGGCTTCATCTATAGTCCCTTGGTAGGTTGAAAGGAAACATTATTTGAAATGTAGGTCTCACTCAAGTGGCTTGTAGTGGAAAGCAGAATAGCTTGATTCCGCATTCCATACATTTGATTTCTTATGCTGTAAAGCACTTCTTCATAGAATCACAGAATTGCAGGATGTAAAGATTGGAAGGGATATTGGAGATCAACTACTCTAAATCTCTGCCCAGGCCAGGAAGCAACTACTACTGCATCCCCAACAGATGCTCTCCAGTGTCTGCTTAGGTACCTCTATGGAAGTAGACTCTACCACAGTGCTTTCCAAACTGCCACCGTTGGCGACACACCAACGGCTGCAACATGCCCCCGCGCACACCCGCACACCGCCGTTGCCGCTGTTGGTGTGTCGCCAATGGCGGCAGCGGGGGCAGTGTGGGGGCGCGCACAAGGGCGTGCGTGTGCATGACGGCGGCGCGTGGGTGCGTGGCAGCATGCGTGGCGGCATGCATGGCGGCGGCCTCGCTAAAACATGGAAGCGCTGATGGCGCGCCACTGCTTCGCGCACCCCCACGCCGCCGCTTCGTGACACAGTAAACTGTGTGTCGCAACACACTAAAGTGTCACAACACACAGTTTGGAAAGCTATGCTCTACCACATTCCAAGGCAGTTTCTACCATTGTTGAACAGCTGTTAACATTAGGGGGGAACCCCAAAATCTACTTCCTTCTAACTTAATCCTGTAGTTCTTATCCCATTTTCTAGAACAACTCTGAACCATTCTGTTCTATCTTCTACATGATCTGGGGTTCCGCAAAGCCCTTAAAACCTGGCTCTGTTCCCAGGCCTGGGGTTCATGTGTTTATTGATGTATTTGTGGGACCCCTGTCATATCTGTACAGTTTATCGTTTTGGCTGTTCTAGTCCAGGCTGCCTGTTTATGTGCGCTTAAGTGTGTTTAATTGTTTTTATTGTTTCTGGATTTTTTAAGCTGGGCAGAGTCTAATGGGGTGGGTGACAATAACAAGTTTGATTAATTATGATAACCTTTCAGATACTTGAAGATAGCTATCCTGTCTCCTTAGGTTTTCTCTTCTCTGGGCTAAACCCACCCAGTGCCTCCACCCATTTCTCATACGTTTTTCCCGCCAGGCCCCTTACCGTCTTGGTTGCTGTCCTCTGGACACACTCTAGCTTACCAATATCCTTCCTAAAATGCGATGCCCAGAATTTGATGCAATATCCTAGATGCAGTATGACCAAAGCAGAATAGAGGAATGACTTCTCATGATTCTCCCATTTCCCATTTATTTTCTACAGGCAGAATGCATCTTGACTGAGGAGATGAAAATGTAAGATATGTGCCATACTGAGTACTAAGGTATGTTTGGGCAGAGTAAAAAATTCACATTATTATTCCACTTCTACTCCTCTCCCCACTCCCCCTTTTAGAGCAATCCACTGTGATGCCCTTCCTGAATTAATTCTGCTGAATGGACATACACAGGACCTGTTCTGGAGAAAAATGAGAAATCACCTTTGGATTGTGTTTCAAGTCAAGGCTATTTCCTTCTCTGCAGTCTTAATAGCAGCAATGGGGAGAGGGGAGCTTTCTTCCTTGCATGAAATTATTCCTGGGCTCTTCTTACATTTTTAATTTAACTCTGCTTCTTATAGAAAAGGATGGTCATTTGGCACCGACAGAAATGTTCTGCCCACTTAAATTATCATTGTAGATGAGTGAACTTGGGTAAAATGTAGACAGAATTTAGGTTTTAGGTGGAGTTTGGGGTAATTATGTTAATGCTGTAGGGTACATAATATACTGTATGTGTCTATGCTGTAGGGTAGGTAATATATGTCTATGTGCTGTAGGATAGGTAATATATGTGCATATATTTTAATCTGCAGTACAAACAGAAATAAACAGCAATAAGGAACAGACTTGTGTTACTAGGAGAAAGAATTCTAAATACACCTGGGGCTAAAATCTGTTGAGTACAATGGTGCCATATCTGCAATTGCTTCTCAGAGGAAAGCTGTACTTTAAATGATGCTTAGCAACAGACATCACACATTCTACTGCTCCCATCAATTTGGGTACTTTGCGCAAAGCAGGGAACAACGAAATGCATCTATTGAATGCCAACATGGGGCTTTCCCAGAAAGGAGAGGAAGAATGAGAATATTATTTGCAAGCTGAGAAAGCCTGTCCTTAAATAGAGACCCATAACTTGAAGCTTGTACTGTTGATTGTGCTTCTACAATTAGCTGGAACAACAGACTCATCTCCAGCTTACAACTGAGCAAACAGCAGTTCCCAGAATTAAAACCTCAATTTCTTTTCATTTCCTGGAACTCCACAAAGCACATCGTGTGTTGAACATTTTCTCCCAATCAGGAAAGTTCTAAAAATTATAGGCTCTGAAATGCTGACTAATTAATCCATACCTTCAAGATATTAGCAATTCTTAGGTGAAAAAGTGTGCAGAAAAATATTCAGCAAATTATATTTTGTACCCATCTTCAAAAGCATCCTAGATAGGTTCTGATATGCAAAGAAAACTAGGCTTCTTTGTCTTCCATTATCAATTAAAATAATTTTGATTCCAATTTTAGCCAGAGAATATCCTTCTTTTCATATTTACTATTATTTTAATAAGTGGCTGATGTGTTTTGATGTCATAGATATAAAAGTCACTCTACAAATTTTTTGAGGCTAAATCTCAACCACACCAAATATCCTCAAGTAAAGACTGGGTTTTACTAACCCCGGGCAACTGGAGCTATGAAAGGCTCGAGAGAGACAACTGGTGAAAGTCTTCTTCTTTCTTCTCAACATACCTAAAATGGTTTAGAAATTTATGGAAAAGGAGGAGAAATAGCTATATGAGATTGCTTGCTAATTGACATGTGGAACAAAGGTCTGAAATTTACTTTGAACTATAATTTAAAAGAGAATTTTTATAAAATGATGTATCGTTGGTATTTAACTCCCAATAAGTTGTTAAAAATGTGTAATGAAGTAATGAATGTTTGTTGGAAATGTTTTCTTGGTGAAGGAACTTTTTATCATCTTTGGTGGACTTGCAAGAAGGCTAAAAAATTCTGGGATCAAATATGTGTTAATATTCAAAAGATTCTCAAAGTGGACTTACAAAAAAAAAACCCAGAACTGTTTCTCTTGGGACTGATGGAGAAACAGCTTGAGAAACAACATTGATTGATTGATTGATTGATTGATTGATTGACTGACTGTGGTATTTATACCCCGCCTATCCCCTCCCTAATGGAGGACTCTAGGTGGCTTACAAGCATATATATACATTAGTTATACAATCACCATTTTAACCGCGCGTGAGGGGAGGGGGTAAGGGAACCGACTCTTTCAGGCTCTGGACTACAATTCCCAGGATGCCTTGAGCCGGCTGTTGACGTTCTGTAGCTGTTACATCCGGGTCCGTCGTCACTGCCGCCATTCGATCTTCCTCCGATCCTTTCCTCCGGTGGTGCCGACTTCCCGACAGGACGCCAGCAAATTAGCCCACTTAAGGTGGTACCCATTTATCTACTTGCAAAGCTTTCGAACTGTTGGGTTGACAGGAGCTGGGACTAGCAACGAGAGCTCACCTCATCGCGCGGGGTTCGAACTGCAGATCTTCTGATCTGCAGCCTACAGCTCAGCAGTTTAACCTGCTGAGCTACCGTGTCCCATGGACTTTGCTCTTATATATGATTACAGCAGCAAAACTTTTATATGCACAAAGATGGAAAGATCCACAAATTCCTACAGTGGAGGAATGGATGGTTAAACTGATGGAACTGGCCCAAATGGCCAAGTTAACAGCGTTGATAAAAGAAAATACCATGTCTGGATTTGTCTCTATTTGGCAACCACTTTTAGACTATTTGCTTGTGTCAGAAAAAAATGAAGCTTTGATTTTGGGTTTTGATGATTAAATGGTCTGATTTGATAGAAATAATGTTACTAAGGTTTAACTAATGGTAAGAGATTATATTTGTAAATGCATTTATATCTGTATTGGAGAAGGTCGGAAGTCACTTTCTTTTTCTGTCTTCTCTCTAATTCTGCACCTTTATAATTTTTCTTTTTTCTTTAGTTTCTTTATTCTATCTTTTCTATATTCTACATTTTGTATTTTAACTATACTTTGAAAATTAATAAAGTTCTTTAAAAAAAAGAGAGATTGCTTCCTAATTAGAACTTTACTCAAATCTTGCTGCCTGTGTTGTGAATTATGACAGCAAAAGAATTAGTTTGTTTTATTTACTTGACCACTCAAAGCAGCTTACCAAGACAAATTAGAGTCAGGGGGGAAAATACAAACATTAAAATAAGTCAATTAAAGCATGAATAACAAAACTGTTGACTATTAATCACTTAGTTACATGATCTACATATCTACATTTAACCTTCACAATTTGCAAAAGGGAAAGAAGGCAATGAAATATTCTTCACTGTAGGACTTTGCATCTGAGTAATTGGTTCCAAGGGGTGAATCTTTGAGCTTAGAAATGGAAACACCATCGCATTTCCAGTTTCAGATGCTCACTGGGCTCTCTAGTCCTAAGGATATGATATGGTTTGCCACACAGAATCTGTCAGATCTAGGCTTACAGCTCAATGAAGTGGAATGCTATCCCCAAAGATACTTGATAGGTCACATTTTTATGGATACATCACTTTTGTGAGAAGTTCCAGATCCATATAACTTCTCCACTGTACCACGAACAGATCTCCATCTGGATTTGGATTGCCAAATTTTCTAATCTGGAGGAAAGAGCAGCAGACTTAATACTTATCCAAGTTACAGTTAAACTGTTTTTTGTAGCATTTGTCTGCATGGTTGCACAGTCTAGCTGTTTCTGTAGTGCACTCTCCTAGTTCTTAACAGCAAAGCTTTTTTTATTATTTATTTATTTATTTATTTATTTATTTTCTATCCCGCCTTTATTATTTTTTTTATAAATAATTCAAGGTGGCGAACATACCTAATACTCCTTCCTCCTCCTATTTTCCCCACAACAGCAACCCTGTGAGGTGAGTTGGGCTGAGAGACAGGGACTGGCCCAAGGTCACCCAGCCGGCTTTCATGCCTAAGGCGGGACTAGAACTCTCAGTCTCCTGGTTTGCCGTTGGTTCCTTCCTAGGGCTGAGAGACAGGGACTGGCCCAAGGTCACCCAGCCGGCTTTCATGCCTAAGGCGGGACTAGAACTCTCAGTCTCCTGGTTTGCCGTTGGCTCCTTCCTAGGGCTGAGAGACAGGGACTGGCCCAAGGTCACCCAGCCGGCTTTCATGCCTAAGGCGGGACTAGAACTCTCAGTCTCCTGGTTTGCCGTTGGCTCCTTCCTAGGGCTGAGGGACTGGCCCAAGGTCATCCAGCTGGCTTTCATGCCTAAGGCGGGACTAGAACTCTCAGTCTCCTGGTCTCTAGCCCATTGCCTTAGCCACTAGACCAAACTGGCTCTGTAAAGCTATTAAAAGGTCCAGATCCTAATGCTGCCAGGTTACAGTTAAGGAATTTTAGAAAATATACATTTAAGTCTTAATTCCCTATAATAATTAAACAGCATACTTAAAATGTTAGGCAATGAAAGATAAAATATAAAATAAATATGACAGAAAGAATTTGCAACGGGGAAGAAACTGAGGGTTATAGGAAAGTTTGGGGTTACCAGAGTCTTTGTTATTTGTTATAGAGGTCCTATATTTCTGAACTTTCAGGCTCAGCATATGGAGATTTGAGTCACAGGAGCAATACAGTTCAAGTGAAAAATGTATGTGCCTCCTTTGGAGAATTTTCTGAAATTTCACATATCTTTGCCACTGAATGTTATCAGAGGATCATGTTGGTCCTGCTCAAGATGGCAGCCATGACCACACCATCAAAGCCCCACCCCTTTTTCACATGCCACACACTTCTAAAATGTTGCCATCTTGATTTATTTTTTGGTCACCTCTTTGTGGATGCACCTCTATACAGAAAAAATCTGAGTGATCAAATAACAACAGAATTTGGAACTTTTTTCCTTTATTTGATATACAAAATCATCCAACATGCAATGTAACAGCATAAACAAGTAATTTCCCCCTACTTTAGTACGAATGTTAAAGGAAATGTTAAACCTCTCCAATAACATGCAATCGGCGTTACAGGTCCTGGAAAAAACACCCAGTTGCAACATTGCCAACATGCTATCCTTTCAATATCACAACTAGCAAGAGCCTTTTAAATAAAACACTGGAATGATGGTGTGGCAGCTTTGAATCTACCCCTGTATAGCAAATGGACAGATCAATGCAGACAACACATTCTGAAATGTGAAACTACTTCACATTTCAGGGAATGGGCAAGTTATTTTAGTTTGTTTTTCACAGAAAAGAGGGTGAGATTTCCCCCCCCCCCCCGCAATATCAGGGTGGGGGAGGACTGATTAATTTATTTTGCACAGCCCTAATGATCAGTGGGAGGCAGAGTGCTGATTGGTCATGTTCTCTGCATTAGGAGATCAGTAGAAGTTAAAAATGTTGGGAAACTGTTGTGGTTATTTCCAGTTTAGTTTGCACTTTGCATGCTCCCAGTCAGTCCTACATCCAGATCAGAGCAAGCATACAAGCCACTCAGGGCAGCTAGCAAAAATATAGCTTACACTTGTTTATTAAAGGTAAAGGTTCCCCCCGCACATTTGTGCAGTTGTGTCCGACTCTAGGGGCCGGTGCTCATCTCCGTTTGTTAGCCGAAGAGCCAGCATTGTCCGAAGACGCTTCCACGGTCATGTGGCCGCATGACACGCGCGGAACGCTGTTACCTACCCACCGAAGTGGTACCTATTCATCTACTTGCATTTGCATGCTTTCAAATTGCTAGGTTGGCAAGAGCTGGGGCGAGTGCGGGAGCTCACTCCGCACGCAGGGCTAGGGATTCGAACCTCCGAACTTGCGATCTTCCGATCAACAAGCCTGGCATCTTACCCGCTGAGCCACCACGCCCCTTCACACTTGTTTATTAAACAACAGCAAATATTGTTGTTGTTGTTCAGTCGTTCAGTCGTGTCCTACTAAACAATTAACTGGCAAAAGACATGCGCAGCAGCACAGAATTTCCTTTATCTACACATTTATATATCAAAAGGACACAGAACTATCCAGAGCTGCTGCAAACAATACTGTGGGGAATTAGCATGAACAGTCCCAAAAGAAGTCGCCTTTGGTTATTCCAGCCTTAACCCCTTTATGCATATAATGGCAGCGGAATAGATATGGAAAGTAGGGCACCAGGTGCTCCTTCCTCTGTTCTGCACCATGAAGGAAACTATTTGGTAGATGGGGATAATGCATCCATCAAAAACAACAGCTGGTTGGCTTCAAATGTTTAGTGAGAGATGGGCTAAGACAGATAGAGGACTGCCTTATGACTCAAAATTGCACACAAATTCTTAACTCCTCCCAGTTGAGGGAGGAGGCGTGGAGAGCCTTTTCCACAAACTATAAAACTACTCTGGGGAAGAGAATATGGTAGTTTATTAAAAATGGTATTTCAGCAATAATCAAACATCAATCCCCAAACTGAAAATGCTTTGAGGCATTTTCATCCCCGCTTTTGCTGTCATTAATTTTTAGAATATGCAACTCCTGCATAAGTCTTCTTAAACATGCTTTCCCCATAAATTTAATATAAAAAGGATTTGGAGTTCTATTCACATCAAAAGACGTCAGTCTGACAAAGACCTTAAAACTGAATTGGTGCATCAGAAAAGCTCCCTATAGTCTTACCGCCCCCTCTGCCTGTAATGCAAAGCAGCGCGATAGAGAGATGATGCTACAGTCCTCAAAACTTTCCCTTCAAAAGGACCTCAAAGGAAACAACTCCAAAGCCAGAATTTTTGAGGGCTGCTGCCTAAAGCTACTAAACTTATTAGGTGACACAAAAAGAATTTAGATTAACCTGCCCAAAAGAAAAGAGGTGGGCAGCTAAAAAAAAAAAAGTGCCACTCTGTTTGTAGCAACATAAATGTGTCACTTGTGCAGCATAATTTCTCCCGCTGAATTCCCCAGTTTTGATTCTTCCCAAATGCAGACATCTCCATGGCATTTCCTCCCCCTGTAGCAAGGAGGGATGGGCTGCACCCAACACATATTTTGACTGTTCCCACTACATTAAGGAGGTTCACTGAAATAACTCTATACGTTGCAACAATGCAGGAAGCAACTGTGGAAATGGAATGCATCAAACTATTCCCATTAGTGTTTTGCAGAGAGGCTACATGACTTGATGGTGACCCTTTGAGAAGCTACAGGAATGGGCCATGAAAGCATATAGGTAAAGGTAAAGGTTCCCCCCGCACATTTGTGCAGTCGTGTCCGACTCTAGGGGCCAGTCCTCATCTCTGTTTGTTAGCCAAAGAGCCAGCGTAGTCCGAAGACGCTTCCACGGTCATGTGGCCGCATGACGCACGTGGAACGCTGTTACCTACCCACCGAAGTGGTACCTATTCATCTACTTGCATTTGCATGCTTTCGAATTGCTAGGTTGGCAAGAGCTGGAGCTAGTGCGGGAGCTCACTCCACACACAGGGCTAGGGATTCGAACCTCCGAGCTTGCAATCTTCCGATCGACAAGCCTGGCGTCTTACCCGCTGAGCCACCACGCCCCTTCCATGAAAGCATATAGAGATGCAGTATATGTGCAAGGCTTTTCCAGAACAGGAATGTCCAGAATGGCCCATAATCCCCTCAGGTATGGAGTGCTTTAGATGCAGAGATTGGTATCTGCATGGGAGTTTTTGATGTAGCTCCAACTGTACCTTCTGCAAATGGGAGACAGAGAAATGCAAAATGACCCTCATATATCATGGGCCAATGGAATTCAAATGAGTTGCCCTGTTGATTTATTTCCCCATTATCTCCTAATTAGAAATAAGATGAGAGTGTCTTCCTGATCTCCATAAGTTTCCTTCATTAGAACTACAGCAAGAAATGAACTCTGTCTGAAGCCAGTAGGTACAGTGATACGGTGTGATACGATGACCTCTTACAAACAGGACTCCTCATTCTGAAAATGGGATTCATAGCTCAAACGTAGGATACATGCTTCATTTACAGAGGGCCCCATGTTCAATTCCTGGCATTTTCAGCTAAAAAGGATCTTGATGTGCATGGTTTTACAGTGTAACTCAATATAAGGTCCAAGCTATAAACATATGAAACTTGTCCTACACTAAGATTAAAACTTACCATGGTTGGTTGGGCTTGTGGGTTTGCTGGACCTCTTCAGAAGGTTTACCAAGAAAGTCAGAGCTGTACAGATGACTTCTAGAGATGCAGATAGACAAGTGCTTCTTTATTTCTCAAGCTTTAAATCTGCCCAGGAAAATAACTGCTTTAACAGATGGCATTTCCAAGGTCTAAAGTTAGATTTCAATGCATCACCTCTTTCTTACATTCAATAATTTGATTGCTGATTACTTACCTGTTATTTGGGAAATGTCTAAAAGGAAGAAAGCTTTTGTGTAGAAAACTAAAGACTAAATGCCTGACATTTCAGCACAATAGACAGAGGGATTTCTCAGAATTGCCCTCAATAGGCAGTTTGCAGCAGAAGCCAATGAACAAATCTCACTGACCTTTGAAAACCATAAAGAAATCTCCACTTATTCAGCCAAAGAATGGAACTCTCAGTCTCCCTAAAGCAATTCATTCATTCCTTTTTTTTTTACTTCCTTCCCAGCTTCTCTTTTTTCACTCTTTCCTTTGATTAGACAGCATGCAATGGAGAGGAAGAGAAGGAGAATGGTGAGAAAAAGAGGAAATCTTTGCATGTTTAAAAATCTAGCTTATTAGAAGAAGGCAGCAGGCGGCAGGCACAAAATCCACCATCCTTCAACCATCCAATCTGCAGATGTTCATACCTGATTATCACTTCCAATCAGTGAGGACAGGGCAAAGACAAGCTTTGAGAATTCTTTGGCAGAAGCCTGGTCCATCAAACCATAAGACCTTTGGCTATTACCTGCTGGCCCTACTTTACATAAAACAGAGCATCAGTTGAAAAGCCCATCCTGGGCAGAATAAAACAAGAGAGATCAATAGAGGATTAGGAGAGATTCCAGCATAACGAAGCCAATTGCTTTTTTAAACAAACCAGACAGTGTGGAAGAAAAAGAGAAACATCAAGATTAAGAATCTCTGGGCTGATCAATTTTATCTGAAAAATTATCCTTCCTGAATGTCAGGATGATGATTAGTTAAAGCTGGAACATGTGTACATCAGATCTAGAACCCATTTATTGAACACCTTCTAGGAAGAAGTTCCTGACTTCCAAGCTACGGTAAATCTCCCTGCTTTTGCTCATGCGAATTTCAAATATTCTTTAAGAAATAAACAAAGTCATAACTTTTGTTCCAGCTTTCTTTAGCTAAGCCAGGGCTTTCCAAAGTTTTCCCACGGCGACACACCAACTGACGTTGGTGTGTCGCCGCGGGAAAACCCGGAAGTGCCACCGTTGCGGCAGCGCGCAAAAACCCGGAAGCGCTGCTGCCGCTTTCGGGTTTTGCGCGCCACCGTTGGTGTGTCGCCGCGGGAAAACCCAGAAGCACTGATGATGATCAGCGCTTCCGGGTTGTGTGGCGACACACTTTTGTGTCGCGACACACAGTTTGGAAAGCTCTGAGCTAAGCAGTCCCTAACTGAGACAGTATTCTTCACAAAGGCATGCATCTGATTTCAGAAGAGTATGAGGTTCTCTGGTAGAACTGAAGCCTTGATCTTTAACTACGCCACTTTAGATTATAGCTGGGGGCTTCCATAGCTGCATACTCATCTATATAGAAACCAACCACTCCAAACGCTAGACAATAGGAAATGAGAATGCCAGGGAAAACACTGGACTGGAATCTTCTCCTTGAAATGCTATCTCATGTCAAATGTCTCTAATCAATTATGTAGCCTAACAGATGTGTGGCTTGATGTTCAGCCAAGAAATGAGATGAATCACAGCTGGGAAGTTGTGCTAATGTTTAAATCAGAGGAATCTTAGCCATTAAATAAAGACTGAGATTTGAATGAAAGCTTTGATCAGAATGGAGATGTCAGACAAACTCAATTGACTTACACAATCAGGATAGGGGCAGATGTTAGAGAGACAGAGGTGGGATAGTTTCCATGAGAAGGGCAATCAAGATTTGCCAGGCAGAACTGGAGGCATAAGTCCAATGGGGAATTTGCGATGTTGAAAAATGAAGCAGGATAACTTAACAGACAGAATGCAGCGATAGCTGGGGTGGGAAGACCATCAAGGAAAGAGGGAATATTGCTCAATGCAATTTGAGGAAGACAATTCTAGCCACTGTTTTAAAAGCTTAGCCTTAGTGAGGTGGGGTGGGGGGGGGGTTCTTCATTCTCCAAATGATCAATGAGTAAGATGCTGAGTAACTGAACCTCTTGCCAGTGGTGCACAAAGATAAGGTGTCTTTGAGGAATCATGAACGTGGATGTAGCTTCCTATCAGCAAAGTTGTTAATGAGTACTAACATATACAATAATAGTGGCACTTCATGAATGCAATGATTTCCACTTTAAGACTGTGGATAGATTACTTCATAATTTATCATGGGTAAGTTGTTACTTTCATCAACTAGGAATTCAGTTAGTACAGCTCCCATCAGGGAACTAGAAAGTGAAGAGAGATTGAAAGAGCTAAATATGCAAGTACGTATGGTAGCACTCTTTGAATACCTGAAAGGATGTCCCTCAAGAAAAAGTTAAGAATGCAGGACAAGGAATAAAGGGTTGAAGCTGCAGGATGGCAAGTTCCAAGTTAATATTAGAAAAAAAACTTCCTATCAGCAAAAGCAATTCAACAGTGAAACCAACGACCCAGAGACATTACGAGTTCCCCTTCACCGGGTAGGTTAAACAGAAGGTGAACAACCATCGATCAGGGATTGCTACGTGGAGTAGGGGGTCGGATTCGGTGGCCTAATTGGCCCCTTTCAAGTCGGAGTTTGTGTGTGTTTGAAGAAGTCCCAGTGACTTCAGGCTCCCCTTTCCAATGTTAAACTGGACATTTTGGCTGAGCTGGTGAAGCATCCAACCAATGAGGTGGTACTGAAGTGGCGCAGTCCTGAAGCCCCTTTGCATACACGGAATGCACACAAACATTCAACGTCTAAGCTGTGGGCTCTTCATTACTGCTTCTCCACATCAAGATGTAAGCAGTCACAATACTGTCCCTTAGTAATAGTCCCTTAGGAATGCCCAAGGAAAGACTTGAATTAACTTGGCCATTAATACATACAATACCTTCCCAGGTGCCAAGACTTCAGGAAGGAGTGCCTGTTTAATTGTGAATAATGCCCCCAGCCCCCACTCCTCTAGCATCTCTCCCTCTCTCTGGAAGGTATGATCTTTGGTTGGGCGGACCTTAGTAGTAAGGCAAACTTACAAAAAAAACCCATATTTTAAATGTTCCCCCAAGATCAGAGCTTTCCAAACTGTGTGTCGGGACACATTAGTGTGTTGGCTGCAGTGTCTGGGTGTGTCACAGCTGCTGCTGCCTCCAAGCCCTGCCAGGATTCCGCGCAGGTCCTAGTGCCTGCCTTGTGCCTTGCTGCCTCCAAACCTGCCCTGCCAGGATTCCCCGCAGGTCCTAGTGCCTGCCTTGTGCTTTGCTGCCTCCAAACCTGCTGTGATTCCATGCAGGTCCTAGTGCCTGCCTTATGCCTTGCTGCCTCCAAACCTGCCCTGCCAGGATTCCACGCAGGTCCTAGTGCCTGCCTTGTGCCTTGCTGCCTCCAAACCTGCCCTGCCAGGATTCCACGCAGGTCCTAGTGCCTGCCTTGTGCCTTGCTCCCTCCAAACCTGCTGTGATTCCGCGCAGGTCCTAGTGCCTGCCTTGTGTCCTGCTGCCTCCAAACCTGCTGTGATTCCATGCAGGTCCTAGTGCCTGCCTTGTGCCTTGCTGCCTCCAAACCTGCCTTGCCAGGATTCCGCGCAGGTCCTGGTGCCTGCCTTGTGCCTTGCTGCCTCCAAACCTGCTGTGATTCCGCGCAGGTCCTAGTGCCTGCCTTGTGCCTTGGTGCCTCCAAACCTGCTGTGATTCCGCGCAGGTCCTAGTGCCTGCCTTGTGCCCTGCTGTAAGAGTGTGTCGCGAAATGATGCATGTCTAAAAAGTGTGTCATCAGCATGAAAAGTTTGGAAAGCTCTGCCCTAGATGTTATTGGATTAGATCTCTGACTTTCCCAAAATAATACCCTCTCAGTTCACTAGTCTGTTAAGTTATTTCTCCCTGGACCTTTGCAATAAAGGCATTACTACATAGCAATGAAAGCTTTTAGAACATCCAATGGATACGAACCTTGAAATTTCAGACTGGGCATTAATTCAGTCTAGTTTGCAAGGCCTGAAGTATTGAGAGAATGTGTTCATCCAAGAGCAAACTATAATAAGCTTTACATCTCTATAGGCATCAACCAGCAGGGCTGTTGGGGTTAGATAAACCCAGGAATTTACTTCTAAATTATACAGAGAGGCTTGATTTCTAGGTAAAAGGTGAAATATTCTGCACAGTCACCCAATTAGCAGCCATTGTTGTAGGAATGATGTGTCATGTGTGACTCATTCTTTTTTTTTTTCCATAAGTTTTATTAATTTTAAAATACACATTAAAAGCTAATACAAAAGAAAAGAAATAGAAATACAAAGTAAGAAAAGGGAAAAGAAAAAGTGAAGTCAAAAAATAACAAACAAGAAAAAATATAGAAAATAGATGTCCTCCAATTTATCCTTGAACTTTAGGTACAACAATTAACTTTAAATGTTAGTCCTTAATACAATACACAGAAACTTTTCTTTGTCATATACCCTTTGATTTCTATAATCCAATCTTCTGTTCTTCATATAGGTTTCGCCTTTCTTGATATCTTCCAACAATCCATCTCTGGTTTCTACTCCTTAGAATAGTAATCAAATGTTCGTTGTTGCATCAATTAAATGTTTTCCATTTGCTCTTTCCATTTTTACATCTATATTTATATCTTCAATAAAGTCCAATTAGTAAAACAAATAAAGGTCTTATCTACGTCTAATAAAATACAGTATATTCTGTTCATGTTATGACTATATATTCCATTAATACATAATCTAACATATTACATAACATAATACATAATATAGCAAAAATACAAAACCTAACATAACATATAACCTAATACATACAACATATTCTTGTAATAACCTACATTCTAATTCCATCTCATCATCTCATTGTCTTCTCATAAATGTGTCTCCAGAAAGAGTAATATATAATATCAACCTATTTATTTATAATCTTGTATCTTACACTTAAAATATCATGTTTTTATGCATCTGTAAATTTCTCATATCTGTGCTTACTCTGTGTACAATACCAAATCCGCATTTTCATTCACCTTGCATTCCAAATCAATATCAATAAATCTCCTGTTTAGGTTATGCCAATATCACAATATGCAACTTGTTTATTTCTGTAACTCATATGGGATATCAAAATGTTTATTTTGCCATATCTATCAATTTGCATATTAAAATCTTCCTGTCTCAGCTGCCACAATGTATTTATGCCCAAACATTTAATAGACCACTTCCTGTAAGATATCATAATCTTCTTCTGTACCAATACATTCAAAGTCCTCTTTCCCTGTTTCTCTACTGGTTCGAAAAATCTTTCCTCTGTTTCTAAATCTGTCCCTTGTACCTTCTGTTCCTGAGCCACCAAAACTATTAATATACGTTCTATGGATTTCTTAATTTGCAAAAAATTTTTGCTGGTTTCTTCCTTAAAATCCTGAAGTACTGTGAGAAAGGCCATTATTTATTGTTCAAAGCGTAATCAACTGCCGTAGTCAAAACAAAAAAATTTCTCAGGGAGCAAGGAACAGCTGTTCTATTATTTATCAATAATGTCTATTTCTTTAAGTGAGAAAAGCTTTTAAAGTAAGAGATGAAAAAATTCCACAGAGCAGTATTTCAAACAGTTTGTAAAGGGAAAGATGAAAATATATTCCAAATGAAAAATAGTCCTTTCTAAAAAAAAATAGAAAAAGAAAAAAAAAAAGGCAGAGAGGCACACATTCTCTATACTTTATTCTTTATTCTTCTTTATTCTTCAGGCTGCAAGCTGCTTAACCCAAACAAACAATTTCTCAAAAGTCAGTTAGTTTGTCAAGTGAGAAATACCAACAAAGTCTCTTAAGTCCCAATTTCTCTGATACAAAAGAAAGGCAGAAAAATACAAAACTTATTCACTATGTTGCCAAAATAAAATCTATCAAACTTCCACCAAAATTAATTATAGCAAAGAAAACACAAAATTAGCCAACATTTTGAACGAAGTCCAAAGATAAATTTTAGAATAATAAAAATGTACTAATCTGAAAAAGAAAACTAATATAAGGTGATCTAAAAGCTGGCTGTCACTCTTGTGTCTCCCAAGAGACTTACTGTTCTCTGCAGAGCTAGAATCCTCTTTCGGCCATTTCATTGCATTCACTCCCCGTTCTTCTCCGCGGTGGAAACAACAAAGAAAAACAGGAGTGTGCAATTACAATGGCTCTGTGAGCAATCTTCTGGTTCCCCCTTCTCCAGGGGGAAACTTCAGTGGTCCGTAGACCCCTGCAAACAAGATAGAAAGTTAGCCAGGTCTCAGAGCTCAGAGCTCTGAGAAACTCTGACTTGTCGAGCTGCCAGCCAGGCTTGGAGTCATGTGTGACTCATTCAACTGGTGCTTAGAGTTAGGTTGGGTGTGGTGAATAACGAGAGTGACCTATAATGTGATTGGTCAGGTTCACTATATAAACAGGGACATTCTCATTTCCCATTATTCCCATTTTACCTCGTGAAAGCTGTATCGTTGATGGTGTATCATTTGTTACTTGTGGAAGTGATCTGTAAATACGTATGTATATAAAGTAAATAGGATATTTGATATAACTTCTGTTTGGAGTCTATTTACTGCATAGTACGTGGATCACTGGTGCCTAGGAGAGAGGCAGGCCGCTCCATCTCTGCGCGCTCCCTCTGACAAGGGCCATCCAACATCCTCCCTCCTACTCAGATACAAAAGTAATGGAGGAAGAAAAGAAGGGTTCAAATCTTTTAATATTTAGAGCTATCTAAATATTAAAGTCAAGTCTCTTTCAAGACAATCTCAATTCCTGGAGATGTCATAGACAAGCCCATATAGGTTTCTTGGCAATGGTTTGGTACTGGCTCCTTCCAGGGTGATTTTCCGGCTTCCCAGAGCTATCTACTGCTGATGGATTTCATGGTGGCTTTCCATCCAAATACTAAGCAGGTCTGACCCCGTTTAACTTTTTCAAGGTCACCTAGGTGCTACCATCTGTTGTGACTAGTAAATATTGCAGATTAAAATAGAATAGGATCGTAAGACCTACAAATGCCCCTAGGAAACTGCTGGCCATAATTCTTTATTGTGCATTATTTTGATTGGATTTCATTTAATTAATAAGATAACTATTTTAGTATTTTAGTAATTTGAGGGGAAAAAAATCTTATATTACTGACATTCTTAAATGGATGGGTGATCTATTTATATACAAATAAGGCAAACACATAAAATCAAAATACAGTGTGTTCTCAACTGCTTGCCCGGGGAACAGAACGATCCCTTGATCTGCATACAAGAAATCACTATTAAAGAGAAATACTTGTTCACAGAAATGCATAAATAAAAAATGATGCCTTTTTAAAAACAGAATATTTATGCAGCATATTACCATTTGCATCCACATCTTTTGTTTATATATTTGTTTTATGCACACGGATGTGCACGCAAATATATTACAACTATGATTTTCTTTGTGTTTTGGGTCCTGAACTGCAATATTCAAATAATGTCCAACAAAGAGAAGGTGGGCAAACATTTGAGGGAAGTGGAAATCAATGAGTCAAAGATCCATTTCTTCCCCATCCCCAAACTAGATTGCAACAGGAGTCAGAAGAAAGGCGGTTCATTTACTCACCACTATAATGAATCTTCATCCTCAATCTAGTGCCTCCAGATGCATTGGACCATGATTTCCATGACTAGTTGGCCTTGCTTACAGTCAAATGCATCTGAAGGGTGTCATGATAGATGGGAGGAAGCAGTGCCGTACACAGAATTTAAGCAATGGTGATTTCCTTGTTTTTCTGATTCTTTGTCTCCCTTCTCAAATCTCAGCTCTTTTATTTTTGGCAGGATGGAAGAGAAAACAACCCTCATTTATAATTCCTGGTTGGTGAGTCTGAAACAGGACCATCTCTACAAAACTAGGCAAAGTCCTCCAGATTCATCTCACTTACACCAACACCATTAATAGTCAAGAGATGGGGGATGGGGATGGGTAGTGTCATTTACCCATCCACCCATCTATTCCATGAATAAAATCAATAAATCTAGTGTTACCACATTTCTTTGTGACAGGATGAAGTCAGATGTTCCCTGTTCCTGTTCTTCTCTCCACTGAAGAGAGATATTAGCCACCCAGACTTGTGACAGATTGGGGCAGTTTATGAATCTCATCAATAAATAAACTAAACGTTTCTGGCTTCTAAGTCTTTACAGCAACCAGGAAGCTAGGAGAAAATCCACTGTATTTTATGCACCGTTTCCACTGAGCCCAGTCCCAAAATAAAAAGAGAAACCTAGAAAGGTGTTGGGGAACTTTGGATAAGCAGTGAGGCAAGAGAGGCTGAAACAATGCTTACCTACTACTATAAGAATAACATCATCCATCCTATTAACAACTGGCTAGGCTAAGTCTACCGCAAATTAAAAGCAGAAAAGTTTAAGGAGAAAGGAAAGATTATAACAATTATGCCCAAATCTCAGGCTGGCTACTCCTTCTTGACCCCTTCCCCCTCGTTCCGCAGGGTAATAAAATGATGCCATGTGGATCATGACATCATCACGCAAATCATGTGACTTGTGCACTTGCATCAAACATCACTGGGTGATTTCTGCAATGAGGTCATCATGCATATATTTCTATTCTGACATCTCTGTGCCTATGACTGGGCAGTGGTCACAATTCAGCAAAGCAGATAGGACGTTGGCCACTCTATCCTGCAGCCTTTGTTCCATATGTTCATTTCCATCCATTCATGGTTCCTTCCATGTACCCCTTTTTTTTTGGCTCCCTAAAACCTCAAAGTGCTTTGGATCCACAATTGTCTTTGTAACCTGATAACTTAGAAGTCCTGAAAACAAGGACTGACAATCACAGCTCTGCCCTAAGCTGCTACAGATGCTGCATCAATTTTTTTTAAAAAAAATTCTCAACCCTACTTCATGCAAAATAGGAGGAGAATAGTTTACTTGCATGAACACCCCTACCACATTCTTAACTTGCAGTACATTTATTTGACTTTTTGTCTGCTACAAATTCTCACGGGTTCCTCCTGGGGGAAGCTGAAAATCCATCAAGCCACCTTTCTCCTTGAAAGACTAGCTGATGGAGATGGAGCCCAGGGGCTGGGGTGGCGGACAGGGGCAAGTGAGACAAAAGCGTTTCTGGAAAGGGGAAGGAAACAGCAGCCAGCTCACAAGGTCCACAGACTCAGGGGCTTAAAAAACAAATGAGCTTCCAGCAATGTCCAGGCTATCTCAAATGAGCCAGAGGTCAATTGGTGCAGCTGCCAAACAGGGATGATGTTGTAGAACCCAAGTGATATGGGGCCACTTGTGTAGTAGTGGAAATGCCATTCATGGAGGTGCCCCATTGACAGAATGCATGATGGGCAGGATTGGCCCAAGCCATTTTCTTCTTATGATGGAGCAGCACCATAAGCAGCATTAAGTTAAGGCAGTTAATATGAATGCCAGTCTGATCATTTTCCACCTGAATCAACAGTTTAAAAAAAAAAGCAGTAACAGTGTCTCAGTAATGCATCCTTTGTGGCATTTCATAGCAGGCAAAAAAAGCTGCTATTGATGATACGTCCTGGTGGTTTGGGGGCTCAAAAATGAGGCTGCAGAGCATGTTTTTACCCTAGTGAGAGGCGGACCAAACTGAGAAACCATCAGGAGACTAAGTCAAAGAATCCCTTTCAAAGTTTGGCTTAGGAAATTGGGGGAGAACAAAGCGGAAAAGGTAAAAGAATTATCCTGTACAGATCAGCCCTAATTCAATTAGGTTTGAAGATTCAAAGACAGCAGGATTCAAACTGAGATTGAGATCCGAGGGCAAACTGATTCAATTCAAGCTGCTGCTGTGAGATTCAAGATTTGATCGGGGGTGGGGGGGAGAAACCCTTCCATAATTGGGAAGCATCAAACAACACAAAAACTGTTTCCTGTTTTGGCAGAATGGGATAAAAATAAGTAGGGAAGGAGGGAGGGAAGACCCTACTGAGACCCTGTTAGCTAGTTAATTAATAGAGCAGGGGAACTAGATTGGTACAGCCAAATATGAAGCCAGACAGGCCACAGACCAAGACGTGAGCCCAGAAACACATCCCCTGGGGTAAACCTTTGAGCCAGCACATACTAACTGCACCTGTTCCCTGAATCCTCCCAATCCTGCAGAGTTTAAGAGTGTGCTTTGGTGCAAAACTGCACCCTACAAGAGTCCATCTTGAGCCCATATTCAGAATGCTGAAAGCCGAGCTGAGGTCCCAGTTGTGTTGGGAGGACCAGCGTAGAAGAAGAACATTCCATCAGCAGAGGAGAAAGCAAGGTTCAGGTGCAAGAAAAAGTGAATGAATCCCAAAGTTAACCTTGCTGCTCCTAATGAGCCCTGATAGGCAGAGAGTTAAGAAGGTGATCGATCTCATTGGCTAGATGCTCATGTCAATGTCAGACAGGCCAGAGTACCACCGAATGCCCCACCTCCAATGTTCTCTGTCTATGGAAGGGAAGGTGTAAGTATCTTTAACTCTCCAAGAAGCAGCAGAAAAGGCACTGGACCTGCACAGTGCTTCACACGGCTATGAAAGGGCAACAAAATAGGTCCCTGCTGCGATAAATAAAACTGCTTCCCTGGGTTGATTTAATATTTTTTTTTGTCTAATTCAGTACCCTTTTGAATCTCTTCTCTGCTCTTCTGCAATCACCAAGGGAAATCAGGAAAGATAAAGCTTGAGAAATTGTCAGGATCAAGCAGGCAAGGTCAGAGTGGGTTCTACCCAATTTTATTTCCTATAACTCTGATTACAAGCCTCCTCCTGAGAGTAAATCTTCTCTTAAAACAGAAATAAAAGAATAATGGATACTGTTTTCTTAAATAATCCTGTTAACAAACCACAGTAAATAACTTTCTCTTTGCATGGGGGATTTTTAATTTGTGATGTGCCCCATTTAGCACTGTCATTAAATATACTTCCCGGCTTTTAATTGGTTTCCTTATCAAGGCCAGAAATGAGAAAGGTGGGGGGGGGGGACAAAAGAGTGGAGCCGTTAAACTAATCTGTGTGGGCTAATTTGCTTGCCTAATATCAATTCCAGAAAAATGTCAGAGGTTCCAGGCGTGAGACAGGAAAAACCTGAAAATGTTAACAGGAAGGGTGTTCAAGGGAGACGGAAGAAAAACAACATGGGGGGATGGGAAAGAGAATAGCCAGAATCCATTATGTAGAAAGAGATGGAAAATATATATTAGCCATTTAGGGGGGGGGGGGGAAGTTGGCAGTAGTTTGTTGCAAATTCATTGCTTAGACATTTTTACACTCCACAATTAAATTAATTGGCTGTTACAGCAGAGATATGGCAAGATGAACAAATACTTTGTCTAAGAAGTGGGAAATATGTTCTATCGCAGAGATAGATGAGCACCATAAAGTTCGAAATATGGCCACTTGCGTTAGACCACTGTATTTCCTAACCTTTCCTGAGATTTCCAAATGTCACTTGGTAAAAGAAAAATGGGTCAAAAGATCTGCAGGGGAGGGAATCTCAGGAAAGTAGTTCTAAAGGAGTTGAATCCAAAGAGAGTTTTGCTTGGCATCTCTTGCAAAGATATTCACCCATGAAAGTTAAGAGTCTTGGCCTCACCCCCCAGAATCCACTGCTGTCACCCTTTAGGATCAATGGGTAAGGAAGACATTGTTTCATTTTTTAGAAAATGTAACTCTTTTTCTAATGCTTCTGTTATCTAATTATATACTTTTATAATCAGTAATTCCATGGTTTTCAAAGAAACCCTACCAGGCATTCTTTTTATGGAGAATGGTGTGGTTAATACGTTTCATCATATAGAGTATAATCAATCAAAGAGAATATTTGTAGCTCAGGGTTGAACTGTGGAGTCCTTGGTGCTCTCTGAGCCTTGTTGTTTTCTTGCATACGTTTCATTGCCAGGCTAGGCAACATCTTCAGTGCGAAAAGGGAGTGGGACTTGCTCTCTGTTTATATACCCTGGCTTGTCCTGCCTGTGTTGGTGGGGATGTTGTACTCTCCTTGGTAGTTCCTTGATTGGGTTGTTGTTTGCTGCTTGGTTGATTGACTGAGTTAATAGTTCCTTGATTAGGGTCTATTGTGTTGTTTGATTGCTCCTCTGGTGCTAATCTTGGTGTTAATCTTTGCCTATCTGGGAGTTGATTGCTGGCAAGGAGGTGTTCTGGTCTTCTGGCTTTTCTATGGTCTCTTATGAATGGCATGTAAATGTTGTTTACCTCTACGTGTCTGTTGATGGCTGCTTTGTCTGAGTGCCAAGCTTCCAGGAATTCTCTAGCATTTTTGGATTTGGCTTGGTTTAAGAAGTATAATACAAGTCAGAGTATAATCATTCCCACCGTGATGTGTGAAGGGATCCCTGTTATCCATATCTCTCTACTCTGAGAGCTTAAAGAAAGGTGGACTGTATATACCATTCTGATAGATTCGATACTCCTTCCTGCAGACCCACTCAGCACCAGGACCTGGATAGCTCCTAAAGCTAATGCACTGTGTACAGTCACCTAAAGGGCAAAGTTCTGTGAGTTCAATTCCCAGTAGGGGGTTTGAAACCCATAGAATAAAAACTGGCTACCTTAAGTTTGACAAGTCCCAGTAAGGATGAAACTGATCGGGCACCGCTTTCCAGTGGCCTACAGAACTAAAAACATCCCACAGGATATTTGATCAATTACATGCCATCAAGTCAGTGCTAACTCTTAGCAACCACATAGATAGATCTTCTCCCTAATGATCTATCCCTAACTTGGTCTTCGAGGTCTTCCAACCACATTGTATAAAAATAGAGAAATCCCCACCACTACCAAAAGGGGAACGGAAGCCATGAAAAACCTCACAGATGGGGGCATGATGTATTTTAACATCTATATTTCTCTGAGAGCTTAAAGGTTGGATAACAATAATGTGGTGTGTGCACAGAGCTACCCCATGAGTGGACAGGCACGCGGCTGATTGCACCATGATCTACGTATACTCATCATTCTTTAAAAGAAAGCTTTTTAAAGAAGTAAATTTACAAACTATCCGATGATACGAAGGAAAGATTGGCTGTATGTTGCATCATGTGAATACAATGTAGCATGGTGACATCTCCAGGTAGGACTGAAAAAAGGACCTTCTATCAAAACCCTAGAGCATAGCTTTCCAAACTGTGTGTCGGGACACGTTAGTGTGTCGGCTGCAGTGTCTGGGCGTGTTGCGGCTGCTGCTGCCTCCGAGCCCTGCCAGGATTCCGCGCAGGTCCTAGTGCCTGCCTTGTGCCCTGCTGCCTCCAAACCTGCCCTGCCAGGATTCCGCGCAGGTCCTAGTGCCTGCCTTGTGCCCTGCTGTAAGAGTGTGTCACGAAATGATGCCTTGCTGTAAGAGTGTGTCACGAAATGATGCATGTCTAAAAAGTGTGTCACCAACATGAAAAGTTTGGAAAGCTCTGCCCTAGAGAGTTCCTGGAGAGACAGTGCTCAACTCAAGAGACAAATATAAGTCTGCTTCTTCTACAGCTATATATTATATACATCAAAAAGGAGAATAATCAATCCTTCTTAATGTACCCATTTCATATTTTTTGTATAATAGCACAAAAGCTGCAGTGTTTGGAAAAGGCAAGTCGTCTTCTAAAAATAAGAATTAGTTATATTTGGCTGCTTTCGGATGTTCTTTTCCATGGCTTGGTAGACTCTGGATTCCAAACAATTTAAACAAATAAGCAAACACCTACCATTTCTTAATATTTTGTTTATAGAGTCGAGGATGTCCAGTGTCTGTGCCCGCACACCAAGAACATACAAAAAGGCATGAGTCAAACAGGAAAACTGAGTCACAGAATATCTCCTTTCCTCTTTGTCCCTCAGAAAACTTCTAATAAAAAGGTTAGGTTCAGTTCTTTTTAAATAAACAGTTCCACTTTAGTCATGCCGGTCAATAAAAAGGTTCAGAATCTAGGATAAATGGATATAGAAAAAATGTTACAAACATGAAGGTGATCTATAAGAGGAAAGTAGAACAAGTCACTGCATGGTGCTATCTCTGTCAGCAGCTGGATGTTGAAAGTCTGTTCGGTTCTGAAATATTAGCCATTGGATAAAGCCAATGTGGAAACTCCACACATCGGTATAAATGCACACATGCAGAGAAAGGCATACACATGTGGAAGAAAAATCTCAGCAACATTTTAATGGCAATGGGGATTTGCTGAGACCGGTGGTATAGGAAGTATAGCCTACTGAGCACAGAAGTCCAACCACCACCATCAACCACTAGATTAGCTCTATTTATCTTCAGGCTGCTATACCAGCCTTTCTGCTGCCCAGAGATTTCCAGTTCTCAAACAAGGAGCACGTAAAAGGCTCTTTAACATCCCTACAGACAAAGTATCATTTTATATGTTGAAGATTCTTGCTTGGTCATCCCAGTGATTTATAATGTCATGTAAATATTTCTAACCAAATCTATCTGCTAAAATAAAAACCTTATTTTTATTTATTAGCTTTTGGTTCATGTCCCGGTCGAAGGAAGGAAGGAAGGAAGGAAGGAAGGAAGGAAGGAAGGAAGGAAGGAAGGAAGGAAGGAAGGAAGGAGAAGGCTGGTTCCTTTCAGTTTGGCTTGATATGATTCAACTGTTATCATCTAGAAATTCAAGCCACCTAGACATTTACTCATCCTTGATCATTCAGGCTAAAGCAAGCAAAGGAAAGTTGGCCTCTGCTTGCTAAGTGAGGATGTGTAGCACAAAACGACTCTAAAGATAGCACAACCAACAGACTAGCACAATTTTACCTTAGGACTAATTCGCACTTGACAAAGTAGCTCTATTTGTCACCTATAATAAAGCCAGTATTGCTCCCAGTGAAATACCTATAAAATACGACAGCAAAGCTTGTGTCCTCTTGTGCTGACAGACAGACGCCAGCCCTCCATTATTATTGGTGGCTTGGGGAAGTACATGGTGCAACGGCTGCAAATTCATTTGGCAGAAAAGGGTTGTTTTTTTTTCCTTTATGTTGCTCCCATGTAAGCAAAGATGCCAACTGCCTAACTGACACACAATCATTTTGTAGCTAAATGAACCAGCACAAGACACAGTGTACAGAACAAGAGATGGAAAAAAAACCCCTCAATTTCTCTCTGCCTTTTTCAGAATGCCAGCATGCCAAAAACAAATATTCCCAGCCAGCAACGACGGCCTCTTATGTCAAAAAAGATGCATTGCTAATTATTTGTCAGGTCTAGTTAAGTTTTGGTATTTTGTTTCTGCTATCTTAATATACAATGAAGTCCAGAGGCTTTCTGCTTATGGAAATGTCAGTTTTTGTACTGATTTTCCAGGCAGTCTGATATTTTAACTGCATTAGAGGAAAATGCACAAGTATCCCAAATGTGCTTTCGGATTAGAAAACACCAGAAAAGTTACCATTTTTGTAAGATAGGAACTACAAAGATATGCAGTCAATAAGAATCAGTCAAATGAGTGTTGCCAATCTGGACATACTCCTTCTAAACAGCTCTAGATTGCTAACTTCCTGTCCTCTGTAAAAGTGCTCTTGCAGCTGAGAGTATTCCTTGTTCCAAGGAGATACTTCCTGTTCTAAGGAAAGACAGCTGAGCAGTAAGTCCTAACATTGCAGCTGGGTAAGTCAACATGCTATGTACAGATATGCTGGATCTCTTTCCACAGACACACTTCAAAGGAGATTGGAATCAGAATTACTTCAGCCAAGGCATTGTTCTGAGCCAAGGCATTGTTCTGGAGCAATGGATAGATGATAGATAGATAGAAAGATAGAGAGGAAGGATGGATGGATGGATGGATGGATGGATGGAGGGAGGGCCGCAACTGGGGGGGGGCAAGTGGGGCATGTGCCCTGGGTGCCGTGCTGAGTGGTGTGCCAAAATGACACCCAGGAGGCGCCAAAATGGCAAAATAACCCATGGGGGGGCGCGGAATCCATGTTTGCCCTGGGTGACACAGACCCTAGTTCCATCCCTGGATGGATGGATGGTGGATGGATAGATAGGAGGATAGAGATAGATAGATAGATAGATAGATAGATAGATAGATAGATAGATGATAGAGAATAGACAGATAGACAGATTGGATGGATGGATGGATGGATGGATGGATGGATGGATGGATGGTAGAGAATAGACAGATAGATGATAGATAGATAGATAGATAGATAGATAGATAGATAGATAGATAGACGAGAGAGAGAGAGAGAGAGAGAGAGAGAGAGAGAGAGAGAGAGAGAGAGAGAGAGAAATGTGTTAATGTTATGTTGAATTATGTTACCAAACTGGGATTTTTCAGGACATGTGTAATTTATCTATTTCTACTTGTCATAAAATGATGTAATACATGTCCCATTGGCCCAAATTTCAAAATATTTTACAACAGAGTTCCATTTTCGTGTAATGCTGAAATTTTCATATTTTGTAATACTTGATATATGTGCTTAGAGTGGTTGTGATTTTTCCCCTTTTTTCTGTTTTATCTCTTTATATTAATTATATTAATTATAATTCATCTGTTTATATTAATTATAAATATATTATAAATATATTTATATTATAAATTATATAATATAATATTAATTATATTAATTTATATTTTCCTTTTTACATTTTTTTAAAAATAGCGGGGGAGTAAGACTGCACCAAAACTCATTTCAGCTTGAGGTTCTTGAGTTATGGCCGCCCACACATCAGATTTGCCACTCTCTTTCTCAACTGGTTCCATTTACATCAATGGATGGGAACTAGTAAGATGTGAATGTGAATGTTCTGCAAAGACCCATTCATTCAAGTATGCAAGGCCACAAGTGGGCTGCAATGTTCTTTATTACATGGTTAGGAATAATTCCAAGCAATTGATTCGACTTCCATACAACATACAACAATAAGAAAAATAAAAGCAATTAACACTTTTGATTCCCTACCCACCCCTGGTTAAATAAAAAGTAGTTGGACCTTTTCTCCTTCTGTAATTCTTATTCATTGAATATTTCTCTTCTTGTAACTGGATATGGTGTTTTTTGCCACCTGTAATTTCCTGTGTTAAGTCCCAGCTTTCAAGGGCAGCCATAAATAAAGGGATTCCTTCATCAAAATAACAGCTCTTCAGAGGTTAGGACTGCATTATTATTTTTTTCAGTGCAAGTAGAAGCCCCTAACTTGAGTTCTAGTCCTGCCTTAGGCACAATACCACCTGGGTGACCTTGAACCAGTCACTCTCTCTCAGCCCTAGGAAGGAGGCAATGGCAAATCACTTCTGAAAAATCTTGCCAAGAAAACTGCAGGGACTTATCCAGGCAGTTTCTGAGAATCGGACACGATTGAACAGATTAAAACAACAAAAAATACATAGATGGGGGATTGTGTGCGAATTCCAGGACTGTTGGCTAGACTGAAGTTGGGGGAAATTCCAGAATGAAATAGTGACAAAGTATACTTGCTGAATAAGTATTCTTATTCATTGAATATTTCTCTTCTTGTAACTGGATATGGTGTTTTTTGCCACCTGTAATTTCCTGTGTTAAGTCCCAGCTTTCAAGGGCAGCCATAAATAAAGGGATTCCTACATCAAAATAACAGCTCTTCATATTCTTATGTTTCCTTCATAGACATATACTTGCTGAAAAAACTGCCTGGATGTACTCCAGGAGTTAAATTCAACTAAAGAGCATCTTTACCTTTCTAATTTCTCTATCTCAACTTATCTTCCAACAAAATCTGCAGCCCTAATGAATCTCAATTGAGGGTGGTCATTTTCCCTGACTATTCTGCTTTTTATATTTTCTCTTTTGTGCCAGTAAGAGAGGAGGGCAGGACCAGGGCAAGAAGAGCAGAAGGCCTTTGTTAAAAACCTAATAAGAAAATAATTTCATCTCTTCTGAACTACCAGATGATAGGGGGGTGGGGGACCCAACAACCTGTATCTAAAAAAGATTGAGGGGGAAAATGAAAGATTTACTATTGTCAGTTTTCCTTTCAAAAGGGTTTTGAAAACATCGTTTCCCGTACACGGCTCTTCTAGCTAGCTGAAGGGATAAGAGTTGAAAGACTCTGAAGTATTTTTAGAATTAATACACAGCCTCTATGAGAAGGCAGAGATATGAGGGATGAGGTTGGAGAAATTCACTCACATCCAAAGGAACAATGCCTCTTTCTCCAGAACAATCTATTTCTTAACTGCTGACAGTCTCTGACCTGTCTGGTTTGGTCAGCCAGCAAAGCTTGCAAATGATTTTGACCCGCAGAGGCCTTTCATAAAAATACAGTAATTTCAAATCAGTTGTAACTCATTGTGGAATGGCAGATCACAGAGAGAAAAGCTTATTTGAGTAGGCCTCTGCATCTAATTAGCAGATGAGGGTAAAGGTATATTTCTTTGTGACCTTTTAAACCAAGTTCTGAAGGCAGATTCTTGGTTCATCCCAACTCAAAGGTGCCATTTTCCAGAGTCCTTTTATTCTATCACACAGACAATAGGAACCCATCCTTAACTTTTTGTCAGTGTTTCCTTTTAAAGTAACAATCCAGCAGGTTGAATCCAACACCCCCCCCCCCCCAATCTACGGTTATTGGCGTTATATTTTATTTATTTGTACAATTTATAATCTGCCTCAAGGCGGCCAACAATGAAAAAATAAAACATAAACAGTTAAAATGTCACACAAAGAATTGAAACCATGATTCAAACTAACTCAGCTGGAAATGACTCTATCAAGTGTATTCCAAAGAGAGCATATACATACAAAGGCCTGTCAACAGTTAGAACTAAGGGCCAAATGGCCGGTTACAAGGGAAACATATATTTTCTAATACAGTGATTATCCTTTCCTCATCCTGAATCATGGTTCTCAGGCTCTGAAATGCAGGAGGGTTGGAAGGGAAGGGAACAACCACAATCTTAGTTTAGCATCAGGGGGTGGGGTGGGGAGGAGAGGTTGGCAGATGTAGGAAAGATCATCTCCATCAACTGCCATCTTCCCTCATTCCTGTTTTCTTGGAAGCACAAGAGAAAGGCAAGAAAGGTCCATTTCAGCTCCTGGGTGAGATTTTTAGTGAGGAAATCAGCCTTTCCAACTGCATTTGCTCAGCTTTCAGGAGAACGGGTCACATCACACCATGCTTTGAATGCTGGGAAAATGCAATTTCACTGAAATATAGCTATTTCCTTGATTCGAGATGTTCTTCCCTTGCTGGGAATCCCAGCATCTGGACATTGCATAATATATAACCTAATCATCTTCCAGAATGCCTGATGGATGTTATAATGACAACTATAATTTAAGGCCAGAGGGAGGGGAGGGGAATTTTGATTTGGGTGTATCTCTAATATGTGCTTTTCTAAAGAGAGGAGGAGGAGGAGGAGGAGGAGGAGGAGGAGGAGGAGGAGGAGGAGGAGGAGGAGGAGGAGGGTTGTTGTTGTTATTATTATTATTATTGGGGGTTATGGCCTGATCAGGCAGGGAAGCTCTCATTGGTGCCTATATAAACCTATTGGCAGGGATTTATTTTCTATACAGCCAAAGTAGGGAAGAAAGGGTTACACATTTAATATTGCTATTTACAGGTTATTTTTTAGAAGGCATATCAGCAAACCACATGTTTAGTGCCAAGTTTAATTTGTCTCTGTTTATACAACCAATTCATGTTAAAAAGCCAGTGTTCCCCGCATCATCAGCTCTATGAGCAAATGGACACATAACATATAACTGCCTCCACTTCGCTCCCTAAAAGTATGGGTCAGTTATTTTATTGTTTTTGAGTTGTGGCTTGCCTTGTGTCCCATCTGGGAGAAATAGCAGGGTAATACACATAATGCCAATTAACGGTTCATTCACAAAAGTCATTAGGGGACTGATCATCTGAGCCTGTGATGAACTTGTACATGGATTGAGGGTTGTTGTTTTTAATTGCCTTTTAGAATGGTTGAATAAATAAAATTATAACAAAGAAGAACACATTCATCAAGTGATAAAAGAATGACACAAATGACAAGATACCAGGCATGTCCTATTTATTAACCTTCTGCATATGTTCCAGCTGGGTCATAAAAAATACTTGAAGAAGAAAATCAGAATCACATCTATTGATCCCTTTATCCATCCTCCCTACATTCACTCTTCCCCCAGAGGTGAGGCAGGCCCCCTCTCTCCCGGCCTTCCGGAAAGGGGTGAAGACCTGGCTCTGCCATCTCGCTTGGGGTGGGAAGGGGGCGGGTAGTCAATCCTGGGGGTGGCTAGCACCTTAAAGTGGTTCCCGTGTATTTATGAATCTAAATCAGAACTTTTAATATCGCCACCTTGGACGCTATTTTATATTTATATTTATATTTTTATGTAAGATATCTTGTTTTTATTGTATTTTAATTTTTTTCAGCTTTATTGTAAACCAACCGCCCAGAGTCCCTCTTTTGAGGGAGATGGGCAGTGACGAAATTTGATGAATAAATAAATAAATAAATTCAAGATACTTTCAATCTTTGGTCTATATGTGTAGGTTTAGATCCATCACCCATCAGCTGAAAATGACCAAGATTGTCCATAAGAACCTGTGCATATTATCCTTGTGAAGAAGCTGCAAACAAACTGTGGACATCAGGAATGGGACTAGGAAAGAGAATCTCAGTCCCTCCTCCTACATTCATCTGTATGGAGGTCTTCTTTAGCATCAGCCAAGAAACAGAAGAGAAGGCAATACATGGTATAAATTGGTGCTAATGTGATCTTCCTCAGGTCCAATTTGGGGAAAACTGTGGACAAATCCACATTGCATGTCTACCATGCTGCTCTTGGCTATTTCTTAAGACAACTTCAGAAATTCCAATCTGAAGTTGGTACTTTTTTTCACTTGTGGTGGATGTGTCAAAAAACAAAAGGTTTCTGGAACAATATACAATTATAGGTAAAATAATACAAGAAGATATTAAAAAAGAACCGGAACTTTATTTACTGGGATTTATTGGATCAGATCTACACAAGAAACATGGAAAATTACTATTGTATTTAATTACCGCTGCAAGAATTATATACAGTATGCTAAACATTGGAAAGAAGACTACATACCCAACATGGAAGAATGGATTATAAAAGTGATGGATTTAGCACAGATGGCAAAATTGACTGATCGACTAAATGATAAAAATGTGGATGAGTTTAACTCTTGTTGGAAACCTTTTTACAAATTTATAGAAAAAACACAAAAAATTCAATTGGAAATTTAATGTAATTAAGAAAGTCGCAAAGTTGGTTTATAAATACGTAAATACTTTTTGGATGAGAAAGTAGGAAGTCACACATGTTATGTTATGTTGTGTTGTGTTGTGTTGTGTTGTTATGTAATATTAAGTAAAGTTATTTTAATATTAAAATAAAAAAATAAAAAGAAATTCCAATCTGGATTGCAGAGAGTTGGCATTGGGACTGGTTGAAGCTAAGTCTGGATGGTGAGCATCACAAAACCTGATTGGTCATTCACCTGCTTCTTGCCCTTCCCATTTATTCAGAGAAGGGAAGCCTAATCACGGAATCCTTTACGGACCAGTCTATCAGTGCCTGCCTTTTCCTTGTACACATTGTTCCCTCCTCACTAGGAAACTGCAAGATGTTCCCATGTGTTTGCACACATGCATGTTTTCACATCTCCTTCCTACATTATCTCCCTTGATACCAAGGCAGACCCTTTCTTGTTCCTTTCCCCCCCCCCCCCCAATATGGTTCCATCATTGCCCCAATAATGCTACAATAATCAAAGCAACAGGGAACAGATTCTTTTTTGTTCCAACCTTTCTCTGTAGGTCCATGGAAACTTTGGATAGTCCAGCTTTATAGAATCAAAGTAGCAACATCCCTAAAGATGACAGAATTTACAGAAATGGCAAAGAAGGTGACAGAATTTGCAGAAGTGGCTTGTTCAATTAGGGAAACGACAAGACATACATTTATTAGTGACTGGAAACCCCTTATGGACTTTTTGATGAAAATGGGGAAAAATGAACTGGTGATTTATGGATTTGATGATTAGGAAGGCTAAAAGATGGGAAGAAGGGAATCATGATGTAACCTTAAAGAGGGAGGATAGATGATAAATTTACTTGTAACTGCTGTAAAGAAGATCGCAAGCTGCTTCTTTATACTTTTTTTTCTTTGTCTTTTCTTTTTCTCTCTTTCTCTTCTTTCCCTATTCTCCACTTTTCTTTACTCTTTTTTCTTTTTCTTAAATTTGTATCATTTTTACTATTCTATAAAATTCTTAAATATATATTTTTTTAAAAAGAACCAAAGTAGCAATATCCCCATATTACAACTTATTTTTAAAAAGGTGGGTAAGGAGAGGAATAGGGGGCGTGGTGGCTCAGCGGGTAAGACGCCAGGCTTGTCAATTGGAAGATCGCAAGTTCGGAGGTTCGAATCCCTAGCCCCGTGTGACTGAGTGAGCTCCCGCACTAGCTCCAGCTCTTGCCAACCTAGCAATTCGAAAGCATGCAAATGCAAGTAGATGAATAGGTACCACTTCGGTGGGAAGGTAACAGCATTCCATGTGCGTCATGCCGGCCACATGACCATGGAAGCGTCTTCGGACAATGCTGGCTCTTCAGCTAACAAACGGAGATGAGCACCGGCCCCTAGAGTCGGACACGACTGCACAAATGTGTGGGGGGAACCTTTACCTTTAAGGAGAGGAATGCTTTGCAGTACTGTGGGTGCAGGGTGGAAAGCAAAGGACGCATACTTCACCTAGCCTAGGCAGAAATCCACTGGGTCAAGCCCTGCAAGGCTGATTTCCTCCGAAAACAAGGACCACCTGGAAAGATCTTTATTGCTAGAAGGGTAATTTACTTATTTCCTAGATTTATATTCACGATTTCCATTTTGTGCAAATCAAAGTGGTGCACGTAATGCTCCCTCCTCCTATATTCCAGTCAACAAAAACCATGTGAGGTGGGCTGGACTAAGAGAGACGGATTGGCCCAAGGTCACTCTGGTGGCTTCTGTGATTAAGGAAGGACTAGAACTCACAGTCCCCCAGTTTTTAGCCCAGCATCTTAACCACTGCACCAAACTGACTCTCAATGTAGTATAACGTAATTTTGGAAGCCTACCAAAGTAATTCTCCCACCAAACTTATACCTAGTGTAATTAAGGCAGGGTTACTCTGAATCTCGTTCTCACATTTTCCCCTTCCTCTGGACTCCAGAATCTCTTCTGCAACAGCCCTGTTTCCTCCCATAATGGTCTTGCTGGATCCTCTGAGTTCCCAGGGTCTGTTAGGCATTCCGTCACACTGGGAGATGTAAGGCTTGAATGGATTATGAGCTTCTAGGATACAAGATAGTTCACTGACTTATGCCACTGTTGGATCAACTGCAAGGTTATCTAAAAAGAGAGCAAACTGTTGACCAGCAGAGAACATAGCACCCCAAAAGGACAGGGCAGTGACCAGCAGGCATGTCAGGCACTGCAGTTCAAACTGGGGCTGTTTGTTTTGTTGTTTATTCATTCAGTCGCTTCTGACTCTTCGTGACTTCATGGACCAGCCCACGCCAGAGCCTCCTGTCGGCCGTCGCCACCCCCAGCTCCCCCACGGTCGAGTCTGTCACCTCCAGAATACCATCCATCCATCTTGCCCTTGGTCGGCCCCTCTTCCTTTTGCCTTCCACCTTCCCTAGCATCAGCATCTTCTCCAGGGTATCCTGTCTTCTCATTATGTGGCCAAAGTACTTCTGTTTCGCCTTTAATATCATTCCCTCAAGTGAGCAGTCTGGCTTTATTTCCTGGAGTATGGACTGGTTTGATCTTCTTGCAGTCCAAGGCACTCTCAGAATTTTCCTCCAACACCACAGTTCAAAAGCATCTATTTTTATTTATTTATTTATTTATTTATTTATTTATTTATTTATTTATGGTTCGATTTATATTTACCGCACCATCTCCCCACAGGGTCCAGCTCTCGCAGCCATAGGTTACTTCGGGGAATACCATTGCTTTGACTATGTGGACCTTTGTTGTCAGTGTGATGTCTCTGCTCTTAACTATTTTATTGAGATTTCTCATTGCTAGGCTGTACAAAATGCTGGCGGTGTTCTGCTCTGATGGTCTTATGTTGGTTGGAAAACAGCAGTGTTGAATCAAAGCTGGAAACATGGACGCGGGATCCCTTTGCAGTGGGGCAGGAATGGAAAGAGGAGGACCGCATCCATTTGTGCAATAAGGAAGCCGTGAGGGACCCGTACCACAGAACAGAATGAGATAACGTAAGGTGGTTCACCTTGGCGAGAGAAAAGTAAAAGGGACGTGTTGAAATAGGAACAAAATGTTCACTCACTGCAAGGCTTAGTACTGGAGAGATCAGTCGGACATGCAAATTTTAAAGTGTCTCAGTGTACAGCAGAGGACGCTAACATATCCTGTATTCCTTCTTCAAGCATACCTCCAAAATCTATACACTCTCTCTCAAGCTCTTTTTCCTTGATAGGTTGGTACAATGAACTATATTTTCTTAATAAAGAGTTGAGGTGTGACTCCTGGTGACATCCATACTGTTCCTTGGCAACAATGTATCATGGGTTTGCCAATGATTCTTCTGGGATATTTTTGGGAATTCCCAGTCTAGCCTATAATCTGGAATTCCCTTGTGGTCTCCCATTCAAAACCCAACCAAGCCTAATCCTGCTTTGCTAGTGGTTACATCAAAAAGCACTGTGAAAATAGAGATACGTTTTCCTAGATCATCTTCCTTCAGAAAATTACAGTGCTAATGGGTTGGGGACAACTTGCCTGCTTTAGATGATGGGTGGTATTTAAGAACAAACCCACAGCACAAACTCCAAGCCTAACTCTTATATGGGTCACCTGATATATGGGCTGTTCACGTTCACATAGAAAATCAGAGATCAGCTTCATTTCTAGAAGAAAAGGTGTTCATTCATTGGCGATCACTCGTAGCCGAGTAAGATTGTCTTCCAAAGGTAAAATTTTAACGGTGGATCCGTAAGTGGCTGTAAAGGCCAATTTTGGATCCGCACAACCTCCCACAATGAGGGCATAGGTTTTACCTGGAGGAAAAGAGATGAATCCTGTTCTATATTATTCTTGGATAGCAGATTTCTGGGTGGGCCCTTTTTGGGCTGAAGTGAGGAGGATTGGAGGAAAAATGCTCAATGCAGAGTGAAAGTAAGGCACTGCAGGAGATCTAACGCCATTCATTTTCACCTCTCTGGAGCAACCACTTGAAGCCCACTAAAGTTCACAAGCCTAGCTGTCAACTATATGGAAAGAGAGGACAACACATTCAAATGGATTACCAGGACTCCTTGTAGCAAAAATAAAATTACCTATGGCTTCGACCGAAAAGAAGGGGGGAAAACATCCCTCCTGGGATGTGGCAATTCTTCATATCTCCAAAAGTCAGACAAAACATAACCTTGAAATGAAAAAGAAAGGGGGCAGAGAAGCATATGTCATGAAGAAAGAAAAATGAAGCTTGCTTAGAAGGCTTCAGAGTCTGCATTTACTTTGCAGCTCATATTTATTGCACTAACAGTGCTGACATGGCACCATTTTCTGGACGTGTCACTGTATTTCAATTTAGAGATCCCGACATTCTTGGGATTTGTAATTACACTATAAAGACATTGATGAATGCAGCTGGAGACCAAGATGCATTTTATAGCTTTTCAAAGGAAAAAGTAATAATTTTGGGTGTACATATATTCTTTAAATAATATCAGGTCTCAACCTTTTTCAACCCACCACATCTCAAACCAGTGACTCTTGCTTGCTTAAAGCCATGTAATTTCACCAGCTGTGATTGGTTTCTGACAGACTCACATAAATTAAAGACTGTGCCTGTAAGATCCCTGATTAATTAATGTCAGTTTACTCCTGCTATACATTTGCGGACAAAAGAAAATGACAAGCCGATCGCTGACCACTAAAAGCATTGAGCAGGAGAACAGTGAAGGGGGAAGTAAAGAGAACTAGAAATCTTAAGCTCTCCACTCCATAGTGTGCTTAACAAGGCAGCCACAAACAGGGACACTGGAGATACTACCTCCTGCTTCTCCACATGAAGCCACCAAGGCTCTTCATGCAAAGGACAGGCATTCAAACCCAAATCCATGTCTGGGATTTTAAATACCCCAAGGAGAGGACTGAAAATCAGAGGACCCGAAGCTTCTCACATGCTGGGAAGAAGGGTGCCACCAGAACTGGATTCCAACTATTGCTTAACCCAGTGTTTCTCAACCTTGGCAACTTGAAGATGTGTGGACTTCAACTCCCAGAATTCCCCTAACACTGGTTTAGCATGTGAACAATGATCAGTACCTGGTAGAAGGAGACAGGGTGAAGGAGACATGATTTGACTGCTTGAAGTCTCCATTTCTGTCCCTGGCATCTCAGATGGAAGAATGAGCAGTGCTGGTGGTGCTAGAGGACTTTAGTGGGGTCATTAAAGAAGTACAGCATTAATGAGCTCTTAAAGCAGTTTAATACCTGTTTTCAGGCTACTACAAAAGCCGACATCGACGCTGAAATTCAGCATCGCCTGAGCTCTGCGAGTGTAGCTTTCTCCCGAATGAAGCATAGAGTGTTTGAGGATCGGGACATTCGCAGGGAGACCAAAATGCTTGTTTACAAAGCCATTGTACTACCAACCCTTCTGTACGCCTGTGAAACATGGACCCTCTACAAACGCCACCTCCAACTTCTTGAAAGATTCCATCAACGCTGCCTCCGAAAAATTCTGCAAATGACTTGGGAAGATAGGCGGACTAATGTTAGCGTATTAGAAGAAGCGAAAACCACCAGCATTGAAACAATGATCATCCAACATCAACTTCGCTGGACCAGTCATGTTGTTCGAATGCCTGACCGTCGTCTTCGAAAGCAGCTACTTTACTCCCAACTTAAGAATGGAAAACGGAATATTGGTGGACAGCAAAAGAGATTCAAAGATACTCTCAAAGCTAATTTAAAAAAATGTAATATCAGCATTGAGAACTGGGAAGCCCTAACTCATGAGCGTTTCAATTGGAGGTCATCCTTTATTAATAGCGCTATGGACTTTGAAGAAGCACGAGTACAGGGCGAAAGGGAGAAAAGAGCTAAAAGGAAGGCACGTCAGGCAAACCCTCATCATGACCGTCTCCCACCCGGAAACCTATGCCCTCATTGTGGGAGGTTGTGCGGATCCAGAATTGGCCTTTATAGCCACTTACGGATCCACCGTTAAAATTTTACCTTTGGAAGACAATCTTACTCGGCTACGAGTGATCGCCAATGAGTGAATGAATGAATGAGACTCTAAAACAGAGTTTCAGAGTCCCCCTTTTGGGGGAGATGGGCGGTGATAGAAATTGGAAAAATAAATTAAATAAATAAATAAACAAACAAGGGAGGGGAAAAACATCCCGTTTTAATGAAAAACAGAGAAATATTGTGCTTATAATAGTGTGAGGTCCAAAGCGATTCTCCCAAATCATTTTAGAAGCCTGCAGAGCACTTCGGCACAGTCGTGGGTTAAACAAACTCAGACCCACCATAATTATTTTACAATTCAATCAAATATTATTCGTTTACGTTTTAATTTATGAATTGTCCCAAGATATCTTTGAGGTCACCAGGATACATCACATCATACCTTTATTTATTTTTGTTTATTTAATATTTCAAGGTCCCTTCACTTTCTTTTCTTGTTTTTTTATATAAATTTTATTAAAAGTTTTAAAGAGAAAATAAAAACTAACAAAAAATAATACAGAATAAATAAAACAGAGAAAGAAAGAGAGAAAAAGAGAAAGAAAAAAGTGCAGAAAGAAAAAAAGAAATAGAAGCTTCTGATTTTCTCTGCAGCAAATACAAATATGATTACAAAGTTATCTCTTACTCTATGGTTACCAAAAAAAAAACCTCACTTTTTTCTATTATCTAATTTTTTTTCTAATCATCAAAACCACGAGTCATAAGTGCTTTTTTCTTCTTCTGTTACATGCAAAAAGTCTATAAGGGGTTTCCAGTCAGCCATCAATGAAGATACTGTCTTTTCTCTAATCAAGGAAATCAATTTAGCCATCTCTGCAGTTTCCATCATCTTCACCAACCATTCCTCCATTGTGGGTAGTGTTGAACCTTTCCACTTTTGAGCATATAATAATCTCACTGCAGTTGTCATATATACGAAGTTCCATGGCCTTCATTTTCAATATATGACAAAATGTCACAGAGAGACCCTTTGGAAAATCCTCATGGGACTGAGTTAACTTCTTTGCTGAAAGTATTGCTTGCCCAAGCAAGCTGGCCTTTCCAAGTCAATTCTCCTAGGTCAAGAAGTAAACAGAAGAACCCATCAAAAATAGAAGCTTTCCTTCCCAACTCCCCCACCCACCCACCCCCACTGAAATCAGCTTGGCTCCACCATCTCATATTTTTATAGGCTCTGAATGTTTAGAGCAGAGCTTTCCAAACTGTGTCGGGACACGTTAGTGTGTCGGCTGCAGTGTCTGGGTGTGTCGCGGTTGCTGCTGCCTCCTGGCTTCCACACAGGTCCTAGTGCCTGCCTTGTGCTTTGCTGTCTCCAAACCTGCTGTGATTCCGCGCAGGTCCTAGTGCCTGCCTTCTGCCCTGCTGTAAGAGTGTGTCGCGAAATGATGCCCTGCTGTAAGAGTGTGTCGTGAAATGATGCATGTCTAAAAAGTGTGTCACCAACATGAAAAGTTTGGAAAGCTCTGGTTTAGAGTATTAGGATTTTTTTTTAAAAAAAAAAAATCTGTTACCAGAGAGACAAGCTTCACTTCTGAATGCTCGCTTACTTAACAGAGATTGAAATGTCACACGGAAGGTTATGTGCTGAATGCATAAAAAGCTAATATGAAAGGCCTTTGGGCCAAAGTATGGCTGGCTAAAAGCCTTTTGGGCTGCCTGAATCCATTAAAAAGCTAGGAACAACAAAAATCTAAGCCACTTAATCTTAATAAAAAAATTAAGTGATCTTTTGCTAGGTCAGCTATGAACAGTAAAGAATAGCTTGTTTTACCTAGAAGCAATTAGAAACTAGACTTTGCTCTGGAAGATTTAATGTATCCTTTGTCACCACTGCTTACAGCATGTTTAAGGGGTTATTTAAGAACTGAGGGACTGGTACCTGGCGATATTTTCTACATGTCTGAATGCTCTTTCGTAATAAAATGATCTCCCGTTAGTTAAATCACCCTCAATCCAGAGAAAAATGGATTATTCCAGTATTGGGTCAAATGAAAACCCAAGGAAGTTATACAAACAAAATACTTGACACCGTTCTTTCATAGTAAAAGAAAAAAAATGCTTCTGGGAAGACCTTTCCTTTTCAGTTAAACAGAATTGCTGAACGTAAGTTTAAGGTCAACAATAGCACAAAACAAAGAAAAATATCTGACATGAATTGGATATGAGATTATAGGCAAACTCAGCTTTTACAAAAATAAAAACTGTCATTAGCTGAAGTGTAACAATTATAAGATAACAGTGTAAGCATAATAGCCCACTTAACCACGAATTGTGCTTTACAAACAAGAATCATAGACAAGAAGAGTTGGGCAGACTATGCAAATCATAATAGAATTGATGATGGTACCAATAAAATAGTGAGGGATATGATTATTATGATCTTCCACCATTGTATTGATTGCCTGTTCCCCTTTCCTTGGTGATAATACTAGCAGGTCCCACCAATGCTGAGGTTGCCTCTCTTGAAATCATAGACAAGTTGGCTTAATCTCTAATTTTAGGATTTGATCAACCCTACATCTACTGTAGATCATTTAAAAAGAGAGTTCCTGGAATTTTTATTAATCCAACTTTGCACATTTGGATACATTGAGGCAGTAGATCTTGAGGCAGTGGATTAAAGATATTAATATCTCTCCCTAAGGATATATTCCTGACCAGTTCATTCACCCTCCTTAGACCTGCCAGATTCCTAAATCAAATTACAATCTCTAAATATAGGAGGGCATTCTCCTTGGCTCAATTTGATGCCCTTCTTGCCACAGTGGTAGAAGGGAGAAACAAAGGTATCCCACCAGGGCCAAGGTTTGCTCATGTGGTGAAGGGGCCATTGAAACTCTTAAATATGTTTTATTATATTGCCTGTTTTATGCTGGCATGTGGTCAGATTTGATAACTCCACATTTAAGCAAATTTCCTGGTCAGTCTAATCAATTTTTCTTACAGTTTTTACATCCAGTTATTCATGACTCTGTTACTCTAAATGTAGCTAAATTCTGCTATGTCATATGCAAAATGCACATCCCAATTAATTTTACTACTAGTTCTTTTTTATATATGCAACCTGTTTTATATTATTAAGTACTGGTATTGGACTGCAAATGTTTTTTCTTCTTCCTCCTCCACCTCCTCCTCTTCCTCCACCCCCCTCCCCCTTTGAGGTGTTCATACTATTGTGGGTTGTTGAGATTCCAAATAATACATTTATTTAAGGTAACATAATCATCCAGTATATTTGGGGAAGAAGGCTACAACTGTTTTCATTGTGTATCACTTCCCCTTTCCCCTTTCCTACATGCATGCATGCATGCATGCATGCATGCATGCATGCTCAAGGCAGCTAATGATTTATTTGTGTAATAAAAAACAATCCCCAGCCTGGAATTTCTGGTCTGAAAGTAACATCATTTTAAATCTTCTAAACCCCCAAATATGGTTGACAATTGTGGACCAGGAACTCTGGGGAAATTCTCATATATATTTTTTTCCTCAATGAGCCAAGCAGAATCAGGCTGTCCTTAGCTAAACCTCTAAACCAGAGCTTTCCAAACTTTTCATGTTGGTGACACACTTTTTAGACATGCATCATTTCACGACACACTCTTACAGCAGGGCATCATTTTGCGACACACTCTTACAGCAGGGCACAAGGCAGGCACTAGGACCTGCGTGGAATCACAGCAGGTTTGGAGGCAGCAAGGCACAAGGCAGGCACTAGGACCTGCGCAGAATCCTGGCAGGGCAGGTTTGGAGGCAGCAAGGCACAAGACAGGCACTAAAATCCTGGCAGGGCAGGTTTGGAGGCAGCAAGGCACAAGGCAGGCACTAGGACCTGCGCAGAATCCTGGCAGGGCAGGTTTGGAGGCAGCAAGGCACAAGACAGGCACTAGAATCCTGGCAGGGCAGGTTTGGAGGCAGCCAGGCACAAGGCAGGCACTAGGACCTGCGCAGAATCCTGGCAGGCCAGGTTTGGAGGCAGCAAGGCACAAGGCAGGCACTAGGACCTGCGCAGAATCCTGGCAGGGCAGGTTTGGAGGCAGCAAGGCACAAGGCAGGCACTAGGACCTGCGCGGAATCCTGGCAGGGCAGGTTTGGAGGCAGCAAGGCACAAGGCAGGCACTAGGACCTGCGCGGAATCACCACTGGTTTGGAGGCAGCAAGACACAAGGCAGGCACTAGGACCTGTGCGGAATCCTGGCAGGGCTCAGAGGCAGCAGTAACGCGACACACCCAGACACTGCAGCCGACACACTAATGTGTCCTGACACACAGTTTGGAAAGCTCTGCTCTAAGCATTGGCAAATGTGTGAAAAAAAACCTTATACATTTGCTCATTTTTTCAGAACTGTACCAATCTCTGCTAACTTTTCAACCCTAGTATGACATAGAATTTGAGTTGGGGGTCCCTTTTCCTATCCCACATGCATCCAAAGGATCTGAAACTATCTAGGCTTGGCCAGCAGATACCATCACTTGGACATAATTCACTCAATAGTGCCAGATGATAATCAGCTATAACATTCTCATAGGGCACAAAGGATTGTGAAGGTTGTGTGATATATTTGTTCAATCTCATACAGGGATAACATTCTCTTTAACACCAGAGGTTCAGAGTAGAAGTCAATGTTGCTGTTGTTGTTTTTCTTTTGCAAGACATTTTGCCAAGGTATTTCCAAAATAGAGAAAAGCTCCTTGGGAGGAAAGCTATGGCAAACCTAGACAGCATATTAAAAAGCAGAGACATCACCTTGCCGACAAAGGTCCGTATAGTTAAAGCTATGGTTTTCCCAGTAGTAATGTATGGCTGTGAGAGTTGGACCATAAGGAAGGCTGAGCGCCGAAGAACTGATGCTTTCGAACTGTGGTGCTGGAGAAGACTCTTGAGAGTCCCTTGGACTGCAAGGAGGTCAAATCAGTCAATCCTAAAGGAAATCAACCCTGACTGCTCATTGGAAGGACAGATGCTGAAGCTGAAGCTCACATACTTTGGCCACCTAATGCGAAGAGAGGACTCACTGGAAAAGACCCTGATGCTGGGAAAGACTGGAAAAAATGATCCTGGGAAAAAAAGCCCCTTGAATGAGTTGCTATTAAGTACTGAAACCTACCAAGAGGAGAGTCCCAAGGAAGGTTTTCAGGCAGAAAAATGCATACTGATTTGTAATGGGATTTTGGAAAATGTCTGTGTTAATACTGACCTAATACATTTAGGAATGATGCTAAGGAAATTAAGAGATTTATTATGAATATAGGCAAAATAGCTGCCCATCTATCTAAGGAAACTCTGGGTGGTGAACAACAACAAAAAACATAACATTCCATTAAAACCAAGAAAGAAATCAAATTGTGTCCCCAATAAAAATCTCCATTCCCACTAATGACATACACCCACGCCAGAGCTTCAGTAACAAACATCCTGGACAGCTTTCCAGAAGGCCAATAAATCAGGTCCATCCATGTGGAACTCAATGCGATGTGCTGACTGCAACTTCCATCATCCCCTGCCAGATAACACAGTACAAAATTATGGCCTCTGAGCTTTTGAATGGTACCAAATACTTTGTTAAGCTGGATAGAAAATAAATAAATACAGGAAAATATGATTCTTTGAGTTAGTGTTTAAGCTCAATCTGCAGATTACTTTGACGTTAGAGAAAGCCTTTTACAGACTAATTAGGTTAGACCTCACACAGTCATAAAGTCATTTTATAGTTGTTGGGAACTTTGTGAAAAATGAAACTCCAACTAATTTCTTTTTTAATGTGTCAATAAATAGCTACTTTCTGACTTCTTCCAGTAAAGATGTAAAGACCAATCATTCTTCTTATTCTCTTCAGAAGGCAGCTGATATTTACCCCTCTTGAGATCTCAGAATGAGCAGTAAAATGGAGGCACGCAAGCTACAATACTGGCTTTTAAACAAAAGAAAAACTTTGCCAAGTTTTAGTCTGCAGGGCAACAATTGCATTTTGATTAAAAGAAATCCCTAGACAATTGTACTTTGCATTTACAGATAATGCCATGATTAGAAAATTTTACTTACATTCCAGTGTGCACACATGCGTGCGCACACACACACATACTTCTTGCTCCTCTGATGTTTAAAACATTATTAAGCAACATTTGTTGGGAAGCGGTATCTGGGTATATTAGCATCCCCTGGATACATAAGGATCACTAAGAGAGATCATTCAATTTAGATCACATTACCCTGCTTAGAATTGTTCATGAACAATGTTCTGAAATTTTGCTTTAGGGAGCCTTCAAAACTCAGGGAAATATTTTGCGGCAACTCAAGGATAACTGGGATAGAGCATTAAAAAGTCAAAGAGCTGAGTAAATGGAGGTCGTTTCATCCCTGAGACAAAAGAAAGGAAGGTCTAACACAAGGTGAGAAAATGCTACAAGAATACAACATGCTTAGATTTTGTTTCTGGGTAATGCAACATAAACCACTACCCTTTCATATAACGCTTGAGTTTTCCTTCTGCTCTTCTACAGCTAACAATAAAAGAAGAGAAGAAATGTCCTTCACAGGTAGTTACAAATGGAGCAGGACCACGATACCACTTCTGAAATAATGGTTTTCCCCAGAAAAGATGGGAAATCTGAAACTCAGGTAAATATGCACACACAATATGATAACTTATGGGTAACGGTAAAGGTAAAGGTTCCGCCCACACATTTGTGCAGTCGTGTCTGACTCCAGGGGGCAGTGCTCATCTCCGTTTGTTAGCCGAAGAGCCAGCGTTGTCCGAAGACACTTCCACAGTCATGTGGCCGGCATGACGCACACAGAATGCTGTTACCTACCCACCGAAGTGGTACCTATTCATCTACTTGCATTTGCATGCTTTCGAATTGCTAGGTTGGCAAGAGCTGGAGCTAGTGCGGGAGCTCACTCCGTCACGTGGATCTAGGGATTCGAACCTCTGAACTTGCGATCTTCCGATCTACAAGCCTGGCGTCTTACCCGCTGAGCCACCACAACTTATGGGTAGGAAAAGCCAAAAAGACCCTTATCCTCTTTTTTAAGCACCACATTTCAATCAACTACGGTCTTCAAGAAAGACAGCAGAGAAACATTTTTCTCACTTCACCTGCTCTATGTTCCATCTCCCCCTCCCAATCTCCTGTCTATATTTTGGAATCCAGCAGGAGGGAAGAGGTGGAATTTCTATTTTGTATAATGTTATATAACTCCTCCATGAGAAAGTTACATTTGAGAGAAAAAATTAACTTGCCTTTTCTCTGATATGTAGTATTCGATATGGGAGGGGTTGAATTAAATAATGTGAGTTACCCCACCTGAAGTGCTGTAAGCCATAGGTTGACTGACCCCAGTGAAAATAAGTTCTAAAGAAGTTTCTCATTCCCATCTCATAATCAAAATTCTACCAAGTCAGAATTATTGGAATACAGTTAAAGTTTTTGTAGAACTGCGGTTGTCACCCAAGGTTATAGCACCTTCAGAATCTTGAAAAAAACTATGTAGTAGCAACTGGTCACTATTTGAATGGGAAACTGCAAAATTGGGGGGGGGGGGGGAACTAAGGAAAGCTACTTCTATGTAGTCTCCAAGAGTTAAGCTCAACTCAAGGGGCATTTTCACCATTAGAATTTATGTCAGTAGTTGAAATTCATACTGCAATACCAGGAGAACTCCAGTCTGTAGCTGGAAAGCCAGTAATAGCTGTATAAATTCCTTCTAGGACCTTTTGAAATAATTAAATTAGACCATTGGATAATGTTTAATGTAAAAAAAAGTGCAACTAAACATTTCCTACAATATTACAATACAATTTTACAATACAATACAATATTACAATACAATTGCTCAGACTGAAGAAGCTCCTTGGATAAGGAGCGAAACGTTTCTACTAAGAAAATAGAAATCCAGTTGACATGATTCAAGTTACAGACAATTCCACCTGGATGACTGAGAACCTTCATAGACATATTTCCTACAATGTTCCAGTTCATACCCCACTTCTGGATGTGGCTTGATTCAGCATCTTGGTCAGCTTCTAGTTTCAACCTCTTGGGGACTCCCTTCTCCCAGTTCTTTCTGCCCCTCTGTAGATCTTGTAGAGCAGGTTCAGTTCAGGTCCTTTACTTGGAGACCAGGATCCTCTGAGATCCAGATGGTCCCTTCCCTGTTGGATCTGAGAAAAGCTATCAAAACCTGTCTTCTTCAACATGTCTGAGAGTGGAATGTTATGAGTTGCTCCTTCCTGTAATCTGAAGCGTAATACATTAGCATTTTATTTATCTCTGGCACTGTGTTTTGTATAATATTGTAATTTGTGTTTTAGACTCTGTTCTGTATTTACATAAATATGGTATAAAAGCTGCTCAGAATCAGTTTCAACTGAAGCAGCATATAAACCCTGTAAATACTGTAGAAAGATAAATATATACATGTATATAAAACTTGTAGACTATAAAAAATACTGAAATACAGAGGAACGGATCGTGAAGATGGCAGAACTTGTGGAAATGGCGAAATTGACCTGTTTGATCAGGGATAAGACAACAGGTACTTTTATAAAGGCAAAACTGAAGTACTTTGGCCACATAATGAGAAGACAGGATACCCTGGAGAAGAAGCTGATGCTAGGAAAAGTGGAAGGCAAAAGGAAGAGGGGCCGACCAAGGGCAAGATGGATGGATGGTATTCTGGAGGTGACAGACTCAACCATTGGGGAGCTGGGGATGGTGACGGCCGACAGGAAGCTCTGGCGTGGGCTGGTCCATGAAGTCACGAAGAGTCGGAAACGACTGAACGAATAAACAACAACAACTTTTATAAAAGACTGGAAACCTCCTATGGACTTTTTGCTGAAAATGGGGAAAAATGAATTGGTGATCTATGGATTTGCTGATTAAAAAGGGTTGAATATGGGAAGAAGAGAAACATGTTGTAACTTTAAAGAGGGAGGAGAGAGAATGAATTTGTTTGTAACGGCTGTAAAGAAGACTGGAAGTCACTTCTTTCTATATCTTTTCTCTTTTTTTAGCTGCACTGTCCTTTCTACTTCTTTTATCTTTCATCTTTTTTCTTTCTTAATTTCACTCTATATAATTTCATGTTTATCTTTTACATATGTGAAAATCTTTAATAAAAATTATTTAAAAATCCCTGTAGACTAGAGAATCAAGCAACTTGTCTAATCTCTATCACATGAAAAACACACAGAGAGACATGGAAATATACTATATGTACAAAAGAAAAGACGATTTGGGGGGGGGGGTCCTTACTGAGCAGATGAATGCTCTTCTTGCAGGCCATTTTTCAAATTCAAATGTTTCCACCATCACTTATCTGTCCCCCCACTCCAAGACACGACAAACGTGTTTGGTGCTCTGCAGAGAGAGAAGCAGTGGATGGCATCATTCGCAGCGAAATAATGGCAAGAAAACAAAAATTGGCAACCACCAACATCCTCTTCTATTCAAGACAGCATTTGTCTCAAACTGCAGTCAATATGTGATTGGAGGACCGAGTTCTCTATTCACCAACTTGGGTACCTGGAAGAAAATTGGGATACAGAGCCTCCAATAAATAATATTTCTCCACCTGGGTGGGTAATCGGAGGAAGTGCCTCAAATTCCAGATTCCACTTTCTAAAATTAATTAATCCCCCAAGAATATATTAGTGGAAATGCAAGGTTGAGGAAAGAGAAACTAACTGCTTCTCAGAGCACACAACTGGGACTTTGTAGATCTTTCTGTTCAGATCCTCGTTGCATATTGATAAGGCTTCCAGTGATAATATTTCAAGAAATTTTTAATCTTTAAAACACTAAAGAAACATGTTTTTTAATCTTATAACAGAATCTGTTCTTTACTAGCACAGATTCTGTTATAAGAATCTACTAAATCTACTAAACATATCCAAATAATGTTCTTTCAGGACACTGTTTGGATATGTTTGCCTTTTAAATTAGTCTATAAATACTCAGCATTTATTTACCACTTTGGTAAGTGTGATAATGGCCGGGGGAAAGGCCAAAACATTTATGGTCAATCAGAGGATGAGAGAAGGAATATGGGCATTTTAGCAGAGTAAAATGTAGAGTATTATGCAGCAAGGCAGAAGCTAATAGCCAGATCAATATTTTTCCTAGTACCTTAATAAATCATTATATCAAACAGCAGCTGCAGGATCTGAAGGATCAGAAGAAGAAAACCTTATTCTACAAAAGAGGATGTTTCCCATTTACAAAGAAAATAGCATTTAAATTCCAAAGACCTGACTGGTATCCAAAGGGAAACTCCAAACACAAAATACATGTTAGACAAGGATCACTAGCAAAAGACAAGAACAAGCGAACACAGAGATCAACCACCCTGCTCAACAACACAGCACTTTCTATTTAAGAATCTTATAAATATTTGAGATGTGCAAACCAGCCAAGATCTGATCTGAATTGGAGAGCTAAGATTTGAAGATGGCAAGATTCCAGTTAAATTTGTTTTGAGATTTGAAGGCCGCAAGATTCAGTTTGAATTTATTAGTGATTCAATACAAGATTCTGTAATAGGGAAATATCAAAAGGCCTGCAGAGTGCAGCTGCTTCACTTTTTTTTATCAGAATGGGATAAAATAGCAAAGGTGGTAGTCCTTTAAACCAAGCAGCTTCAAAGATTTCACAATATTTTTAAATATCCCTGCATATCTCTTTTAAGGATGGATAAAGGACAGTTCAAGCAGCCTTTAAATAACTCAGCAAATCATACATACCCCTACAGAGGGGTTGTACTGAATCAATTAAGGAAGTGCCCTCCTCCCACTTAAAAAACATTTAAAAAAAATTAAAAATCAAAAACACTTGAAAAGTAAGCTCTTACTAAGGACTGAACAATTCACCACTCTGTGACCATGTGCCTCGCTCGGATGGGAAGCTTGTTGTTATAGCTCATCGGCAAAGTTAGCCGCTTTGAGAATGGCACATTATGCGCTGCTTATGCAACATTTAAAAAAAAAGTCTGAGAAATGTTATATCTACTGTTATATCTATTAAAATTCACTGTGATATGAAGAAATGCTCTATTTAATTATAATCATCTTACAGCAAGCACACTTTCTCAGACCCACTCACGCAATCAATAAATTTGACTCACTTTTTTCTTTCTCCCTTCAAACAAATGTTCCTAAACAAATTCTAACAGGATGAGGAACAGAAGTCACAGCACAGCACTCCTCCAAATGTTCTGATAGGGAGATACAGTGGAGGCGATAAAACTCATTAACTCATGTTAATATCAGAGGAGCCATCACAACTCTTAACCCTCCCCCTCAGCTCTGTCTCTCTATGAATGTTTGAGATTCTGCAAAGCAAAAGCCCATCAAATTTCTGAATCACCTTCAAGTCTCTTTGAAGCAATTTGCAGACACAGGAGTCAATGGGCGACTCAATCAAACCTTCTAATCAAACCACCTATTTGCATATGATAAATATACTGTACAGAAATCTGTGTCAATGGAGCTAGCAAATTGCAACTTGTTTGATGCAGAACTCTCCCGGTGGAATGTCCTCTGGAAAAGCATGGCCCTTTCCATATGGAGCAAAAACTCTTCATGGCTAGCTTAGACTGCCTGCTCTTGGTTTGTAGCCACTCAGTGGTGCTTTCAAAATAGACAGAAAACTACATTTCTACATGTGGCTGTATAATGGCTTCAGGGTGAGCTGACAATGCTTACTCTCAACACCCATTCTTGCACGTAAGGGAATTAGGCAGGGATGTATCTTTGTGCCAGCCCTACAAGATAGACAGGTCAGGAAACTGATTCAACAGGATGATTAGAACTATATTGAGGCTATAGTAACATCATCTTTCAAGATTGCCCATGTTTTCCCTTTCCTCCCTCTTATACTCCAGGGAGTATTTCTAATACTTTCCCACTCCCCTGAGCTCAGTGCATGTGTCTTCTGCAGCTGTTGTTGTCCTCACAGCTTCCAGATGTCTTCTTCAAGGTCATTTCCATGGCTCCCTACACCTTGCTCCTTCTGCATGTAATCTATACAGCACTCATTAGTTAAGGAACTTTCAGATTCAAACTTTGATCCCCACAGAATTGCAGGTGTGAATGTTCTGCTATTATTCTATTCTAGATGATCCAGACACAATTTCTAGAACCCCTATTGGCCTTAGCCACACTCTGAACACCTTAGTGTGCTACTGTACGGAACTCTAGCTTGTGATAAACTACCAGAAGACCAAAATAATGGTCTTTGCTTAAATATTCAGGAAGCTCCGATGGGCAATAAGAGGGTCAAGAGATCGAACAGGTGAGGGCACCTAAGTGTCATCTTCCAAGACAGGGAGCCGTGGAGTGCACATATTGACTCTGTGCTCCTGCATACTGGAAGAAGCTCATTGGCCATTTTAAAGTTCTTTTCACACTGGAGGAGCATGTAACTATCCCTGTGGATTTAAAAATATTGACAGCTAAATCTCTTGCTCAGCTACTTTATGGTTCCTTACCCAAGTTATAGGTCAATGGAAACTACCTTTATCAAAGCACTGCTCTATGCCCTCAAGATATATATCCAATGTGACCTTGAAGCTTGAGACAAACCAAAATAATGTCAGTTTAAAACCTTGGGTATTAATTATTGGCTTAAGTCCCACTATTTCCCTGTTGGACTGATTCCATCCATCCCATCTGACAAATTTCAATCTTTGTGGTCACAAGCAATTCTAAAACAACTTTCTTCTTGTGGCCTTTCTTTTGAGTCTTTACAGTTTCTTGAATTCTCTAAGAGAATCACTAGAGAATAACTCCTGGTCACTGACCTCATTCCCACATTTATCTCAGCATGGCTTAACCACCCCAGATGGAAATCAGCTAATTCTATCATTATTCACTAATTTCTCCATCACAGTTAGGTTCTTTTTTAGGGCCAGATTCAACAGGCTGCCCTAACCACTCCTATAATAAGGTTCCAATGGCTAATCAAACCTACCCTTCAGGTGAGGGTTAACTGAATCCATCTTTCATGTGTGGTTACATTGTCTGTTTTATAACAATATCCAAAGATATTGGCTCATCTCTCCTCTGTTGTCACATATTCCAGGTCAGCCTGTGGAAATCTATGTTGACTCTCTTCTATCAGATAAGAAAAGCCTTAGCACATGCAATGTAGCCAGGTTTTGTGAAACAGTGGTGAAGGTGCATAAACAATTGGTCTCAGGCTAAAACTAGTATTTCCTATTGTATTTTGGTATTTCATAAGGTAAAGGTAAAGGTTTCCCCTGCACAGTCGTGTCTGACTCTAGGGGACAGTGCTCATCTCCGTTTCTTAGCCGAAGAGCCAGCGTTGTCCGAAGATGCTTCCGCGGTCATGTGGCTGGCATAACAAGCACGTAACGCTGTTACCTTCCCACCGAAGTGGTACCTATTAATCTACTTGCATTTGCATGCTTTTGAATTGCTAGGTTGGCAAGAGCTGGGGCGAGTGCGGGAGCTCACTCCGTCACGCGGGACTAGGGATTCGAACCTCCGAACTTGCGACCTTCCGATCTTCAAGCCTGGTGTCTTAACCACTGAAGTGAAGGCCAAAGTGGTCCCCGTGGTGGTAGGGGCACTTGGGGCTGTGACTCCCAACCTGGGAGAGTGGCTCCAACAGATCCCAGGAGCAACATCAGAGCTCTGTGTCCAGAAGAGTGCAGTGCTAGGAACAGCTAAGATACTGCGCAGAACCCTCAAACTCCCAGGCCTCTGGTAGAGGACCCGAGGTTGAGAAGACACATGTCACCCATAGGGGTGAGAAGGGATTTTTTTAAATATAAAATTGCTTTTTAATTAATAACAAAAAAGAAAAAGAAAACACTAAAACAATAATTTAAAAAAAGATACATACACTATCAAGAAGAAGAAGAAAACATTAAAAAGTACTATTACAAAAAATTGAAAAAATACGACAAAGGAAAAAAACTTAGCATAGTATATCATTATAACAATAAACAATTACAAATCTATATATATCTAGTATTTTTTTTTTGTTTATCTATGATTAATACCAGTTTATTCCCTTTATAGGATGGTTTATGTTTCTATTGCCAAGTTATTTTAAGTTGAATATTTACTTCCCTTTTAGATTTAGATACAATTTTTATCCAAGAATTTAGTTCTAATAGTATGCACTTTGTAGTACACATTTTATTCTGTTTACTTACACCATATTTAAACACTTGATCCTATGGTACTTTTTCTTTTATGCTGGTCACTGAAATTAATAAAATAAAATAAAATCTAATATTCAATATGTAAAAATATTAGATTTGCTGATTTAAGGGAAAAGTTAAAGGAAGAAAATCCTCATAATGTAAGAATAATGTATAGAGAAGGGATTAAGGTTTTGGGGAGGCTTTCAATACTGTGATTATGTTTTTCATACTTATAAAATTCTATTTTAGAGCCAATACTGGACAGCAGTGAAAGGAGTGTGACTGACTGACTGACTGACTGACTGACTGACTGACTGACTGACTATGTGCCATCAAGTCAGTGCCAACTCTTAAGTGACCACTTAAGTGAAGTGATTTTCTTCAGGATACTGTGTCTCCAGCCTGGTCCTTCAGGTCTTCCAACAGTAAACTCATCACCACGGTAACTGAGTCCATCCACCTTGCTGCTGGTCTTCCTCTTCTTCTCTTTCCTTCCACCTTTCCCAGCATCAGAGGCTTCTCCAGAGAGCTGGGTCTTCATATCGTAAGTAGGATAATTTGAGCCTGGTCATTTGTGCCTTGCGTGAGAGCTCTGGGTTGATTTGAAAGGAGAGGGAGAACAGCATTTTTCCTTATAAGCTACATGTACCTCCTTCCATGTTTTCAAAATCTGAGAGGATTCAAGACAATAAGCAAAATACCTGAACTTTCCCCCTACTCAGTGATCTAGCAATTGACAGAATCTGGATCTGGAGGAAGTGACAGGCTTGACTTCTCTGACTGTTGGTGGCTTTTGACACCAACCAAAACAGCACCAGGCTGGGAATATTTTTTGAATCCTCTTATACCAATCAGTTTTATCAATGAATATGTATTTGTAGCCCTCATTTTCTGTCTCCATTCTTCCCAACTCATCCAAAAACATGGTAGGATTTTCTCCACATTTTAAACCAAGCTGGAAGTTAATGATTTTTTTTACACTAATTTCTTTTCTGTTTTTGCAGGTATAGCACAACGAATCACCATTAACAAGTTCTCAGCAAGGAATGAAAATGCAAGCTTGAATGTTGAAGCTATTTCAAAGGCAAGCAGAGATTAAGGGGCATTGCAGATTTATTTTGACTGAACATATGTAATGAGTTTAGAAGAGGGGTGGCTATGGCAACAGTTTCCAGAGTCCTTTCTATTACTCAAGGGTTTATGATTTACCCAATTAATGACATTTACAAACTTTCCCTTCCTGAGTTGGGAACTTGGAAACAAAGGCCTTCCACTGGTGTTGACTGAAGAACTCAGAAGCACTGCATGATGTAAACACCAGGGCAAAACGAACAGCTACATTCTGGCTAATACAAAGGAATTCTCACCTGCTCTAATGACAGAGTGACAGTCTAGAGGAATTGCTTGCTTAAACTCAATCTACAAAACTAGGCCTAAAGGAAAAGACCTTCTTCTGCCAAGTCTTAGCAAGTGTCACTCACGGTGGCTTTCTAAGTCCTTATGGAAAATGAAACGGTAAGCTGCAAATTAGATCAATGCCTCTCTGAATTGATAAGGCCTAAGGATGTGTGGTCTGTTTGTGGAAAGCCTTCCAGTGACAGCTTGTTCTAAACCAGTAATCGCCAGAAACTTGCCCAAGGAACTTCAGAAAAGAAATCTTTTTGTCGGACTCTTGACAAGGAGATCTGCAAGGGCTCACAGCACACAGCTTTTTCCAGGGTACTTGGGGTATAGCGCCCTTAGCTTTTTATATCCTTGAAATAATGCAAGGATAGGAAAAAAATTATCTGCAACCAGTAAATACCCTACTCTCTGACCTTGGTTAAGGGAAGCGACCAATGTTTCCTTGCAGGAGGGGTGTATTCCCCCATAACTAAAGGAACCACTAATAAAGCCTCTACTGAAGAAGCCCTCCTATAGGCTGGCTGGGGAATTCTGGGAGTTGAAGTCCACACATCTTAAAGTTGCCATGGTTGGGAAACACTGCTCTACACATACTTGGATAATACTGATTATCCAGACCCAATTCAACCCATATCCCTGAGCACAGAACTTGGATGGAGCCTGTTCCCTCATTCAGGGTTCACATGTGGTAGGAAGCATTTCCAGCTTCATAACCCACAAACTGTGACCAGCAATCCTCTCTATGGCTTTGCTCAAAACAAATGGATTTCACTCTTAACAAATATGGCTCTCTCAGCCTTTAAAGAGAAGAACTGTAATTTTCTATCTTAATGATGATTAGTTATACCAGCAGGCTTTGCATCCAGAAGATCTTAAGTACAGTCCTCAGTCAAAAGGTTCTGGAAATCTTCTGGAAACCCTGTAGAGATCCTACCAGGGATAACAAGGCTGGGGTCAACAGTCTAATGAAATTCTGTTTTCATAGCAGGTCTATTCATTACAGATGGTAGCCCGAAGAAAAAGCTGGAGAATCAGACATCCTATAAAATACTAGCCTATCCAACAAAGTAAAATGTTCACTCTCCTGTTCTTCTGCTACTGTTCTAGATTCTTAACACGGGGTAACATTCCAAAACAAGATGCTTGACACTGTAGCCAGAATGCTACGATCTCAATTTGGATAATGTGTCATTTGGCTGGGAAATTCTATGGAAGGGCCAGCCAGCATCACATTTGGTGAACAACTGGATACCAAGCACTCCATGATTAGCACAGATGCCTTGAACTGAACTGACTTGAACACTGTTAACTCCCCCACAAGAGATGTTAGGAAATTATTTCCAAGGGTTGGCTGGCATGCAAACATATTCCATAAGGATGTATATCAGACAAGTGTCACAGTAAGAATGCAGCCGAGTCTCCTTTTTTTAACGTAAAGGAAACAGTTCCATTATTTCTTAAATGCATGCAACTGCAAACAATGGAATGAAATGCTCTCCAGGTATTCTTCTCGCTTTGCCCAATTTAAACAATTAGATCACCTAAAAGGAACAAAACACTGATAATAATGAATAAAACAGGGAAAGGGAAAGGGAATGGACGTAAATGTTGTCCTCCAAGACAGTAAAGGAGGAATTGGTGGCTTTATGATTAAGAAATTGGTGGTAGGAGGCAGCTGAGCCTAGCAGAAGCTTTGCTTAGCGTTTTACCATATTCTTTCCTGCAGCACTCTTGTGATTTCAACCTGTGGTGCTGGATAAAGACCATATGGCTTAACCTTTATGCATTGCCTTGACTTGCTTGCAAATTAAGCAGCTTATAAATGGAACGAAATGAATAAATAGAGTTTCCAGTCATTGGAGCATGGAATCCTCTGCATCTGAAGAGGATCCTTATATCCCCTTAGCTTTGTAAGTTGGCCTAATTGGACTCCTTTTATGTTAGATGCTCCTACAATTTTCTTACATGTTTTTTTACAGCTGCCTTTTACACTTTACAGTTTGGGACTTCTTGGCCTTGATTAGTGTTCTCCTTTTTGTAATTACATCCTGTTAAATTTTATAAGGATTTTTTTAATGCCTTTGAGTCGATGTTGACTCCTGGTGACAGCCTGGACTAGTCCCTGCAGTTTTCTTAGCAAGATTTTCGAAGTGGTTTGCCATTGCCTCCTTCCTAGGGCTGAGAGAGAGGGACTGGCCCAAGGTCACCCAGCTGGCTTTATGCCTAAGGCAGGACTAGAACTCACAGTCTCCCAGTTTCTAGCCTGATGCCTCAACCAATACACCAAACCAGCTCTCTTTACGAGGAGATCTCTGTAGAAAAAGAAGCTGTTTGGGTCAACGTTGCCAAACTTCCCACTTCGGTTTCTCTGTCTCTAAGCAGAATGCAGAGTGCTGCACATTTTCACTCAATTATGTAATTTTTATTTTTATTTATTTATTTATCAACTTCTAGCACCACACCATCTCCCCCAAAGGGGACTCTGGGCGGTTTACAAATACAACAAGTAATAGTAGTAGTCATCAAGATCTCAAGGGAAAGACAAAGAGTTACAGGTGCTTTCCGGAATCCCCGATGTGAGAAGCATGCTCCCTGAAGCATGCTGATGTAAGGAGAAACTTGGAGCACATCAACCCTAAAAAGTTCTCCTAGGGCAGCGTTCCCTAACCGTGGCAACTTCCAGATGTATGAACTCCAATTCAACTGCTGAATTACCCAGTCGGTACTGTATGGCCATTGTTGAGAATCCTGAGAGCTGAAGTCTACACATCTGGAAGCTACCAAGATTAGAAAATAATGCCCTAAAGAATATAAGGACCATTTCCAGATGTTCTGGACGCTGTATTATTTATTTATTTATTTTATTCAACTGAGAATCTGCCTAATTTGCAAATAACTCAAGGCAAAGCATACAAGTTTTTTTTTTTTTAAAAAAAAAAACGAAACATGAAGAACCCAATAATAATGCATATAGCAATGCAAAAACCAAAATATCATATTGTCCAGCCAGGTTTTCAATGCTTTCCTAAAAGACAGCAGAGTCAGGGTCATGCAGATGGTGTTCCAGATGTTCTGCTGCACTCCAGTGGTTATCATATCTTTGTCCTGTATTTTTGATGACTGTTTTCATGTACTTGGAGAATGTAAGCCTGGTTTTCTTTGGCTTTTGGTATAATTATCGTTAGGTGCGAGCACGAAAAGCTTTAGGAACGGTGATTACTGTTACTCACATTTCTCTTAGTGCCTCATTAGAAGAACACAAACTGGCCCAGAATAAAATGCTCACACTTGTATTCTAATACCTTACATCTTTACCAGAAGCCATCATAGATGGACAACCAGTTGCAGTAGCATCCTAATATTCTCCTAGAATGTAATAGCAGCACCTGGAAGTGTTCGGTTGATTTGTATACACTCATGTGCACACACACACATAATCTTTCCCTCCTCTGCCCCTGTCTTCATGAATCTTGCACTAAGAAAGGAGAGAAGCCAAAATCAGGGAAGCGTAGAAAAAGTTGTCTGTGTGTATTACTGGCAGCCAAATCGGTCTCTTGCTTAATGCATGAAATAAAGTGACTTACACTGAAAGGAGAGTAGGAGAACAAACAAGGTCTAACACAGGGGAGAAAAAGTAGATTTCTCTGAAAGGAAGCTTATTTTGAAGGAAGGAAAACTTAGGAACCGAGCAACAGAAGCTCAAAATACACCAATTGATCTCCAGGGTGAGAGCAATTTTTCACTTTCTACCTCTGCCAAAGAATACGAATCAGCCAAATTGTGTCCCCTTTCAAGTCAGGCTGAGAGGGATAGGATCTGTGCCTTTAATGGATTGGGGTCAGAGTGGCAGGGACATGAGAAGAAAATGGGAAACTGCAGAATGGACAAGAAAGTAGCTGCCTTAGAGATCGGTCTTTCAAGTGGGGATCCAATGAGAGCTCATCATGTATCAGATGATTGCCAAAACTGATTGGAAGGTAGCTTGACCAGGATCGAAACACTGCCATTAGAAGGGTATTCATACAGAGGCCACCCATGGTCACCCGCTATGCCACATATAGAGCTGACTAGATGAACAAGGGGGCAAGACATGTGCTTGAAAAACATCCTACTGCACCCACCTGTGCACTGGCTGCAGTCTGCTAACGACAGGGCCAGCTCTGAAATCCAGGGCTCTTGTCACACAGGCGAAGTCCATGGAGAGGTAAATAAGCATCAGCAAAGACTGTTTTAAATATACAGACTCGGATTTTAAGCCTTGAACTGACAAGTAAAAGGTAAAGGTTCCCCCCGCACATTTGTGCAGTCGTGTCCGACTCTAGGGGCCGGTGCTCATCTCCATTTGTTAGCCGAAGAGCCAGCGTTGTCCGAAGACGCTTCCACGGTCATGTGGTCGCATGACACACGCGGAACGCTGTTATCTTCCCACCGAAGTGGTACCTATTCATCTACTTGCATTTGCATGCTTTCGAATTGCTAGGTTGGCAAGAGCTGGAGCTAGTGCGGGAGCTCACTCCATCACGCGGGGCTAGGGATTCGAACCTCCAAACTTGCGATCTTCCGATCGACAAGCCTGGCGTCTTACCCGCTGAGCCAAACTGCAGTCTCTCATACTTTCTGAGTACTTGCTGTGGAATGCTGTATCAGAGTTAATACACCAGCTTTTCCTCCATTGAGAAAGCTCTAACAACTAATCAACTTTGGTTTTTTTTAATTATTTGATTGGATTGTAACCTTTGATCCCAATATTTGGGAGATGTTGTAGGACATTACTCTTCATGACAGATAACTGCTGATCACCCAGGACCATGTACAGGTTTCTCTATGTTATATCTCTGTTAAACTCCTAAAGTATACAGATGCGTGGGATTGTGTTACTAGGATGCAACAAAACATTGATATTTAATTGCACTTGAGTACTCAATCTCATGCATACATACATGTATACATTTATATCTGCTTTGTGATGTTTACTAGTTGGGTGTTTGTTTTTTTTAAAGCATAATTCTACACTATCCATAGAGGCTAGCTCCTGGAATCTATATTAGTGTCCAACATCTGATCTGGCAGTCTGATCTGGAAACAGTTCATTGAAGGAGAAAGAATCCAAGAGCTCTAGTGAATAGCATTTATTAGAAAGAAAGTACAAGAATTCCAGCAAGGCTCTAAACGAAGCACCTATATATAGGCAATTTAAAGCTGCAAAATTCTTGTCGGTTTCTTCCCACTTTTTCTATGCAGGGGACTTGTTGGCCCCTCTTCTGTGAAGGAGGGGCAGTTTCCACTCTTCACTGTTTGGATAGCTGCTAACCCATCTATCAGTGTAAGAAGTAACTCCCACATTTAGAATCACAATAATTTAGCTTTTCAGTTTTTAAAAAATTACTGGCTTTCATATTCAGTTGTACATACAAAGACTAACGAATGATTATTTGGGTGCAGATGCTTCTCTTCAAACATTTCTGCCAACAAGACAAAGCCCCCCTTGTTCTAATTGAGTTCCAAGATTTTGTAGTACACCAAAGAGTAGGAAGCAACAATAAAAAGGGGAAAGAAGTCTCTGCATTCTTACATTACTCTGAACTTCAGCCCTATCTTTACTGAATGCAAAAGCTGTTTTGCATACTGTGTGTATGGCGAAGGGGTCAGCACGACTCTGCCATCACATGCCTCGGTTTCCTCTGTTTTCTACAATAAATATTCCAAATCATGTTGCAGAAGATGACACAAAGGCAGATCTCCAGTGTGAATAGAAGCTCTTGATGCATGAGAACAGGCACGTGCACAACTGAATAGGATAAAAAGAATGACTTTTCAATCTACATCCTCTTTCAGATGTCTACAGCAGACATCTGGGAGTGCATATGCAGACCTCTAAAGTATCAAAAGAAATAAACATTACACTTAAGCCATGGCACTGGCAGGGGGTTTGTTCCAAAAATAGGCTGGAAGCTCTCGAGTTGGACCGTCCTACATCAGTGCTCCTTTTAAACGTCTTGAGGCAATGGAAACAATTTCAAAAATAAACAGACTTTGGCTTTTTGTGATTTCTTTTACCTCCAGACTCTCAGAAACTTTTTTATGTATTTTGGGCAATCCCATGTTACCAGACATTTTTTGCGCCCTTTTCATTTCACCTAAAGCAACCAGAAGTAGTTTCAGTCTTAAGAAGGAGACCAGCAGAATGGAAGGATGGCTAAGTTCAAGTTCTAACGGTGGCCTGCAACTTCTACAAGTGAAGCAACTCAAAGAGGTCCAGCTGCCCAGGACACAGAAAAACTTCTTCATGCAAGACTTAGTTACTTGCCAGAAGTCAAGATACCAATCGAAGAGAATATTTGTAGCTCAGGGTTGAACTGTGGAGTCCTTGGTGCTCTCTGAGCCTTGTTGTTTTCTTGCAGACATTTCATTGCCAGGCTAGGCAACATCTTCAGTGCGAAAAGGGAGTGGGACTTGCCCTCTGTTTATATACCCTGGCTTGTCCTGCTTGTGTTGGTGGTGTTCTTCTCTCCTTAGTAGACAACAGCCCAATCAAGGAACTACTAAGGAGAGAACAACACCTCCACCAACACAAGCAGGACAAGCCATGGTATATAAGGAGAGAGCAAGTCCCACTCCCTTTTGACACTGAAGATGTTGCCTAGCCGGGCAATGAAACATCTGCAAGAAAACAACAAGGCTCAGAGAGCACCAAGGACTCCACAGAAGTCAAGGTGTTGTGATGGCTACTAAGAAAAATGGCTTTAAAGGGGGATTAAACTAACTCATGGACAAGCAGAAGTCTGTCTACAGCGACTAACCACAGGATGAATAAATGAGGCTTGCAAGGCAATAAAAATGAGTTTCCAGGAGACAAACTGCAAAGGAGATTTTCTGCCCTCAAGCTACGCTCCTGAACTCCCCAGCAGCTTCTGGTCATTAATGCCAACTGGATGCTGGACCTTCGTTCAATTCCAGGTGAGTTTCTCTTATTTGTTTGTTTTAAACATTGGGGGTTAAGGGGTGGGAGAATACCTATATGCAACATTTTGCTGTTGTACTAAGAAAAACAAAGATTTACTCCCTCAGATTCTGCCTTTGCTCTGGTCCCCATTGTAGCAACAACAGTGATACATTAAGGAAGGTTCAATCCATGGTAATGAAAGCTCAAGTCCTCCTGGAATCCACAGTTGGAGGAGGTAATTATCTGGGGAAATTCCCTGGGGCCAATGTTTCCAGTTTACAGGCACAATCAATTCATGCCCAAGGGAGAAGAAAACGTTGCACCATCTCCATCACATATCATCCTGAGTCATTCCATTACTTCTGCTGCTGAACACTACATCTGTTTATTCGTTCTAAAACAGGCACAAAAGGAACATTTTTGCCACAGTAAAAAAAAAAAAAGCACTGAAGAGTAAAGCAAGTTGGACAATGGAGCTGCTACATCGTTCGCCTGAAAGTTTCCCGGCCTGCAGTCCAGGAACCGACCTGGCATGCTAATGGCTCCCAGTGACAAGGACTCGGCGAATGTCACTGCTTTGCCAACTGTGAGCTGTTCATTTGTCTTATCTGCATGACCTCTCCTTTGAAATGACGGATGATGTGCCTCTGAATTAACATCTCTGCGGCTGGGCATTTGCCATCAAGGTGCTCTACACAAGAAGCCTGTCCAGAACTATAAGTAAATACCACGTGCTGGCGTGTTCCCAGGAGGGACGCAGAGCTGAGCTGCAAAGGTTATACCCAGGGCTGGGTGACTGCCAAGTCAAGTCAACTTTCATTTCTACTAATTTCTCCAAGCTCCTAAAGGATTCAGAATATCCTACTGGGCACAGAGTTCAGCTTCTCCTTCATAAATGCAAGTTTCTAGTGTTTGTGTGTTGTTGTGTTCATAAATTCAAGGAGGCAAATATGCTCTTGAAACCTGTAGGCAATCCCTATGGAATCTCAGAGAAGCATCTTGCTAAACATGGCAAATATATTGTACAACATGAAAAGCGTGGTAACATTCATAATAGGTAAAAACTAAGCTCCTGTTATTGGATTTGCAGTAGCACAGAATATCCATAAATGAGTTCTGCCAAACAATGTGATTACAGCCTGGGTTTAACTGGCTATAATGTCAAAAAGAGGGATATCTTAGGGGATGTTTAATTGATAGCTTAAGCTTTTCCCTCTGTGCCCATTAATCTAACCTAATACAGACATTAAAACCTGGTTAACATTTTCAGAACTGGGTACAGATAAAAAGTAAGAGCAACTGCTCTATAAGGGGAGGAGGAGGGGGGGGAAGGAGGAAGGAGGAAGGAGAAACCAAACCAAGTGAAAAGGGGAAAAATGCTTCTCCTGCCTGAGTGCCATGAATGAGCTATTTCACACTAGCATCTGCTGGGCTGATTAACAATTCCAGATGTGTCCTGCCTGTTTCTCCTCCATCATCTAAGAGCTATGCTCACCCCTCCCCTCCCCTCCCCACAATAAAGTTCTGCTTTATTATTTATGATTCCCACTCCTAAGATTAGGACAAGAACATGAGAATCTCAGGAAGTCTTCCACAGTTAAAACAAGTGAATCTTAAGAATCTGGGATATGCTTGAACTGGTTAATTCAGAAATAACTATCTTTAATAACAAACATTCCAATTGTTAATCCAGCTAAACTGAAATCCAGCCCACAAAAATTTCATTATGTTGATTAGTAAATTCCTAGGATTATTTTTCATTTTTTCTTTCAACTGAACTCCAGAATCATCCCTAGTTCTCCAAACACATTCATTCACAATAATGCCCAAGCCATAAATATAACTGATAGGTCTAGGGATGAATCAATCTGTCAATGTCCACCTTATGTCAATTTCATATTTAACCAGATATCAGTCATCCCACTGCTTCCTGTATATGCTTTAATTTGCAACTAAAGCATTTACATTTAATATTTCCATAAAATACCCACCATGCAATGCATTTTCCCATGTAAGATGCTGTTGCATCCATTGTGAGCTCAGATTGCATCCAGAATATTTTAAAAAGGGTAAATTCAACAGCGTTCCGCGTGCTTCATGCCAGCCACATGACCATGGAAGTGTCTTTGGACAATGCTGGCTCTTCGGCTAACAAACGGAGATGAGCACCGGCCCCTAGAGTTGGACACGACTGCACAAATGTGCAGGGGAACCTTTACCTTTTTAAATTCAACATATAGTGCTATTAAGCTCTGTCTATTAGTCAATGGACTGCAAATTCATTCTGTTTGCTTTAATATCTAGATTAATATGTAGATCATCCAATTTGCTTAATATGTAGATTCAAAAACATTTGCAACCATCTGCAGATATATCTGCAGAATGGAGAATGCCAATCCTATTATGTTCAGGTCATGACTGCAACTGTTATCCCCAAAGTAAAAGCCATGATTGATTGATTGATTGATTGATTGATTGATTGACTGACTGTTCACCCATAGAAAAATGTTAAAACATCCACAGTATGACTAAAAATACTAATAAAATAACCATAATAAATCCTGAAGCAAAAGATAGAACATAACCAAAATAAAAGCACAAAACAGTAAAAGAATAAAAAGGAATAAAAGATGGCACAAGATATGAACTCAGTTACAGGACTCTCTGAAACAGTTCTGCTTTTAACATCTATGCCAGAACACTGGAACCACCATGGAGAAGCAACGTCTTCTCGATTTGGCTTCATCACCTCTTGGAAGAGTAGGACAACAAGGAGTTTCTCCCTAGATGATCTAGTAGGTTGGGCTGATTCTGGTTGGAGAATCCTGGTTCTGCATGTCCCCAGGTGCCAAGTCATAAAGGGTCAAAAACAGCACTTTCAATTGTACCTGGAAACCAATCAGCAACCAGTGCAGGGCCCGCAAAATAGGTGTTACTTGCTCCCAGCATTGGGTACTGGAGAGCATGTGGACTGCTGCATTCTGGACCAATTGTAGTTTCCTAGTAGACTTTAAAGGCAGCCCCATTCAGAGGCATCACGGTCATTTAGCAGTCTTATCAGGGATAATGAGGGTGTGAATTCTCCTGCACACAGGGAAGGCCACCATTATAGTTAAACCAATCCTTCTTGGGGCTATTTTATTTAAGTCTGACTTGTACAAGCCATTACTTCTAAGAAACAAGATGGTCAACATCTAGAGTAGTTTATAATCCATTGTGCTTCTGCATCTCTTGTGCAAACCACTAAAAGGCAGTTAGGTTCTTTACTTCCTCTGAACTCCTACCTGCTCCTAAAAGTTCTGCATTCTGCAGAGAAGCTGCAGATTCCTTTAACTCCCTAGCATATTGCCGTGAACATGGTGCCATCTTCATTTACTGTAGCTTTTCATTCCTTCTGTACAAATTACTTTTTTCCATCAAGCTTTGGTCTTAACCTCACTCTACATGGGGCTGCCCTTGAAGAGCATCCAGAAGCTTCAGCTGGTCCAGGTTGCAGTTGTTTGAGTAATAATGGGAGTTTTGAAGTTCTCCCATGTGCCATCCCTACTTTGAGAGCTGGTTATTGGTCGGCTACTGGAGGCAATTCAAGGAGCTGGCTGTCATCATTACAGTTCTACCAACAGCTTTGACTCCCAGCAACTTTTGCCCATCCGGAAGATCAAGCAGGCTTGTGTGGTGGATTCCAGCTCTGCCGCTGGTTACCAGGGAGGGAATGCATTCCAGGCAGATAAGCGCCTTCACAGCCCAGACTCTGTTGCTGGGAAAGTTAAGAGGTTCAAGGTAGCTCCGCCCTAGGGTCTCTACAAGGCTATTTACCCTTAGGTTAGTTAGGTAGCTTTAGTCTGGCAAGATTCTGCCTGTAGGGTATGAGCAATAAAGATCTAGAGTTGGAAATCACCGACTCAGCGTGATTCTTGGCCTGACCCCGACAGCTTGGCTCATTCCAGATCTCTTCCCTTAGGGACTGTCCTCCACAGGGCCCAAGGACTTGAGCCTTCTCTAGCCTACCTCCAAGATCAGACTATTAAAACCTGTTTTTTTAAAAGAAAGTTATAGGAGGAGGATCTAGGATAAGTTAGAAACCCCCACCCTGGCCTGTGGTTGGATGTTTGTTCCTTGTTTCTTATTCAATAATTTTTGTTGCTATTGTGTTGCATTATAGTTTTATGATATTATACAATTGTTGCATTTTAACACTTTTACTCTAGAAAAGGGAATGCAAGTCCAGTCAGAGTCTTGCTATAATCCCCAACACATAAATAAAACAAATTCCTCCTGGCTCACATCTTGATCTAAAGACACTCTGATGGAGCATTTAGACAGCTATACCATTCTGACGAAGGGCAAGTTATACATGGAATAAAGATAGGCAACTATATTTGGACTTATCAAGCTTGTTTCTCATGCCTTCATTCATCTTTAGAATGTATGCCCTTTTTTTGCTTCTCCATCAGGCACCATGAACCCTAAGAGTGGGGACTCGATGCCAAACTCAATGTTGCTGAACTACAATTCCCAGCATCCTTCACCATTGGCCATGCTGACTAGGGATGTCAATGACAAATAAAGGAGCACAAGCTGACCATCCAGCATATAACAATGGCACTTTAAATAACAATCCATGTCCATTCCAAGAAATGTGCAGAGTTTCACCACCCAACGGTTTTGTTCCCTTTGCTTTTGAAGAGGCGGCCTGCCCAGTCATTTACAACGAGGCTCATTGGCAATGGATGATCAAGACCCACAGTACGATACTTGCATTATCTCACAAACCCCCATGGCAACCTGGGTTGTCTTCAGAGAGGACCTCAGGAGCCATCTGCAGTAAGAGAAAAGAACTTCAGACTTGGCCTGTGATCAGCAATCAGCTATGGGAAGCTCGTGTGACATTTTCAGTCCTTCAGATGAACATGAGTTACAATATTGCTTCTCAGCCTCTCACAACTAAGACTACCATCAACATGATGTGTCTCCCAGTTCTCTTCTTGCATTGTCATTCTCATCCTTCCACAACCTGGATCCTACAGTATACTCGATGATGATGATGATGATGATGATGATGATGATGATGATGATTTTAAAGTTTCTGGAGATACCTTCAGAATGCAATTTTCCAGAATGGAAATATGAAGCTGTGAGAAGACTAGAGTTAGGTATGCCTAATGTGTATCCCATCTATTGCACAGGAGACATTCTCCCTCCGCTCCCCCACCCAACCTTTGGCTCTATTTCTCTCTCTGTTAATAATTGGTTCCCAGACCAATTCAGGAGACCATTGTGTAAACGGCCAGCTGTACGCATCTCCTCCTCACCAGATCACAGGAAGGCAGTTGGGGGAAAAAAATCAAAATGTATTTGACTTAATATGCATGAGAAAATAGTATTATGTGGAAAACAGTTCAATTGCCAGAATTCTTGCATTTCCATCCCTTTCTTCTCAATAAATCTTGCTAAAGAGAATTCAGTGAGAATCATGCTTAGAAAGAATCAGTTTCAGTCTTGGGCAGCCCTGACACTCTGCCTCACATACATATAGACGCACCACGGTGGAATGTTTAACAGACGTTGGGAAAGACTAGGACAGAACACAGCCGTTGCAGAAACGATTCTGTGGCCGAGGGAGGGGGGAAATGTGAGAAAGACACTCAAAGTAACTCCGCCTTAATTACATAGGTATACGTTGAGCTGGAGAATTGTTTTGACAGGCTTCCAAGATTCTGTTATAATACCCTACTAGCAACAAAGATCTTTACAAAAATCCAAGTCGTGTTTCCTGAGTTTGCCTGTCTCAAAGGGCTTGCCTCGCGTGCACACACACCTATACACAGAGTTACTTAAGCATTGTCTCTTTCCAAGGTTCCCACTAACGAAGAAAAATAGCAGCGAGGTTAGCAATGTGACTGCAACCCCCACCCCACCCCCAAATCAGTTGAAGACCAATGGCATGGCGCACACAGCAGTCTATTGGCTGTCTAAAAGATTTGCTCCGATGGCGCACTCGCCCCAGCTCTTGCCAACCTAGCAATTCAAAAGCATGCAAATGCAAGTAGATAAATAGGTACCACTTCGGTGGGAAGGTAACAGCGTTCTGTGCACGTCATGCTGACCACATGACCGCAGAAGCGTCTTCGGACAGCGCTGGCTCTTAGGTTAAGAAACGGAAATGAGCACCGCCCCCTAGAGTCGGACACGACTGTGCAGGGGAAAACCTTTACCTTTTATCCTATTTTAATTTGTTGTCATCTTGGAAAAGTCATCACACGCAATGCTTTAACTTGTCTAATAGCAACACTGAAATGACTGTGGGTAGCATTGCAAAATTTATTTATTTATTTATCCGATTTATATAGCCACTCATCTCACAAACATGGCTCTGAGTGGTGTACAATAAACAATCAGTTAAAACAATTAAAACCACAGTTAAAAACAGACATACTTACAAATAAAGATAGAATAAAAATAAAACCACAGGAGAACAGACCAGCATCCTACATACAGCGTAATCATCTGACGGGCTCCCCATTTCTCTGGGATCCCCAAACCTGCTTAAAAATCCAAGTTTTCAGGGATGGTCTAGGAACTGAAAATGAGTTCCTTTATCCTTGTTATTCTGTATTGGTTAACTACCAATCAGGTGGAATAGCTCTTTGTATTTTGTTTTTTATTGTGTTGTTGGTGTGATAACAAAAACATTTCTCATTACACTAAAACAAACATGCTATGAGAAAGTGCTGAGCAAAGCAATGTAAGAAACACTGCCACCATTATGGCAATCTCAGTTGCCTTACACTGAGAATAAAGCCTATCAAACGTGGTTGGATTTTTTTATTATTTATACACATTAAAGGACTGAATTCATGCACTGCATGTTATGAAGTATATGTCCATACAGAGGACTTGGGGATAGTTGAACTAGTTTTAGCTAAGGAAACATTCTAAACCCCAAATCTTGGCATGCACAAGCCACTGGCTCCTAAACTAGCATCAACACACCAAGGCAGTCTTTGAACTAATCACATATTTTCCCAGCTCAAAACTGTCTCAACTCAAATCACGTCAACTTGCTTAACAATTGTCGAGTACTCTGAGACCCAACCCTCCTCAAACTGCTTTGCAAGCTTATTCAATCTGCATTAGTTCAGGATGCAGCTGTAAATGACTCTGTTTTCCCCATGCAGTTATAACGGTCTCAATATTGTTTTGTACGAACCTGCATTTAAGTTGTGTCTTATCTCCGTCAGGAAATTTGGAGCTTCTTTCTGTACCAGAAGAGCTAAATCTTCTGCTGATTCAAAAGCTAACATCCAGAATGCAAACCGTTCAGGGACTGAGCTGCATTTAAAGTAAGAAAATATTAGAAGTAGATCTGAGATACGAAGGGCTATAATAGGAACGAACTCTGTGCATGCCTCATCAGACCGACTCTCAAGCGCGCAGAGATACCATCAGCTGTCACAGGTGGACCATTCCTGGCAGCCATACAAATTAATACCTGAGGGTATAAGCTGGTTTCTCTTGAGGGTTCCTTGCTGATTTAACCTTAATTATATCTTTGGCTTAATTCCAGGAAAGCTTTCTCAACCTGCCAAGATGGTCACTCTTGCCCCATTGTGAACATTTATTTTTCACTGATGAGATAAACAGTCACCCTAGGTGGAAGATATTATTGATGACATCCTGAGTGACGGTGTCAAAGGTTCTCACTAGCTGAAACTTTTTTCCTACCTGGCTGGCAGCAGCCAAAAAGTTCTTCCACTCTAGAAAGAAAGACTGACTTCTTTGATTTGAAGCAATTTCCCATGAGTTTTGGCAGTCATCTTTGCCATGGTCATAACTGAGAAGGTATCCAGCAAGGTGGCATCAGCTAGATCATCACAGCAACAGGCCAACAGGCTCCAATCCCATGAAGAAAAGTCTTTGCCCAGAGTAACTTTCCAAGCATTACAGTTCCCTTGAATTTCAGGGCACAGCGGTGAGGTGCCAGACTAATGCCCATGAAATGACATGTTTTAAGGAAGATATTTGACTGCCAGCCCAACTAGATGGACCAAACTAGAAAATCAATTCCACAGGAAGACTAAAACTATACTTTATTGAGATAGGCTATAAAAATAGAATCTTGCAAGTTTGATTGTACCTCCCCTCCTTCTTGTACCCCAGTGAATCAGGGAGGTGTTTGCCTGATTCACTTCTGAATGTTACCTTGCTTCCCAGGACTTCAAGAAGGTTTTAGCCCTCTTTGCCTAAGTAATGGTTCTTGCGTATTTCTGCCGAGGAGAGCCAGCTTGGTCTAGTGGTTAAGGCAACGGGCTAGAAACCAGGAGACTGAGAGTTCTAGTCCCGCCTGAGGCATGAAAGCCAGCTGGGTGACCTTGGGACAGTCCCTGTCTCTCAGACCTAGAAAGGAGCCAATGGCAAACCAGGAGACTGAGAGTTCTAGTCCCGCCTTAGGCATGAAAGCCGGCTGGGTGACCTTGGGCCAGTCCCTGTCTCTCAGCCCTAGGAAGGAGCCAATGGCAAACCAGGAGACTGAGAGTTCTAGTCCCACATTAGGCATGGAAGCCGGCTGGGTGACCTTGGGCCAGTCTCTCTCAGCCCTAGGAAGGAGCCAATGGCAAACCAGGAGACTGAGAGTTCTAGTCCCACCTTAGGCATGAAAGCCGGCTGGGTGACCTTGGGCCAGTCACTCACTCTCAGCCCAACTCACTTCACAGGGTTGTTGTTGTGAGGAAAATAGGAGGAGGAATGCGTATTAGGTATGTTCGCCGCCTTGAGTTATTTATAAAAATAATAAAGGTGGGATATAAAATAAATAAAATAAAATAAGTAAGGTCACCTCTCTACATTGACCCCAATAGTGCTAAGACATATGCAAAGAAAATTCAGAGATGTTTCCAAACACGTCCTGAAAGGTTGTCACAGGGACTTATCAGCAAACTATAGAGATACCATGGGAGAGCAGAAAAATCTATCACAATTGTGTATTACAGCATGGGAAGAAATATGAGCACAAGATATAACCAGCTCATTATAGGAAACAATACGTTCCTATGGCAGAACTGGTAAGCTCAGATTTAACTACTTTGCTCATTAGAAGAAATGCAAGTTAATTGTTAAACCCTTCCAGAAGGGTCAGTGTGGATGGGTATATTTCCAGATATAGAGATTATATAAATCAACTATTTTATCGGAGGAGGAGGAGGAGGAGAAGAAGAATTGTTTACATAACTCATTCTAGCATTTCTCCTCTTTTTCTCTCCAAATTCTTCTCTATTTTTTTCCAGTTTGAACTCAATGCCATCACAATGTAGCAGGAATGTCTTCCTGAGGTTTGCGGAATAGTAATTCTCAAGCATTTTTTCCCCTCCTTGCCACTAAACAGATGTCAAAGGAAGAACTGGGCGTCCCCCTTCCAGATGGTTTCTGAAAAGCCATCTTGTTACTCGCTTAATATATCCCAATTAAAATCAGAATGAAACGTTTTTAAAAAGCTAACAGATTTTATATCACTTGAAAGATACTGCAAAAAAGGATCTTCCTTACACACTGAAGAGGCCTTCATATTTAGTGGCCTAATTCAGAACCTAAGTACTAGCCTACCATTATTGTTTTTTTGCAGTCTTTTACAAGCATAATACTTTCGTTCTACCTCAACCCTCTAAGGCAGGGTTTCTCAACCAGGGTTGCGTGGCACCCTAGGGTTCTGCGAGAGGTCACTAGGGGTTCCCTGGGAGATCACGATTTATTTCAAAAAGTATTTCAAATTCAGGCAACTTCACATTAAAGAGGTAAGTTTCATTCTTTATTTTCAGTTTAAGAACACTGTTAATACATATGTACGGGCCTACCCATGAAACGAATATACTATAATAATTTTGTAACTTCTGGCCTATATTTGCCTGAATGTGCAGGGGTTCCCCAGGGCCTGAAAAACATTTCAAGGCTTCCTCCAGGGTCAAAAGGTTGAGAAAGACTGCTCTACAGTAAGAGGCTAGCTATTATGGTTACTATGGTTCAGAGAAGGGAAACGCAACCATTGGCTTATTGAGAGGTGACTAATAATATGATATTTAGGACCTGATTGGCTTGAATTCTAATTCCCACATCTAAGGTGAGGGGCAAGAAACTGAATATGTGGGTAAGGGACTTGAATTATCTGACTTTGAATCCTCATATCAATGTATGTGCAGAAAACAAGAGGATTCTTTATATCAGTGTATGTGCAGAGGTCAAAAAGTCACATTTGGCTGACCGATGAATAACCTACACTGTACCAGGCTGGAAGGCAGAATAAATCAGGATGTTCATTCAGGAAAGTAGACTAAGGTAGATGAAGCTAGAATAAATTAGATCAGGATAGGTTAGCAGAGGGTTAGCTAGATAAGAATGAATTAGGATGCCCATTAAAAGTAGGGTAAAATAGACAAGAATACAATAGGTAATGATATACATCAGAAAAGTGAATTAAGAGGGCTGCTAAATGGAAAGGCACCATTTGCCAGATGGATGGGAAGTTCGCATTAGATCACAGGGGTTAGGAGTTCATGCCTAGCAGGTGGAGGATGTATGCCATATCAGATGTAGGGGATGCATATCTTAATCAAATAAGGATTGCCTATGGCTAAGGTTAAGAGTTCATGACCAGCAGGTGGAGGATGTATGCCATAGCAGATGAATGTTGTCCAAAAGTATAAAAGTGCTGGCTGTTGTCTGATCAAGCACTTCTTCTCTAAGACAGGAGGGAAGTCCGCTTATTCCGGGTACCTTGAATAAATGTTCCTTGATTCTCCCGCTCTGCGTGGTTATTGGCTTATTGCGCCGGGCGAACGAACAGACCGTGATTTACGGCCAACAAAGGAATAAATTTGCATTCTCTGTTTTTTCACTTACTGGATGATCTTCATCTACTCTTTCTCTATCAAACTTACATGACTGTTGCAAGGATAAAGAGAGAGAGAGCCCTCTTATACATCACTTGAAAAGGCAGATATTTTCTAGACAATGTGAACTGCTAGCAAAGCCCCATTTATGAAGATCAAAATGAACAAGTTACTTTAAAGCATTGGCACTGAATAACACTTAAGAAATCACTCATAAGGCAGGTGCAAGCATAAATATGGACCTCACAAATCTCACAACACATGGACAGACTTAACCATACTTTCAACTGGGAAACTGTGAGCATCTTAAACCAAGCCAAGTCCAAAAACGCTAGAGAATTCCTGGAAGCTTGGCACTCAGACAAAGCAGCCATCAACAGACACATAGAGGTAAACAACATTTACATACCATTCATAAGAGACAATAGAAAAGCCAGAAGACCAGAACACCTCCTTGCCAGCAATCATCACCCAGATATGCAAAGATTAACACCAGGATTAGCACCAGAGGAACAATCAAACAGCACAATAGACCCTAATCAAGGAACTATTAACTCAGGCAATCAACCAAGCAGCAAACAACAGCCCAATCAAGGAACTCCTAAGGAGAGAACAACACCCCCACCAACACAGGCAGGACAAGCCAGGGCATATAAACAGAGAGCAAGTCCCACTCCCTTTTCACACTGAAGATGTTGCCTAGTCTGGCAATGAAACGTCTGCAAGCAATCAACAAGGCTCAGAGAGCACCAAGGACTCCACATATGGACCACTGTCCTAGCAGTGATGTCTTTGCCCAATACATGTTCAAATATCCAGAAAGTTGAGAACACTTTTACTACACAAACCAGTCCACTGACTTTCTAATCTGATAATCTTTTCACTTTGGGGTGGGAGTGGAGAGAAATTCAGACAGCTAACTTTCACAATTAAGTCTTTTCTCAGACAGCTCAACAGATACTTGACACAACAGCAGCAGGGCAGAAACTCTGGGAATTACCAGACCTGTTTATGTAATTGGATCCAAAGTCTTGTTAATTATTACAATTATTTTTGAAAGCATCTGTTACTTGACGTTTGATCTCTTCTGTCACCCTTTTCTTCCCTGCCAAGAGAAACAGCCAAAAGTACATTAACATGAGACTTTCCCCGAGTTATCACACCCACGTTACAATCTTGCCTAGCTATGTCATTGAAACAGCTGTCGTCCTCAAATTTTCCACACTAATTTGGGTGGGAAGCATGACCGAGGTAGAGGAGAAAGCAGGGAAAGTGTCTTCACTCTAAAACTGCATTAAGTGGAACCACAGTTCTCCTTCCTTTCGGTCGGGCTTGTATAAGAAGCAACGCAAATTCTTGAAAAATGCTCTGTGACCTTTTGCCTCAGAGGAATCACCCTCTCCAATCCCTCAAGGGCCATTAACTCCAAGCAGCTGTAACCCTAGCAGAGTTAAGAAAGGGTGTCTCCAAAAATGGCCTTTTCCATTGCAGCTCTTCACTTCATGGGTTTCCCTCCACCCAGGCTGATTCGTTTGTGTCTGCCACCCTACCACCACCACCAGGACATTGATTTTGTAATGAGCTTCTTGAGTTCCAGTTGAAGGCCTCCATGATGTACAAAACAGCCGCCAAGTATTTTCCAATGATTTACATTATCAATTACATCATCAACTGGTTCAGATTTGCCCAAGACCAAGTTCCTTAGATTGCCTTCCAACCCTGCTGGTTTGCTAGGAAGGCCATTAAAATATTTTCCAGACAGCCTAGAGGGCAGAATAGTTACCAAGGTTTTTTATTTTTCTGCTTCTAATTTTGAGTGTTCCTTAAGTTCATTGTATTTGTAATTTAATTACAGTATGCTGTTTTGCTCTTTCCTTTTTTACCTTCCTTTACTGTAACAGGATCTGTAAGCCACTGAGAGTCCTTTGGGACCAAGGCAGCATAGAAGCCCTGGTAAATTTAAATAAATAAATAGTGCATGAGTGTGATAGTTCTGCTTACCTCTAATGTAAGTAATTCCTGCAAGACATAAAGCAATGGGGAACCTGGGAGTTGGAAGGGGCCATTCAGGCCATTCAAACCGACCTCCTGCTCCAGGCAGGAATCCAAATTAAGCATCCCACCCAAATGCGGCTGTCTAGTTCCTATTCCAATGAAAACAGCGAAAGGGAACTCATCATCTTTCTCAGTACAGGTAGCCCTCGCTTAATGACCACAATTGGGACTGTAATTTCGGTTGCTAAGCAAAGCAGTCATTAAGCGAATCTGACCCAGTTTTACAACCTTTTTTGCGCCGGTCATTTAAGCGAATCACCGCGGTCATTAAGCAAATCATGCAGCTCCCCATTGATTTTGCTTGCCAGAAGCTGGCCGGGAAGGTCAAAAATGGCAATCACATGACCACGGGATGCTGCGACGGTCATAAATGCGAACCAGTTGCCAAGCGCCCAAATCGTGATCACGTGACTGCAGGAATGCTGCGATGGTTGTAAGTGTGAGCACCGGTTGTAAGTTGGTTTTCTCAGCACTGTTGTAAGTCTGAACTGTCACTAAATTAATGGTCATTAAGTGAGGATTACCTGTAACTGATTTTAGTGTCAAGCTGCTTTGTACTGTTACGACGTTTTTTCTAATGTTCAACCAGAATCTGCCTTCTTGAAACATACGCCATTATTCTGTGTTCCGTGTCCTGCTCCCAACAGTGGACAGATTGTGACCTTCTTTTGTGTGATCGGCACAAAAACCGCTTGAAAAGTGCTACAATGTCCCTTTCTAGTCTTCTTTTCTCGAGGCTAAACATACTCCTCGGTCTCCCCTTTTAAGATTTAGTCCCTTCCTCTGATCATCCGCATGGTTCTTGTCTAGCATTGCTGGAGCTTCCTTGAAGTATAATGCCCAAAACTGAATATACTACTCAAAGTTTAATCTAACCAATGCAGAACCATGTGTAACCAATATTTCTTTGACTTGGAAATTATATTTCCATTGATGCATCCTAAACTTGCATTTGCCTTTGCTGCAGCTATGTCACATGTGTGCACAACGAAAATTCCAAAACCTTCTTCACATTTATTTATTTATCAAATTTTTATCACCGTCCATCTCCCCCTCAAGGAGGGACCCTGGGTGGTTTACAATAAAAACAGGATTTAAAATTTAACACAAAACTATCAAAAATACAAAGATAGAAATATAAAATACAATAAAATCCAGATGGTGGTAAGTTCTACTTCAGTCCATAGGCGTAGGGTTCATAACCAAACCATGATCCCACCTTACTTGTATCTATGCATCTGCTTTTTCAAGGCTAAACATGAAGGCACATCTGGGTATCCACAGTTGGGAACCAGCTCTCATTGCCTCCCCTTAACAGTTGAGCAGTTGTTTTTGTAACAAGAAACAAGCAATCCAAGTACCTATTCCCCAGCATTTGCACATGGTTCCGTGGTGAAAATCCAGATTGAAGAGGCCTATCTCCTTTAAACATTATGGAGATCATTATTTCAATCATCCATGAATAAAAATAACCCTTAAGAATTCCCTACACAATGAAAGTACCTCTGTTTCAGAGGACTCATAATATTCATCAAAATATTCAATCAGTTGCTTAGGATTTCAGGCAGATTCCTTAAACTTTCCTAAGCACCACAGCCTTAACCAGTGCCTCTCAACCTTGGTCACTTTAAGATGGGTGGACTTCAACTTCCAGAATTCTCCAGCCAGCATGGCGGTAGAATTCTGGGAGTTGAAGTCCAAGCATCTTAAAAGTGGCCAAGGTTGAGAAACACTGCCCTTGACAATACAGTAATATATAAATCCAACTTCCAGTACCATGGAGGCTTAGATACTTGCCTTGTTTGTAACCCTCCTCTTTCTCTGGATAAGTTTAGGAATCAAACTGAATGTTTGATTGCTTCAGATTTGGTAAATATATTCTGGTTTGGAGTGAAGAAAGTGCAGAATTAATTATGCCTTGCAAACAGAAGACAAAGAAAGTTTCATCTCCAGAGGATGAAGACACGGTTAGTCCTTCCCCCATAGAAGAACTGGTCCTGTCAATGAAATCTCAAGATGAAGAAGCTGCCTCTGCAGCTGAGATTTTTGACACCCAGATGGAAAGGTCTCTTTTGACTGCTGACGCAATTCAAGCTGGGGTATCTAAACACCACACACAATGCAGTAATGTAGTATAAATGCATAAAAAACAGTTAGCAAATGCTGACAGTATTCAACTAGGTTCAGAGCCATAGCCATTCTGCATCTGTTGAAGAATGAGGAAGAGGGCCTCATTTCATGACCCGTGGCAAGTCTCTACCTTCTTCATGACACTGAAGCTGGAGAAAAGGCAAGACACCGCATCCCCACCATGCTGCCCTTTTCAGGACCTGCAGGCACTTTGTATTCCCATTTATCTAAGCCTGCCCTGAATGTGGAATGGTGACACATCATCCCATAAAAAAGTGGGATGTCACCAAGGTGTGATGCAACGGCAACAGCTAGGAAGAGGGATATAGGGACGTTTTCTATATAGACCTGCACTTGGAGAACCCTAACCAGGATTAGAGGAAAAAACAGGCGGCTCACCACTGCTCCACGTAATGGAACATGTAACTCATAGCTTTCCAAACTGTGTGTCGCAACACACTAGTGTGTCGCCTGGGGTGTTTAGGTGTGTCGCACGGGAGACAGTTTGGGCGCGGAAATCGAAGAAGGGGAGCAGTCACCTCCGCCTATCAGTGCCAGAGAAAGAAGGGCGGAAAAGCGCGCCCAGCAGAAAGCAGCCCGATTGGCTGCTTCTCCGTCCCCACAGCCTGCAATCTGCTCCGTCGCTCCGCCTCCACTTCCGTCCTTTGAATCCTGCCCTGCCGCTTGAATCCTGATCCGCTGCCACTCCTTCGCACGTCTGCCTCTGCCTTTTTCCCCACTCTCCTGCCTGCAATAGGGGTATGTAAGTCTGTTCCTTTGCCCTGCCCTGCCCCTGCCCTCCCTTGCCCTTGCCCTTGCCCTTCTGTGGGGTTTGCAGGCAGGAGCCAATTGTGCGGACTGGGGGTGGGGTTTTCAGGCAGGAGCCAATTGCGCGGACTGGGGGTGGGGTTTTCGGGCAGGAGCCAATCACGCAGACCGGGGGTGGGGTTTGCAGGCAGGAGCCAATCGCACAGACCGGGGATGGGGTTTGCAGGCAGGAGCCAATCGGGCAGACCGGGGGTCTTGGACTCCTGTTATAAGGGGTTACTGTGTCGCGAAATGATGTCTAAAAGGTGTGTCACCAACATGAAAAGTTTGGAAAGCTCTGATGTAAATGAATGAAATCTTCTGGGATTTCCGCGGACCGGGGGCCGGAGTTTGTGGGCAGGAGCCAATCACAAGCACTGGGGGGCGGGGTTTGTGGGAGGGAGCCAATCGTGTGGAAGGGGCGGGGTTTGCAGGCGGGAGCCCCGCGGGCCTTATACGACCCGCGGGCCTGACGTTGCCCACCCCTGTTCTAAACCACAACATTTAGAGGAATGGAATCACAACATGTTTCTGGAACTGTGTTCTGTTCCGGTATTTGAGGCATGGCTGGTACAATGAAATAAGCACCAGATTACATGTCATTTATTCATTTGAATTCTTTCCACCTTGTCAAAGGCCACTGTGGATTAAAATATATTATATTTTCAGCTTAATGTGTCTTAAATGTATATAAAAAAATGAATCTTTTAAAAAGGCCTCTAATACTCACCTACTTAAGCAGGTTTTTAATGGATTATCTGTATTGCTTATCATAATTTTCCTTTTAACTGATATTTTAAATTGTCTTTAATATCACTCATCTTAATTTTGATTTAATGTTTTATTACCAGCTGCCCAAATACATTGCTAGTTGACAGTATAAGGTGAGAGAGAGGGAGGGAGGGAGGGAGACTTTAAAAAATCACCAGCTTTTTCTCTGGATTTTCAGAACACTATCAGGGATATATAAAAAATGAAGGTGGTAAAAATTGCATTGCCAATTCCTAGCACTGGAGTGCTGTTTGCAATTTATAAACAAATCAATCCTCATTCTGGAAAATTCAATTTTTCCAATAGAAGATGCTTTCAAAAGTGATGTAACACACTAGGGCTCCTTAGGCTGCCAAACACAAAACGTTCACTTCCTTGAGATACTTTTTTTAAGGCCACTCAAAACCAAGACAGAAAGAGAAGACATTCCAACCCCCACACAGTTTGAGGGGAATCCTGTTTCTCATCCTGGGTTTTGTACCTCATTGAGGCGAGTGAAAAGAAGATAATCCGAAGCTAAACTTCTTTGGTTCCCCAAAGATTTCAACATAATGAGGTTGTAGTGTATATCCAGTTATATCTTCACCAGGTCAACTGAGGACCATGAACTGATCCACGCTCAACATTCAACAAGCATAACAAAAACGGTATGTATTCCCAGACTTTATCTTCCTTCTTTTTCTGTAGGCTGACCCTTGGAACTCATCAAAACTGAGCCAGTTTGATCCTTCTGGAATTCAGCCAATCTACACTCAACTCAACCAGAGCTCTGATCTTGACCAGAAGCTGAGAACAGGAGGGATATATTGAAAATGAAACTGCCAGATATAGGATTTTGGCAGGAGTGAAGCTCCAAGAAAACACCAAAAGTCCATGTTGGGTGCAGCGTGAGTTCATTTACTGAGAAAGACACCTCTATAAGAATGCTGATTGTGAGTTTACACTGGTCAACAATCTACTGTAATAAGAGGGGCATCCCACCCAAGATTTCTTAAGATAGCTGAACTATGTGATGGAACCTCTGGGTGCAACGTGGGTTGGTCATTCTCACCAAGTGCGTTGGGTTCCTGCCTCATTTGCATAATGCAACAGGGAAACACTTCAAGTTATGCTTGTATACCCTTACACTTGTGCTTAAGCAGAAGGAAGCACTTAGCATGTTCTTCAACTACCTCTTGGAAGCCAGAAAAGTATGTGTGTTTAAGAAAGGAATGAAATGTCCTGTAAAGCAGGGGTCCCCAACCTGTGGGCCGCAGCCTGTTAGGAAGTGGGCCGCACAGCAGGTGAGCGGTGGTGGTCCGTGCGATTGGCTCCCGCCTGCAAACCCCGCCTCCATCCGTGCGATTGGCTCCTGCCTGCAAACTCCGCCCCTCCAGTCCGTGGAAAAATTGTCTTCCTCAACCGATCCCTGTTGCCAAAAAGGTTGGGTACCCCTGCTGTAAAGGCTGCTGCTGCTTTTGCAAAATCCTGCAGCAAGCCAAGGAAGGATCAGTATTGGGGTGAAACAGGGGCATGCATGTATTTCACTTGCATTTTCCTTCTCCCTGAAACATGCTCCATTTTTCTGAGAGATGTTTCACATTCCTTTCTGAGTAGGAAACTGTTCTCAGTGGGGTAATTGCTGGAGAAAAGAGGAAGCATGTTCCAATTGCAGAGAAAAGTGGTTCCATGATCCAAATCCCAGTCCAGTTGTACATAGTTTATTACTTGGTATGCCCTGACTCATATATGCATAGATGGGAGACAGGGAGAGAACCAACCTCAAGTACATTTATTTAATTCCTTTTCTGTGTTTTGCATAATCAGATATCAAATGGTAGTCATTTTAAAAAGAAAACAATATTTTCAGTAGGCATTTCAGTGACCTGCTTTTTTAAAAAAGAAAAATCTTACAGTGCTAAATATTCTAAAATAGGCAAGGATTTTTTTTCCCCTGCCAAGGGACCCTCTTTCCTTTCGGAAAGGACTCATTTGCTCATGAAAGGGAAAGAAAAGATGGATGATTCTCGCAATAAATAAATAATCACAATGAAGACAAAAAGCTCCGTGTACCTCATGTTAAATAGGGACAAATGGTCTGGCAGGAAATAAACCTTGAACTTCAAGTAAGCATTCTTTCCACCGCACTCTAAAGGATGAGGTTCAGCATTATTAGCCTTAATTACTTTGGAGTTTGAGGGAGCAGTAATCATTTGTGTACCACAGAGGCTCAACACATATAAATATTGTGTTAGTACAGAGCTTTCCAAACTGTGTGTCGGGACACATTAGTGTGTCTGCTGCAGTGTCTGGGTGTGTTGTGGCTGCTGCTGCCTCCAAGCCCTGCCAGGATTCCGCGCAGGTCCTAGTGCCTGCCTTGTGCCTTGCTGCCTCCAAACCTTCCCTGCCAGGATTCCACGCAGGTCCTAGTGCCTGCCTTGTGCCTTGCTGCCTCCAAACCTGCCCCGCCAGAATTCCGCGCAGGTCCTAGTGCCTGCCTTGTGCCTTGCTGCCTCCAAACCTTCCCTGCCAGGATTCCGCGCAGGTCCTAGTGCCTGCCTTGTGCCTTGCTGCCTCCAAACCTGCCCTGCCAGGATTCCGCGCAGGTCCTAGTGCCTGCCTTGTGCCTTGCTGCCTCCAAACCTGCCCTGCCAGGATTCCGCGCAGGTCCTAGTGCCTGCCTTGTGCCTTGCTGCCTCCAAACCTTCCCTGCCAGAATTCCGCGCAGGTCCTAGTGCCTGCCTTGTGCCTTGCTGCCTCCAAACCTGCCCTGCCAGAATTCCGCGCAGGTCCTAGTGCCTGCCTTGTGCCTTGCTGCCTCCAAACCTTCCCTGCCAGGATTCCGCGCAGGTCCTAGTGCCTGCCTTGTACCTTGCTGCCTCCAAACCTGCCCTGCCAGAATTCCGCGCAGGTCCTAGTGCCTGCCTTGTGCCCTGCTGTAAGAGTGTGTCGCGAAATGATGCCCTGCTGTAAGAGTGTGTCGCGAAATGATGCATGTCTAAAAAGTGTGTCACCAACATGAAAAGTTTGGAAAGCTCTGTGTTAGTATTTACCAAGGGATGTGCATGAAAGCAACAGAGTCTCTGCCCTTATAAGAAAGCAGAGAATGACAATAGGTCCACCTAATCCAGGATTCTGCACCCAATGGTGGCAAACTCAGTGTTTCCAGGAAATGCATTAGCAATGCACAAGAGCAACCTCCTCGCCCTCAATCTTACGTTGTGTTTCAGGAGGAAGGGTATTATTTTTTTCTAAATTATCTTATAGTTCTGCAAATCTTTGTCACCCTGTTTGGATTCCAACCTTGTTGGCATTTGCTATCTAGGTTGCTGATGACGCAGAAGAAATGTGAAAAGTAAGACTTGGAAAGGTTTAATGGTAGCAAACTGGTTATTTTTAAAAAATTGGCCTTTTTTTCCTACATTGAGAGGAGGAGGAGGAGGAGGAGGAGGAGGAGGAGGAGGAGGAGGAGGAGGAGGAGGAGGAGGAGGAGGAGGAGGAGGAGGAGGAGGAGGAGGAGGAGGAGGAATATGTCATCACTCAATGTTTTATTTCAAAAGATGATGGCAGATAAGCAGATAAAAACAATGCCCACTAAGCTAAATAATGACTGTAGCATCCATTATGCTGTTCAAGTTTTGCACACCTGATTTATCTCATGTAAGTATATTGCTTCTGTGGATTCCGGCCAAGGTTTTTGTAAAAAGGCTTGCCATCAGCTTCCTGCTTATAACCCCTAAGTGAGCTGACACTTTGTCCTTGTAATCATGCTATATAATCTTCTTTCTTCTCCAGCACAATATCCAGGCCCACATCTACAATGGTTGGAGAGCAAAGTGTTTTTCCCCCTTCGTAGCTCACGTACCATATAGATTGTGAAAGAGAAGAATGGAAGAATGAGATTGGTGCAAAGGAAATATGAAGGCCAGCAAGTTGTAGGCTAGTGAGGGAATCTATCCCACATGTCCTTCCTGTATGGACCACCCTTCTCCAAGCCCTTCAGAGCCACAGGTTGCTCCATCATGGTTACTCCCTTTCCTTCTTGTTGGAGATCTATTTTATTATTGCTGAATTAAGCAGGACACAGAAAATAAGACGGGTAAGTATGCTACAGTCTGAGTAATTAGCTGGCTCAAAAAGCCACAGAGAATCCCACTCATTTTTCCACTAGCCAACATATCAGTGAGATATAGGTTACCTTCTGCCTTCAATAGCTGGAAACCAAGCATCCCGATCCCTGCTAACCAGCTGATCCTCTCATCAGCTCACTGATGGGGCCTAAATGCCAGTTTCCTGCGGCATAATGTAATGCATGTCAGAACATATGAATGCAAAATGGGATAGATGTGGGTCTAATCCATTTTCAAGATGGGCCATAGGAGCTCTTCACTAATGTCATTCTCCCAACAAGTCTGAAGCAATGAACTCTGAGGAAATAAGGGAGTAGCTTCAACTTGTGGGGTGCATTCATTTTTTAATCCAGAATTTATTTCATAAGCAAAGAGGGTGGACAGGCAAACAAATACACCTGGTTTTGTCACAGTGTAGTTTGCTTTTAGCCCAGAGGATGAAATCTGTGAGTCTTCAGATGCCGTTGGTCTCTAACAACCATCTGGCAAGGCCAATAGCCCGTGATGACGGGAAAACAGAGTCAGAAACATTTGGTGGAATCCAGTGCCCTATCCTCCTTTAGACTTTAAACTATAAGAACTAAAGTTAGATTTACCCAAGAAAACTGGATTCAAAACTGGATTACTTACTCATTAAGCTCAATGGAAGACCTTAGGAAAAGAATGAATGAATGAATCACTCTGTTTCTTGTCCCGTTCGTTTTCAAATATTCATTCATAATTTGCCCTGCCATTTTTCCACTGCAAGTTGTGATACATTTTCTACACTATGATGAAAAATTCACATTTATATTCATGGTTTTAAATGTTATTTTCTCTCAACAATTCATATGTTAAATGCACTAGAGGGGGAATCTGGAGCCAACAGCTACATGAGAATGTCTGGGCAAACCAACTAGCCAAATTGGCTTGGCTCCTGTTGTCCAAAGAAAGGCGGCCAGAGCTGAATTGAAAAAGGCAGGCAACCTATGCATCTCAGGGTCACACATGGGAAGTTGAGGAAGGCACATTTCAAATCGTTCAAACATTTAAAACTGTCGAGCAATGAAAACAGCTGTTGCATAAAGAGTGGAAACCGTTGATGGACTATTTGCAAAATGCAGGCGGAGCAAAGCTTGCATGGGGTTTTGATGATTAGATTATATTATATAATAAAATATATTAGACAAGAAATGTATATGTAAATTATATCAAATGCTAGCATGTAAGAAAAATCTTTTTTATGTATTCTTATGACCATAGATAGATTGGAAGTCTACTAATTTCTATACCTTTTTCTACTTTTCTATTTCTTTTCTTTGCTTTCCTACACTTTTTTCTTTCTCTCTTTGATTTGTATTTCTATTTTCGTTTCGTTTCTAACTTTTAACTTTGTATATTGTAAAATCTTAATAAAAAGTATAAAAAAAAGAAAAAGAAAACAGCTGTTGCTGAACAGAGCCATTCAGAAAGCAGAAAAAAGCATCAAGGGTTCCCCTCTTTATCTTTTTTTAAAGTGATTATTATGGCAGGCTAAACTAGACCTCTTGCCCTGCTAGGATTGCTTCTCATTCATGAATGTTTTCTACAGTTTTTTGCCATCAAAACTGTGCTCTTCGTTTCAGAACATTGAGTGACAGGTTTTTTGCATCTAGTCTGCAACCCTTGGACCTATGACTTCTTGGCACATTTCCTCTTCCTTAGAACAGCCTAAAGGCCTCTGAAGGCTGTGAACAACTAAAAATATCTGACTCTTGTGGCTTTTCCAAGCAGATCATTAATTTCAACCTTTCCCTTCTCTTCCTGCTCTCCCCTGAATGCACTTCGGCTCGCTTGCAGGACTGAAGAAGTGTGGGTGACACAACCACAGACAGCCAGTCAAACTGAACAAGCCCCAATTAGAGCACAACTCAAGCTTCCTTTCGCATCATGCGGAAGATGCTTCTATCAACACCATTTAAAATGTTCCTCTCTCCTTTTCTAATGGAAGTGAAGCTCAGAGGAAGAAAATTAGGCTCAGCCAGCTCAGAGCCTTGCAGCTTAAAAACCCGCAGAATATTCACTTGATTGGAGTAAATGACTGTGATCTTTGAGCTTCCTTCCAATTCTCGGATTCTACATACAGACTTGCTAAAAGGCACTATTTTGTGAAAATAGGAACCACAGAGGTGAGAGAAATAAATCTGAGTGTTATTGCTGTTGCCTTAAAGCAGGGGTGGGGAACCTTTTTTATGCCAAAGGCCATTTTGATATTTATAATATCACTCGAGGGCCAGGGGGCGGGGTTTGCGGGCGGGAGCCAATTGCACGGACCGGGGGGCCGCCACGCCTGCAGCGCCCGCCACTGTGCCTGCCACTGTCACGCCCCACCATGCCCGCTGCCGCGTCTGCCCCCACGTCCGCCACTGCCGCGCCCGCCACCACCGCGCCTGCTTTTGCCATGCCCACCGCTGTGCCTGCCGCCACCACACCCACCATGCCCGCTGCCACTCCTGCCCCCTCCACGTCCGCCACTGCGCCCGCCGCCACGTCCGCCCCTGCTGCAGCGGGCCAGACCAATTGCTTTTGCGGGCCTTTTGCGGCCCCCGGGCCTGACATTGTCCACCCCTGCCTTAAAGGCATGATTTGGGTGCAAATCTTGGACAGAAGGGATTAGTACATACTACAGGTAAATGTAAAGTACGCACAACTATCACTGCAATATTGCATTGCAAAATTGGAAGACCCATCCTGAGCCATATCTAGGTGCAGAAAGTTCAGTAGCTAAATGTGCATGATGATGATGATGATGATGATGATGACGACGACAACGATGATGGGTTCTAATCCTGAAGTCCCAAAATAGTATGTGCATAATTTAAAAGGTAGGATACCTTCTTGAGACCCAGTTTGGTGTAGTGGTTAAGGCATCAGGCTAGAAACCAGGAGAGTGTAAGTTCTATTCCCGCCTTAGTCAGGAGGCCAGCTGGGTGAACTTGGGCCAGTCACTCTCTCTCAGCCCTAGGAAGGAGGCAATGGCAAACCACTTCCAAAAACCTTGCCAAGAAAACTGCAGGGACTTGTCCAGGAAGTCTCCAAGAATCGGACATGATTGAACAGATAAAAAAAACCTTCTTAGGATCTCCCAACTACTTATTTTTACAAATCCTTTGTAGTACTATGTATCTCAAGATGCCATCTGCTGAGCAATAAAAATAAAGAAGTAAAATATATATATATACTTCCGTTTATTGGGAAATAACACAGAGCGGCTCACCCAACATTCAGATTCACTGTGCTTCAGAAGATCTGTTCATTTATGCTACTAGCAATTGTTTTGATCACCATCAATTATTTGTTTAAACATTTCACAATTGTATACATTTTCCCATGGGGGGAAAAACGTTGACTTACTTTTTGATGATGTTCTTCAGGTTTTTGTTTCTTTCAGCAAGTTTGGTTTCAGCAGACCAAGTTTTTTAATTCAACAAAAGCAGCCATCCAAGATTTCTGAAATAAAAATAATGTGTGGGGAGTTTTTTTTTTAAAGAAAAGCCAGCTATAATAACCCAGAGATAGATGCCACATCCCAGAGGAATAGATTTATACAAGAATCATTGGCGTGAATTTCTCCTTAAAAGCCTGATTCACTTATTATTCAAATGAATGAACAAAGCAAACACATTTCTTTGGAACAGATTACAGAGGTAAGTATCAGGAAGTGGTGCTAGACAAAAGCTAACCAATGTGGTCATAAGGCAGCATAAAAAAGAACGAAAGAAACCTAGTATATAGGAATGTGACTTCCTGTGATTTTATAAAGCGGGTTTCAGGTTTTTTGGCTATTTTACACAATATGAATAAATGCACTTTTTGTCAATACAATGCCATGATATGGGTCCCTTTGCTAAGGCGTTTACCATTCCCTTTCAGCAGGAACAGAAACAATAATAGAGAGTGAGCAAACATAATGGAGCCGTGGATTAATTTCAAACTCATCACGTAATTGTGTGATATTTCCCACGAGATCCTCAAACAGGTTGCAGTGCTATGAGACATGATTTCCATATTTATTGGAAATAACACTGGAGCCAAGGCAAAGACACAATTCCCTTTGAGCATTCTCATGATGGGAATAAAATTAACTTCCCCGTTCTCTGCTTTTTCTTCTCTTTGGTCCCCGCAACGTTTCCCCAAACTGAGTAATTGCGTTTCCTATACTGTTATGATTCCACATACAACCGTGAAGCCATAAATAGATTCTTGGAAATTACATCCAATTTACAATGATCCAAAGTCTGGCAAATTGAGATGCAAATTACATAAGGGCTTTTTTGATAAACAAATTATAAGCCAAGGCTAACTGATCAGCAATGCTGGATCGCCTTTACAGTATCATGACAATGTTTGCCAGCAGAGAACAGAATATAATTATACTCTGGGGTGGAGTGGGGGAATGCAATAAGATGCCAATGCCCTTGGCTTTTCTCACCATTCTTGCACCAATCTTGGCAATCATTCATTTATGATAAACTCCTTAAACACCAGGACACATTTAATACACCAAATCAGACCTTTCAATTGAAAAAAAATCAGCTTAAATGCATTTATATATGACCAAAGCCCATTATTGAGGGAAACAGATATGACAGATTTTATTCATTAAGCTCTAATGTAGTGCTCTTTGGGAGGGATGGAAAAGTCATTTCAACACTGTCATTTCCTACAAAATGAATATACATGGACCAAACTAGTTGCTAAAAATAAGAAAGGGCGTTCTCGACTTTACAGCACCATTAATTCCAATTTGCCTTCCCCAATTAAAATTAGTCCCTGGTTAATAAAATTAATATTCCATAAATAAATCTACAATTAAACTGATACAAGAGGCCTAGCTATTTGCATTTCCAAAACGGGTGGCATTTACAGCAAAATATATCAGCGACTAAATGCAGCTTATAGAGAAAGGATATACTCAATGTTAGTAACAACCAGATTTTAATAGAAAGTGTTTGCATTGGAAGAACAACAGTGTAAAAGCATTTGCTTTATGCTACATAAGTCAAAGGACAAAGAGATGGCAATAATTAATAGCAGTGCTACATTTTACGATCTATACACAGCTTGTGCGTGGCACGTCATCCATTATTATAGTGATTCTTGTCCCCCAGACCTATTCAGCTGTTAATCAGTAGCTTGCCCCATTTCTCTTAGGAATAAAATTCCAGGAAAGAGGCTAGGGAATTAAGACAGTGGCTCTTTTATTGCCAAACTAATTAAATGTAATTAAATTAATAGCAGGCTGGAATGGAAAGTATTTTAAGAAAATCAAAAAGTATTTGCCTTACATGCATCCAGAGCATGGCAACTACATCCTTACAGAATAATTGTTAGTATAAACACCTAGTCAGTGGCTGAATTCGTGACTGATGCTCAATTAACTTTGTCAGGTTTTATTACTAGGTGTATGACTAATAAATAATTGGGTTAATTTAAGCTGTCAATATTCAGAAAAGAAAAAGGAACTTTTTAAAAGAATTTTAGTCTGCCTTTAGCTACCACATGCTCACAAGGATAAACTTCACTTAAAAACAGCACTGCTATTGGAAAACTTGGTGGCTTTTAGATATTTAGAAATCTGCTAGATGTATACACTGAACACTGGGGGGGATAGATTGCATTCATGATCACTGGATGTGCAATTGATCCCTTTCTCCAATGCTCTAAAGCAGAGATTTCCAGACTGTGTGTCGCGACACAAAAGTGTGTCGTCTGTGGGGCCCAGATGTGTCGCGTCAAAACCCGGAAGCGCTGATGGCGCGCCATCAGCACTTCTGGGTTTTGCCGCGGTGACACACCAACAGCGGCGCGCGAAAATCCGAAAGCGCCGCAGCCACGGCAGTGCGCAAAAACCGAAAGCAGCAGCAGCGCTTCCGGGTTTTTGCGCGCTGCCACAATGGCGGCGCTTCCGGGTTTTCCCGCGGCGACACACCAACGGCGGCGCGCAAAAACCGAAAGCGGCAGCAGCGTGGTGTGTCGCCACGGGAAAACTTTGGAAAGCCCTGCTCTAAAGGAATGTCTGGTTCTCATGAGCTTGTGGACATGCACTTGGCAAATCTCTTCTATATTTCAGATCTGTGTCCTGGCTTTGCCAGATTCTCAAGATCATACCAGCCATTATCCATTTTGATCATGAGACAGACCAGGATTTGAATTTCATTACATCAGAAAGATCTATCTCCACTGTAGTTCTGAAGGCACAAGAAGAAATATGCAAGGATTATTCTGCCCAATTATTCAGAAAGAGCTGAGGCTGATACCACCTTCCAAAGCAGAGCTTTCCAAACTGTGTGTTGCGACACAAAAGTGTGTCGCCACACACAGTCTGGTGTGTCGCCACACAACCCGGAAGCGCTGATCATCATCAGAGCTTCCGGGTTTTCCCGCGGCAACACACCAACGGCGGCGCGCAAAAACCCGAAAGCGGCAGCAGCGCTTCCGGGTTTTTGCGCGCTGCCGCAACGGCGGCACTTCTGGGTTTTCCCGCGGCGACACACCAACGGCGGTTGGTGTGTCACCGCGGGAAAACTTTGGAAAGCCCTGTTCCAAAGTGTCAAAGAGTATCCAGAGTTTGCCATCTTTTATCTTTATCTTTTATTGATTTTATTGTGATTTGTTTGATCCGTCTAGAGTCATTGAGTGTCAGGTGGCAGAGGAGGAGGGGGGGGGGGGAAGGAGGAGGAGGAGGAGGAGGAGAGGAGGAGGAGGAGAATGAGGAGGGGAGGGGAGGGGAGGGGAGGGGAGGGGAGGGGAGGGAGGGAGGGAGGGAGGGAGGGAGGAAGGAAGGAAGGAAGGAAGGAAGGAAGGAAGGAAGGAAGGAAGGAAGACAGACCAGGTAGACCAGACCAGGAAATCAACTCTACAATCTCTCTTACCGAGATTGGCTGTAGTCACAGAACCTTGCAAGTCTGATTGTGCTGGACCTCCTTTTTATACTCAAGTGAATTCCGGAGGCATTTGCCTGAGCTGCTTCCGAATGTTATCTCACTTTTCCAAATTTAAAAAATGCTTCAGCACCTTTTGCAACCACTCCTGCATATTTCCATCAAGGTCGTATCTCCTTACTCTCTCCATCAGAGCTTTCCAAACTTTTAACGTTGGCGACACACACCAACGGTGGTGGCGGCAGTGATTGGCGGGGGTGCCACTTCTTCTGGTTCCCCCATCAGCACTTCTGGGTTTTTGCGTGACACAGCAGAACACCGCAGGTGACACAGTAGTGTGTTGCAACACACACTTTGGAAAGCTATGCTCTACATAGTAATTCTGTAGAATATGGTAAATGAAAAATGCATTTCTGTAGGGGCCAGTTTGGTGTAGTGGTTAAGGCACCAGGCTAGAAACTGGGAGTTTAGTCCTGCCTTAGGCACAAAGCCAGCTGGGTGACCTTGGGCCAGTCACCCTTTCCCAGCCCCAGGAAGAAGGCAATGGCAAACCACTTCTGAAATCTTGGAGTCAGGATCTCTGCCGACATCATGCTATATGGTATACCAGTCATCAGAACACAATTTGCTTCCTATTAAAATAGGTGATACCCTTTTTCTTTTTAACCACTTTTTGGGCCATGGAGAACACTGGATGCACTGTAGTTCATGAGCTCAAGGGAGTGTATACTGCACTCTCTCCTCCAGTCCTGTCACTGAAATTGTCCTGTTTGGTAGGTTGGGTTGAGAGACTATTTCACTTAAATCACTGCATCACACTGGTACTTCCCTTCCTTGTGTCTTCTTTTTGAGCAAAGCCAGATAACAGCAGTAAAAGAACAGAGTAACCTAGGCAATAGAAATTCTATTCCACACTATTTACACATTCTCAAAGAACATGAATTGTGCAAAAGGTATTCCCCAATCTCCTAAAATGGGAACTATAATTAGTCAGGGATTAGAGTCAGAAACTCAGAATTGCTCATGATAAATAGAATCAGATGGAACATGGGCAAAAGCAGAGCTGCATAACCAGACCCAACCAGCAACCTAGAAAAAGAAATGTAGAATTTATTATCTAAAGCAATAATTCATATGCCTCAAGTACAGAAGAATAGATACTGCAGCACAAATTGCTGAATGACATTTAATGCAAGTATAACATGCAGATATTCACTCTCTTGCAATACATCTTCTAGAATAGCTGCCTGTGACCAATTTATGTTACTCCGTGCTCTGTATCCCATCTTCATACGAAATAATAGAGTATTCAGCTCCAATATTATTAAGAAGCAAAAGATTAATAATAACACAATTAAATGCTATCACATGTTTTAATGGAATGTACTGGAGACGGATTACACAAAGAGCAGGGGAGCCAACTAAGAATGTAAAATGAGAATGCAATTCAAGGTAAACTCAAGCAATGATACCCCATCTTGAAATTGCCTTTTACAGAGAGCCCCCTCCCAGGAGAACTATATTGCTGAGGATAGAAATAGTATTAAACCAGTCTAGAATACAGAGATGGTAGATATGTAGACATGTTCAAGCTGTTATCCTGGATCCCTCTGTTTATCTCAGTGTCATCAGCCCACTGTCTCTGTTACAATATACTGTTCTTAATTATCTTCATACCTATTTTTTGAATATTTGATAAGCTTTTTTCCCAGAGATAGAAAACTTACATTCTATTAATTTTTAAAACTTTCTTTAGAAATATCTTTCCTATTACTTCCAGTCATAGAGATCAGAGGAACTAGAGACCAGATTGCCAATATCCGCTGGATAATGGAGAAAGCCAGGGAGTTTCAGAAAAACATCTATTTCTGTTTTATTGACTATTCTAAAGCCTTTGACTGTGTGGATCATAACAAATTGTGGCAAGTTTTTGGTGGTATGGGGATACCAAGTCATCTTGTCTGCCTCCTGTGGAATCTGTATAATGACCAAGTAGCAACGGTAAGAACAGAGCACGGAACAACGGACTGGTTTAAGATTGGGAAAGGAGTACGGCAGGGTTGTATACTCTCACCCTACCTATTCAACCTGTACGCAGAACACATCATGCGACATGCTGGGCTTGGTGAATCCAAGGCTGGAGTTAAAATCGCTGGAAGAAACATTAACAATCTCAGATATGCAGATGATACCACTTTGATGGCTGAAAGCGAGGAGGAGTTGAGGAGCCTTATGATGAAGGTGAAAGAAGAAAGTGCAAAAGCTGGGTTGCAGTTAAACCTCAAAAAAACCAAGATTATGGCAACCAGCTTGATTGATGACTGGCAAATAGAGGGAGAAAAAGTGGAGGCAGTGACAGACTTTGTATTTCTAGGCGCAAAGATTACTGCAGACGCTGACTGCAGCCAGGAAATCAGAAGACGTCTACTTCTTGGGAGGAGAGCAATGGCAAATCTTGATAAAATAGTTAAGAGCAGAGACATCACACTGACAACAAAGGTCCGCATAGTTAAAGCAATGGTATTCCCTGTAGTAACCTATGGCTGCGAGAGCTGGACCATAAGGAAGGCTGAGCGAAGGAAGATAGATGCTTTTGAACTGTGGTGTTGGAGGAAAATTCTGAGAGTGCCTTGGACTGCAAGAAGATCAAACCAGTCCATACTCCAGGAAATCAAGCCAGACTGCTCACTTGAGGGAATGATATTAAAGGCAAAACTGAAGTACTTTGGCCACATAATGAGAAGACAGGATACCCTGGAGAAGATGCTGATGCTAGGGAAGGTGGAAGGCAAAAGGAAGAGGGGCCGACCAAGGGCAAGATGGATGGATGATATTCTGGAGGTGACAGACTCGACCTTAGGGGACCTGGGGATGGTGATGGCTGACAGGAAGCTCTGGCGTGGGCTGGTCCATGAAGTCATGAAGAGTCGGAAGTGACTGAACGAATAAACAACAAATGACTTCCAGGGAAGAAATGGTGAAGTGAGACGACTGCATCAGAATGAAGAGCCAGCAAGTAGACCAGCTCTTCATAATTCCTCTCCAGATAAGGAGAGGGCTTGAGATCGCCCACAAGTGCTCGAGACAGTTTCTCCTCATGAGGAGACTGCAAGACAGCAGTGTCCGGCAGGTTCAGAGCTCTGGGAGATGAGGGAATAGCCAACTTTTTGTACAAACTGCGGTCGGCGCCTTCAAAAGGACACTGGGTTCACATACTTCTTTTTCTAATCACTATAGGAAATTGCTTGTTAACTGCTTTTCAGCTATTAGGAACCTTTGGATCGACAAGTTTTACAGCACCGGGTGGGTTCCTTCAATCTTTAGTGAAAGAAGTTTTAAATAAAAATTTAAGGACTTAAAAAAATGTATTTTGGAATAAACAGCAAAAGGGTGATTAGAACTTTGGTTTTGGAAAGCTACAAACAGACTAAGGGTCCAGGTGGATTTGAAATAAGTTTTTGGAGTTAATTATAAGAATCCTTCCTGTGGGAAAATGCTTTTGTTTTGAATTCTCTTAAACATGATAGGATGATACTTTGAAGGTTGGACACTAGAGAGAACCAGAGAGAACTATAGATTACAATTAAAGGAGAAGAACACTCAAACTTGATTTACAATTACAGAATGAAGCAAAATATTTTAACATTGGCCATATTGAAGGATATTTTTGAACAATGGACCTAGAAATTAATTTTAAAGGTATCTGCCTCTATAGATAGACTGTGTCTAAAAGATGTATGGAAGAGGAACAAGTTCTACCTGACAAGATCAAGACTGAGTTGAAAATGGACTTACAAATGACAAGCTACAAGAATGACATGGAAAAATTTGTTACACTGGAAAAAAGAAAATTGACTGATGTCTTAATAATTAAAAGGGATATACAAATAACAAACCAGAAGAGTGACCTGGATAACTTTCCTATATTGGATTTACAAAAGAGGCTTGTTAAAGCTTTGAAGAATTTTGTGAGAAGGGACAAAGAAAAAATGAAAAGAAATCAAGTTCTAGGACATTATTTGAAGGGACTAAAGTTCAATGTTGTTAAAAGTAAAAGGAAGGAATATAAAGTTGGTTTATTTGATCAAGGTTAAAATAGATATGTTGTTATCTCGGGTAACCCTTAACGGACTTTTGCTGACCAGGACTGAACAACAAGGCTTTAAGGATTTGTTTATAGATAAGAGATGGGATATGGAATGAAGAGATCATTTCTTGTATTTTCAGAGAAGGTGATAAGTTAGTAAAATTGTTTATACTTGTGATGAGGGGGGAAGTAATTTCTAAATATATGTATTTTTCTTTACTGTATTCTTATTTTTTCTTTTCTTCTGTTTTTCTTTCTTTTCTGCACCTTCTATTTTTTCTTTTTTCTTTTCTTTTTTTATTTTGTATTAGTTTTTATCTTTTTAATTGTAACTTTTAATAAAATTGCTATGAAAATAGCTGACAACTGAGAAATAGGTAATACAGGCACTATAAAAAATTGAATGGAACAAGAAATCTATTTCCTATAATCATACAGATAACAGAACGTTATTATCTCATTTTGCTAATGGAGGCTTCAGTCCAAACAAAAACTACTCTGCCTAAGAGTGGAATATCCAACATATCTTTATGGGAGTTATTCAAGAGTTATTCAAACCACTTTGGTCTGGTCCATTTTGAACCATTTGGTCAACATCTAGAGCAGAGCTTTCCAAACTTTTCATGTTGGTGACCTACTTTTTAGACATGCATCGTTTTGCGACACACTCTTACAGCAGGGCACAAGGGAGGCACTAGGACCTGCGTGGAATCCCGGCAGGGCTTGGAGGCAGCCGGGCACACGGCAGGCACTAGGACCTACGTGGAATCCTGGCAGGGCAGGTTTGGAGGAAGCCAGGCACAAGACAGGCACTAGGACCTGGGTGGAATCCTGGCAGGGCAGGTTTGGAGGCAGCACGGGACAAAGCAGGCACTAGGACCTGCATGGAATCCTGGCAGGGCAGGTTTGGAGGCAGCCAGGCACAAGGCAGGCACTAGGACCTGCGCGGAATCCTGGCAGGGCAGGTTTGGAGGCAGCACGGCACAAGGCAGGCACTAGGACCTGCGTGGAATCCTGGCAGGGCAGGTTTGGAGGCAGCCAGGCACAAGGCAGGCACTAGGACCTGCGCGGAATCCTGGCAGGGCAGGTTTGGAGGCAGCACGGCACAAGGCAGGCACTAGGACCTGGGTGGAATCCTGGCAGGGCAGGTTTGGAGGCAGCACGGCACAAGGCAGGCACTAGGACCTGGGTGGAATCCTGGCAGGGCAGGTTTGGAGGCAGCAGGGCACAAGGCAGGCACTAGGACCTGCGTGGAATCCTGGCAGGGCAGGTTTGGAGGCAGCAAGGCACAAGGCAGGCACTAGGACCTGCGCGGAATCCTGGCAGGGCTCGGAGGCAGCAGCAGCCAGGACACACCCAGACACTGCAGCCGACAAACTAACATGATCCGACACACAGTTTGGAAAGCTATGATCTAGAGAAATGTACAGTTGCTGGCAAATGGGATCAAGGAGATGGTGGACTCGCACCTCTGGCAGATATGGGTTATCTCAACCCCTTTTAATAGGGCTTTTGCCCTGGATATACGACTGAGAAAATCTGATAACCTAGTTGAATGGCCTGATCAGTGCCAGCTACACCAAGCTGAGGTCATAAGTGGCTGGTATTTAAGGAATAATCTGTGCTGAGAAAGGAACGACATCAATTTACGAAGGCCTCTGTGAATTCCCATCTTAGAACTTCTAGCTGCCAAGGCCTTTTCTTGGGATTTGACTCGGGTTGTCTTGAAAGTTTTTTTCTGCCTTGCGTCTTCTCTGGGCCTGCCAGAGTCTGCCTGGTGAATCTATTTATACATGTATGAAACCTGGACTGAATTTATGACTTCAAGATAAGCCTGACAGATTTCCTTCCACCGCAAACCAGGCAAGTACTTTCATTGGCAAGGCCAGGACACTGAAATTCAACCTATTCTGGGTGGGGTTACACACCCTGAGATAGCAGAAACAACAGTTGAGAATGCTCCTTGATGCTAACTGCCTCTGAATGACAAGTTTGCAACAATGTCAGGAGTAAATTTGCACAACTACATCTGGTGTCATGTAATGTAGTGTAGTGTATTATCATTCCTAAGGAGCTTGGGTTTGCTTATATCACACACACAAAGTCAACTACAGTTAGAACATCTAGAAAATTCAGTTGGTACAAAATACAAGAACTAAATTAACTGGTAGCCAGTACCAGAAATACAATGTGCCCATAGCAAAAGACTGCATTAGTTGCCAATTGTTTTCTCAACACAGTTCAACTTGTTGACTTTAATCCCCTGAATTGCTTAGGGATCTAGCTATCTGTGGGACCACTTAGTAGGAACATATTAGGCAATTCAACAGGCAAAAGAAGCTCTCTTAAAGAAGTCATTGCTTTCAGAGACCCCTCTATGAAAGGGAGGCACCCCCTTCCTAAAAGTTCAAAGAACCCCCACTCTTTTAACTTTTAGGAAAAGAGTCCAGATATTCCTCTTCAGCTAGGACTTTCAGCATTCGGGTTAAGGATAATTTTAACTATGTTTGTTTGGCTTTAATAATATACTACTAAAACTCTCCTTGTGTTTATCTGTTTGTCTGTTTGTACCCGCACATTAGCCCAAATGGTGCATTATACCACAACAATTTTTGAATCAAGGTACCTAAAATCCACTAACTTAAAGAATGTGTAAAATATCCGGGACCCACTGAAATTTCCACGATGTTCAGACCAGCTTTATTCGCAAAGTTGTGGCTGTTGCAGCATCCCCACGGTCACATGATCGTGATTTCTGACACTCCCTGCCAGCTTCCCACAAGCAAAGTCAATGGGGAAGCCGGCAGGAAGTTGCAAGTCACTCCCGCAGCCACTGCTTTTTTACCTGCCCATGGTTATTCTGTTTCTCTGTTTAGGTAAGTAAATATTGAGTTATTATTGAATTTATTTTTATTTATTTATTGTTCAAATTTCTAACACCGCCCATCTCCTCCCAAGGAGGGACTCTGGGCGGTTATTTCTGGAATTTCATTTGCCACTACAATTATTTTTCTATTTATGAGATATACTTTTCTTATATGATCACATGACCATCCAGCATTGGGGTAAAAAAAGTATGGTCAGCCTAAAGTTTAATGTTCATTCTGGTCACATCAGATTGTACTACCTTTCTCTCAAAGGATGACCCAACAGGTCACAGAGTAGTCTAGTTTATTTATGAAATTTATAAATCAAGACTTCTAGGCAGTGTATAAAAGCAGGAAAGACTCAGCCAATGCAACATGCAAGAAATACAGTAAAACCAGAACATAACTTATATCATCATCATCATCATCTTTGCAAATTATAGCCTCATCTTAGACTGTCAGCGACCTTTGCTTTTTCTAGGTATTTATTACACATGTGAAAAGTGGAAGGCAAAAGGAAGAGGGGCCGACCAAGGGCAAGATGGATGGATGATATTCTGGAGGTGACGGACTGAACCATGGGGGAGCTGGGGATGGTGATGGCCGACAGGAAGCTCTGACGTGGGCTGGTCCATGAAGTCACAAAGAGTCGGAAGCGACTGAACGAATAAACAACAAAATGGGTACACAGATGTATGTGTATTTTTTTTTCATGCAAAAAGTAAAGACAAAAGAGAACGAGAAAGCATATCACATTACATAGGAAAAAAATCATGCAATCTAATTTTTAGGTAAATCATTAAACCATGACTACATAAATTAATATCAATTAGTCTTTCCATTGCACTGATTGAGTACCAGTTTATAAATAGAAAGTGATTGCTTACATCTGTAATCGAAGATGGTAACTTGGGAATAACTCTGTCTTTTCAACATTGAATAATTATTGTCTTTGCTCGCCCCCATGCATAATAAGTTCCTAATTTAATATAATGATAAATTCCAAATTTTGGGTATATAATTCAAAAGCAAATTCAATTCTTTAAATAGCAATTATCTTTGTTATACCACATTTACAGTTTTGTAAACATCCAACCAAAATGCAATAGTAATAAGCCTAGATCATATGAGCAAGTGTTCTCTCACTCATATCACAGTTCCTACATACTGTAGTAGAGTTGGTAATCCACCCTTTTTGAACATGCTTCGAAACAATTCATAGATAAATAACTTTAACTTGAAAAGTAAATGTTCAAGATTTAAATGAGCCAGTTTAGTGGTTAAGGCAATGGACTAGAAACCAGGAGACTGAGAGTTCTACTCCCGCCTTAGGCATGAAAGCCGGCTGGGTGACCTTGGGCCAGTCACTCTCTCTCAGACCTAGGAAGAAGGCAATGGCAAACCACTTCTGAAAAACCTTGCCAAGAAAACTGCAGGGACTTGTCCAGGCAGTCTCCAAGAATCAGACACAACTGAACAGATTAAATATGTGTGTGTGTTTGTGTGTGTATAATATTATATTTCCATATCAACCCATTTATTAAGGGAGAAGGAATCTCCAGGGCTGGTTTTAAATGGAATAGGCAACCTGACAGTGAAAAAAGAGGGAAACTGAACACCGCAAAAAGTTTTTCAGGAATATTTTTCCTCTCTGATTTTATTTTATTTATGCAGGTCCATAGATATCCATAGCAGGGGACACCCATAGAAAGGAGTGTAGCTTTGATCTGCATTTGGATTCCTTTAACCCCTGTGCTATGGACACCAGTGCTCCAGTCATGTTGTTTTCTGCTCCATTCAACACAAATGTTTTAATGGACATTTGGCATTCTATTAGTCCTGTCCTTGACCCCAAGAATTGCTCTCAGATTATTTCCTACTTTTGCATACTGTGATGCCAAAATTGAAGCATGAGATACGTACGCTAGTATAATTTTGGATATGCCAACGTTGCTTATTGCTCTGTGTGACAAAAAAGTATATACATTCTTTAAGCGGTCTTTGAAAGTATCTTTGCTAAAATGGAAATGATGTTGGGGGGGGGTCTTTGGCAGGCTAAATCACTGTCTTTATGGTATCAGACATCATAAAAGCATTGATTTGAGGCTGTATTATGCATATGCATTGTATAAATAGATAAAAGTAGCTAATGCTAAATTTTTAGAGGAGAAGGATTTTAAAAATCACTTTGCCCATTACATCCATTTCTGGACCAATATAGATCTTTGTCTCAGCTAAACAAATTTTATACTTTCTAAATGGAAATGGTATTCCATTGCACCTAGCAACAATTTTGGGGAAAAGGGAAGGACACTAGTAACTTACTGGAGACTATAAGTTCGACAGGAAGTTAAGCAGTGTAATATTATATCACTTATTTGGGACACAAGGAGGAATGCATATACAGATTCAAGATTCATTAATCAATCATTTATAAAATTTGATTCTAAACTGTATAATACCTATTTTTCATCAACAGAAGATGACCTAGATTTCTTTCTAGAGAAAATGGGTTTAACAAATTTATCACAAAAATGGGTTACTAATCTTTTACTTCTTTCGCTTGAAGAAATTGTCAATTGTTCAATCTATGAAATTGGAGAAGACTCCTGTTCCTGCTGGTTTTCTAGCTGACTGGGATTTAAAAAAGTATATTGTGTGTGGGGGGGTTTCCCTCTTATTTTACTAGCAACTGGCAGAGAAGCTTTTTCAAATAAAACCCTTGCCTTTAATTTTAATGAGGTAAATATTAGTTATTTCCCAGATCGGCAAGTTTTCTACAATTATTTCTAATTATAAACTTCTAACCTTGATTAACATGGATTTTAACAGATACTTTGACACTTGGAAAACCAACAGGGTATTCTACCAGTATTAATGCACCCAGCTCAAGCCAGATTTTTACAAGGCTGTCAAGCATCTGACAATATGAGATAGACAAGACCCAGCAGCTATAATTCTCTGGCTACTGACAAAGTGTTTGATATGGTTTATTGAGCAATTTTTTAAGTGGGTTCTCATTTAACTGGGTTTCTCAAAGTTTTATGTTTTGGACTGAAAGCATTTATTCAATTACTAAGTCATAGCTCAGTATTAATAATGAATCTTTTTGTTGGTTAAATTTATATTGAGATACATGACAAAGATACCTTCTTTCTCCTTTTTTTAATGGCTTTATCTTGCCAAATTAGAAATTCTGAGAATAGCAGTAGAATTACAGTAAAGAGGCACAGCATAGGATTTTATTATATGCTGATGATATCCAATGTTTTATACATAGATAAGAAATCTCTATTCCTATTATTTTATTAAAACATGAGTGTGGGGCCCTATCAGATTACTCTTGAAACTGGAGTAAAACAAAGTTGATTCCACTGGGTCACACTAACAATCTAGAAAAATATAAAAATTGGGACGTTAGGTTATATTCTGACTTTTTTCTCTCTTTTGTTCCTCTTGATAAAAGAACCCCCTTACCTGATCGATTTGAACTTGTGAGAAAATGTAGACGGATGTTCGGAAAGGCCTTTTGAGTATTTGAATTAAGAAAAATGTGATTAAGGTTCACATAATTCCCAAGATTAATTTCTATTTTAAGAGGATTTCCCAAATTTATTCCATCACATTGTTTTAATTTATAGGATACTAAGTAGCTTCCTTCAGCAAGGGCATCAGAGATTCTTCACTGCATGAATTGCAATTGTATGATGAGAAAGTTGTATTCAACTTTCCACATTTTCAGTATTGTGGGCCATTATCCTGGCTTCAATTACTGTCTAAAATAAAGGACGTTGAAAGTCAGTTCTTCTTTGGGCTCGGTTTGACTCCACTGAAATCCTGGCATCAACCAGAACCCCTGTTTGTGTGGAGATCAGTTGCAATACCTGCAGTTAATGCTGCTTCTTGGCAGTTTATTAAACTTAAGCATTTGGTATTTGACCCAGGTGCAATTGCTGTTTCTGAAGTTCCACGGTGGTTAAATCAGGCAGCCCTTCTTTATAGAGTCAAAGAAGCTGATGAAATTCATATTATTCATGTGATATTTCCAATAATGAACTTGAATGCCTTCTCCTGGTAAATCAATAGAACAGTGCTTCTCAACCTTAGCAACTTTAAGATGTGTGGACTTCAACTCCCAGAATTCTCCAGCCAGCATGCTGGCTGGGGAATTCTGGGAGTTGAAGTCCACACATCTTAAAGTTGCCAAGGTTGAGAAACACTGCAATAGAAAGTTAGATTAAACAACACAATATTACTTTCTTATGGTTTCACAATGAGGTTAATGCCCAAAAAGTCCTCAGTACAGATTGCTTACAATCTTCTTGCTGTTAGGGATGTAACTCAAGAGTTCGTAATAAACACATTTGGTTTGGTCTTCTCCTATTATTGTTGTATTACAAGCTCATATCAACAGGATTGTTAATATGACTCTGGATGAATCACTGTATGTGAAAGATGAATGTGTTTATCTTGGCTACATTTTATTTTATTTATTTATAATTCAATTTATATCACCGCCCCATCTCCCCCAAAGGGGACTCTGGGCGGTTTACAAAAAACAAACAATTAAAGTAACATGTAATACCATCATCATAATATAAATAATTAAAATAATATACAATAAATATAAAATCCAAGAGGCGATGAACTTGTGATTAAAAGGGCTCTATGGCAGCAGCCATCCCCAGGAGGAACTGTTACCCCTCCCCTCCCAGGCAAGGCGGCAGAACCAGGTCTTTGAGTTCTTCCTGAATACATCCCCAGTATTTGAAATTTAACAAGCTTTCAGGAACTCTGGAGTTTTGAGGCATTGGGATTGGCTAAAAGAATAATTATACAACACTAGAAGGAGACATCCACACCTGATTTGCAACAATTAATTTTGTGTGTGTGTTGTTTGTAAACATTTGAGTTATTATTTAGATCACAGATGGGCTATTTCCACTTGAAAACAAGACTGTTGAAAGCCACTTCAAAAATGGGTGGGTCCAGAAAGCACTTATTTAAGTGGAGCCACTTATTTCTATTTTTTATTTTTATTGCATTATTTTATTATTTTGGAGGAAAGCAGTAATACCAAACTGTATTAACTCTCCCCCTTCCCTCCTCCCAAAAAACTTCAGGGTTTTCAGTGAATGATATTGAGACCTTTTTTTCACTTTCATAACACCCTCTACTAATGAAAAAAATTAACACATGTAGTTGCTAAGTTAGTAGAGCTTGGCAGGGCCCAAAAGAATCAGCTTTTGGGGGAGCAGGGAGCTTGAAAGAGTTGGGAGTCATTTAAGAAGCAAAATAAATGCTTTATGCTTTAAGGCACATTTCCCCCCCCCTTAACCCTTTCCCATGAGAAAAACCAGTGCAATTTTTGGTGGAGTTCAGTTTCTTATGGAACAAATTGAGTGTGTACCTTACACACTTTCAAAACTGGAAGAAGGACTGAAATAAGGGATGGAACATTGGGAATGTCCAGCAGGTTCACAAAGTCGAAAAGTCGCTTTTTTTTTTTTTGCATTGCTGATCCACTTCAATATGGCTTTAACGCTGGATTTGGAATAGAATTCCATCACATTGGTGAATGAGTTATGCTGAGAAACAGATGAACAGAAGTGTGATTTCATTAGCTTCCCTGGGCCTCTCCATGGCTTCCTTCCAGATTAGGAAAGGGGTGGCCCTCCAGATCTTGTTGAACCTCAACCCCCAGCAATGTCAGGTGCCACTATGACTAAACAGAAAGGGGATGCTGGGAGATGTAGCCCAAGGACTGTTGGGCAATGGAAATGCATAAGTGACTGGAAATGTTTGCTTCATGTCTTAGAGCCAACAAGATGAAAAATATTTTTAAAATAAAATACATAATAATTAATGGTATTTTTAAAATGTTGTCTTATATGATCTTATTGTACTATTTAGGAAATGCCTCAGGAAAGATAATTTAGCATGAAAGATAGTTTAAAAACCCATTAGAAATAATGAATAAACCAGTGCCATCCCCAAATAATATTATTTCAAAATAGGACTCACAACTAATTAAATACAAAGCAGAAGCAAACAACTGAATCTAACTGTGACTGAAGCTGAATTAAGTTCCTTTCCCAAGATAATCCAAATTCTGTTTGTTTTCTCACTGATAAAGCAGATACATTCCCTCTCCAGTACTGCAAAAATATAGAAAGTATCATTTAATAACCAGTCTAATCTCAGATTTTGTCTGCCTAGATTTGATCCCCATTTAATAATCAATTGTTCCCCATTCTTGCTCCCTTTCAAGTCTTAAGAGATCAAATGCGGTCAAATCCACCAGTTCCATTTTACATCTAATTGAGGCAAAAGCTATTTAGAAATCCTTTTGGGATTAAAAAGATATGATCATCTCTCATTGGTCTTTTTTCAGCAAAAAGCATGCTGTATATCAAATGGAGGAGGCATTCAGATAACTTTTTACTGTAGAATAGGCTTATTGTGGCAATAAGGTTAATAAACCGATCTGAATCAATCTGACATTATTTTGTGGTATGCACTTACTTAATTTCCCTTCTGTTACCTAGCATCTCCACCACAGAGTAAAATACAAAATCTATGCAGTGAAAATACTGCCTGTTTTTGGACTGCAAACCTGAAATCCACCACCTGTTGTCATCCAACTGGAGATTTAGTACCATGGAGAGCTCCACATGGACAACTTGGGGAGATTCAAATGAACTGAGGGTTTAGGACAGAGCTTTCCAAACTTTTCATGTTGGTGACACACACCAACGGCGGCACGGTGGCGGCGGCGCAGCCTGCGGTGTCCTGGTGTGTCGCACGCAAACCCGGAAGCGCTGATGGGGGGAAGCGTAAGGAGCGGCACCCCCGCCAATCAGCGCTGTGGATTGCCGCTCCTTATGCTTCCCCCCATCAGCGCTTCCGGGTTTGCGTGCAACACACCAGGACACCGCAGGCGACACAGTAGTGTGTTGCGACACGCACTTTGGAAAGCTATGGTTTAGGAGTTCTTCCATCCAATCTATTTCCCTATCAAATCAACATACTGAAGCAATAGCTTTGCAGAAGTTTTTGACCTGGAACAAGACAGGTTAGCTTGGACCTATCTGCATCCACTGTTGATGAATAAAAATCAGTCCTGAATTAGCTTGCTTCATCTTGGGTCCAAGGCCGAACACAGTCTTAGTTGGAGCACAGATAAAAAGATCAACGTTCTCAATTTAATTCTGGGGAAAAAAATTCTAAATTTTCCTTCTCCTCCTCCCCTACAGAGCCGCAATATTTGAAAAGTTAAAGTTTCTCCTTTAAATAAAATGCTTCTGCTATGGTTTGCACTTACTCAGTAACTTCTTCCCCTTTTTATTTTACTAGCTGTTATAAATAATGCAATCACACCTGAGAATGTTCTTCAGCTGTGAGAAAACATGTGTGCTAGTGAGTCATATCTACAGTAGAATGTCAATTTCAGATAAATGTCAGGCCCAGCCCAAGAACAACGAAGAGTCAGTCCATTCAAACTCCAGTTCTTTATTTGCTCACACCATGTAGACAGAATCTTGCCAGACTAAGGCTACTCCAACTAACCTAAGGGGAAATAACCTGGGAGACTCTAGGGTGGGGCTATCCTGAACCTCTTCATTTTCCCACCATTGCCTCCCGGACTGTGCGTCTGCTTATCTCCTCCACCTCCTTGGAATGAGCTCCCTCCTTCCTGAGAACCAGCAGCACCTCCGAAATCCACCACAGTAAAGTGCCTCAAACCTTCAGAAACCATCATGGAGGGAATTAAAAGCAAACATTGCCTTTTAAGTGACAGAACATCACAGATGAGAAATGCAGGGTCCCAAAGAACATCTGATTAAAGCTAATGTGAATAAGTACTTATAAAAACTATAATGGGGATTGGATTCAGAGAATAGGTGGGATGGATCACAAGAACTTCTCAGAGCTCTCTGCCACTGTTTCTTCTTTGATGTCCTTCAATTAATAATTTAGCCTTATAATAGCACTTTCAGTTTCAACACATCCTTTTCATGTCAAACAATGCTTCCACAGACAGGCATGGATCACAATGAAGATAGAGGCTGTTTGGGGCCTCCCGTGCCCTTTTAGGGTCCAGCTTTTCTTCTTTAACATATTCACATTCTTTTGCTTTAATAAAATCTAACGGGCTGCCATCCATGTGTGTGTGAGAGTGTGTGAGTGAGAGAGAGAGGTTACTCAAAACCATTAAAACTCACAATGTATTTATCAATTGACCCAGGATATTTATTGCCCAGCATGGTATAATATTTAGAATATAAGAATAGGATCAGGAAGACTCAGGTTTCAGTCCTATATGGACTTTTATCTGACTGTAATAATCATTTAATTTAATGGAACATATTTCTAAATGAACACACATTAGATTTCATTGTCAGTGTCAAATCCCTGCACAGCCATCAAGTCCCCCCAATTACCTCGAGCTACTGTATATTTGTCATGTCTAATGGTGCTGGATTAGGAGCCCAGGATACTACAAGTTTTAGTTGTGCCTTAGGCTGAAAATCCAACTGGGTGGCTTTGAGCCAGTCACTCACTCTCAGCCCTAGGAAAAAGGTAATGGCAAACCACTTCCAAAAATGTGGCCAAGAAAAACTGCATGGACTTGTTCCAGCAGTCTCCAGGAATCAGGGAGATTTGATTTGATGGACTATAACCACCACCACAATATTTGAGGTAGCATCCAGAGCATTCAACAGCCACCAAGGTCAGTTGCCACTTCAGCAGAAGAAGGCCCACAGTCTGGCTGGCTAGATCTACCTAGACTGCAACGAGAAGGTTCTTGTAGTTGAGGCAAGTTTAGCAGCGTTGACAACTATGGGCTCCATCTGAACAGGGCTACCTGTAGCTTTCTGTTGAATCACAATGTTCCTTGGGCCATAAAGGTAGTGGCCCACTAAATTCCTTATGTACTTGGGCTTCTGAAGAACTGGGACCATCTGGAATTGATGGTGATGAGAACGGTACCACTCTATCCCCTCTTCAGAAACTACCATCTCATTCATCAGACCTGACAAATCTGGTGTCCTGGTGGTAGCTTATAAATTATTTTGTTTTCATGTCTGGTATTTTTGGGGGGATATATGCCTATCAGCACATCCTTCACTGCACTGTGAAATCAGCAGGAAATAATTCTGCAAGAGGACATTCTTAGTGCTGACACTGATATTTGAGGACCTGCCGAGGAAAATATTTTTGAACTCAAGCTTGCTAACTTACAAAATCCTCAGGAGTCTATTAGCTGTATTGTATTATAATCAACATCCCCCTTTCATTTTCTTCTGCAGGGATTACAAAATCATAGACAATTTTAGCATACTCTTCTTTTTATGCACTTCATGATCTAACTGTTGTTTTCATACCAATCAGTTTTATTTAGTTCAGAATGACTTACAACAAGGTATAAAACTCAAAATGTGATTATTCTCAATCTTTCAGACTTCCCAATCTGTCTCAGGTATTCCTAGAATTATGCAAGCATTACTTATGAAATGCACACGCTGGAACTTTTATAACATGTCTCTTTTATATAGATTGAGTGTTGGAGGGGCCATGTTTATTTATGCTAATCTCTCTCAGCCCCGGAGACAGCGTGAGATACTAATATAAAGAAAATGAAGCCATTTTAATTATTCATATGACCGTTTTTCTTTACAAACAGTATTACAGTCCCTGCGTTATCACAAGCTCAGAAGTCACTCCAGTATTAAAATCAAGAAAAAGCTATTGAAAACTGTGAAGGAAGTGTTGGTTGTGTTTTCATTTTGTTTTAAGACAGATTTCTATTGTATATGCTGGGAGAAAAGCACAAAATGAAGAGGGAGAAGGGATAAAAAAAAAAACAAGCAAGGGATTTTTTCATCACAATCCAGAGAAGAAACTCTTTAGGGACTTGGTTTCTCATGCTGAACGAAAGTAGCATGTGTGTGTGCCCGCTGGGAAGAAGCAAGCACACTTGGGTCTCATGGGAACGTAGCGGTCTCATTTTGTAAGCAAACACTATGATGGTAGCAGCATTATCAGCAGAACTTTCATCTTGCTGAGGGGGGTAATATGAACATAAAGTCAACAGACTCCCCTCTTTTTATGATGCTGTATATGGAGAGAAGATCCCTTATAACGTGTCTCTTGTATTTACTGCAGATTTCTCTTCTTTTGTTAAAGAAAAAGATACCATTTCTAAAGGAGTCAGAGCTGATTCTTCTGCTCAATTCCCTCCCCAAAGAGACATCTTTGCTCCCTCTCTGCAGGTTCATTCTAAGCAGCCTTTAAACACCTTCTCATTTCAAGCTGCTTCTCACTGAAATGAATCGGCTGTTTCAAATCATTTCTCTTCATCCATGGCAGCACTAAGCAAGGAGAGGGCACTCACAGAGCACTCCTGTATTTTGTGTGCAAAAAAAATCAAGTTGGAGATAGAAGTTGATTACAAACTGAATCTGACCCAACACTGGCTGCCAAAAGGGCAAATCCAGATTTAGGCTGCGTCAACAGAAGCTGAGTTTCCGATTCATGGGAAGTCATCATTCCACTCTACTTTGGTCAGACCCCATCTTTACTACTGTGGTCCATTTCTCGGTACTAGAGTTTGAGAAGAAGTCAGAGAAATTGGAACAGCTTCAGAGAAGGGCCATGAGGATGATCAGCAAACTGGAAACCAAAACCTCTGAAGAGCAACTGAAGGAAGTGGGTTTAGCTTTGAAAAAAGATGGACGCGAGGGAGAAATAATAGCCCTCAGCTAGCTGGAAGGATGTCACAAAGAAGAATGTCAGGACCTTTCTTCTTTTGTTCCAAGTACAGATACAAAATAATAGACTTAAGCTACTGCAATGGAGTTTCCAGACTGAACTTCTAACAAGAAGATCAACTTGACAGTGTGGAACAAATTGCTCAGAGAATTAAATGTGTTCAAGCAGAGGCCAGACAGACACCAGTCTAGGATGCTTAAATTTGGATTCATGAACTGAGAAGGAAGTTGGACATAATGACTTAAATGGCTCCTTCTGTGATTCTAAAGCTACCGAGTTGTTGTCCATGAAGTCCCCAGGGGCTGAGATCACCTCAAAGGAGACTTTACTTTTATTCTGTGGTTTCCCCTTTTCACATTATTACGGTATTTTATTAATTTTTTTACAGGTGGGGTCGACCCTTAATTTCTCACAGACACTTTGAAATCCTTAAAGGTGGCCTAGTATTATTTAAAGTAAAATATAATCTTAAAAATCACTGAGATACAGTCATTAGTGCCGGCCCACTGGCTTCAGTGTCAGGATCCACTGGATTTCAGCCTTATAGGATGCTTGATGAGAAATATAAGTTCGCCTTAGAAAAACATTTAACAGGCTATGCAGGAAAACAATTCCCAACTTTTCACTTGGGTAAATCAATTAGTTTTTCACAGAAGGCTTTAAAAAGGAATAAATGTTGGCACTGAATTACTTAGCTAAAGGCTACTGTTGCATAAACCATCAGAGACCGTGAGAAGAGGAGGAGCAACAAACATTTTACACATACGTTACGCTGACCTTCAAACTGATAAGTTAATTTTAAAAGGGTAAAGGTAAAGGTTTTCCACTGCACAGTCGTGTCCGACTCTAGGGGGCGGTGCTCATCTCCGTTTGTTAGCCGAAGAGCCAGCACTGTCCGAAGATGCTTCTGCGGTCATGTGGCCGGCATGACGCATGCAGAACGCTGTTACCATCCCACCAAAGTGGTACCTACTGTATTTATCTACTTGCATTTGCATGCTTTTGAATTGCTAGGTTGGCAAGAGCTGGGGCGAGTGCGGGAGCACACTCCGTCACGCGGCGCTCGGGTCTTGAGCCGCCAACCTTCCGATCGACAAGCCTGGCATCTTAACCACTGAGCCATCGCACCCCTCAAGTTAATTTTACTGTATGTATTATTTTCCACCCTTTCTTCCAAGCACATCATACAGTGCAAGACTTCAGAGCAGCAGTGCTTGTACAATAAAACAAAAGAGGATACACACATGCCCCTAGGAACTTTTTACAGTATGTCTGAACATCACTCAGATGAACAGGTACAATTCAAAAAGATGGCAAACCATTTTAATGAGATTTGCATAGTCTGGTGAATTGCCCTCTTCTTATCTGGATTACAGATTTCCAGATATTTAAATTTAAATAGTTTTGAGTAATATTTTTGTTTCGCAGATAAAGAAGGCTTTTAAGAAGGGTCATCTGAATTTTCAATGGCTCATCGGCTAATAGCAAATCCAACCCCAAGAACTGAGGCAAGCTAGTGAAACAAACATTTCTAACACATAGATCGCTAGGACTTTTCATTTTCATTTTTATTGCTCTTTCTGAAATGTGGCGCACGTAAAGATAAGGCAATAGGCAGAAATGCAATGCGACAAATCCTAATTCAATATAACTAATTTGCATAATTAGCATATCTAATATACATATGCCGCTTATTAAGCCACCCAGATTTGAAACAAGTACAGAAAGTGTAATGGTTTGGCAACTAGAGTGATTGCACAGGACCCCAGTGCAAAGAGCACACCCATTGTGAGGAACACAATTTTGACAGATAAATGATGAACTGTATCAGTAATTTCAGCCAATCTCAAAGAATGTGAAGATTATATTTCTTGATCCAGTTGAATTACTTAAGCTCCATTTTGTTGATCCTTGCCATACGGTTATGACTAACTTAAGGCCCATTGATTTTAATGAGTCTACTTGAAATATGACTAAATCTGTTTCTAACTAATAGTGGTTTAATGAGAGGGAAAAGGCTACAAACTACTTTAAAGGATATCATCAGCCAAATGGCCTTTATTTTAATTGTGCAGTGGGAAAGGGTGAAGGGTCTCATCAATGAACAAAGAAGAGGACAATGAAAATTAAAGAGCAAGAATCATACGGAGGTGTGACTAAATCTTTATGATGGAGAGCCAATGGCTATTTCCAGTTTGACAAGATTTTAGTTCTCAAATAGGGCTGGGCTTTCTAGCATACTACAGTGACAGTTTCAGTTTGTTGACTGTTAAAGAAATATTTACATGGTACAGTAAATCTTCAATTCAATGGACCATGGTTTAGCAGATTTCTGATACAACCAACAAAATCCATCCAGATGCTGTATGCTTTTTCACCTGTCTAAAATACCAATTTCCATTTTATGCATGTGTACAATGCATAAAATATGTGTGTGTAAAATCCCATTTGGATTTAACGGAGATTCTGCTTTAACAGACACAATTTTTACTGTAGTTTCAAAGCAGATCTGCACTTCCAAGTCAACTATAATGTCCCTGGAATGAAGCTTCAAGCTACTAAAGAAATTTGCCTAGACAGAATTTAAATCAGCCATGCAATGGTGTGAAACAAGAGGATGACTGGAACAGAGGATGACTAGAATTCAGCTGTGGAAAACTGAACTAATGTGTCTATACCAAAAATGTAACCCAAAACTCAAATATTTAAGAAGGGAAATCAAGTAGAAATTTATGCTATCAAAAAAAATCACTTAAAAGTACTAATGGAGAGCAGAAGTTAGTTAACAGCGCTGAGGCATGCACACTTTTAAACTGTGCAGTCCCTCCAATATATTTATAATTATCTGTGCATCCTTTCCCATATACTGTATTTTAAACAAATATAGCAATATACCTTCACCAAAAGAAGCATTATTTCATATTCAAAAAGCTTAGCTTTCATAAGAACTGGCTTTCTACTCAAACCGATTCACAATGACTAGGAAAATGGTGACATTTATAGTGAATTCTTGCTTGGTTAAATGCAACAGATTTTCTTGTGTGTAAAACAAAACCAGATTTCGAGAAACTGAAGGCTTATTTAATGACATTAAGTCCAACGTATACAGGAGCAGATGGCAAAGTTAAGCTGCAGGTCTGGCAAATGAACTCTCTGCTGAAAATTTTGTGCAATACGGCAAGCCTGGGGCACAAATAATGACTATGGTCAGGAACTTAACACAATATTAATTACAACACAACAGAACAAGCTTAATCTGCTTCAGGATGCAGCAGCTTGGGTAGTAATGGGCACTTCAAGATCTGCCTTGTAACACCTCTACTCCGGGAATTGCTTTGACTGCCAGTCAGTTTCCAAATGCAATTCAAGATGCTGGTTATCACTGTAAAATCCCTACATGGCTCGGTGTGATTGTCTCCAAGACTACCTACTCCAAAGAGAATTTGCCTGTGCAGTAGGAACTGAGAGAGAAGCCCAGATGAAGGTCCCATCTCCAAGAGAGTTCCATGTACAGGGATCCTGGAGCAGGGTCTTCTCAGTGGTGGCTCCCCTCTTATGGAAGAGCTTGCTTTCATATATAAGAAAGTGAGGTTTCATAAAGAGGCTCTGGGAGAGAGCATTTGGGGGCTATTGGGTGTTGATATCTGCCATAGTGGTCAGTGCCATTCTAATGCATATTGTTAAATATTGTTAAATTGTCTTTAATCTTCTGAGGTTTTTTTTATGTATGCTGCTCTGAGCAGTTAGGAGTAGAGTGCTATAGAAATGTTAGTAAATAAATAAACGAAAATGAATATAGACCAGCTGCTGGGGAAAGAGACAGTCTAACACAGAGCTGCCAAATTGAAAATGAATCACGTATAGGGTTCGATTGAACTAATTAATTATCTGTCCTTTAGATTTTTGTTTAACTTACAGATCATATTGTACATTTCCATGAACTGCGTTTCAGAACAACAGTACAAATATATATTCAATTGGTATTGTCATACTTGTCACAGGATATATTTGTTCTTTTTACTGAAAAGATTAGTGCAAGATTAGAAATGACAAGCACTTAGCATTGAAAACAAAAAGAGTTGACCAACTTTGCTAACAATGGTACTGTTTTAGGATCCGCCTAAATGTTGGGTTTGGCAATCATGAGGGATTTCTGAAATTCCAGGCATGCATGTATGTATGTGTGTGTGTTAAACATAAGAAGGTTTAAACTTTAAGGAAGCAAAGTATGCTGGATTAGACCAAAATTTTATTCAAACCAGAATTCTCTTCCCACAATGCAAGCAAATTCCTATGAAATGCCCATAACTAGGACATGGGCATATTATCAATATCTCAGTTGTTTTTCCCCAAGAATTGGATTGAGAAACCTACTATATCCAATACTGGAGGAAATGTAAAGTCAACAGGATTAATAGTCCCTAATTCTCCATGAGTTTGTCTGATCTCATTAGTTGTCCACGTTGTCAGCCATCACCCATTTTCTGAAAGCTAATTCCACGATTTCGGAGGTTCGAATCCCTAGCCTTGCGTGCGGAGTGAGCTCCCGCACTAGCTCCAGCTCTTGCCAACCTAGCAATTCGAAAGCATGCAAATGCAAGTAGATTAATAGGTACCACTTCGGTGGGTAGGTAACAGCATTCCACGCACGTCATGCCAACCACATGACCACGGAAGCATCTTCGGACAACGCTGGCTCTTCGGCTAACAAACGGAGATGAGCATCGGCCCCTAGAGTCGGACACGACTGCACAAATGTGCAGGGGGAACCTTTACCTTTTAAATTCCACAATTTAGACACATGCTGCATGGATTGCTTCAGTTTCTACCAAACCACTTTCTATATTCCACATATAATGTCCTCTTTTACTAGTTTTTTTCTAGCTCCCAACCTTTCCTCATAAAGGAGGTATTTCAGTCCTTTGATTATTTGGTTTACTCTTTCTGGTGTCCTTTCAAGCTGTATATCTTTAATCAGATACAATAATGAGAACTGGAAATTTCATAATACTGTATATGGTACCAGGAGGGGCGTGGTGGCTCAGAGGGTAAGACGCCAAGCTTGTCGATCGGAAGATCGCAAGTTCGGAGGTTCGAATCCCTAGCCCCACGTGACGGAGTGAGCTCCCGCACTAGCCCCAGCTCTTGCCAACCTAGCAATTCGAAAGCATGCAAATGCAAGTAGATAAATAGGTACCACTTCGGTGGGTAGGTAACAGCATTCCACGTGCGTCATGCCGGCCACATGACCGCGGAAGCGTCTTCGGACAGCGCTGGCTCTTTTGCTAACAAACGGAGATGAGCACCGGCCCCTAGAGTCGGACACCTTTACCTTTACTATGGTACCAGGAAAAATACAGTATTTGAAGGATCACCTTTTTCCAAACGAACCTATGTGCAATTTACCCATGAAGACACTAGATTGGTAGGTACTCAAGATAAGCCTTTTTCAACAGCAGTATCCCAATTCTATAATTCCCATTCAAGGGAGATAAAATCATTCCTTTCTTATCAATACTTTAGGTAGGGAGTAATGATGATTTCCCACCACTGGAATGCTAAATGCTGAATTATATTTTCTCACTCCCTAATTTTAGTGCCATTCTCAAATTGGAAAAGGGCCACATGGTGGGCCTTATCTCAATTGTCTGCCAGCATCATTAATGTTCTTAGCAGACTGTTTGATTCATAAAGAAGTTGATGGTGTTTCCACAACCTAGAACAACCCATTTAAGGCTCTGAATTGGATCCATAAATGAACCTGCCGGCAGTTTAGCTGATGCATCCTGAATAAGATTTAACAGCCTGGTCCTGCACTTAGTAAAGTTTCTGAGTTACCTTGACAAGCAGCCAGTGTAGATTACATTACAGTAGTTTAGTGTCATAACTACACTCTTGGAATTAGAAGGTATAGAACAGAGACAGAACTACATCTCAGAAGATTTCTCCAGCAGTTTTGTATAGATATTAAACAAAAGGAATACAAAACAGAACCTTGCTATACCTAACAAGATCAAAGGCCAGGGGTGAGAGGGCAGAGGCAAAGTATCCCAACCAACTTCTCTGAACTGTTATTTCAGGTGGCATGAAGATCCTATAACACAGCACACCTGAAATCCAATGATCAAAAATATAAAACTACTGAGAAGTCCAGGAGAGCCTCTCGGGGATCTTTTCCTTCTTCAATTTCCCAATTATTTATCAGAGCAATCAAGATTATTTCAGTTCCACAATCAGACTGGATGAATCCACTAAATCATATTTGATAGAACTCACATTGTACTAGATCCTACATTTGGAATTAAGTCCAGTGCCAACTCCTTTCTGGTTGGTTTCTGGTCAATTGTTCCAGAACAAAATTCCAGTACCAAGATATTTTTCCTACTGGACTAATAAAATTATACACTTAACTAGTCTACGCGATGATAATTGAGGCTACCTATTACTACAACAGGGGTGTGGTGGCTTAGCGGATAAGACGCCAGGCTTGTCGATCGGAAGATTGCAAGTTCGGAGGTTCGAATCCCTAGCCCCGCGTGACGGAGTGAGCTCCCGCACTCACCCCAGCTCTTGCCAACCTAGCAATTCGAAAGCATGCAAATGCAAGTAGATAAATAGGTACCACTTTGGTGGGTAGGTAACAGCGTTCCACATGCATCATACCGGCGCTGGCTCTTTGGCTAACAAACGGAGATGATCACCGGCCCCTAGAGTCGGACACGACTGCCCAAATGTGCGGGGGGAACCTTTACCTTTTTATTACTACAACATGCTCCCTGATTTCATTCTCAGTCACAAGTTTACCCTAAACATTCGAGCCAACGGAAGATAATCATCCTTAGCAATTCTGAACAGAAACTTCTGCATTGTTGAATATTAGTGTGTTTGACATTATGTCCTTTTTGTCATACAGATTGACAGCACCCCACATCACATCTTTCCCCTTTCCTTATCCTTCCTATAGAGTTGGGGTCCAGAAATTACCATATTCTGCTGGTTCTTAATATCTACCAGCCTTCGATTATTGTTACTGTATGTAAGTTTTCTTCTTGGCTTAACTCAGAGCTTCTAATATGAGACAGCAACTTTTATGCACAGGTCCTGTTGCCTGCATTTTCTCCAATGACCAAAGAGGATGACACAGCTGATGGGATTCCTGATGATGCTTCTTTTCCATCACTACAGAAAGCCCCACTAGGAGAGAATTGCCACTATTACATCCTTTATTATCTTGCCCACACGAATCTCTACTTATCTCAGATATGCTACATCAGCAATCCTGGCTTCACATGAAGAGAATCCTTCCATTCCAGACAGTCATAGCAATTGTCTTTAGGGGGAAACCTCCCACTGGAATCAGCCTGAGATTTTTCCCTAGGGATAGCTGCTACTGAGGAATGAGAAAGGGCTAAATTTGTCCTAATGTGGTGCTGTTTCTCCTCCTCCTCCTCTTCTAGCCAAGCAATTGAAGTAGCAGCTAATTTCTACCTTTGGATTGTGCATGAATGGATCACATTAAATGTTCTCTATATATTTTTTAACTCAAGAAAATTGACATGCTACTGGAAAAGAATCAGGACCAGCTTCTTGTAATTTTGTTTTGTTCTGTAGATGTGTTCAAACGTGAAAAATCCATCATCAACATCATCATGGGTCTTATAATTTTATCTGCTATTTCCATAGATGAATCTTCAGATGACCATGACTATTTCCTAAGAATGCCGTGTAGATGCATAGTTACTAACATTTATGGTAACGGGAGCCAAGGAATGCTTCTTAAGTGCGTAATCATCAGGGATATATCCTGACTGATCCTTCCTTAGCATCTCACACATTAGAGAACTGAAGAATTTGCATTAATGCAAATTTATTTTCTTTCTTTTATTACTAGGAATTATATACCACTTCAATCATAAGATTCTCTAACTCCACTGGGTTCTAAGAGACAGGAATCAGCTTAAATCAAATGCTCAGCTGCCTTGTAGATCAAGCTGCACAGCTGGTGGTGGAGCAATGAAATATTACATGGAATATTTCATTCAGCAGCAGCCAGAACATAAATTTGTTGTGGACTAGAAAGGATGGAGTATAAACCAGATGGCTGGAATAAATAATAAAAATAATTGTAGGGCTGTATGCAATGGAAGTATGAGCATGTTTAAGAAATGAAAAAAAAAATGCATTTTAATAGGGATTTGTAAGAGATTCTATCAGATAGAATAACAGTTTCTTACCGAAAGATATTTAGCAAGTAATGCCTAGGTAATTCTATTTTATTAATAGAAGTATTTCTGTTACATTGCAAAGTAATCAAGCACTCTATATTTAATTACATGACATAAAGCCAAAGTAAAAGAAATATTTGAGGTATAAGATTGTTGCCAGCAAACTCTTTCTATTTCTTGGCTCCTTTTCCCTCAGCATTACATATCTGCAGAAGCATTACAAGAGGAACTCTGAATTATATTTAAGGAGGAATTTAGAGAACAATTAGTTAAGGGAACTAATGCATCAAACAGATCTTGATGGGGCAGGATGGCTGAAGCCATTCATTGGGTCAGTTCTCATCTACCTGGGGAGATTGGAAAGAGAGGACTTCCCATGGGTCCGTCCTCTAAGTGAAGGCCACATAGAGGGATTCTGGGGGAAAGGCTTCTAGTGATGGTCCACCTTCTGTGGAAGAGCTTCCTCAATTCGATTCAATTAGTTTATTGATCAATCATTTGCACCTATCAAGAAGCTATAAAAATAATCCACAGAAAAAAGTAGGATGGAACAGCTTGCTTCTGGATATCTGTTATTTCTTCACCTTACAAAGGAGCGTAAAAGGAAAGCTCTTTAGGAAAGTCTACGGGGATGTGAAGGTTTAGCACCTTGGACAGCGCCGCTTTGGTATGTAAACCACTAACTTTAAATTTTGCTCTCTTCACTAGTCCGCATGACTATTAGATTTTAAAAGAACAGATTTACCAATGGTTTAGCAACATAACTTGGCTTAACCTCGAGACAGATAGTGTGAACAGACTGTGAGATAACCTTGAGAGACAGGAGGAAGAGCCTGAGTCCAAACCTGAAATGTAATTTGAGAAAGCATCTTAGAATTCACCCTCCCTAGTTCTCTGGAACATAAAGGCGGGGGTGGGGGGAATGCTTTCAGACTTGCAAGATTCTGTTACTGTAAACTTAAAATCAAACCAGAAGATCAAACCAGTCCATACTCCAGGAAATAAAGCCAGACTGCTCACTTGAGGGAATGATATTAAAGGCAAAACTGAAGTACTTTGGCCGCATAATGAGAAGACAGGATACCCTGGAGAAGATGCTGATGCTAGGGAAAGTGGAAGGCAAGAGGAAGAGGGGCCGACCAAGGGCAAGATGGATGGATGATATTCTGGAGGTGATGGACTCAACTGTGGGGGAGCTAGGGGTGACGACGGCCGACAGGAAGCTCTGGCGTGGGCTGGTCCATGAAGTCACAAAGAGCCGGAAGTGACTGAATGAATAAACAACAAAAAACAAACTTAAAATAAAAGTAGTATTAGTATTCATGATTTTGGTTTCCTGGTCTGAACTACCTCGAAGGCCAGATGGATGGATGGATGGATGGATGGAAAAGATAGATAGACAGAAAGATTACAGAGTTCTCCCTAGAGACACAAGTGACCAGGCTCAAATTATCCTACTTCAGACACATTATGCAAAGACCTAGCTGTCTAGTGCTGGGAACGGTGGAAGGAAAGAGAAGAAGAGGACAACCAGCAGCAAGGTGGATGGACTCAGTTAAGTGGAGATGGGGGCACCATTGGAAGACCTGGAAGACCAGGTTATGGACAGATTGTCATGGAGAAAATCTATCTTTGTGGTTGCTAAGAGTCAACACTGACTTGATAGCACATAATCTCTTATGTATATAAGATTTATATACTGTACATAATCTATAATGTATATAAACATACATTATAGACATAAACTATAATCGAAGAGACTATAATGTATTTTTATATAGGTAAAGGTAAAGGTTACCCTGCACAGTCATGTCTGACTCTAGGGGGCGGTGCTCATTTCCGTTTCTTAGCCAGCGCTGTCCGAAGACGCTTCCACGGTCATGTGGCCGGCATGACGCGCGCGGAACACTGTTACCATCCCACTGAAGTGGTACCTATTTATCTACCTGCATTCGCATGCTTTCGAATTGCTAGGTTGGCAAGAGCTGGGGCGAGTGCAGGAGCTCACTCCATCACACGGGGCTAGGGTCTCGAGCCGCCGACCTTCCGATCGACAAGCCTGGCATCTTGACCACTGAGCAATCGCGCCCCTTGTATCTTTATATACATATGGATATAAATTCCCTTCTCACCCCTATGGGTGGTATGTGTCTTCCTCAACCTCGGGTCCTCTACCAGAGGCCTGGGAGTTTGAGGGTTCTGCGCAGGATCTTAGCTGTTCCTAGCACTGCACTCTTCTGGACAGAGAGCTCTGATGTCGCTCCTGGGATCTGTTGGAGCCCCTCTCCCAGCTTAGGAGTCCCAGCCCTGAGGGCTCCTACCACCACTGGGACCACTTTGGCCTCCCCTTTCCACATCCTCCCTAGTTCCAACTTCAGGTGCTGGTACTTCTCCAGCTTCTCATACTCCTTCTTTCTGATGTTGCTGTCACTTGGCACCGCTACATCTATCACTACCACTGTCTTCTGGTCCTTGTCTACTACCACAATGTCTGGTTGATTGGCCAGTACCTGCCTGTCCATCTGGATCTGGAAGTTCCACAGGATCTTAGTGCTTAGTTCCTTAGCTTAGTGTGTGTGCACGTGCGCATGCACACACACACATACACAAAGTGTAATTCTTAATCACCACAGACTGGAGACAATTAATTTTTACATTGGAGTCATCAATCTTGTACCTAGCTTGTAAGCTTCCCATATGGAATATTTGCCATTGCAGAGAGAACACTAAACCTAGCTTTTGTCTAATGAGGCAATTCTCATGTTTGTATTATCTTAAAGTACATTTTCCAACTTGGTGCCCTCCAGAGGTATCGGATTTCATGTTCCGTTCTTCCCAGCCCTGCATGACTCCTGTTTCATTAATGTCATATATTCTCCAATTATGATTTGGCAGCTGCCACATTCAGACAAAGGAAAATAATGTTAATTGCTGAATATCTGTGCTATTTATTTCCATCTCACAAAGTACTGACGGAGCCCTCGCTGCTGCACAAGATTTCCTCTTCCAATCTTCACTCTTTCTGAAAGAGAAGGAAGGCTTGCTAGTGAATATAATTCTTTTAAGTGCAAAGGACTGCAAAGTAGGATAGCAAAACGCAGAGAGACTCTCTCTCTATAGACATACACAAAAACAAATACTGTATACCTATGAAGCAACCCTATAAAAACTATATATAAAACAACAGTACAGGAAAACGTCCTACTGTTGTTGTGTACCTTCATGAAATACTATTACAAGAAAAATTGACCTTGTGTTGTAAATGTATTGATCAAGATTTTTGCAGTGCCAGCTATTCATAATTGGTTTAAGCTTCATAGTTCTTAAATGCCAATGACTGTCAAGAAAAGTACAAACAAGCTTGGGCTGCTCAGAATAATGTCTTTGGGTTCATTGACAGTCAGGGCCAAAGTAGAAGTGACAGCCAGAACTGTCTTTCCACCAGTTTGCCCTGTTCATTGACAATACACTGCAGGGAAGGGATTACTGAAAGAAAAGAAAAACATATGCATTAGGAAAACCGCTGCTTTCAAGGTCTGTCCCTCCAGAAACTTTTTTTGTAGCCAAGCTCCGTTCTACACAGGAGGCAAAGGACCTCAAAATGGGGGTGCTTGTTGTTGTTGTTCAGTTGTTTAGTTGTGTCCGACTCTTCGTGGCCTCATGGACCATAGCACGCCAGGCCTTCCTGTCCTCCACTGTCTCCTGGAGTTTACTCAAATTCATGTTCAATACATCGGTGATGCTATCTAACCATCTCATCCTCTGCCGTCCCCTTCTCCTTTTGCCTTCAGTCTTTCCCAGCATCAGGGTCTTTTCCAGTGAGTCCTCTCTTCGCATTAGGTGGCCAAAGTATGTGAGCTTCAGCTTCAGTATCTGTCCTTCCAATGAGCAGTCGGGGTTGATTTCCTTTAGGATTGACTGATTTGACCTCCTTGCAGTCCAAGGGACTCTTCAGAGTCTTCTCCAGCACCACAGCTCGAAAGCATCAATTCTTCGGCGCTCAGCCTTCCTTATGGTCCAACTCTCACTAGTACTAGTTATTTCAAATCACTCTTTCAAGACAGCAATGAATGAAGACTCATTCATAGAATTCTATAGATACAAGAATAAATGAAAGGGGAGGAAAAGGGAAAAATGGATAGACTAAATAATAATTTTGAATGAACCCATCAAACCATGACAATTTTTCTAACACTCAGGATATCTGATTATTGCTTAAATTTAAAGATAAATGGATGATAAGATGATAACAGTAAAGTACAGTAAGCTATGGTGAGACAGATCTCTTTTTCTATTTCAGGAGTACTTGACTTGTAACTGGCAAGAACAGAAATTACATTGGCAGCATCACTGAGTTTATTCTGAAAAAAATGTTTGGCTGTTGGGCAGGTTTTCTGTAATCAAGGATTCCTCAATCTTTAGATGTTCATTCTGTGAAAGTGTATTTTTTTAAAATAAAAGAATATTAAAGACTGCTTATCAAGAAGTAAAAACAAACCCAACTGTTATATTTCAAGGACAAAATACAGAAATAACTGAGCTGTAGGTCACAAAATGTCCTAAATTACAACAACAACATTCTATAATGTATTAATATTGCCAGGTAAATTAATACATTCATTAACAACCTCATTAATCAAAGTAGCCAAGGTAGCGTGTAAAACAATGCATCTCTAATTATCATAATAATTATTCAGCTTGGGACCAAAAAAAAATCAAGAGGAGTAAAGGAATAGTAAGTGGCCTGAAACCTAGGAAAACCAGAACTAAATAGAAGGTTATGAAGCCAGTAATACAACTTTGCTTGAAAGCCTACAGGAGGAGAAACAGCGGCTTTTGAGAGCCAGTAGCTTTTGACAAAACACACTGTTAAAGTCATTTGATGCATTATACTCCTGAAAGAAGCTACACTGGTCTAAGAATTCTTTCACAGAACATCTGATAGGAACCATAGTGAAAGATGAAATTTTTCCCATGATGCTGACAAAAATTGGTACATACAGTATACACACATGCAAACATACAGAGAAATGGAATTTGTACACCTGATCAGTGAAAATGCCAGGCTAAAGCCCCCAGGGACAATCCTGATAAATTAATTTAAAGGGGTTAGAGGATAGATAGAGGATAGGATAGGGATAGGGATAGGGATAGGGATAGGGATAGGGATAGGGATAGGGATAGGGATAGGGATAGGGATAGGGATAGGGATAGGGATAGGATAGGATAGGATAGGATAGGAATATGACAGATAGACAAGGTAGGGAAACTTTATTCTTCTCCCTCCTGTGGATGATGGATGATGGATGATGGATGGATGATGGATGGATGATGGATGATGGATGGATGGATGGATGGATGGATGGATGGATGGATGGATGGATGGATGGATGATATATGAGAGGGGGGAGAGGGAGGGAGAGAGAGATGTTGAACATGTGTGAAGTGTCTTTCACTGAAGCCAAATTATTATTGTTCCACAATCTATTGTTACAACAGGGAAAGATGCTTATTTTCTAGAAAAGGCTTCTAGTAAAATATTGTCCCCATGCTGCATTTTCAAGAGATGTTTGAGCTCTTTTTACAAAGACTTTGCTAGTGTAAGTTGCAAGAGCTGCAATTCCCCAGCCTCTAGCTCAGAGCATTCCAAACTGTGTGTTGGGACACCTTAGTATGTCAGCTGCAGTGTCTGGGTGTGTCGCGGCTGCTGCTGCCTCTGAGCCCTGCCAGGATTCTGCGCAGGTCCTAGTGCCTGCCTTGTGCCTTGCTGCCTCCAACCCTGCCCTGCCAGGATTCCACGCAGGTCCTAGTGCCTGCCTTGTGCCCTGCTGTAAGAGTGTGTCACGAAATGATGCCCTGCTGTAAGAGTGTGTCACGAAATGATGCATGTCTAAAAAGTGTGTCACCAACATGAAAAGTCTGGAAAGCTCTGTTCTAGCTTCTCAGATCTTTAGGCATTACTTCTCCAACAACAGCTTTACTTTGAATATCATGATCCTAAACAGACTTGACCACAGACTTTGGCCACATAATGAGAAGACAGGATACCCTGGAGAAGATGCTGATGTTAGGGAAAGTGGAAGGCAAAAGGAAGAGGGGCCGACCAAGGGCAAGATGGATGGATGATATTCTGGAGGTGACGGACTCGACCTTGGGGGAGCTGGGGATGGTGACGGCCGACAGGAAGCTCTGGTGGGGGCTGGTCCATGAAGTCACGAAGAGTTGGAAGCAACTGAACGAATAAACAACAACAAACAGACTTGATGTCATCAAACATCCACACCAGGGCACCCACAAAATTGTTGTCTCTAAGCTACATTTCCATTCCAACCACTACTTAATGTGTAAACCAGGCTGGCATCTGAAAGAAACATTCGTCTACTATGTTCATTTTGGCCCACCAGTCACATATATGGCACACCAACAGTCTTTTACACATACTGTAGATGATGGGATTCATTTCTGAGCATCTTAGTATTTTCTTTCTTAATACACCCAGTTTTGTAAGTGTTCTTCTCTAGACCAATTCATTTTTACATCTACTTTCCCCCAATATCTGCACCGTTCTCCGCTATCCAGCTTATTCCCAACAGGGCATCATACCTCTTGGAAATCTAAACGTGGGTGGAATAAAGTTCTTCAATAAAAGGCACACAGCACGTCTTTCTCGGTTTGGTTATTCTTTTTCAATTAACATTTGGCTCATTCACCTGTGCTATATTTAACATATCTATTCCAACACTTTAAAAAAACCACAGGCTTAACATACAGCTTTCCTAATAATTTTCACCTGTATTTCCCTTTACCAAAATGTGATATTTCCCTACTGACTGAGTAGAACTTACCATCTTGTGTTTCTTCTACAGTAAAGAACTGGGCTTTCACCCACATTTCTCAATGATGGACTTAGCAGCATTAGAAGAGAAAGGTACAGGCAAATATATTCCCTGCAGAACTGAAGTTGGAGGATAGCAGTAATGGAAACAATATGCCTTGATTCCAGGGAAGCAAGAGCCAAGGCATTTAATAAAGAAGGAAGCCAGATTCGCACATTCTTGAAGGTAAAGCAGAAGCCATGTGTGGGTGAAGGAGCAGGCTAGGAGGAATTTCAATGCATCAGGAAATCTAGTTCCCTTCGTTCTTCTAATGCACATTTTCTATGTCCCCAAACAACCAAGCTTTCATAAATCACACATGCAGATGCCTTCTAATCAGAGAGCATTCAGAGCAGAAAGGATAAGAAAGGCAAGATACACATAAAATTGCATCTACGCTACACACCATGGGCTGTAAGGTGCGTAATCAAAAGGGAATATGGCAGGTGTAAATTGTCTGTCAGTGCACCTAGTTCAAGGGTCGGAAATGGTGGCTTGTGAGCCACATGCGGCTCTTTGGCCCCTTGAGTGTGGCTCTTCCGCAGCTGAACTCACCCCCGCCCCTTCCACGCGATTGGATCCCGCCCCCAAACTCCGCAGCTCTCCCGCCCTGCCCCACCCCCACCCCGCGCAAAGTCCAGGTCAGGTCGAGTAGTCATCCCTCGGATCCGAAGCCGCAGGTGGCGAGGGCGCCGCCTGCCCGCCGCGCTCGGTGCCCCGCGCCACAACCCGACGGCCGGCGGGGAGCGTCCCGTGATATCATCGCTGGTCCCTCTCTCGCTCCCTCTCGCGCTTGGCTCTTACGCGCTCTTGCTCAAGGCCAAGGCCACCCGCAGCCGCCCACACCTCGCGCACAGCCGGCGGGGCTCTCTGCAGCTCCCAAGGCACGCCGGTCCCTCCTCTGTCGAAGGGAGCGGCAGAGAGCCCCGCGGGCTGTGCGCGAGGTGTGGGCGGCTGCGGGTGGCCCTGGCCTTGAGCAAGAGCGCATAAGAGCCAAGCTCCGGGCGCTCCGGCTGGGGTGCAGCGGGACGGGAGCGTTGCCGGCGGCCCACGAGGACCGGCCAGGGAAGGTGAGCGAGGGCCATGGGAGAACTAAGAATTGGGGGTGGCTCGCGGCGTGTGAATGCGTGAGAGGGCCGGCCAGATCCGAGCCTTTCCTCCCCATGGGGTTCAGGGTCTGAACAGGCAGCATGGCTGTGGGGAAGAGGAAGGCATACGGCATCTTTATTGCCTCGTCCAACTGGGCTGCAACGCGTGTGTGTTTGACTGCCAAATATAACCAGGAGTGCAGAAGCTCCTCTCCAAAACGGGCTGGGTGTGAAGGCCAGGTGGCTGCGCATAATTTTTCTCATGTTTCAGAAAAGGTGTGCAGCCGCCTTAAAGCCAACTTCTCTGACTTCCTTTGTGGGAGGAGGCAGCAGCCCTTCTCAGCCCAGCAGGACGTAGCCTGCAGAATTTTCTCTCCTCCTCCTCCTCCTCCTCCTCCTCCTCCTCCTCGCAATGGTCCTTTTTGGAGGCGCAGCAGGGAGAGAGTTTTAGCCAGTGACATTCTCTCATCCAGAGCAGGGAAGGGGAGATTATTTTCTCTTGATCCTCCCCCCCCCACTGCAAAAGCCTCCCTCCCTAAGTTGAAACTGGCTCTGATTGTAGGGAGAGATGGTCTGCAGATTCTCAACCCTTGGAGCTGGGGGGGGCATTGTTAGGCTTGGTCGCTTGGAAATGCCCCTGCAGCAGGAAGGTTGGGGAAGCGTGCGGGCGCGTGGGGGGGGCGCGTGGGGGGGCAGTTAAGGTGCTAGCTGCAACTGCCGCCCCCGAAGTGACCATATTCCACTCTTCCAACAGAAATTCCCCCAAGGGTTGCTCTTTCCCTCAAGGAAATGTGCTTATTGCTTATTGCTCCAGCAATAAGACTTGAGAAAAGGAGGAAAAACAGTGTGTGTTTTGCATTTTGCACGCCATTGGCTCCTGCCCCCAGACCCCGCCCCTTCCACGTGATTGGCTCCCGCCCGCAAACCCCGCCCCCTTCCACGCGATTGGCCCCCACCCGCAAACCCCGCCCCCTGGCTCTCAAGCATTTCAAAACGTCCCCGAGCATGTCAAAATGGCTCCCGGCATAAAAAAGTTTGACGACCCCTGACCTAGTTTAATCATTAATCTGCATGCTTTCACCAGCCCATCTTCTTTTGAGGTTTGTGGGCACCTTTTCTCCCTAATGTCTGCTTCAGAGAAAACCTATTTGAGTAGGCTGGGTGAAAGAGTAAGTTCTGAAGAAATTATAGGGGCCACGGCGATAGCAGAGAGAAAAATGAAGATGGCTGGTTCCAAGAAACATACAGGTAGTCCTCGCTTAATGACCACAATTCAACCGGCATTTTGGTTGCTAAGCAAAGCAGTCATTAAGTGAATCTGACCCAATTTTACAACCTTCTTTGTGGCAGTCATTAAGCGAATCATTGTGGGCGTTATGCGAACCATGTGGTCATTAAGTGAATCATGCAGTCCCCCATTGATTTTGCTTGCCAGAACCCAACCGGGAAGGTCAAAAATGGCGATCGCATGACCAAGGGACGCTGCAATGGTTATAAATGCAAACCAGTTGCCAGGCACCCAAATCGTGATCACATGACCTGAGGGACACTGTAACAGTCACAAGGACCAGTTGCAAGTCAGTTTTTCCAGCACCGTCGTAAGTCCGAACCTTCACGAAATGAATGGTTGTTAAGCGAGGACTACCTGTAGCTTGATCTAAAATGGCAGTAAGATAGACCGGCTCAGGAATGTACCTGCCAGAGATCTGATCTGCATTACATTCTAGCCCATGGCTGCTTTTGCATCAAAGCAGCATCATACCTGCTTAAACAAGTTACTAACTTTGCACGTTCTCTCTCCACGCTACAACTGCAAACCGAAGAAGTTAAAATATTCTCGGCAGCACCCATCAGGTTTACAAGCAGCATTACTGCTGACAGCTGGGTGCTGAAACTGGGTTCAAAGGCACCAAGCACAACATACTCCATACAGTAATGCATGTCCATCAGCACTCCCATGAAATTCCAGCCATAAACTTGAATGAGCGTGTAGGCTCCGATCTACCAGCTCATGCATTCTTAATCAAGCTAAAACGGTTGGGCTGAAAGCGCAAAGAACAACAATGGAAAGTTTAAAAAAGCTCCAGGAATTCTAGAAACTAGAGAAACATTCCCCAAACCAGCCACAGGCCATTTGGAAACATTAATTGGATTCACAATGCCTTAAACCATAATGTGGTTTGGTTAATTTGGGCCTTGTACGGTGTGTGAACCCAGCCACTGCGGTCTGTGATGCACCCTTTATGTCTCAGCACAATGTATGAGCCTAGCTAATCATGTCTATACAACAGAGCTTTCCAAACTGTGTGTCGGGACACGTTAGTGTGTCGGCTGCAGTGTCTGGATGTGTCCCGACTGCTGCTGCCTCCGAGCCCTGCCAGGATTCCGCACAGGTCCTAGTGCCTGCCTTGTGCCCTGCTGCCTACAAACCCGCCCTGCCAGGATTCCGCACAGGTCCTAGTGCCTGCCTTGTGCCTTGCTGCCTACAAACCCGCCCTGCCAGGATTCCATGCAGGTCCTAGTGCCTGCCTTGTGCCCTGCTGCCTCCAAACCTGCCCTGCCAGGATTCCGCGCAGGTCCTAGTGCCTTCCTTGTGCCTTGCTGCCTCCAAACCTGCCCTGCCAGGATTCCGTGCAGGTCCTAGTGCCTGCCTTGTGCCTGCCTGCCTCCAAACCTGCCCTGCCAGGATTCCATGCAGGTCCTAGTGCCTGCCTTGTGCCCTGCTGCCTCCAAACCTGCTGTGATTCCACGCAGGTCCGAGTGCCTGCCTTGTGCCTTGCTGCCTCCAAACCTGCCCTGCCAGGATTCCACAGAGGTCCTAGTGTCTGCCTTGTGCCCTGTTGTAAGAGTGTGTCGCGAAATGATGCATGTCTAAAAAGTGTGTCACCAACATGAAAAGTTTGGAAAGCTCTGCTATACAACATACCCACAGTGGCCATGCATCCTTTATTATAAAGGACAGTCCTTTATTTCAGAAAGCTATCCTTTAGGTTTATTTGAAACTACTTTTCAAAAACTCACTTTTGTCTTTTAGTTTGGTCATTTACCTTTTACCGTACAAATGGTACCACTTAATGGCCAGTCTTCCAAATCCATGTGAAAAATATGGAAATAAAATTGTCTTTTTAAAATAAATTTACATATACTGTTTGATTTGGGATATTTTAATTAGAATATGCGTTTTGTAAAGTTTTTCTTGGTTATGCTCTTGAATTTTACTTTGTAAAGCAAAGTTATAAACATAAATAATTTTAAAAATTTATCCTTTTGAACCTCTTTCAGATTTGCCCCTTCTTCAGGTTTGCCCTTTATTTTTTCCATGAAAATATGGTCACCGTAAACATACCACAATTAAACCTAGTAGGTCTTAGCATAACCCGGTTCACGATATTAACCATGGCTGAATGAGCCGATAAAATCATTTGTATTCTCCAGAATATAAGAAGCTGCCCTGGCATTGCAGGATTTATTTCATTTTATTTTTTTGCTATTGTCGTGATGTCCAAGTTAATGTTTCATTTAGTTCAGCGAAAACTGCCCACATGTGGTTTTCTTCAGCTGACTGTGGGCAGCAATCTAGGGGCCTAAAAACCAGTTGTATCACCTGTCTTTGCTTCCATTCCACTGATTTTAAGTACTTTATTCCTGACTTCACTAGTTTTTCAGCACAGTTTATTACTTCTGAATCAGTAGTTCAAAATAACACCGTGGTAAAATCCATTGTTATCCTTTCTTAAATGCCATGTATTCCACATCTGGCTTAACTCTTTCTCTATGGCAACCTGGTGAGTGCAGAATCTCTTCTGCAGGAACATTAAGGAAGGGACACACACACACACACACACACACCCATCTTTGCTCAGTTTCTCACCTTTTACTAGCCCTTCATTCTGCTCCCTCAGTTTTTCATTACCAACTGGCTTCTTGTTCTGAATTTACTTTCATGTTATTTCTCTTTTTGCATACAGCTCTATCTTTGGGCTGAAAGCAGGGTATAAATACTTTTAATTAAAAAAACTGAGTTTGACATTTATCTTTTCTATTTCATATATAGTAAGGAACTTGACCGTTTTTCCTATTGTCGAATGACGCAGACATTTGATATACTTTCCTGAATGGAAATAACAAAACCATCTGTGCATTGACATACCTAAAGATGCTTCTTCTGGCTTTCTTCCTCAATTCTACCACTCTAAACCAGAAAAAAAAATCACATGCTAAATATATCTTCCTAAGAAACACAAGAAAAGGATGCAAAGATTGATGCACTATTTTCCCCCTTAATTCTCTTATGTATTTTTTAAATTTAATTTCGTGGGAGGAAACCAAAGCGTATGTAGAAAATGAGCTTGATGTGCCCTTCCATTTTACAGTCCAGGGAATAGAAATAGAAATAGAAACAAATGCATTCTACAAACAGTTTCTTAAGTTACAACAACAATAAATGAAAATAGTCTAAGCTTGAAGTACTTAAAGGTAAAGGTTCCCCCCGCACATTTTTGTGCAGTCGTGTCCAACTCTAGGGGCCGGTGCTCATCTCCGTTTGTTAGCCGAAGAGCCAGCGTTGTCCGAAGATGCTTCCACGGTCATGTGGCTGGCATGACGCGTGCGGAACGCTATTACCTACCCACTGAAGTGGTACCTATTCATCTACTTGCATTTGCATGCTTTCGAATTGCTAGGTTGGCAAGAGCTGGGGCGAGTGCGGGAGCTCACTCCGTCACGCGGGGCTAGGGATTCAAACCTCCGAACTTGCAATCTTCCGATCAACAAGCCTGGCATCTTACCCACTGAGCCACCACGCCTGAAGTACTTAAGTGGTGACTAAATGCTGAAATCTTCTAATTACTACTGGGCATCCAATTAAGATACCGAATAAATGCTTTCAAGGCAATTCTGGCTTATTCTTCCTTCTTTCTACCAACAGGTTTCATACAGACCATAATATTCTTTCCAACAATAAAAAAGATTCTTAGGACCAAACAAATGAAACTTCACATATGTGCAAAGTTATACCATGTACGCAAAAGCAGAAGATAGCTAACGACTAGGATCACATACAGTCAAGTCTTCTGAGTTTTCTTCTGCTTCTGGATAATGTTGGTTTTTCTTCCAAAGACATTTTGCTCCTTAATCCAGGAACCTGTCCACATGCTCCCCACATCCTAAGGAGGGGGATGATCTCCAGGTCTTATCCTGAAATCCTGTATAAGATAATCTCCTTTTCTGCTCTAAGTGGTTTATATACCTCACTTGTTTTTCTTTCAGGTGGCTCATATGTTTAGCTGCATTAATATCGTTTGACCTCTGAAACACCATATCCCCAAGATTAGATTGGCCCCAACCCTGCCAGTCTTGCATAAAGCATTGAAGACCTAGATATGTTACAGGGGCTGGAATTTGGGAGGTTGGATCAGGATTTCTCAACCTTAACAATGTTAAGATGTGTGGACTTCAACTCCCAGAATTCCCCAGCCAGCATGCTGGCTGGGGAATTCTGGGAGTTGAAGTCCACACATCTTAACATTGCCAAGTTTGAGAAACACTGGGTTAGATGGCCCATTGAGAGGTTTTTGTTGATTGTTCTGTTATGTTTACCTTTTGCAACCACTGAAGGGTTTTTTTTACTCCTTGTTAACATTCTTTATTACAGGTACTCCTCATTTAGCGACTGCCTCATTTAGTGATCATTCACACTTATAAAGGTGATCAAAAAGTAACTTTGCAACCAATCCTCGCATTTATGACCTTCGCAGGTCTGTAAAGCAAAGAAAAGCGGAAGGAAGATCATAAGCACAGTCACATTTTCACTTAGCAACCGCTTCACTTAACAACTGAGTTGCCGGTCCCAATTGTGGTCACTAGACAAGGAATTCCTGTATTGTTTTTATGTATTGTTAGCCACCCAAAGTCACATTTGCAAGGTAGATGGCCCCATCCATCCATCCATCCATAAATTTGCTTTACAAAAATCTTATTTCCTCACAATTGTCCAGCCCATCAGCACCATGTACAACTGCAAAGACAGTGAAGGGACTTTTCCCAAGTTCCGTTTTACCCAACTGGGATGCCAATGGTTGCAGAGTCTCTGCAACCAAAGCTATGTCTGAACTGACCGCTTGGGTGAAATGTCTCAGACCTCCATCCACGGAAGATGCAGAGGCAGAAATGTCATGGCTAAATCTTTCAAATATAGCAACGCTCACTGAACATTTGAGCAAGCTCTTATATATGCAAATAAATGGCTTCCCCATTGGCTCAGCATTCAGCTGTAGGTGTGGCTTAACTGCATTAGTCAACCCGTGATTGGAAGGTGTGCTCCATGCTGTCAAGGGTTGTTGGTGAGCTGTGTCATGGAGTACCTTGTCTTTTCAGCCACTCTCTCTGCCCCCAGAAAATTTTCTCATAGGACTAGGTAGGCAAAGTAAGGCTTTGGTATTTCTACAACACAGCCGCCTGAGTGAAATTGGAGTTAACTAGCTAGGACAACTGGCTGCTTTCTGGTGTCCCTATGATCTACTACACCTCCTTCAACGATCCAGTTAAGCCCATAGAGACATTTGCTGACAAACAAATGGAGCCAAAAGTTGACAGAAAAACTTTACTACTAATTGTAACAGACACGGAGCAAAGCAAGAGAATGGACATGGGCCACTGAATAACAAGCAATTTATTTTAATCAACTGCATCCATATGCTGCCAATTTGTCCTCAATTTGGGCCATATTTCAGCAAACAAGCCCTGCGTTGCTGACTATCAAAAAGTTCTAACATTTTCCTGACATACAGGACGCATTTCAACCACAGGCTTACTCTTCCTGGAGATGGATAAACATGATGCAGCTATCACATCTCAGCTGTCATTTGGGACAATCATCTTATTTTTATTGCCCTGTTATTACAATGATATTGCACACAAGTGTCGACTTACAACTCTCACCTAAAATCCCTTGATCTTTGCTACAGGAAAAATTTACTACAATAGTATTTCAGTGGGAAACACATGCACACTCTCTCATACACAAGCAAACATATTCATGCAGAGAGAAACGGAAAACTCAATTAAGATTCACTAGCCTGGCATGTTATTCTAAGCTACAGTGATTCAGAGTACAGAAACTGTTTTGTGAAGCACTGAAACCCAGTGAAGTCAATAGAGAACTGGTTCCTATGCTTGGGCAGGGCCTAGAATCCATAAAAGTGTCTTGATCCTTAATAAGATCCCTTAATAAGATGCTTGGGAATTAGTGGTATGATGTGCTCCTTCTCACTATCTCATCTTCTAGGTGTTTTTTTTAAAAAAAATAATGAGTTCCCAGCATTCAATATTTGCTAAATTTGTATTCCCCCCTTTTCTCTAAACGTTTTGCTGAGTGGAGCAAAAATTCCCATTGCCCAAACCCAGAAAGTTGACCTCACAAATTCCAGAGAGAGAAGCAAAGATGAGACATCATTGATTTTTATTTCTTGGCAGATGGATTCGATTTGATTTACAGTCTACTTTTTTACTTTGGCACGTTTGCAAGGTGCTAACAAAAAAAATGTAAAAAATTAAACATACAGGCTTTAAAAATTATCAAAAATGCCATGTGTTAATATCATGTAATCTGGCAAATGAGATGCTACCTGACAGATTTCCTAAATGCTGAGAGAATAGGGCTAAATCGTGTGTTCAATTTACTGGAAGCAGTTTTGAATAAGGCCCTGTTCCATGTGTCAGAAAAACAGGTCTCTATTTTTATTCTAAAAGAGCAAGGGCAACTTTGAAAAGATTTAACCTGCAAGTCTCAACAGTCAGATGGAGCCAAAACTATCTGGCTAAACTGTAGCTTGAATCATGTCAACTGGATTTCTATTTTCTCAGTGGAAACGTTTCGCTCCTTATCCAAGGAGCTTCTTCAGAGCTTCTTCAGGATAAGGAGCGAAACGTTTCCACTGAGAAAATAGAAATCCAGTTGACATGATTCAAGCTACAGACAATTCCACCTGGATGACTGAGAACCTTCATAGACATAGATAGATATCTGGCTAAACCTAAGAGGCTGAAAAAAGAAAGAAAAGTCACAAGAACTGTCCATGGTTTATAATCAGAAAAGCTAAGAGTGTTGTATGTAGGAGCTTGACTATTCATAGGCAAAAGCCTTGGGTTTTGCTGAAATTGACATGCAGCTAGAAGAATTTTGAAGGACTTAGGACCATGTTAGTAGTGCAAAGAAACTACTTCAGGTACCTGTGAGCACAAATATCTGATAAAGCAGGAATAAAGCTATGAAGCACAAGGAGCTAATGCCAGGAATCTCACTGTTTCCTCTTACATCATGAAGAAAGAGACATTAGCAAGGCTGCTTACAAATATACATGCTTCTATCTAACATCTGCTGGGATAGGGTAGCTAAAGTATGAGACCTGTGCTAAATAAGACAATGACATAAGCCAAATCTTGGTGGTATCCCATAGTGCAAATGATTCCAACACACCTTCTGGATTTCTCCCATCAGCTAGAAGCAAAACGTCCAGGCCATCCTATACACATCCTAAAGAGTCCATCCAGAAAGGCAACTTATGGCCTTCAAACCTTGGTCAACACCTGTAATGGTATGTGGGAAAGATCCTGGGAGAGAGGTTGAAGAGATGCTGCCTAGGAAGCGGTCAGATAAGAGAGGACATAGCCCACAGCTGGATAGCGGGTGGGGCAAGAGGCTCAGAAGGGACCCTCCCTAGTTTCTCAGGCTGTAAAGGAGATGGCAGGAGATTTGTACTTTCAGACTTGCAAGATTCTGTTATTGTAGCTTTACAATAAAGTAGAATTAGCTTATCTGGTCGTGTTTCTTGTCTGGTCTACCTGGGAAGGCTGACATCAGTCTTGCAAGTGTGAAAGTATAAATCCGAAATTAATGTCTCCCCCAAGACAAGGCAAGAAAACAAGATTGGGGACCAACCTCTTTTGTCAAAACCTCTAACTTATTCCAAAGCATATGGAGAAGTCTTGCTGCACAATCTCCATTTGTGAGCCCACTGCACCAATCAGCTTCAAAAATGGTTTGCAGAACTGGTGCAAACCCTTCTATCTCCAGGGAAAGATAATACAGGGAAATCCGAAGTGTTAGCCCAGGAGTTTTTCCAGGCTATCCTCACTCCTTCGTGGCAAGGGGAGAAAAACTGCATTTGACAAACAGGAGGGCTGTGAAAAAAAACCATCCATGCATATTTTGAGACCAAGCACGTGATCTTTTTTCAAGCCAGCAAAGTGTCCAAGACAATAATGGCAAGAGTCAATCAGCAACAATTTCCCAAATGTCTACAGTGGAACTCAAGCTCCGCCATGCAAAATGATTTACCCCAGGGCAAATTAGGAGCCACAGAGTCCAGAGAGCCTTCTCTGTTTGAAGCCTTCACGGTTTGAAGCCACCAAGTTACCAATCTGGCTTTGACAGGCACATCTATAAATGTGTCACTCACCAAGGCTGAAGGAGAACAAGGGCAGAACTGTGGCAAAGAAGAGATGAAATCTTTTATATTGATTAATGAACACTTAAGGAAGGAGGATAAGGAAGCCTTAAAAAGAGTAACACCAAGAATGGAAGATCTGTGCAGGAAGTCATGAAAAAAAATCCCAACAGGTATGTTGAAATACAGTTTGCAGATTGGAAGCAATTACCATTTCTTTCCATCTGACTGAGGTTAACAGATTTGACATGCAAACATCTGTATGAACACTAGATGGCAGTGGAGAAATACAAAAGCCTCTAACTCTTTACTGCCATCTAGTGTCATGTGGATAACTGCAGCTTAGATCTGGTAATCCTAATCAATAAACAACCTTGCTTTAATTTCTGCTGGCAAGACTCTGGCTTATGAAGAATGCCAAGTTCTCTTGGAAGTGAAAGAAAAAGTAGTGAGTTATTCATTTAACTACTGTTCTGATTAAAGAAAACCAGGCTCTTTTAGAATGATAGACTGATTTTTAGATTTTTCTTGTATTGTATTTAACCTGATTAACAGCTGTTTTTCTAACTACAGTCTTGTTTATTGATGTGGATTTCTCAGATCGTATTTGATATTGCTGATTTTTTTTCTCTTTGCCACTGTGATATCCCCCGCAGGGTGTAATATAGGCTGTAGGCTAGAGCAGCATAAATAAAATACACAAAAATGCTTAAAAGAAACTGAAATGGAGACATTTGATAGAAGATTTGTTTTCAAACATTTTAAATATATCAACATAGAAGAGAGAGAGAGTTAGGAAGAATTGGGCATGAGATGGGCCAAGGAAGAAGAGAGAATGTTATTGTATTTCCTACTCTCAAAGCCACTGAGTTGGGTCAAGACATAAAGTGATGCTACTTTTAGATCCTCCCTTGGGAGGAAATCCATAATCCCTTAGGGTTATAATTAATGCTTCAGAGAAAATATTTTAGCAAGTACTAAACACCCACATGGCATCAATTTATAAGTTTTCCATGCTCTGAAAACTTTCCTAAAATATAATTTACCTGATTTTCACAACCTCTTTCCCAGTCAAACGTTATTCTGCATGGGAGAGGGTAGGAAAAGCGAAGATGGCCCTTCAGTTCTCAAAGAATTTCCACTGATAAATTTGGGCTCTCCAGAACTTTGCTAAACAGGGTTTTAAAAGGGGAAAAGTAAATATGTTTTTACCAGCGGAGTTCATTTTTCATCTGGTAAGGTAAAGGTAAAGGTTCCCGCCGCACATTTGTGCAGTCATGTCCAACTCTAGGGGGCAGTGCTCATCTCCATTTGTTAGCCAAAGAGCCAGCATTGTCTGAAGACGCTTCCACGGTCATGTGGCCAGCATGACTCGTGCAGAACGCTGTTACCTTCCCACCGAAGTGGTACCTATTAATCTACTTGCATTTGCATGCTTTCAAATTGCTAGGTTGGCAAGAGCTGGGGCTAATGCGGGAGCTCACTCCATCACGCGGGGCTAGGGATTCAAACCTCCGAACTTGCAATCTTCCGATCGACAAGCCTGGTGTCTTACCCGCTGAGCCAAAGGAATCAAAAGAAGGAATCCTTAGATCAGAAACATGGTGGCCTCCCAAATTCTTATTCATCTGATAAAGCTGATGCTGGATGGAGGAGACATTTGCTGGGAATTAATTGGTAAAATGAAAGAATAGCTTCCTCCAGAGATTCCATTTCTTCCCCCACCACTCATCCAACCCCCACTTCCGCTCATTCCTGATTTTGAAGCAAGGGTGGGGAGAAATAATATGGGAGAAGGCAATCTGTGGAGGAGAAGTAAATGTGAGACATGACATTCGTCTGCTTGTTTTCCCCTGCAAATTCCTTCTGCCCCCATTTTAGGGTGAGCAAACATGGGTATAGGAACACACTTTCATCCATGTCGTGTGACATCTTGGGACTGGAAAAGAAAGGGGAAAAATATCGGCAATATATATCCAAGCAATCATAACCTCTAATTCATTTTCCATTAGGGTACATACAATTCGGCATAAGTCTAATTAGGAAGATTTGGCAAGCCACCACAATTTCTCCTCCTCCTTTTTTTCATTGAAATTGAAACAGATTATTCAATCTGTCAAATAATGTTATTTTATTAAATTTTCTGGTGTTTTTAATTTTCTCCAAGATAACTGACCTTTAATAAATAAACCTTTCTCAATTTGGTCGGCTATGAGGGATGGAAAGGAAATTAATCTAATGCATTGCTTATGAAAAACCGTAAAATAACTACAAAAGGTTTGATTTTTCTGTGCATTTTTTATACGGTTTAGCACTCTCTTTTTGAGAGAACTCTGGCTTTTCTATGCTTCACAGCAGAGCAAAAACCCTTTCTGCTCCTTTCAAAGCCAGCTTAATCACAAGGAGCAGAACTTAACAGGGAAAGCCAATGAACATATCCATCTGCTCATACCAAAATGATTTTGACATGGCTTAATCACAAAAGTCCTACTCTCATGTTCTGTCAAGACAATAGACACACAACGCTGCTGGCGCTCAGTCTAGGGGGGGGAAATGAAAAACTGGGAAAAACAGTAGTGGGGTTAGGTTAATGTGTTATAAAAAGGTTCCCCCCGCACATTTGTGCAGTCGTGTCCGACTCTAGGGGCCGGTGCTCATCTCCGTTTGTTAGACGAAGAGCCAGCGTTGTCCGAAGACGCTTCCATGGTCATGTGGCTGGCATGACACACGTGGAACACTGTTACCTACCCACCAAAGTGGTACCTATTCATCTACTTGCATTTGCATGCTTTCAAATTGCTAGGTTGGCAAGAGCTGGGGCGAGTGCGGGAGCTCACTCCGTCACGCGGGGCTAGGGATTCGAACCTCCGAACTTGCGACCTTCCAATCGACAAGCCTGGCGTCTTACCCGCTGAGCCACCACGCCCCCTAGTGTTATGTAATGTTATGTAGTGTAATGTGTTATGGGAACATGGAAAAGACGCAGTTGGTCCAGTCAGCTAGCCTCCCAAATCTTGTGTACTGGCAGAGCTAACCATAAGGACCTCAAATGTGTTTGGGGCTGGCTAAGACCATTGTGGGCAGAGGGCCAGTGTGCTTCAAATGGGGATAGCTCTCCCTCACACACACCCACACACCCACCACCAGAAGCCAGTTTTTAAAAATCAGTTAAAACCCAGATAGCTAAAATAGCCAACAAAGCCATGAAGTATCTAAAAAGTTGGTAAGAATTTAGACTTTCAGGACTGCCATCCATTCATTTCTACAACAAAATCCATCTGCACCTTTCCCCCCCCCAATATTCACACACTCATCCAAAGCAAAGAGTCAATGTAAAGTCTACTTTCTGGTCTATAAGCCAATGGCTTCAAAAGTTGTCTCCAAAGAAGGTTTAGTGTTTCTCACCCACCTGCAAGGCCACGCGTCATTCCTTCCTTCTCTCTTCCACCGACCGTTTTCACAGAGAAAAAGTACAGGAAGCCTACAAGAATCCCAGTTACTCCAGCCATGATGCACTGCACTGCAGCCCACCACACAGAACAGCTGACCGTGGCAAAATACAGTGTTGTTTTCTGATGCCTCCTTCCCACTCATTTCCCACAATGACAAACTAGTGCTGTCCAGAAGTGGCAATTTCAGCTCAGCTCAGCACAAAATAGCGAAAAATCTTTCTTTTGCGATGCTCAAGGCAAGAAGACTCATTAAGGCTGCTTGGCCTCAGTCAAGGTCTACCGATGGACCCCAGAAGTGTGGCTTTTACAAGCCTGATTGAGTGGAAAGGAGGGGGAAGAATAATGGAAGGAGAAGTCATCGTTTCAGACACTCATCCTCTTTGCACAAAACAATGGATGATAATCCAAAATTCTAAGTTTATTACAGAGATAACACAGAGGCAGATAATTTATTACCCAAAGTGCAAGTGGCAGCATGGTCAAACCAAGAAACAAATAAATGAGTAAGGAAGAAAAAAGAAAAAGAAAAATCAAAGAGAGAGCTAAAAGTACAAGAAAGAAAGAAAAAGAAAAATAGAAAAGTAAGAAAAAGGATACAAAGAAGTAGCTTCTAATCTTCTTTACAGGAGTTATAAGTACAATTATAAATTTACCTCTTTCTCTAAAGTTACATCATGACTCTCTTCTTTCTATAATCTATCCTATCTAATCATCAAAACCACAAATCATAAGTTCATTTTTTTCTGTTTTACACAAAAAGTCCATAAGGGGTTTCCATTCAGCAATAAATGTAGATATTGTCTTTTCTCTAATCAAACAAGTCAATTTGGCCATCTCAGCAAGTTCTATCATCTTCACCAACCATTCCTCCATTGTGGGTATTGCCAAATCTTTCCATCCATGTGCATACAATAATCTTGCTGTGGTTATCATACACAAAAACAAAGTTTCATGACTTTTTTCCAGCTGTTTGTCCATCAGTCCCAAGAGGAAGACTTCTGGTCTCTTTTTTTTTTAAAGAACTTTATTGATTTTCAAAGTATACTGTACTTAAAATACAAAATATAGAGTATAGATAAGATAGAGTACAGAGCTAAAGAAAAATGAAAAACTATAAAAGTGTGGAATTAGATAGAAAGCAGAAAAAGAAAGTGACTTCCGACCATCTCCAACACAGATATAAATGCATTTTATACAAATATAATCTCTTACCTTTAATTAAACCTTAAGAACATTATTTCTATAAAATCAAACCACTTAATCATCAAAACCCACAATCAAAACTTAATTTTTTTTCAGACACAAGCGGTTGCCAAGTAGAAACACATCCAGACACGGTATTTTCTCTTATCAAGGAGGACCTCTGGTCTCAATTGTACAATAATCTTTAAAATCCTCTGAATTAGTGTGTGTATTTGAATCCAAAATTTTCCAGCTTTTTTACACGTCCACGAAACATGATAAAATGACCCTTCTTGTTGTTCACATTTCCAACATAGATTTGAAGTGCCTTTATACATTCTAGACAATTTATCTAGTGTCATATACCAACGGTACATCATTCAGCATGATTTATTGATTGATTTAGTCATAACTTGGGCTTCCAAGAGAAGCAACTCTTGGGACCATCAGAATACCAGGAAAGTGGGTCTAGAATTTTGAAGCTCATTTTCTTTTCCTTGGAACACATCTTTATTTGAAAAAAGAAAGGCAGGGAAAACATGCTGCTGAACAAGTGTAGTTTTGCCCACAAACTTGGGCATTATGGTCTGAGAATAATCAACATGGAGTTATTTATGTAGGACAGACTGGCAGAAGACTAGTAGAACGCATCCACGAACACCAACTAGCAGTCAGGAGACATGATGAAAACTCTTTAATCTCACAACACATGGACAGACTCAACCATACTTTCAACTGGGAAACTGTGAGCATCTTAAACCAAACCAAACCAAATCCAAAAATGCTAGAGAATTCCTGGAAGCTTGGCACTCAGACAAAGCAGCCATCAACAGACACATAGAGGTAAACAACATTTACATAGAAAAGCTAGAAGACCAGAACACCTCCTTGCCAGCAATCATCACCCAGATATGCAAAGATTAACACCAGGATTAGCACCAGAGGAACAATCAAACAGCACAATAGACCCTAATCAAGGAACTATTAACTCAGGCAATCAACCAAGCAGCAAACAACAGCCCAATCAAGGAACTACCAAGGAGAGTACAACACCCCCACCAACACAGGCAGGACAAGCCAGGGTATATAAACAGAGAGCAAGTCCCACTCCCTTTTCGCACTGAAGATGTTGCCTAGCCTGGCAATGAAATGTCTGCAAGAAAACAACAAGGCTCAGAGAGCACCAAGAACTCCATGAGGGAGGGAGGGAGGGAGGGAGGGAGGGAGGGAGGGAGGGATTTATTTATTTATTTATTTATTTATTTATTTATTTATTTATTTATAATTCGATTTATATCACCGCTCCATCTCTCCCAAGGGGGACTGTGGGCGGTTATCCATGTTGTAGATTCCCAACCTGGCCATATCTGTCCTACCTTAATTCATCCTGTGCCTCCAACATGACGCAGAAGTGTTTCCCCAGCACTCCAAATTCTACGACATCATTTTATTGAGATGCGAGTAAACCATAGCATAAATCAACATTTATGCTACAAAGCAGTGAAAAGTCCCCTTCAATTTTCTGCAACCCTTACTGGATAGAATAGCAGTGAGCAATTCTGAACTGCATTTAAACCAGGAAATGGCAGCTGAATGTCAGGCTATAAACCAACATTTTAAAGTAGATTTGTGGACCACATTAAACCTAAGACTCCTCGTTTGAATGGCATAAAAAGGTGGGAGGATCATTTCGGTGTTTTTCCCGCAGGACTAAAAGCTTTGTATTTTCTTGGTATTGTTCCATTGTTTCAGCCAAAGTAAAATGGATTTCACTTATTTGGAATCTCACTGAATTGCTGCAATTCATTTTTGACAGGAATGTTTTTGGCTGTGCCTTTTGCAAACCCTCCCAGCCAGGATCAGTTTTAAAATGTTTTAACGAACTGAATAAAATACATAAATAAAATACTAAAATAACAGGCTTGGCATTACCTCTTTTATGACTCATAACACACTTAATGCTGTGTGGGCTATTCCCATTTTCCTTTAAAGGCCTATTTTCCCTCTGTGTGTTTGAGTGGAACTGAATTCCAAGAAGCAACCCGAAGATCTGATGGTGGGAAAAAGGGTAACATTTTTTCTTCCAAATATATATTACATATACTCCCATTTATTTTTATAGATTCATATTTCCCATATTTTTACTTTAAACCAGGTAATTATATCTTACAGTGTTTGGCACTATAAGTATCAGTCAGTACAGTATAACTGTATAGTGTTTTACACTAAAAAATAACTGGAATGTTTTGCACAGATAAGATTATCTTTAGAATATATGGGTTACTAGAACAGTGTTTCTCAACCTTGGCAACTTGAAGGCATGTGGACTTCAACTCCCACAATTGGCTGCCTGGGAATTCTGGGAGTTGAAGTCCACATGTGTTAATCAAAGTCCGCATGTCTTAATCAAAAGACTAGAGCATAGCTTTCCAAAGTATGTGTTGCGACACACTACTGTGTTGCCTGCAGTGTCTTGGTGTGTCGCGCTAAAACCCGGAAGCGCTGATGGGGGGAACCGGAAGAAACGGCACCCCTGCCAATCAGCGCTGCCGCTGCCGTGGCGGCGGCGGCGGCAGCAGCACTGATTGGTGGTGGTGCCGCTTCCCCCCATCAGCGCTTCTGGATTTTAGCACGACACATCAGGACACCGCAGGCCGCGCCGCCACCGCTGTTGGTGTGTGTCGTCAACGTGAAAAGTTTGGAAAGCTCTGGACTAGAGAGATCTCCTCTGCTACAAATGCAGTAGGAAGCCACACAGACAGACAGACACACACACACACATTTAGAGCCTAGGGTTAATATTACTGATTTATCTCACAGCATCCTAGTGTAAGGGAAGGGTACCATCTCTTCAACCCAGATTCAACCAGCTCTGAGAGTTCATCCCCTGAGGAACGGCTGGTGAAAGGTGTGCGGCTAGAGATGTCCTGTCTTGGTGGTTCTCCCCAACATTGTGGAGCAACTTTCTTCCCTTTCCCAAGGTAGGAAAACCTACCCTGTTCTGGTGAGCTTTTGGTGAGGATTATGGAACTAGGCTGCCTTTATAAATTGTTTCTGGTAATACAATTCTGGTTATGTTATTTTTATTTGTGCTGTATTGTAGACCTCCTGGAGTTAGTATGTAAAAGTCTCCATACATGCAGGGTATTAATACATGTAAAGTTTTTTACATGCATTAAAGTCAGACATAGTGTCAAATATTTGTATGATATTAACTTATTGAATAATCAGATCTTCTTTTGGAAAAAAAACTTGCAGAATGCACAACAATATTTTGATTGCATAGAGTTTGCTGTTGTTCAGCTACATAATTCTTGGCATGATATTTCATTAAAAATAGCTTAATATTTTATTACAGATGCAGTATTATCAACTGCTTTAGTTAGCCTTATTCTAATGATTCATTCTATCTATTATCACTTAATGGCCTGGGGTGGCTTTTTCAAAGCTAAATCTTTTTTTAAATAATAATAATAATAATAATAATAATAATAATAATAATAATAAAAATAAAAATAAAAATAAAAATATACTTTCTTTGCCCTTTATTAAAAATACAATTACCATACCTGGATCAGAATGTTTATTTTTATTTATTTATTCAATTTACACCCTGCTTCTCTAAACTTGAATAGTCAAGTTAATATATGTATGCATGTATGTATGTATACACATACGGTTACACACAAACACATTAACATGCATATTGAAAATAATAGTAGAATCAATTCATAATTAGAGTGTGACAAAAGGAATGTGCCTTCTCTTATTCATAAGAGGAGAGGCAATCTCCTATTCCAGACCAGCCTTCCAAGAGTAAAACACAGGACATATAAAGTTGTAAATTTACAGATTTATTATGGATTAGAGTTAATCCAAACTTCAATGTCCCAAAATCCAGACAAAAACTACAAGAGTAACAATAAGTCTGAAAGTTAACATTTAGAAGGGCTACTGTAATGAAGCGGTCTCCTGATCCAAATATTTCTTGGAATTATCGCCGCACCTTTACACCACATGCAAAACGATTTCCAGGTCAGACCAACATACAACAGACTCTGTTAAACTGTTAAACAGGAAATGCACAATAGAGTAGATCTTCTCTTCCATCCCCGTCTCCCATTTACCAGCTTCCTGTTTCTCACACGACCATTGTCTGCTCTGCTTAAAGTTAGGTCCAAAGCACCTTTAGAAGATTGAATCTGAAGCACAGCACAGATCTAAAAGCCAGTTTAGTCTAGTGGTTAAGGTGCTGGGCTAGAAACCAGCAGTCTGTGAGTTCTAGTCCTGCCTTAGGCACGAAAGCCAGCTGGGTAACCTTGGGCCAGTCCCTGTCTCTCAGCCCTAGGAAGGAGCCAATGGCAAGCCAGGAGACTGAGAGTTCTAGTCCCGCCTTAGGCACGAAAGCCGGCTGGGTGACCTTGGCCAGTCCCTGTCTCTCAGCCCTAGGAAGGAGCCAATGGCAAACCAGGAGACTGAGAGTTCTAGTCCCACCTCAGACATGAAGGCCGGCTGGGTGACCTTGGGCCAGTCCCTGTCTCTCAGCCCTAGGAAGGAGCCAATGGCAAACCAGGAGACTGAGGGTTCCAGTCCCGCCTTAGGCATGAAAGCCGGCTGGGTGACCTTGGGCCAGTCCCTGTCTCTCAGCCCTAGGAAGGAGCCAATGGCAAACCAGGAGACTAAGAGTTCTAGTCCCACCTTAGGCATGGAAGCCAGCTGGGTGACCTTGGGCCAGTCCCTGTCTCTCAGACCAACTCACCTCACAGGGTTGTTGTTGTGGGGAAATAGGAGGAAGAAGGAATATTAGGTATGTTCGCCGCCTTGAGTTATTTATAAAAATAATAAAGGCAGGATAGAAAATAAATAAATAAAATAAACTTTTTTGGTGCTTTTCATAGCAGAGGAAAAACAATCACACAGAGTAGTTAATAAAAACAATTTGCCATCTACGCATTCAAAGCAAAGCTTGATCTTTGGTCAGACTGTAATCCTGATCTTCATGAGGATCTGCCATCCCAGCAGAACAGACTCGATATAAAGGTTTGTGAATCACCCAAGTTCAAATTTAAATTGTCAATTCTACAAGCAGAGTTTATTGTAATTGTTGGATTAACTTTCAATTCCGAAGATTTTTCTTTTGAACATACATAAACGCACAACAAACTCTTGGCTCTTTGCAAATTTCTAGTAAATGCAACCTCCTAGGGAGATGATTGATTCCCCAACAGTGCTTCAATCTTATCAAAAGTAAGTTTCAATTTATTGGCCATATCCAATTCAGGCTCCAATTAAATAGGTAAAGGTAAAGGTTCCCCCCGCACATTTGTGCAGTCGTGTCCGACTCTAGGGGCCAGTGCTCATCTCCGTTTGTTAGCCAAAGAGCCAGCGTTGTCTGAAGACTCTTCCACGGTCATGTGGCTGCATGATGCACGCGGAACGCTGTTACCTACCCACCGAAGTGGTACCTATTCATCTACTTGCATTTGCATGCTTTCGAATTGCTAGGTTGGCAAGAGCTGGGGCGAGTGCGGGAGCTCACTCCGTCATGCAGGGCTAGGGATTCGAACCTTCGAACTTGTGACCTTTCGATCAACAAGTCTGGCGTCTTACCCGCTGAGCCACCACGCCCCTAATCCAATTAAATAGGATTCCGAAAATGTCACCCAGAATCTGATGGCAACAACTTTTTTCAGGGTCGTGCTCAAGAAGGGCGTATCCTAGTAAGAAATATAGTCTGATTGCAATCTCAGTTAATCACACTGAGGAGAAGGTCTAGAAGTTAACTTTGGTAAATTGTCTGCTGTGATAAAAATCACTAAAAACAATTACAACTTGGTAGAGGTAATGTTAGGATTGACAAAGGATTGATGCCAATTAAAGAAATATAGTTCTGACTCTCTTCTGCATGAGTTTAAAATGGTACTGAAATGGCAACATCCTTCATCATCACCGATGCATCGCTGCATTTAAAATGGATTCTCTTACTAAAATTCTTTGTTTCAACTCCTTCTAATTCCACAGCTTCCACATGGTTTTCACACTATTTCTATACTATTACTTGTTTATTTTTATATGGCAACAACAATTTTCTTCATTTATATGTAACTATTAAAATTCCTAGGGTTAAATCAATTACGAAATATCAATAAACGTCTGATAGAAGCTAAGGTATACCAAATCTGAAACATTTTGATGCTGTTCAACGGAGATAATTAATTCCCAGAGTTCCCTGGTTGGAGGAAATGGGCGGTAATACAAATTTAAATATTGTTTAAATAAATTTAAACAAATTTAAATTTAAATTTCACTGTAAGAACCACCTGCCACTTGGATTTTATTGTATTTATATTTTTATTGTTGTTTTTATTGTATTTTGATGGTGTTGTTGTGGCTGTGAACCGCCCAGAGTCCCTCCTTGAGGGGGAGATGGGCGGTCATAGAAATTTAATAAATAAATAGGGACTCCAAGCCTGGCTGGCAGCTCGACAAGTCAGAGTTTCTCAGAGCTCTGAGCTCTGAGACCTGGCTAACTTTCTATCTTGTTTGCAGGGGTCTACAGACCACTGAAGTTTCCCCCTGGAGAAGGGGGAACCAGAAGATTGCTCACAGAGCCATTGTAATTGCCCACTCCTGTTTTTCTTTGTTGTTTCCACCGCGGAGAAGAACGGGGGTGAATGCAGTGAAATGGCCGAAGGAGGATCCTAGCTCTGCAGAGAACGTAAGTCTCTCGGGAGACACAAGAGTGACAGCCAGCTTTTAGATCACTTTACATTAGTTTTCTTTTTTAGATTAGTACATTTTTATTATCTAAAATTTATCTTTGGACTCCGTTCAAAATGTTGGCTAATTTTGTGTTTTCTTTGCTATAATTAATTTTGGTGGAAGTTTGATAGATTTTATTTTGGCAACATAGTGAACAAGTTTGTATTTTTCTGCCTTTCTTTTGTATCAGAGAAATTGGGACTTAAGAGACTTTGTTGGTATTTCTCACTCGACAAACTAACTGACTTTTGAGAAATTATTTGTTTGGGTTAAGCAGCTTGCAGCCTGAAGAATAAAGAAGAATAAAGAATAAAGTATAGAGAATGTGTGCCTCTTTACCTTTTTTTTTTTCTACTTTTTTTTAGAAAGGACTATCTCTCATTTGGAATATATTTTCATCTTTCCTTTTACAAACTGTTTGAAATACTGCTCTGTGGAATTTTTCATCTTTTACTTTAAAAGCTATTCTCACTTAAAGAAATAGACATTATTGATAAATAATAGAACAGCTGTTCCCTGCTCCCTGAGAAAATTCTTTGTTTTGGCTACGGCAGCTGATTACGGTTTGAACAACAAATACAATCAGGCGGGGGTGTAGGTGGAATGGCATTTCTCACAGCACTTCAGGATTTTAAGGAAGAAACCAGCAAAAAATTTTTGCAAATTAAGAAATCCATAGAACGTATATTAATAGTTTTGGTGGCTCAGGAACAGAAGATACAAGGGACAGATTTAGAAACAGAGGAAAGACCTTTCGAACCAGTAGAGAAACAGGGAAAGAGGACTTTGAATGTATTGGTACAGAAGAAGATTATGATATTTTACAGGAAGTGGTCTATTAAACGTTTGGGCATAAATACATTGTGGCAGCTGAGACAGGAAGATTTTAATATGCAAATTGATAGATATGGCAAAATAAACATTTTGACATCCCACATGAGTTATAGAAATAAACAAGTTGCATATTGTGATATTGGCATAACCTAAACAGGAGATTTATTGATATTGATTTGGAATGCAAGGTTAATGAAAATGCGGATTTGGTATTGTACACAGAGTAAGCGCAGATATGAGAAACTGTATAGATGCATAAAAACATGATATTTTAAGTGTAAGATACAAGATTATAAATATAAATATGTTGATACTATATATTACTCTTTCTGGAGATACATTTATGAGAAGACAACGAGATGATGAGATGGAATTAGAATGTAGGTTATTACAAGAATATGTTGTATGTATTAGGTTATATGTTATGTTAGGTTTTGTATTTTTGCTATATTATGTATTATGTTATGTAATATGTTAGATTATGTATTAATGGAATATATAGTCATAATATGAACAGAATATACTGTATTTTATTAGACGTAGATAAGGCCTTTATTTGTTATACTAATTGGACTTTATTGAAGATATAAATATAGATGTAAAAATGGAAAGAGCAAATGGAAAACATTTAATTGATGCAACAATGAACATCTGATTACTATTCCAAGGAGTAGAAACCAGAGATGGATTGTTGGAAGACATCAAGAAAGGCGAAACCTATATGAAGAATAGAAGATTGGATTATAGAAATCATAGGGTATATGACAAAGAAAAGTTTCTGTGTATTGTATGAAGGACTAACATTTAAAGTTAATTGTTGTACTTAAAGTTCAAGGATAAATTGGAGGACATCTATTTTCTATATTTTCTTTGTTTGTTATTTTTTTACTTCACTTTTTCTTTTCTTTTTTCTTACTTTGTATTTCTATTTCTTTTTTTGTATTAGCTCTTAATATGTATTTTAAAATTCAATAAAACTTATGAGAAGAAGAAAAAAGAAATTTAATAAATAAATAAATCATAACATTAGGAATCCAAGCAAGATTCAGTGGGTGGATACTAAGTTAGCACTGGATGCTCTATTTGTAATAGTGATACCATTCCTCCTTGACATTAAGAAATCAATATCTATTATCTGAAATCCATATTTACAGTAAATCTACTTGAGAAGTTTAACTATCAATCGAAGAGAATATTTGTAGCTCAGGGTTGAGCTATGGAGTCCTTGGTGCTCTCTGAGCCTTGTTGTTTTCTTGCAGACGTTTCATTTTTGGTTCCTGACATTTCTCCCACTTTCCCATATCTTGATCATCCTCTCTTTATAACATACAGTATATATCCCAAACAAGGAATAGAGGATTTATAGATCTTGTTATTGATGGAAATCCTGATAAAGCTTACAGAAGGATTGATCAGAAGTTCCAGTTGAATTCAAATGAGTCAAGTTCGGTCATCCTTGAAACCGTTAATGAATATGAAATACAGTACCTACTTCATTTCAAACAGAACAAGTACTGAATATCATCGGAACTAAATAAAAATATTCCATTAAGCATGATGGGTTCTCTTTTTTTAAAAAAATCTGGATGAGCTGAGATTTGAATTTGATGAAATAAGAACTTCAGCAAAGGCTTTCCAGATAAGCTCGGTATGAAAATACTTCTTGAACTTCTCCACTAGAAAGATGTCAGCAAACTGTCTTTTTGTACATAAAAAGTACATCTCTGCATCTCTAAGGAATATGAAGGTATATCTATAACCCAAAATAGGAAGCGGTAACAAATAGCAGCAAATAGGTGACACTGAATGGCCTAATTGGACTCCTTAGTTCTGAGAATGAACACTTTTCTTGAATTTTAATGTGCCAGGAATGGGAAGGGCAGTGTTGACCAAGCTCTAAAAGAAGTAAAAGGTAAAGGTTCCCCTCGCACATTTGTGCAGTCATGTCCGACTCTAGAGGCCGGTGCTCATCTCCGTTTGTTAGCCGAAGAGCCAGCGTTGTCCGAAGACACTTCCACGGTCATGTGGCCGCGCTGTTACCTACCCACCAAAGTGGTACCTATTAATCTACTTGCATTTGCATGCTTTCGAATTGCTAGCTTGGCAAGAGCTGGAGCTAGTGCGGGAGCTCACTCCGTCATGCGGGACTAGGGATTCGAACCTCCGAACTTGCGATCTTCCGATTGACAAGCCTGGCGTCTTACCCGCTGAGCCACCATGCCCCTTTTAAAAGAAGACATTTACTCATATTCTTGGCTTCCATTACAACTATGCAGATGTTTGGGTTACAGATCAAGAGGACACAACTGTGTTGGTCTACTAGGGATAGCAGTAAAAAAATAAAATTGATTTATTTCATGTCCAGATCAAACTTTACTCTGCCAAAATGTAGCCACCGCCACAGCTTTGTCATTAGCTTGCTGTAGGTCTTCAACAGTACAAGGCTCCAGCAGTAATCGACACACCATCAGATGTGCCGGATCTTGGGTTTCTCCACATTCACATAATGTATTGTCGTCAGCCAACAACCCCCACTTAAATAAATTAGTCTTGCACCTTGGTACCCCCACCCTCATCCTGTTCATTGTCCTCCAAACTATATAAGGGAGAGTGTTTCCAGCGGCCATTTCTTCAGTAAAATACTCAAATCGGTGAGCTCATTCCTCCATTTACTTATTCGATTCTGTTCTTTGGACCCCTCTAGGGTATTAGTTCTTGCCATGAAGCTCTTTCTAGATTTAAGTCGACGAATTGGGGGAGTATATCCGCTCAAAGGGTGACGAGAGTCAGTCTCTTGCTTGGTTCTTTCAGCATCTGCTTCTACTTCCCTTCTAATCTTAGGTAGAGCAATGCCAACAAGAGAATATAGCTTATTAACGGGCGTAGGTTTGAGGCATCCCGTCACTATGCGCATTGCCTCATTCACAGCGATATCTACTTGCTTCGCATGTGCCGATGCGTTCCATACTGGTGCCGCATATTCCGCAGTAGAGACACTCAAGGCCAGAGTTGATGCTCGTAACGTAGCTGGCTGGGCTCCCCATGCATGGTTTGTAGGTCGTCGGATGACGTTATTCCTAGCACATACTTTAGCCTTGGTATTCAGGCAATGTTGCTTAAAGAAAAGCAAAAAAATAAAAAATAAAATGAAATCTAGCCAACCAAGCACTCCAATTTGATGCCACAAGCACCCCTCGGTGTAAAACCGAAGCCGACACCATCCAAAAGTTGTAACGGGAGTAGGAAATACTAGCTTTGCTCCCTTCCCAGGTTTCACTAAGTTTCTGATTTTTACAACTAGAGGAGCATCCCCATTTATGGTGCCACCATTACTGCTATCCAGAATATGCAAAGGGACACTTAGTGACTTTGGCTTTTCTGCACAGACTGACACTTAACCATATCTCCAAGCTATTCCTGTGCTATTTGCGCGGGAGCACTTCATTTTTCTATCAGATATACATTCTAGCTCATTACTAGAAGTAGCGATTACTTCTCCTAATTAGTATACATTCTACCTAATTGCTAAAGGAGCCATTACTTTCAAATGAGTGAAATGGGAACAGCCAAAGGGGCCCCGTGTGTGGAAGTATATCTTATCCCCCAAGACTCAAAAATCATTTCCACCCTTCCTTCCATGAGATGAGTCCACAGAAAGTCAAGTGCCCTATCTTAGTTTAGATCAGTGTTTCTCAACCTTGGGAACTTTAAGATGTGTGGACTTCAACTCCCAGAATTCCTGGCTGGCTGGGGAATTCTGGGAGTTGAAGTCCACACATCTTAAAGTCCCCAGGGTTGAGAAACACCGGTTTAGATAATGGAGGAAAGTCCAGGTGAGAGTCATAGAACTTTAGCCAAGCTGCAGTGAAGTCTAACTGGAGACAAGTGGCTGTTGGAAGTGGGCTTCAGCCTTTGAATCCTGACTGCTGAAAAAGCAAGATTATTTGGTAATAATTTCAATATTAAATAGCTTATGATGCAACCCACATTCGAGGCCAAGGGCCCTCCTGATCCTTGACATCCTAGAAGAAGTCCCTAGAGCCTCTTTCCCCGCAATCTTTTCCTTCCTACCAATTTGCCTCTTCCACAATCGCCAGCAAAATTCTTAACTCTGAGTACCAGAAACCCTGCAACCTCTGTAGTAACCTCCAATTAGCAAGCTGAATAGGTGTGTGTGTGTGAGAGAGAGAGAGAGAGAGGGAGGGAGGGAGGGAGGGATCCACCCATACAGTTTTGTGCTTTAGGAAGCAATGATGTTGGCAGAATAGAAATTTTTATGGCAGCAACTTCATGTTGAGAAACGGTCCTTACGTTCTCCCACTATTCAGGGCAGGGAGGAGTTGGAGAAGGAAATGATGTCAGGCTTTCTAAGCAACATAACTCCAATGCTGCACATTTCTGGGTTCTCATTAGGAGCCCAAGCTATCTGCACAGATCATTTCCACCGCCTTATCTACCACTGGGTAGGTAGCATTTTCTGCTCAGACTTTGGCCCAGTGCAAAATATGCAAGGGCTAGAGAAGCTCAGCGTATGTCTTCTGCCAACTGAGAGTTTAAACAACTCCAGCTGCACCAATGACGCAAAGATAATCTAAGTATAAACACAGAGCCCAGCCAGGCTTCCTGGTCATCTTCAGACAAACACCTTCACCACATCCTTTAGTGGTTAAGCAATATCCGAAACCATGTAAAATATTAAGACATAGCTGAAAGGCCAATGGCTAAACATTTGCTTTAGCAAGCATTGCGAAGTTTAGAAAAATCCACAAGATGGTTAGCTTCTCTTCTTAAAAGATGCAGAATCTCCCCCCAACCTCCCAATGCAATTGTTGTCCCTTATGAGGGGGGTGCTTGCAGGGTGGAATAGCCACATACCCCTTTCAGCCCGTGCTGCCGTGCAGAATCAAAACCAAGACTGGCTGGTGAGCAGATACCTGCTCAAAGTCTAAATCAACTTTTGAAGGAGGAGACCATCCCTACCTCCCTAAGTCTGTACTATAGTTAGAAGTTCAAAGGCCACGCATTGCAGATTCAACAGGCAAGTCAGTTCAGCTGCCTTTCCCTGGCCTAAAAGTTAGCTAGCCCTGGTAGCACAGAATTAGTAAAAAGGTAAAGGTTCCCCCCACACATTTGTGCAGTCGTGTCCAACTCTAGGGGCCGGTGCTCATCTCCGTTTGTTAGCCGAAGAGCCAGCGCTGTCCGAAGACGCTTCCACGGTCATGTGGCCGGCATGACGTGCACGGAACGCTGTTACCTTCCCACCGAAGTGGTACCTATTAATCTACTTGCATTTGCATGCTTTTGAATTGCTAAGTTGGCAAGAGCTGGGGCGAGTGCGGGAGCTCACTCTGTCACGCGGGGCTAGGGATTCGAACCTCCGAACTTGCGATCTTCCAATCAACAAGCCTGGCGTCTTACCCACTGAGCCACCCCCCCCCTCAACACAGAATTAGTACTAGACCAATAAAATGCTAGGATTTTGCAAATTTTGTCCTCTGACAACAATTCAGTGTAAACTTCACTAAACAATTCAATGAAGGGGGGAGGGGGTCAAAAAAGCAATATAGTGGATTCAGTCACCTGGTTGCAGTCACCATCTTGACACTTTCACCCTGCAGACACCCCTGGTTAAAAAAAATCATTCAAGGCATATAGTTGCATATTAAATATAATAAAGTGAACAGTCTTCTCTTGAACGAGCTACTCTGCTTGAATAATGGTAGCCACATGCTTGCATACCAAGAAGAGTTTCCCCAACGTTATCTCCTGAGCTCTGCATCTTGTCTCCTCATATCGGACTCTTATTATTACATTCAGTGCTATAATAAATTATTTGTAATTCCTACCCCTTGTTGAATGCAATACAAACATACCAACACTGCATAAATCAAAGGGGTGAGCGCATTCGTGCTTTTGAAGCAAGGCATTAGCTTCAAAAAACACAAGAAGAATATCAATTTTTCACCAATATTGGTTTTTTAATCTTTACTACAATAATTTGGTATTGATTTGGTAAAATTGTTTCTTTCATGCAGCATTTAATTTGTTCGCTGGTTTCAGCATGCACATGGAAAACTGGAATATAATTATCATTTATGTACTGGTTTCAAATGTTGAAAGCATTGCACCTGCATTAAATTGTTATAATCTTCACCGTTTAGAAAGAGAATTCATGGGATATGGTATTATTAACTTCTATTTGTTAATTTTATTTTTATTTAAAATAGTTTTAAGCTATCTTTTAGTGGACTCCACTCTTGCAAATGGGGGTCTAAGGTTCTTAGGCAACATACAGTGAAGAACCTGGGTATATACCCGTCCTCGAGTTGGGTGTGTAAACTGAAGGTCCCTCCAAGAGTTGACACTGATTTGCAATTTTATTTATTGATAAGTTTGTCTGCCACTGCCCATCTACCAAAGGAACTCTGACCGAAAGAGGAATATATAAACGACATTTAATGTACTTTACTTGGAATTTAATGACATCAGATTAGTTTTATCTTGGCCTCACCCACCTTTTTCTTGGCACTGCCTATTTGTTGGGAAACTACATGAGAGAGGTTATATATCCCTGCTCTGACTCATAATAATTATACTGGATTTTTCATTGGGAAATATTGCATATCCAACTTTCCAGTGAAACAGGATAACAGCCCTTTAGATATTGGTGAACATCTGCCCTGCTCACTGTTTCTACTAGCTGGAGCTACTGAGGTTTAAATTCAACATCTGGAGAAGGAAAAGTTTGACTCCTGCTCTACTTATTGGGATTTATCCCCCTCCAATTCTCCCTGATGCCCCCAAATTGCCCATTAATCCCTATTTTACCCATCATTACCCACCATCTTAGCAAATCTTAGCAAGTGCAGTAACGGGCAGCCAGATCAATTTAACATGTCAGAAGCCAGCAACTCATTTTGGGATGTACAGTGGATATAAAAAGTCTACACACCCCTGTTAAAATGTTTCAATTGAATTGTACAGCTTGTATGTCATATTAAAGGTGGAAAAAATCCTGAAGTGATTTATCTTGGTCTGATTTTTTTTACATCTCAAAAACCTGGCATTTTAACAGGGGTGTGAAGACTTTATATCCAACGTAACACTCTGTCTGCCAAACCACCAAGTCGTTTCTTTGAAAATTTGGTTTAAACTACTTAAAAAGCAAGAAACAACTATGTGGGCCATGTGAAAAAATAATCATATATTAACAAAGTTCCTTTATTACTCCAACTCTGTATTTTCATTTAAGATGTTTAGTTGAGGGAGGGGGTGAATTCCTTTAATTTTCTGCCAATCAAAGAAATTGTGTCCTTTGCCTATGGATAGAACAGGTTTGATCTAAGAGTTGGTTTTGATCTTTTTCAAAAATATGTAACTCAAAATTACTGCTTATTTCTTTCCAAGGAGTTTAAGAAAACACTCTTCTTCACCACCAGAACGTACACCACTCAATGTGTACATCTGCAAATTATTCCTCCATTTAATATGCCACCCAGTTGCTGAATGATTCTGGACAGCTTACAAAAATGCAGTTAGAACCATGTTGAAATTGTCATTAAAACAAGAACTATAAGACACCAAAATCACTCGGGAAGGACTGCTTACTGATAGAAAGGAATCTTAGGGCATGACCTAGACCAGTGTTTCTCAACCTTGTCAACTTTAAGATGTGTGGACTTCAACTCCCAGAATTCCTGGCTGGCTGGGGAATTCTGGGAGTTGAAGTCACACATCTTAAAGTTGACAAGGTTGAGAAACACTGACCTAGACATTACTTTATCACCAGTCACTTTTTTTCCTTCCCCCTCCTTCTTTCTAACTTATTTCTGGTACAACTGAATAGCTTAAACAAGTCACAAGTTGTTCTGCAAGACTTGCGTTGATCTAATGAAAATATTGGTCTAATGCGGGGCACTCAGTTTCTTTCAGAGCCAGTTCTTCAGAGTGGACCCAATCTTTCCCAAATATTAGCACACTACTCTGCCGCTGCTATGAAAACAACACAATCAAGGATCTTCTCTACGTATTGTCGAAGGCTTTCACGGCCGGAGTTCGATGGCTGTTTTGGGTCTTCCGGGCTGTGTGGCCGTGTTCTGGCTTTTAAAATAATTTATCGTTTGACTAGGCATTCCCATTGAAATTCATGCTTAACTGTGGTGAGTAGCATCATTTTTATTATTTACACAGCCCGGAAGACCCACAACAGCCATCGATCTTCTCTACATTTGGACTCAGACTGGCCCCGACATGTAACATGTTCTAGTCAGAAAACCCATGCTTACCAAATTTGTCCCGCCAACCTGTTCTTATTTCTGTTATCACAAGTGAAATTTTGCTCAAAAACCTGCAAGATTTAATGCAACAAGGGGACAGAATGGGATCGTTCAATACGTCATTGTTTGTTTTTATTCCAAAATTGTCTACAAACGGCATTTCCATTCTTGAATTGTCTGAAAATATTTTTTAAAAGGAGCTAGTAACAATCCCCACTTCCTGTCCCAAACATCACAACTAGTTGCATATTCTAAATTCCCACCCGAATTCCAAGTGTGAAACAAATGCCCCATTTATAATGAATGAGCGAGCAAGAGATAACCATCTTAAGAGTTTACAAAATGCTTAAAGGCCCAAGGCAAAACACAGCAGCACAACAAAACCATTATTGTACTACTTGAAATAGATGTCATTTGCTATCAGATTATCTCTCAATAAATCTTTCTGACCAAATCATGCTGGTTCTTTATAAATCACTTTGGGTGAACTAAGCCCAAGCTTTTGGAAAAAAAACCCTGGGGAAACTGGAATCAATAAAAGCTTTATATGCTGAAGGAAAATCACTCAGCTAGATGAGTATCATCAAAATACTTTGTTCAATAACAAGGCTAAATAATAATAATCAGGGCACAAATTCCAGTTGAATCATTATCTCGAGGAGATGACGTGGGCAATTCTGGTTCAACCCAATGTTTGTAAAATATGAATAATGGAATGGGAAGATAAGGAGTCTTGGGGAGCTAAAAGACAAAAGCTTTGCAAGAGCTCCTCTGGGGTAGGGCCTGGTTTAGATGGAAGTCACATCAATGCTCATCTTTTTTACAATTTCACAGGCAAGGATTCGCATGTAACTTGGTTAGACTAATTCCATAGCTCCAACAATGCTTTATGCACGCGTGCCCTCAATCTCTCTGCTGACCCAGCCAAATATATTAAGACACACACACACACACACACACACACACACCCTTTGGGACATTATTACCCACAACACCAGAGTTTTGTCAACTGCACTGTTAACACCTTCTCTGTTGCAGTGGCAGCCGTCTGGAATAATATCCCTCCGGATAGCCATAATGTTTTCACCCTGATGGTGTTCCGGAGGTCATTGAGAACTTGGCTTTATTCCCAGGTCTGTGGAGCCCCTGATGGTTTTTCTTTGGGAGCGTTTTGGGGTCTTGGGCTTGTCTTTGAGGATGATCAGTATTGTTTTCCCCATGATTTTCCTTCTATTTTTATTGTCTTTTATTTTATAATTTAAACCGCCCAGGCTTGTCTGGAATCGATGACCCTGGGTGGTTTACATTATGAAATAAAAACAGGCTTCTGTGTTTAAATAAATAAATAAACACCCCAAGTTCAAGCCCTGTTTGAATTTTTTTCCCCACTGAAAGATTTAAAACCACTTAGCTGAGTCTGAAGATGTTCTTCAGGATCCATGAAAAAGAGATTCATTCCATACAAGTGTGCCTGGTCCCTTCTGTATAGTGCTTTTAGTGCCCTAGGAAGACCTTTATATTCAGCTAGGCTTTTAAAATAATTTATTGTTTGACTAGGCATTCCCATTGAAATTCATGCTTAACTGTGGTGAGTAGCATCATTTTTATTATTTACACTGCTTATTTATTTATTAATTTATTTAGTTATTTATTTATTTGTTTTATCTTAAAAGCCTTATATAGCTGCCTATATTGTAACAACAACCGTGGGCAGCACTCAAAACAGTAAATCTCATATCATATCATATTTATTTATGAGCTTCTTTTATGGAAATCTCAGGTGTATGGATGGATGGAGTGATAGATCGATAGACAGAAAATAAGATGACAAATAAAGCAACAAAGAATTCATTTCTACCTTCTTTAGAAAGGCATTCAATCCTATTTAAGTACAGAACCCCATTACTATAGAGGGGCAGATATGTGATCCCATTAATAAGTTTGTGTTCAAGTTGTTGGAGATTCTGGCAAATCCAGCATGCCTCATCAGCATATGGATGGCTGCTCTAGGATGTAAGCTCTCCATGCTTTTTTGAGGAAGCTGTTTGTGGCCACTCCCACTTCCTCTTCCTCTCTCTCTCCCTCTCCAACCAGGAGCAAAGCACATGGCTGTGTGCTGCTCCATCTTAGGCTGTGGATGGGCCTAGGAGATTTTTCCCTTTCTACACACATCTCTTGCCAGCAAGGAGGGGCAAGAGTTAATTAAGTTTAGGGAACAGAAAGAAGAAATGGAACATCATTTATCTACCAAAAATGCTGTACCTGCAATGAATAAACGTAAGGACTCTTTTGTACTTACTTTTCATAGCTGCCATGTCTAAGTGCGTGTTTCTTTATGCTAAGGTGGGCTAAAGGTGTAAAACTAACCTGGATCTCTCTAATATGCTCATGAGCTCTGTTTTTAAACAATATTCTTTTTCTGTACACGAGTTTAGCTGCTCTGCTCCATTTCAGTAGTTCTAACAGACTGCTAAATGGGCTTCACAAGTAACTCTTTCATTGTGCACCAACTGAGATCACGAATTGATTGACATATAATCTCCTCTCACAAAGCTTCAGGCAATATTATCCATTGGACAGAAGAACACAAGGGCCAGGATTTACACAAAAAATTAGCCCCCGCCCCGATCTCCGCTGATTTAAAACTGACAAAAGAAAAATAACAGTAATAAACATCAAAGTTATATAATATTTGTTATGTAGCTCCACAGTTAAGATCTATAAAGGAAAAGGGACTTCTGCTGGTGATGGTACCCATGGTATAAACTACATCAACTTTGATAAAATCTCTAATTCAGGTACTGAGAAGATACTTCATTTCGTTTTATCTATCTTCCATGAGGAAGCTCAGCTCAGCAATATGGATTACCTCAACCCCATTTTAATGTTCACATTTGTCCTATGAGATTAGATAGACCAAGAAAAGATGATCAATTCAAAGTAGCTTACAAACAGTATAATTTTTTTTAAAAACTCATAGTATCTAGCAGTACTAAGTAATTATTAAGAAATAATGGAATTCCTCAATTACACACATTTCGTTAAAGCATAGCTAGTGAAATAAGTTATTACCCATAGGCTACCTCAGCAAACAAAGATTATATCAAAATGATGACACACACTCAGTGACATCATGATTCAAATCCCAACCTTACAGGCCTATGTCCCAACTGTTAGAGATATTGGGTTTCAACCAAGCACATCTCACACAAGCTTGAAGGAGGGGCAGCTCTGCTGCAACCTAATCTTACTGCTTTGTGTGGGAGGGGCTTGAATCCTGGTTTCCTGTTCCTCTCCTTCCTTTTTTTCCTTCCTTTTCTGTTCGAATCTCAACCGGGCAGGATGGTCATCCATGACTGTCCTTGTGGCTCATACCTCCATTCAGCAAGGCCACATTGAGAAGACTGTGGGTTTGGTCAGAACCTATCGCTTGCACGCATGGATCATTTCTACCATGAAACTATAACAAGATCTTCAATGAAACTGTGATCTACAATAAACTGTAAGCTATTTTTATGTTACTTTACATTAACGTGTGAAGTGTGTTTATTTTGTGTTTTTGAACTGATTAAGCCTTGTGCAAGTTACTGGCACGTTTCTGCTCTGCTATAAACTAATTAAAAGCTGCATGGATTTCTGTTACTAGCATTTCAGAATTCCTACACCAACATCCGGTGCACCTACATGTACATAAGTCACAGGTCACGACACAACTTTCTCACTTAGGCCCCACCCCAGGAAAGCTTATGTTGGCATGAAAATATCTCAAGATATACTGTAGATAGTGAAGTAAGTATCATAAGAAGTGTAAGAAAAATATATCAAAATCAAGATACCAAATAAGAATCCTAGACTTTTACTTAGAGAGGCAACAATTAAATAATTTAAGTTAGATAAGATGTATTAAACAATATATTTATTAAGTATTTAAATGTATATGATACAAAATAAACAGAAAAAAACTAAGTAGTCAAATACAGTCAACAACCCCATTCTGTTGAAAAAAGGTTCTTGCATGATTCTTATCACATCAACAGCTTAATTTCCTCACTGTAGACTTCTGCCTTAGATTTCCATCTTGGGAAACTCTTATTAATTCCCAATCTGCTATCAGCCAAGAGGAATATGACGACATCCCAGTCTTTTAAAAATCATTTAACTACCACTAAATCTAGATGGATTTCTTTAAAAATAAGCCCCTCAGATATGGAGAAAATTAGTTACACAGGAAGGAAAAAAGGAAGTAATATTTATTGAGCCAACTGTCGTAGTTTGGATTTTACAAGCTTGTGAACCACAATGCTTGGGCTAAAGTGCTTATAGCAAGATAGAAGAAAATGTACTAGGTGAACTGGTCAGGGAAAAAACGTTCACTAAATGGATCAAGGCATATTGAAACTAACTTCAGTTCCAGAAATGGCTTCATATGAAGGAAAATCAGTTCATATCCCTTTTGGATCTATATTTTTCTCTGTGTAGATGTCTTTATGTCATATAATTTGATACTGTATATAATGACAGCCAAATATTATCATTGTATCTTCCCACCCACTCCTGCAAAAATAATAATAACCTCCAACCTACAAACTAACAATAACCCACAATCTACAAACTAACTAAAAAAGGTTAATGGAGAGATTGTGTGTTAAATTAAGGAATTTTTTCTATACTAGAAAGAGGGAGAAATGAAGGTGGTGAACTTCTAAGATGAAACATTGTTTTCTGGCATAGACTATTTGAGTCTCAGTCAAGCTGAACATTTAGATTGAACAATAATGTAAGGAAATCATTCCTTCATTAATTTCTTTAATCAATAAAAAGGTGGAAGGGATAGTTTTGAATTATACCATGTACTTTGGATGACACTGTACTGCATTAGGTCCAGGTGATGCAGCTTATTTATTTTTAAGGTAAAATTTAGTTTTTTAAAAAATAGTTAAATTTAGTTCCACTGACTTCTAATAGACACATTACCAACTGAAATTCAAGTATGGCAATTTGGCTGACTTGTACATCAGACTGGAAATAAACTAACTTCTCATTAATCCATAAATTTCCAAATTTTAGGCACTTAACAAACTAATGAGACATGACAAATTCAGCATCTTTTGCCTTGCATACTATTCAGAGACTCTTACCCAGATTGGTTTCCATTAGCTGCCAACTCAGCAAGATCTGCTTAAATCAGGATGCTCCAAGTCTAGTGAAAAAGAAGCCTCACTGGAAAGGTACGCAAGAGTCGGCCACAGAATGAGCAACACCTTAAATTGTTTATTATTTGGCCATCCAGGTTCATATGCATGCAGATCATTTCCCCCTATAATTAGATTGTACTTAGAAGGTGCTCCGGCCTGAACCCAGATCACAAAGAAAGGTGGGACATCATTGCAAGTATATAAATGAACTTCAACTCATCAAGGTGAAGATCATTCAGTAGCCTGTTAGAACCAGTGAATGGAGCAGAGCTTAACGTTGTGTAAACTCGTGCACAGAAAAAGGAATATTGTTTAAATACACCGCCTGTGAGCACGTTAGAGAGATTCAGGTTCTTATTCTTACATGTTTAGCCCACCCAAGCATAAAGAAACACACGCTTAGACATTGCAGGTACAAAAAGTACTGTAAGTACAAAAGGGTTCTTACATTTATTTTGTCCAGTTACAGCCATTTCAGTAGAAAATTGGTTTCAGTTCTTCTTTCTGTTCCCTAAACTGCATACCTCTGGCCATGTTTGCTGCCAGAGGCTGCGTGGAGAAAGGGGGGGGGGGAATCTCCCAGGCCCATCCATGTGGCCAAGATGGAGGAACAGCAGCTTGCATGCTGCTTCTCTGTCGGTGGAAGGAGCAGAGAGAGAGAGGAAGTGGGAGGGGCAACAAGCAGCTTCCTCTAGAAGCACAGAGTTTGCCTCCTAGAGCTATCACCCATATGCTAATGAGGCATGCTTGATTTGCCGGATTCCAAAACATTCAAACTGGGTTGCATGAAACCCTATGGTTCCACAAGGACTTGAATGATGGGATAAAGCTGCTTTCATTTCTCAGTCTACTGCAGCCTGGAGGAAGCAGTTTTAAACACAGCTGTATTATGTGCAGTAAGCTATTTGTTCTTGGTAGTAAACAGAAGTCTGCATCCTCGGCACTAGAATTTGGGGCCTTCTGAATATGTTGAACCACATCTCCTATATTAGTATGTTGTCTGGGGAGGGTGGAAATTGAAGAAGTCCCAATCATGGACCTCCGGAAGAGCATCCCCCTGGAGATTCACACAGTCCCCACCCTACAAGTCTTTGAAAATGTGGTTGTGCTTCCAGGTCTAAGGTTAGGTTGGTGGCTGAACCTGTGGTGGACGTGTTTTTTGTGTCATGCAATGTGTGTTTTCTCCAGACGCAGATGTTATTTTATTTTTAATTGCTTTCCTCCCTTTCAATTATATAAGCTGCCCAGAGTCACTGGGGAGTTGGATGGCCTTCTAAATCAAATTAAACAAATAATAATGTACAGCAGGGTTTTTTTTCTCCAACCGGTGCTTGATGCAGATGCATGAAAGACCAGGCGCGGGTTCATCTGAACAGTGTCAATATCACTAGACTTCTTAATCTGTGATTTTTGGGATTTTTTTTTACCTAACAGGTTCCATGGCCTGAAAAAGTTTGAAAACGATTCCCTAGGGCAGGGCTTTCCAAAGTGCCGCCGCTGGCAACACACCAGCGGCAGCGCGCGCGTGGCAGCGACACAATAAGACATGCGGTGGCGCGCGCATGGCGGTGACACGAGAGAGCGGGCGGCGGCACATGCGCACGGCGGCAGCGCGGGGGGACGTGCAGTGGCACGCGCGTGTGGCGGCAGCGGCTGCCACCATGCACGTGCACGCCGCCGCTTCCGGGTGGTGTGGCGACACACCACGCTGTGTGTGGCGACACACTTTTGTGTCGCGACACACAGTTTGGAAAGCTCTGCCCTAGGGCAGTGTTTCTCAACCTTGGCAACTTTAAGATGGGTGGACTTCAACTCGCAGAATTCCCCAGCCAGCATGCTGGCTGGGGAATTCTGGGAGTTGAAGTCCACCCTTCTTAAAGTTGCCAAGGTTAAGAAACACTGCCTTAGAGCATCTCTGACAAATGATTATCCAGCCTCTGTTTAAAGGAAGGACCTAAACTCTTCCTCCCGCTTTACTCACACACATTTGGACAATTCTTTCAAAACCAATATTAGTTAAAAAAAAACGTATCACAAAATTTTATGATGGAATTTATAAATACGAACCGTGCCTGCCAACTAATGGTTCACATCCTGAAAGCTTCCTATTTATTTCTGCATGCTGTGGCGTTTTCTAAAAAAGAGATATAGCAACTTTAAAACATTCGTCCTAGCAGCTACATTCTTAAATCTAGAAAGCAGTTTAAACTTATTTGCACGGGTGACATTTTACATTATCATCTGGTAAAAAAAATGACCTTTGTGAAACGGAGCTCGCCAGAAACAAAGTATTCCTACTTCCTAACATAATCAAGTAGACAGACACATTGTACTATTTGTCAAAAATGAAAGGACATTTAAACTGTTTGTAGACATCACTGTAGCATGCCAAATGTTTCCTTCATGTCAAATATTTTCTTATTACTGAAGGGGAAAAAAATCAAACCCTGTCTTTCATGGTAGACTTTTACTGGATTTTTTAAAAAACTCAGAACCACCAAACTGACATTAACCACCCTAAATTGCATGCAGATTCAAACATCAGGATGAACAAGCAAAGTTGTCCTTAGCTTATCCAAATTCATCCCAAAATTGCAGCATATATGACTGGCAAAACACAAAGTCTTTATTAACGATCAGTGTTCAGCAAATGTATACACAGAGACACACAGGTCTATCAATAAAACTAAGCTTGATCATGTCTGCATAAGCTGGTGCTTCATTTTCACTGCGGCAACACATTTCATTAGCTATTTCATTGCTAAAGGATACCAGAAAGAAGCAGGTTAACATAAAACTTATGCATTCAGCCTGGATGCGGGTGCAGCAAGGGCAAAATATAAATTTTACAAACAGCCCTATAAAAGGGGCAGTATAATAAAATGTGTTTTATTGTTTCAGTCTCCCCAGATCCCCATAGGCAAGGATGATCAGCCCTTCAGGAGTATAGAGGCGAGAACTCTGTGCCCAGCCCTGAAGTTCCTTCTTCGTTCTGGGGAAAGTGAGTCTATTTAGACAATCTGCTGCTTTCCAGGTACATCTTGTAACACTTTCTTCTATTCTGTCAGTCTATTGACCTCATTCTGAAAGCCCTCGTGACTTTCATTTTGGTTCAACTGCTCTTTCCAACCTGATGGATGGTCACCAGGGAAGGGGAGGGGAGGGGAGGGGAGGGGAGGGGAGGGGAGGGGAGGGGAGGGGAGGGGAGGGGAGGGGAGGGAAGGGGAGGGGAGGGAAGGGAAGGGAAGGGAAGGGAAGGGAAGGGAGGTAAATGAATATATAGAGGATGGATGGATAGGGAGCGGTAGGGGAGGGGTAGGGGTAGGGGTAGGGGTAGGGGAGGGGAGGGGAGGGGAGGGGAGGGTAGGGGAGGGAAGGGAAGGGAAGGGAAGGGAAGGGAAGGGAAGGGAAGGGAAGGGAAGGGAGGATTATTTATTTATTTATTTATTTATTTATTTATTTATTTTTCTAACTTATATCACCGCCCATCTCCCCCCATTTCCGGGGGAATTATGCTTTACTCCTTGGGGCACTTACATAATGTTTGGTTGTTGTTGCTTTTTAAGACATGATTTAAAGACAAATCGCCAATACTAATTGTCACCTTTAATTTCTACTGGCCTTGAATTTCTCAGTTTTTGCAAAGCAATGAAAATTCACTTTCTGCCATTCCGATTTTCAGGTTAGAATGAGCAGAGTGAGTAGGCAACCTACATCCACCCCCACACTCCAAGCCCAACTGACCTTTGAGATTTGCTTGACGAATTTTTCCCTTGTTCTTGTTATCCATAACAACAACATCCTCATCTAGCGTATTCAATCCCAGAAGGGATTTTGAAGTCTGAAGTATTAATACTAAACAATTCTGGGGACAAATGTTGTGATTTGGCCCCCAAATTTTGAATTTCAAATAAAAATATGATGATGATGATGATGATGATGATGATGATGATGATGATGTTGTTGTTGTTGTTGTTGTTGTTGTTGTTTTGGGGTGATTTACCACGTTGAGCACATCCAACCTGTTGGGTTAGATTGGGGTTCTGTATATTGTGCACACCCAGAACATGGGTAAATTCAGTAGCTGGGCTCCTTGTATCACGGGTACTCAGGCTATCAGTAAAAGCTGGAGCTGGAGGGAGTGAATGCACTGGGCTGATCCAGAGGTGAAAATACAGGTAGTCCTCGACTGACAACCACAATTGGGACCGGAACTTCCATCGCTAAGTGATGTGGTCATTAAGTGAATCACACCCGATTTCACCACCTCTTTGCCACAGTCATTAAGTGAATCATGTGGTCGTTAAGTGAATCCGGCTTCCCCCATTGACTTTGCTTGTCGGAAGCCAGCCAGGAAGGTCACAAATGGTGATCACGTGATGCTGCAACCATCACAAATACATGCCGGTTGCCAAGTGCCTGAATTTCGATCACGTGACCGCAGGGAGGCTGTGACAGTCGGAAGTGCGAGGACCGGTCATAAGTCACTTTTTGCAGTACCGTTGTAACTTTGAACAGAATGACTGCTAAACGAATGGTTGTAAGTCGACGGCTACCTGTATAGACTGAAACTTTGCTATAATTAATACAACTTTGTCTCAAATGATTTTATTGCTGTCCATAATATTAGCATTTTCCAGACTTTTATTTTCTCCTGGTCTTACCTAGACATATGAAGCCACCAGTTGAGGCTGGCCCCTCAACAAAATAACTTATCTTAAATTGCAAGCTTTCAAACAAGCTTTCAGATTGATACTTTTCTGGCTCACAAGTATTTCAGTCAGCTAAATCCTGCCCTCTATAAATCTCCAGACTTTCTTCCTAAAAATCTCCTCCTGCATTTTTCTTCTAAAAGGCCACCTTCTCTAGGGATCGCACAAAAAGGACAGCTGAATCCATCTGACCAAACTTTTCAGCGACAATGGTAAATTCTTGTTGGAATTAAATTGAGTGTCCTTCAAGAATCAGTGCAAGAAGGAAAAGCCCCCTTTAGAAATAAACTTGCTGCAATCAGTGACGTTTAATGAACTATAGCATATTTTGTTGCACCCCACAACTGTTAATATATAGCATCCCATGTTCTAAAAGCCTGTTTATTTATTCATTTATCTTTATGTTTTATTTAAATTTATATGGCTGCCCACTCAACATACAACACTGGGTGGTTAATCAAAAACAGCCAACAATAAATAAGGACAATTTTAAAATAACACACCGCACTCAGTGTGATTTTAAAAAATAAAACATATAGACACAACACCAAAACAGCCTGGCCCAATTCCCAAGGGAAAATCAGGTTTTCAGCGCCTTAAAAAAACTACCAGGATTGTGGCCATTGAACCTTAGGTGGTAATAGTGTTCTGTAAGGCAGGGGCCACAAGTGAGAAGGTATACGTGTGGTGGTATGTAGACCTTGGGAAACAAGGCAAAGGGATGCTGTCTAGGGAACGGTCAGATAAGAGACGGCATAGCCCACAGCCGGATGGTGGGTGGAGTAAGAGGCTCAGGAGGGACCTAAGTTTCAGGCTGTAAAGGAGACAGCAGGAGAATTGTACTTTCAGACATGCAAGAGCCTGTTAATGTACAGTAGCTTTACAATAAAGTAGAATTAGCTTATCTGGTCGTGTTTCCTGTCTGGTCTACCTGGTAAGGCTGACAATACGTCTGCATCTCATCAGTTGATGTTGTTTAATAGCAGAGAGGTAGAGCACGACCACCCTATCAGACCTCATGGGATAAGCAGAAATTATTGGAGACAGATGGTCCCACAAATAATAATACTAATTTATTAAATTTATATGCCGCCCGTCTCCCAGCGACTTTATAACCCAGCCCTGTGCCCTGAAGGGCTTTTTATGTGGTAACCAGCACACTGAATTGCAACCGGAAGCCCACCAGGGCCAGTTCATCTTGAGAAGTAGCAGGGTTACATGGGCACCCTAAGGCATGCCCATAATGCCTAAGCCACCACATGCTGGATCAGCAGTAGCTTCCAAGTGGTCTTCAAGGGCAGCCCCAAGTAGAGCTTACTGTAATAATCTAGATGGGAAGGGATCAAAGCATACGTGAGCAGGGACTCCTGGTTTAGAAATAAGTGCAAGATGCTGTTTGTGCAAAGGCCTTCCTAGTCATTCTTCTCCTTGAGCAGGAGCCAAAACTCTAGAACAGAGCTTTCCAAACTTTTCATGTTGGTGACACACTTTTTAGACATGCATCATTTCGCGACACACTCTTACAGCAGGGCACAAGGCAGGCACTAGGACCTGCGTGGAATCACAGCAGGTTTGGAGGCATCAAGGCACAAGGCAGGCACTAGGACCTGCATGGAATCCTGGCAGGGCAGGTTTGGAGGCAGCAAGGCACAAGGCAGGCACTAGGACCTGCATGGAATCCTGGCAGGGCAGGTTTGGAGGCAGCAAGGCACAAGGCAGGCACTAGGACCTGCATGGAATCCTGGCAGGGCAGGTTTGGAGGCAGCAAGGCACAAGGCAGGCACCAGGACCTGCGCGGAATCCTGGCAGGGCAGATTTGGAGGCAGCAAGGCACAAGGCAGGCACTAGGACCTGCGCGGAATCACAGCAGGTTTGGAGGCAGCAGCAGCCACGACACATCCAGACACTGCAGCCAACACACTAACGTGTCCCGACACACAGTTTGGAAAGCTCTGCTCTAGAAGAATGCCCAAGTTGTGTACAACTTCCATCTTGGGCAGTGCAACCTCATTCAGGATTAGTGTTGGGAAATCCCCAAATCTAGGCAGCCCTAAAATCCATAGCCACTCAGTCTTGCTGGGGTGAAGCTTAAATCTGTTTCTCCCCATCCAGGCTCCCACAGCCTCCAGACACTGAGAAAGATAATATTACATATAGTATGAAGAATAATAATAATAATAATAATAATAATAATAATAATAATAATAAAAACAACAACAACAAAACCGACCCCTTGGATAGTCCCATCGACCCTTGGGGGTCAATACTGACCATTTTGGAGATTCTCAAGTAAAAGAAAAAAAAAGCATATATATAATTCTGAGATGTCAGTTTTGAAAGCCAGATTTATTTTTATTGACATACGGTAGGTCCAAGAGCTAAAGTGGTGTAGTGTTTAAGAAGCTGGACTTCAACCAGGAAGACTCCAGTTCTACTTTTCACTCATCCACAGATGCTCACTGGGTGACTTTTGGACAGCTACTGTCTCTCGGCCCCACCTACCTCACAGGATTGTTGTTGTGGGGAAAATTGGAAGAGGGCGTGTTACGGACTTGAGTTCCAGGGGAAAAAGAGGGGATATAAATCTAACTAACTAGATAAAAATATAGCTAACTTTTCTCCACAGGCTGATCCTTCCACATTCATCTCACTATTGTCCCAATATGCAGATCATTCAGTGAGACAGCTCCATTAATGATCCAAGCATTACTCAAACAACAGCAGGATGTGTGGGGATATCATTTAAGAAATGTCTGGGAATAAAATCACACCAGCCTTCAACTCAACATGGATAAGGGTTTCATTTCACTGAATTAACTGTCATGCAGTAGAAATCAATACTATCTCCATTGTCCTGACATAACTGCTCAGGAAGAAACATTTAAAGATTTCTACCGACACTTTGAGAGCCAGTTTGGTGTAGTGGTTAAGGGATCAGGCTAGAAAGCGGGAGACTGTGGGTTCTAGTCCCGCCTTAGGCACAAAGCACAAAGCCAGCTGGGTGACCTTGGGCCAGTTACCTTCTCTCAGCCCTAGGAAGGAGCCAGTGGCAAACCACTTCTGAAAAGCCTTGCCAAGAAAACTGCAGGGACTTGTCCAGGCAGTCTCCAAGAATCAGACACAACTGAACAAATTAAAAAAAAAAACACTTTGGAAATATCTAATTTCATGGAGGTGAAAGCAGGAGATATCAAATAGGCATTTCGTGGGCTGTGTGGCAATGGCCAAGCCAGAAGAGAGGAAAGTTTCTACAGAACATCATGGAGTTGGAAGGCACCATTTAGACCAACCATAGTGCAAGAATGTGTCACCAGGTTTATTTATTTATTCATTTAGCAAATTTATACAGCTGCCCATCTCACAAAAAATGACTCTGGGCAGCTTACAAGCAAAATAACAATTCAGGGGCAAAGCAAGTCCAATTTACCCAATTCTTTACCTCAAAAAGTACAGATTCTATATTATGGATTACTTGAGCAGATTCTGAATTGACCCAGAAATGTCTCTTGAGTCCTTTTTAGACAAAGAGAGCTTGATGTAGAAATTCCATCTGATATAGCTGCCATGTCATCTTTGAGAATGATGCCTGACTGGGTGGCATAACTCCTAAAATGAAAAATAAATCTCATTTTAGATGCAGTAATGGAATATAAGAAAGCTTTGCTCCCCTCTCTTTTGAACAGATGGATTCCACAGTTAAATCTGGAAGATTTGGAGGTATACTACTTCAAGAAATGTATTCAGTCTCAACTTTCTAACAGCATTAGAGAATACAGTATACTCTTTGGGTACCTTTTTTAAAGAAAATGAACGTTGGAATGTTAAAGAAAAATATTGTAAATGTATTATAGGAGAATATATTTTAAGATGAAGTTTATAGCATTTTTTATGGATAAGTCTTCACGATTAAGATAAAGCTATCTGAATTTAATTGGCTGAACTATTATAGAGACTACAAATCTGAGCAATTCTTTTGGAATGTATGTATTTTTAAGCAGTGTTTGTGTTTCTCTGCCTTTATATGCTAATTTTTTTACATATTAATGTAACCTTGCTGGCATTTGATAAGGTCATCGGACTAATTCAATAAATGCATTAATTCAGTAAGTACCTATGAAGCGTGCAGGAAAGCTATTATTCAACATGGAGCAAAGCAATCTTAAATCTGGGGAATCTCCTATCTCATCCACAGCTCTGTTGACTTGTGCCAGCTAAGCCAGAAAGAGGGGAAAGTGGTGTTCCCCTTTTTATAGGGAATAACCTTTATACATGAACCCCAAGTTGGCAGTAGTAACAGAACATCTTTGATAGTTTTCTATTTATATGGCATGTATCCTCTACTTTGGTGGGGGGATGAAGGCGGTCATGTGCCCTAAAAACAGATAATTGAATATTGGGAATAATTTTCCTAGTTAGAACAATATGTCTATGAAGATTCTCAGTCATCCAGGTGGAATTGTCTGTAGGTTGAGTCATGGCAACTGGATAAACGTTTCTTCAGTCTGGGCAAAAGTTGGTGAGGGGACCCCATATATGTCTTCCAGGGTGGCTGTATTGACCTTACACCTGATTGGCTTGTTAATTGGGCAACTGAGGTGTAGATAGTGGATGTCTTACTCCTGAAACCTTCATTCATCCCTAAGGGGATCCTTAAATGTGGCCTTGCTGGTGAACTTGTGAAGTGGTCTTAATCTTCCTGGGGACTAATGAAAGAGCAGCAGGATAAATGGGGGACAAGTTCAGTTGCCATGACTCAACCTACAGACTAGTTAGAACAAGTTAGGTGGGATAAAAGAAGATGTTTCTATTGTGATAGGACTGCAAAGATCAAATAAATACTGTTCCAAAATGCCTGTTCTGGTTTCTTATTCTTTCAGAAGAAGAATGTCCTTGATGTGAAACAACATGATTGAAGGCACAGACCTTGACCCAGTTGCGCAACTGAACTCAGTATGGCTTACTTCTGAGTAGCTATGCAAGGAATGTGCATGATGGAATGAGTGTGGGATAAATAAAAAGCTCATCTACTAGCTCCAGTTGCCATCCTGGTTTGATGTTTGATGACCTCAGTATATCTAAAGGCTTGTTTCTGCGGGCATTTATCATATCTCTAAACAATATCACCATTCTTGCCTTCACCTCTGATTGCTCCTTCTCTTTCATTCCCCATAGGCAACACCTTGTCACTTATTCCTTCACAAGGAAAAACTATGGCCTCATCTCTCTTTCTCTAGCTCAGTTAGATGTCGCTCACCTTAACTACTGCAAACTTTTTTTTCTGAAGCTGCAAAAAGCTTACTTCCATGGGAGTAAGTCCCCCTGAGCTCACTTTACTTTAGAGTAGTCAAACACAGAATTACATTACAAAGTCTCAGTCACCGAACCTTGGGACCTTCTGGAGCGCTGTCACTTAAATAATCCCCTTTGCTTTCCCTATTTGTACTACATTGAACATTATTCTCATCAGAGTCTTCCCCAAGAATTACTACAGCTTTATATTTGTTGTTGTTTCCTTCAAGTTACATTATTGTTCTAGCATTTTCTGAATTTTTTTGGAAAACACAAGCATTACTAATCATGATTTCATGAAAATACAGAAGTTGTCCACTAATAAATTCTCCTACTAGCAATGAAGTGAGATGGGAAGGAGGGCATCCGGCTCCTTTGAATTATTCATAAGAAAGCTTCAGGTACTTGAGATCTTGGTAACTTGCTGAGATGGCCAGATTGACCTGTTTGATTAGAGAAAAGACAATAACTACGTTTATTGCTGACTGGAAACCCTTTATGGACTTTTTGCGTAAAACAGGAAAAAAATGAACATAGGATCTATGGTTTTGACGATTAGAAAGGATAAATTATAGAAAGAAGAGAGTCACGATGTAACTGTAGAGAAAGAGGTAAATCTACAATTGTACTTATAGCTGTTGTAAAGATCGGAAGTCACTTCTTTATATCTTTTTTCTTTCTATTTTTCTTCTATCTTTTTTTTTCTTTTGGCACTTTAGCTTTCTCTTTTATTTCTTCCTTTTTCTTTTTTCCTTCTTACTCTGTTTTAGTTTGTATTAATTTTTACTCTTGTTTTTAAAACTTTCAATAAAATTATATTTAAAAAAAATACTTGAGATCTTGGCCTGTACATCCACCTCCACAATTCTGAAACAAAGCAAAAAAACATTACAGTGCCTTCCTTTGGCATGTTTCAGTAGGTGAATTTAGTCTGCTCCCTGTCTTTTCTGATACCTTGTATAGGAGCCACTTCTCCAGTTTCAATAGAGCAGGGGTGGGGAACCTTTTTTCTGCCAAGGGCCATTTTGATATTTATAACTTCGCAGGCCGGGAGGCGAGGTTTGTGGGCGGGAGCCAATTGCACGCACTGGGGGGCGGGGTTTGCGGGTGGGAGCCAATCACAAGCACCAGGAGGCGGGGTTTGCAGGCAGGAGCCAATCGTGCAGAAGGGGGCAGGGTTTGTGGTAGGAGCTCCTAGATTTATTGAATTTCAAGTCCCGCCTGCGGTTGCCTTGGCAAAGCCAGACCAAATGATTTTTGTGGGCCTTATACGGCCCGCGGGCCAGACGTTCCCCACCCCTGCAATAGAGCATCCCAATTTTGCAAATAGGGCTTGTAGCATCTTGGCCAGACTTTATCTCCTCCAATCAACCTTTCTCTCTCATCAGCTACTCCAATCTCCTTCCGAGTGCCATCTTTCCTTCCCTGCTGCTGCAGCAATTGTTTTTCACTTCCTGTGTTGTGTCCTCAACTTCCCAATCCATGAACTGACCTGTTGGGCTCTGCCAAACCCCTAAATATTGAGCAACCTCCTGGCTGAGCCCAAGTTAGGTACAAGTAGATCAGAACTTCACTCTCAGAGCACCTCGTACATTTGCTTCCTAAATATTGCAAAGCCAGTAGCAGAAAACAGACTATTAAAAAAGAGAGAAAGAAGTCCAAACTTGTTAAGACAGTCTACTTCCCACAGCTTGGAAAAGATTAATATGAAATTATCAATGAGGCTCTGAAGAAAGACATAACTCAAGTTCACCTCTGAAGAAATGGACTGATGAGGGAAATACCACCGTTCTTCCTGAACATTATATCAGTACATTTTTAAAAAAAAATCCAGAAGACAGGAAATTAAGATCAAAGTAGACTTAGGCTGATATTAGGTCAAGTCCTGGACAAGGTGAAATGAACCCCATAATAAACATTCAAAACCGTACAGACAGGAATGCTTGGCATATCCCAACCCTGGACATGACGGTACCAGGAGATGATGGAGTTCAACAACTCCTGATATACTTGATGGAAAAATTGCTTAGAATGCATACAGCGCCAACATCACCGGTTAAGCTAAGCCATATTGATCAAGGTAGCCCTCCATCCAAAAACACAGATGCATAGCTTAGGAGGCTTTCTTGATTCCAGTTTTCAAGGAGAGCGCCTATGTTCAGCTGGTGTGTCAGATGTGACTTGATCTGGATTACAATAGCAAAATCTCTGGCTTTGCAAACTTTTACCTTCCACATGGCCCACACTTACATGCACATCTGAAAACTACCAGGAATAATTCTATCAGACTGAAATAATTGGATTTACTGTCATCAAGGGTTAACAGGAAGGATGATGATAGACCGAGCTTAAATCTCTCTCTCTGCAGGAGTTTTAGAGATGACCTAATTTGTCCCCCAAATGACGTTGGCTGAGATAATGCTTTCCTCCTACCTCCGAGCTGCAGGAAGGTCAAACAGCAGACGCATTTAATCAGGACTGTAACATGGATAGCATCAATAACTCAGAAACCTTCAGCTCTTCGCCATTATTAAATTAAAAGACATTGCTGCTTTTCATATACTAAGGAATCAAGTCTGGCCAAAATAAGATTTACAACTAATAAAATAATTCCACCATCTATCATGATTCCATCTTGAGTTATGAATTCACTCATCCTGGGCAAAAATACTAAATGGGATTGGAATGTATACAACTTCATTGTAATGTCCCAATAGTCAATATCCAGAAAGGGGACTTTTCTCCTAGCAAATTCTGGGATTTGCTCTCACTGGAAACACTGCTCCCTGGCTTGAATTTGTTTGGTCAGCATGGGTCCTGAACCTTGATCCCTCTGCAGACAACATCCTCTCTTTCCCTCCCAGCATGACACTGAGATGAAGCAGGGAAATTTTGTCCACAATAGAGATGGTGAAGGAACATTTAAGAACTTAAATCCATCAAGAATGAAATGGGAGAAAAATGGAGTAAGATGTTCAGAGTGTCCACCCCAACCTCTTTTTCTTCTTAAGTAATAACTTAGGGGCGTGGTGGCTCAGCGGGTAAGACGCCAGGCTTGTCGATCGGAAGATCGCAAGTTCGGAGGTTCGAATCCCTAGCCCTGCGTGTGGAGGGAGCTCCCGCACTAGCTCCAGCTCTTGCCAACCTAGCAATTTGAACACATGCAAATGCAAGTAGATGAATAGGTACCACTTCGGTGGGAAGGTAACAGCGTTCCGCGCGCATCATGCGGCCACATGACCGTGGAAGCATCTTCGGACAGCGCTGGCTCTTCGGCTAACAAACGGAGATGAGCACCGGCCCCTAGAGTCGGACACAACTGCACAAATGTGCGGGGGGAACCTTTACCTTTTTTAAATAACTTTTCAGTTATCTGTCAGGAGACAAGGATGATTTTATGTTTACCTCATAAGTCAGCTGCATTTCCTGCTAGAAACTGGGGGAAGCTACTTAAAATAAATAAACCATCAGACAAACAGGCCAAAGGAAAAAGAGGCTATTTTCCAACACATTACTGAAAGGAAGTGACACCATCAGGGTTTACATACTTGGAGTTCTGGCCATGGCCCTCAATGCCGTCCACATCGTGGTGACCGAGATAGGATGCTATGAGGAGAAGACATTCAAACAGAAACCAATCACTCTGAGAGACATTTCATCAGTAATTTCTCTAGCTATAGATGTGACCTTCTAATAAGACCTTCGGGTACTGATCCTGCTTCTTCTCAGAGATTCTGCTTCCAGAAAACCCGGGAGAAATAGTAGAGAAGGATGTCCAAACTTCATTTTCCCAATAGTTCTATCTAGGAAAGGACCAAAGTTTTCTCTGGAGGGCTTTAAGTTCAGAATACAAAGGAGGTTTCTCTTATTTATGTTGTCCCAGTGTCTGCATACGAGTGAGAGAAAGAGAGGAAATAAAATCTTCCCAAATAGGGTATCTTACTGTGAAGTGAGACAAGACTTTTTTCTTCTTTTTAAAAGTTTTTTTTTTTTTAAAAGTAGAAGAATTCCCCTCAGTGGCTGCCACGCTTCCCTTCCCACCCTCTTCAGAATCCCATGTTCCTAGATGGGGATTCACCACCAGGCTGAATAAATCTCTGCATTTGTTTATACTTGACCAGGCTTAGAAAAACAGGAAAGCTGTTGATGAGTTTACAAGCCACAGTAGGTGGCCTGCAGGCTGTAGCAAGTTATAAATTGTGCAGGCTTCTCCAAAAATCTTCTTATGAATGCAATGCAACCATACACAGTTATTATTGATCTTTTCCACAGAGAGATCAAAAGTAAGGTCTGGGTTAATTCTCTCATCCATATTTGTTAAGGAAATATTTTTGGCCCTTTTGGCCATCTTCAACATTACTAGATAGATCCTTCAAAAATGCAACTGATTGATCTTTGCCTTTAGAAAAAGCAGGAACAGCAACAATCAGACATTCCAAAATTATGAAGCAGGATGTAGAATTTTCCTGCTGGGTGGTACCTACCATCTTGTCCCCATTGGACACCGCCTGCAAAGAATTTCACCCAAATCACGAATTTTCATTTTGAGACAAAATGCTCACTGACCAACATCACCTGAACACACATCTTCATAAAGATGCCGAGAATCACCACAAAATAGATATTAGAAAATAAAAGGGAGACGTTTATTTGTGAGGGAAAGGGAGAAAGAAATGCCACAAGTAGAGGATCAGAAACTGGAAGATCCATTCCTAACGCAAATAAAGGAACAGAAAATCTAACATGGAGAGCCAGTGCAGGGGTTAAAGGTTAGAAGGGGAGAGGCCCTAGTTCACGGCCACCCTCAGACTTAGAAACTTACTGGATAGACTTTGGGGTGGTGACTCTCATAGCCCTACCTGCACCACACAGTTACTGCGGTGAGAAAAAATGGAAGGGAGTAATATGTACACTGCCACCAGCTTTTTAGATCTAACAGACAAATAAATAGTAAAATGAAGTGTTCCTAACAGATGACTGACCAGATTCTGCTTGTCCAGTGAGAAGTAAGCTGGACCCTCTCTGAGTTACTGGCTCCACTGTCAAACTGTTCTAACTGGCAAGTTGTTCTTCTTCTCCCTGTGGTGACCCCTCGCAATGGACAAAATAAAGGGGGGAAGAGGCAACAGCTTTGTAGCAACATCAAGGCAGCAGAAGATGGTGTTTTCCTTCTTCACCCACAAATGGGGAAGCATTTTCAAATAAGTTACGTCTTTGGCTGCTGTCTCAAGCCAAAAATAATTCCTTCGAAGCGAGATTCTCATAGATGGCTGTTGTGGGTCTTCCGGGCTGTGTGGCCGTGTTCTGGAAGTTGTGGTTCCTAACGTTTCGCCAGCATCTGTGGCCAGCATCTTCAGAGGGCAGGAGCACAGATAGAAGCAAAATCTCTGTGATTTTGTTTTTTGTGATTTCTGTGATCTCTTTGATTTTGTGATTCTGTGATAGAGATTTTGCTTCTATCTGTGCTCCTGCCCTCTTAAGATGCTGGCCACAGATGCTGGCGAAACGTTAGGAACCACAACTTCCAGAACACGGCCACACAGCCCGGAAGACCCACAACAGCCATCGAACTCCGGCCGTGAAAGCCTTCGACAATACATTCTCATAGAGTTTTCTTTAGCAAGAAAGAAAGAAGGTTCAACGAACAATGTTACAAGAATTGCAGCAACTGAACTATTTCAGTTACTCTATGGCTGGCACCATAGAGTTCCTTAAACAATAACATAACCTCTTGGATTTTATATATTTATATATTTATATCTAATTAAATTGGAATAATGTATTGTATTTTATATGCTTTTAATTAATCAATTTTGTTGTAAACTGCCCAGAGTCCCCTTGTGGGGGGAGATGGGCGGTGATATAAATCAAACAATAAATAAATAAATAAATAAATAAATAAATAAATAAATAAAATTTCCCATTTAGAATTAATTTATCCCCTAATACAGTAGAGACTTTTATTCTCTTCGATTGGTACTTTTTTTTTTAGTTTCTTTCTAATGGCTGTCCTGTGATTTGGCAGGGAGTCTGGTCTTTTCACTGATAATGGAGAAACTTACAGCTGGCTGTTTACGTAACAGTCTCTTGAATCTTTATCAGCCTGGGAACTAACCCTAATGGGAATTTTGAATTAATTCAGTTTGAACCTAAATCAGAGGACTTTTGACTTCTGTCAGGGATAGAGTTAGCAAGTCCGCCTAGCAGGTGGTGCATTTAACTCTAGAAATCAAATAGTGACATTCCCCATTAAACCAAGGAGGTTGAGTAACTGAACTAGGATTAACTACCTAACGTGGATTCTGAGCAAGAAGATCTGTAGCTTCTTCCATAAGATAGATCTTCCTGCTTTCTCTCTGAACTGCACTTGCTAAAATATTATATTAAAAGATAATGGTCACAGAATTGCCCCAGCCCATTTAATTTTATCTTCATCTGAGAAAGGACAGAAAGCTTCTGTTTTACAGTTCTGTACCCAGGAGTAAAGCATGTCTTGACAATCAGTCATCTTTACTTTGGCTAGGTTTTTCTTTTAAAAAAAAAATCAATCCACCAGTCGACCTGCTTTCATGCCTAAGGCGGGACTAGAACTCTCAGTCTCCTGGTTTGCCATTGGCTCCTTCCTAGGGCTGAGAGACAGGGACTGGCCCAAGGTCACCCAGCCGGCTTTCATGCCTAAGGCGGGACTAGAACTCACAGACTCCTGGTTTGCCATTGGCTCCTTCCTAGGGCTGAAAGAGAGGGACTGGCCCAAGGCCACCCAGCCGGCTTTCATGCCTAAGGCGGGACTAGTACTCTCTGTCTCCTGGTTTGCCATTGGCTCCTTCCTAGGGCTGAAAGAGAGGGACTGGCCCAAGGCCACCCAGCCGGCTTTCATGCCTGAGGCAGGACTAGAACTCTCAGTCTCCTGGTTTCTAGCCCGTTGCCTTAACCACTAGACCAAACTGGCTCTCTGCCCAGTTTCAAACTGGTGACCCTTCATACTTGACAAAAATGTGACTACCACTACACTACTACATCTCTACTGGGAAAATAAAAGGAAGATTTTTTTAAATTGTAAAGCTGGTTACTGGCAGGCAGTTGTGTGCAAGTAATAAGCAAAAGCAAAGGGCTATTTTGGTGATGTGTCACTACCAGCATGAAGAAGAGGCTCTGTTCAAGCCAGACACATACTCAGCTCTAGTGCAGTATTCTCAACCTTGGCAACTTGAAGATGTGTGGACTTCAACTCCCAGAATTCCCCAGCCGGCCATGCCAGCTGGGGAATTCTGGGAGTTGAAATCCACACATCTTCAAGTTGCCAAGGTTGAGAAGCATTGATCTAGTGGGTTGTATGAACATGTCTTCTTTGGGGAAATCTGAGGGGGGCACTGTGAAGGGCAGCAACTGGGGTCCACCAGCCTACTGGAGCAGAGCCATTTGCTGGTCACCATCCTTCTTCCAAAGGAAAGTAGCAAATGCTAATTTTGAGGCAATGCAGCAAAACACGGGTACAGGTTGCACTCTATCAAGCCCCACTAAACTGGCAAACCCAAGAAGCAAGAAACACAGGGATTTCAGAAAGGCATCTTTAATGCTAGTCTGGGGTCAATTGACTAGACTTACAGCAAGCAATTATAGCAGAAACGTTTCCTTTGCTCAGGGGTAGGCTGCCTCTTCTCACACCCACTGAACTCCTGCTCTGCCAGGTTCCCACCATCTCTCACACATTCTCTGCAGCGTAGGGGTGTGATGACAATGATGTCATGCATTCCTGTGGTCCAAAAATTGTGAATGGCTCATGCTGGGCAAAGCAGGAAGTGTGGATTTCTCCCCAGATACATCTCCCAGAGCTGAATCTCAGCACAGTATGCAACACAGGGAGAATACAATGGAACTCAATGCACAATTTCAGATAGACATTTAGTAAAGAACACTATCAGATGTAACTAGCACATGAAGCTTCCTGGGGAAAAGCCATTTTTTCCCTGCAGATACTTTCAACCATTAACCAAGACAGACCCAAGCAGCAATCCTGCTTACACTGAGATCCTCAAGAAACTTAAGAGCATTTTTCAACCACTCAAGCTGGTCCTCTTTCCAGGTTTGACCCAAGCAACCATTCATTTCCTAGTCCAGAGTTTTCCAAACTGTGTGTCACGACACGTTAGTGTGTCGGCTGCAGTGTCTGCCTCCAAACCTGCCCTGCCAGGATTGCGCGCAGGTCCTAGTGCCTGCCTTGTGCCTGGCTACCTCCAAACCTGCTGTGATTCCGCTCAGGTCCTAGTGCGTGCCTTGTGCCCTGCTGTAAGAGTGTGTCGCGAAATGATGCATGTCTAAAAAGTGTGTCACCAACATGAAAAGTTTGGAAAGCTCTGTCCTAGTCCATTACAAATTCCATTGTGTCTCCTTGCACGAAAGCACATATGGCCTAAAACAGGGCTTTCCAAAGTGCCACCGCTGGCGACACACCAGCGGCGGCGGCGGCGTGGGGGGGCGTGCGGCGGTGCGCGCACGGTGGCGTGCGGCTGCGCGCACGTGCACGGCAGCAGTGGCAGCGGCGGCAGCCTCCGCTAAAACGCAGAAGCACTGATACCGCGCCGCTGCCGCCGCTGCCACCATGCACACGCGCGCCACCGCTTCCGGGTGGTGTGGCGACACACCATGCTGTGTGTGGCGACACACTTTTGTGTCGCGACACACAGTTTGGAAAGCTCTGGCCTAAAATCTCTCAGGCTATCAAGGAGCATTTGTCCTGTTTGCTTGGCGCATATAAAACACAAATGTGTGGAACACCCCTGCTTCTGGCACATTACACAATAGTAAGTATTGCACTGTGTACAATATATGAGAATTAGCAGGTGGCAGTACCTTGGATAATCTTGGAAGCCAAGCAGAGGCAGGCCTGGTTAGTGCTTGGGTGGGAGAGTCCCAAGGAATCCTTGTAGGGTAGACTCAGAAGTTGAAAAACATCCCAGAAGAAGGGAATGAAAAACCAACTTTGTAACATTGCCAAGAAAAATACTGATATGGTCAAGCTCAAGTCAACACTTTATTTATAACAGCTTTATTGCTGAATTTTATAGGTTCAAGATTCTTTTCCTTTGCCTATTGTTCAGCAACTAAGAAACTCAACGTTTGCTTGAAAAAGCCATGATTTGCCTAAATTAACCAAGTGACCTGGAACTCATACACACAACCTCCTTGCCCTGATTGTGAGATGACCAGCTTACGAATTGTTGAGGTCACGTCTGGAGCCTCCATCTTGGGACCATCTGCTGTTGAGACAGTCTGAATCTAGATGAAGGTGGAATGCAGCAGGAAACTGTTGGTTTTTTCATCAGAAAACAGACAAAACCTGCTACTTTGTCACATGGAGGAGTGATCTTCGGAGGGATGATGACTTGTTCAGCTTCAACAGTCCTGAGGCAAAACTGCCTCCTCCCACCCCGCCACGGGGTTCTGTGCCCCCATGTCCATTTCTGCTTTGGCTGCCAGAGAGAACAGAACCTGACCTGGCAACCAATGTTTCTTTTTTTTCCTCCGAGGAGTATCAACCATGCACACAAAATTAAGAGAATCAGTGTCAGATTTTGCGTGAGTCTCCAAGAAATTTAGGTGGGGGTCCTCACTATTTTACCACACTCTCCTCCCCATGATATACCTTGCTATGGGGTAGGACAACAAGGGAGGTATAGAGAGTAAGGGAGATGATGCTCATCTCTCAGCACAGATGCTGGCGAAACGTTAGGAACCACAACTTCCAGAACACGGCCACACAGCCCGGAAGACCCACAACAACCATCGAACTCCGGCCGTGAAAGCCTTCGACAATACATTAAGGGAGATGACCTTGACAGAAATATGCAAGAACCGTTAGACAAGCAAATAGGGCTGAAACATTATTTAAGTCTTGGAAAGCAAGATAACATTCAGAAGCAACTCAGGCAGGCTCCTCCCTGATTCTCTGGGGTATAAGAGGGAGGAAAACTAGAACCATACTTTATTGAGATAGGCTATAATAACACAATCAGGCTTGCAGGATTCTCTTATTATAGCCTATCTCAATAAAGTATAGTTCTAGTTTTCCTGTGGAGTTGATTTTCTGGTTTGGTCTACCTAGTGGGGCTGGCAGGAGGGGAATGCCAGGTTGGCCATGCTGTCCCTCAAGCAGGATATGGCTAGACCTCCATTGCTTGATGGTCTTCAAAGACTGCTTTCTAAGCGAACACTGGCTCCCCTCATCTACCTCCCAGATGAATAATAGAGGCTTCTTTCTGTTGTGGTTAGTGAGAGAAAAGTGCTCTCAGATGGAAGTCAGGAAGGACTATCACCCACCTATTACTAAGGGTGGAGCTCCACGTGGTCTTTCTCTCCTCCCCTTCCAGCTAGGCTCCGCCCTTGAAGCTTAGCTGGGGAGGAGGCCACCTTTGCCAGTGACTTCCAGCCTCTGCCATCCATCCCTTTTTCGCTGTGACAAAGATTTTCCTACCTTTCACCTGAATTCCTCTGTCTTTTCGTTTTCTTTCAAACACCGGAATAAACTCTGAACCCCTTGTTTACCTGCATCTGCACCAGCCCTGTTAGCTAGCCACCCCTTTCAAGAGAGCAGCATAGTAGGGACACCACTGTGTGGGTAGCAGCTGAGAGACCAACAGACTTTCCTCCTGTCTCAAGAATGGGACATCCTCAGACCTGGAGGGATGCATCTTTTGACAGAACATACCAGCCCAGTCTCTAAAGCATAGCTTTCCAAACTGTGTGTCGCGACACAGTACTGTGTCGCCTGCGGGGCCCAGGTGTGTTGCAAGAAAACCCGAAAGCGCTCATGGCGCGCTGCCGCTGCTGTGCATAACAACGCACACAGCGGCGGCGGCCCATCAGCGCTTCCAGGTTTTCGTGCGACACACTAGGATGACGACGCGCTGCCGCCGCAGTGCACAAAAGCCCAAAAGCGCCGCCATGGTGGCGGCGCACGAAAACCCGGAAGCACCGCCGCCGCCACGGCGCGCGAAAACCCGGAAGCGCCACCGCTATGGTGGCGCTTCCGGGTTTTCATGCGCCACCATTGGTATGTCGCCAACGAGAAAAGTTTGGAAAGCCCTGCTCTAAGAACACAGGCAGAGAACTGAAAAACAGCCACAAGGCTGCATTATAGGCCTGGGTCATCACAAAGTGGATTTTATGAGGAAAAAACATGAAGCTAGGTCATGTTGAATGTAGCATTATAGTGCATTTCAATTTAATTAACATTCAGAGAGAGGGGTTGTTGAACCTGAAAGCATGCCACGCACCTCATTCATGTCATAATGCCATGCAAAGGATGCAAATTACATCATTTGCTTTGTTTTATGCCACTGGCATATTGACGTCCTTACACAAATGATATAAATGGATGCAAATGAGGTAAAGATGGCGTCTTAAGTAAATATACTGTAAATGCCCTGCCAAAACTACTCTGGGTGGCACAGACTTGTCTATTAACTCGGGGGAATGTCCAGATAAAAATTTGCATCCAAAGTCCACTCAATGGGGTCCTGTTAAGTCAGAGCTTTCCAAACTGTGTGTCGGGACACGTTAGTGTGTCGGCTGCAGTGTCTGGATGTGTCGCGGCTGCTGCTGCCTCCGAGCCCTGCCAGGATTCCGCACAGGTCCTAGTGCCTGCCTTGTGCCCTGCTGCCTCCAAACCTGCTGTGATTCCACGCAGGTCCGAGTGCCTGCCTTGTGCCCTGCTGTAAGAGTGTCTCCCGAAATGATGCATGTCTAAAAAGTGTGTCACCAACATGAAAAGTTTGGAAAGCTCTGTGTTAAGTTGAGGTTTGTCACGCATTTCAAATTCCCATTTTTTTACCAAATAACATTCAAAGTGAATTTAGGAATCTAGAACTCGGAACTGCTCTCCTCATTAGAGATTTGCTAAGCAAAAGAAAATGTGATCTAATTAAAGAGTTCAATAGATTTTTGTCTGACAAAGAACAACAGCAGCAGCTATTCAGACAGCTTTCTAGAAATTCAATGCAAAAGGGAAACGTCATGACAAACCTTTACTGCACATGAGTAAGCGTTATGAAAGGAAGGTAAGAATCCACCTTTTCAGCCACTGAATACAGCTTGTTGTACAAGCCAAGGCCATAACGTTTACAGTGAAATTCAGAGGAAGATAACAGCTGATTTAAAAGATGATTGTGTAATCTAGTTAAAAAGTGCCTTCAGAAGATTACTTTCAATTACAGAGATAAGATCATAGCTTTGCTTGGGAGAGGGAAAAATGGATGAGATGTTTACTCAACTTATTTGGGGGAAAAAACCTTGATTTTTACCAAATGCATTTTCAGTCCCCATCCCCCCACTATACACTTCTTGTCTCGCTTTCAAATCTGATCATTTTTCACTGGTAGGTAAAGGTTCCCCCCGCACATTTGTGCAGTCGTGTCCGACTCTAGAGGCCGGTGCTCATCTCCGTTTGTTAGCCAAAGAGCCAGCGTTGTCCAAAGATGCTTCCATGGTCATGTGGCTGGCATAACGCATGCGGAATACTGTTACCTACCCACCAAAGTGGTACCTATTCATCTACTTGCATTTGCATGCTTTCAAATTGCAAGGTTGGCAAGAGTTGGGGCGAGTGCGGGAGCTCACTCCGTCACGCGGGGCTAGGGATTCGAACCTCCAAACTTGCAATCTTCCGATTGACAAGCCATGTCTAAAACTACCATTCCTATGAATGCAATAGATGTATTGATCCCTTGCTTTATACCTATATCTATACTATCCTTATAGCTCTATCTACGCCTATATTATTCCTATAGCTATATCTATACATTTACCTATATTACCTTTATATCTAGAGAGATAGGTACTTACATCCTCATCTATGCTTACATCTCTATCTATCATCTATGCTTATACCTATATTTTTACATCACCTGTCTATAATCTAAGGGTGTGCAAATCATTCCAATGAGGTGCTGTAGAAAGTGCAAGATTGGGTATAAAACACCTCCTTTTTGATCATTAAAGCAGCAACATCTTTTTCCAGGTTCCCATCACTGCTTCGGACACAGCTCCCACTGTAACCTCCTTCAGTGTTTTCAAGTGTGCATAGTAGTAGCTTCCAAAACAGCTGCACAAGCTACAAAACTGATGTCGCTGCTTTAACAATCCAAAAAGCGGTATTTTAAGATGACTGTGGATGGCCAATCAGGTCATGCGCGCCTATTTCATCTCACGGAACATACCTCAAAGGACAGTGATTCATGTTGCAATGAATGCAATGCAACACTTCAAAATACCTCTTTGGAAGGATTGTCACAGCATACTCACATTCAGGCATTTTGTTTAAAAAATTGTTCGGCGTGCTGCACGGTGTGCACCTCTCATTTTGTCTTCTCCACTGGAAATAAGTCCACCAAGAATACCATCATCTCATGGATAGCAGAGAAAGGCAGGAGATAGTGCTTAATAAATTTGATACCCTGCCCCCGGGTTCAGGGGATGCATCCAGATGAGGACTAAGTTGGTTAGTGCCCACAGGCATAGCGTTCCAAGCAAAACATTGCTACATCAAATGACAAGGAGAGTGTGGATGGAGGAGTCCCCAAAAAAAGTCATGATCAGCATCCTCCTCAACAACCCTGGCCAGAAAGATGCTTTCAAAAAAAGGCTACAGGCACCGCACGAACGCAGGAGTTGGGTTCGATCGCTGCCATGTCAAGCAATCCTCCATCTCATTCTGGTGAAGGCTGACAGATGTCACTTGCGGAGTTGCAGCCTCCGAATGCCTTGGCAAGCTAATTATCCACATAATGACAGTTGAGGAACTACTACAGCAACACAGGGGGAATGTTGAAAAATGAAATGGGGAAGAGCGGCAGATCAAGACAGAGCACAGGACTGGAGGGCCACCCAGCAAGACACATTGCTACAGTGTTTCTCAACCTTGGCAACTTGAAGATGTGTGGACTTCAACTCCCAGAATTCCCCAGCCAGCCTTGCTGGCTGGGGAATTCTGGGAGTTGAAGTCCACACATCTTCAAGCTGCCAAGGTTGAGAAACACTGCATTACCACGTGCTTACCAGTGACTTAGCACTGAACCTGACTGCCCAGTTGCGGAAGACTTGCCACCCTGTGGCATCAAAGTTAATCTCAACCCTGCTGTTGCTTTTCACACTTGAGTTTTTCCACCTGAATTGAACTGCACTTCAGAAAGACACAAGAGAGGTATCTTGAACTAACCAGCCAGTTATTCTTAACACTCAAAGAATGTTTTAAATTATTTTCATGGGGAGATGCTTGACTTCACATTCATCATATTGACGACTAATTTAGTTTTGCCCGGGAAACAAAATGTTTTGCAATCCTTTTTAAAATCCTTTTCTAAAGGGAAAACATTTTGTCGCTTGCGGTTCATGTTATCTCAGGCAGCAATTAGCCATTGTCTCTACTATGCCTAAAAAAGGCAAGCTATGAAATTGTTTTCCGCAGGTACCATTTCAGATACCTAGGTTGCAACTCATAATATCCAGGGAAAGTATATTTTAAGTTTGCAAGTAGATTGAGAAGATTGTGAAAATGTTCCCAAACGCTGCCATGGTGACAATATATAATCACTACAGAATGCTCTACAAGCACATTTGTATTGACCCAGCACTGGATGGAAAAAAGAAAGTTGGTGGGCTTTCTGCTGGCCTATAAACTGTATTGTTTGCATCACATTCATGCAATCCAACGGTGGACAGAAATTTTCCAGAATAGAAGTAGAATAAAAATAGGAAAGGAAATCTAATTAAATCCCTTTTACACCCACACCATTTATTTTCCTACTCCGTCTCTTTCAATCCTTGCAAGCTTACCTTGTTTCTAGCCCAGCCATATTAATCTAGCATAAATTAAAATTAAAGCCAACACTGAAATTCTTAATTCAGCACTTCTCCAATCTTATTCTGATTTGATGGCAAAACACCCCATCAATTTTTTACAGGAAGGAAACATCTACTCACCCCAAAATGAGTAATAATTTCGATCTTATTTGTACATAAAAATAATCTATGTGATTTAAAAAAATATCTTCATTCTTTACTGGTTACACAATTCTGTGTTCCTATTAGCACAAATCATGCAATCAAACACAACCAGGCTTATATGGTATGGCTTCTGATTTTGGACACTGAGACAGGATCCCACATTAAAGGATAATGCATCGGCACCATTGAATGTCGAATACCACACCTTGCCAATGAAACTTGCTTCTGCTTAAGACATTTCCAAGTCATTAGTTTGAACCACTGAAAAACACACTCCGAAACAAATAAAGGCAAGGAATTATTAAAGTGGAAACAAACACCATACAGTGGGAGCTCAAACATTTATCATCATTTACACAGCAAGAAGATTCATCCCAGCTAATCATGTACATATGTCCACATCGCATTAGTCACTGCAGGATAAATCTATTACACTAAAAATGTTAAATGCATTTGATGTGCAAGTTAATACACAAACATTTGAAGAGACCACATATAGGGCCACAGTCTTTCCAGTCCCAAAGTGGTCTTCAGCAGATAACCCCCCAAAGGCATACGCTCTACACTCCCACTGCTTCTGCTCCCCAATTTTTTAAACCTGCTGATCTTGCAATGCTGAGAACATTAAGCAAGAATCACTGTTCTGCCAACCTGCAGCAGGGCCTGCAGTAGGAAATCTCTTCACCTGCATTCAGTGCAAAAGGGAAATAACATAGATTTCTAGCACCCCACTTCCCCCATTGATAGCCTTACTTCACATAGGGTGCATTTACACACACACACCTTCCACATGGCTCCTATGAAGGAAAGCTGCAAGGTCATCAAGGCACCTTTCCCCTTAAAAGACCTGAAGGCTATAGGAACTGGGAGGATGCAGGGAGGAGGAAGGCCCTGCAAATGGGGAAATGGACAGTCTACCAGCTGCACAGACTCACAGCCTTAAAAAAAAGACCATTTTTATTACATTTTCAAATATATTGCAGCTGTGCCAGAAATTAAATGCAGCCAATGCTGCATAATCAGAGAGCTCCAAAACTACTTTTGAACCAGCATAGAGCCCTAAACATCAGGACTTTCATAATTTTCTCTATCAACCTGAGTCTAGACCTGTCTTTTCTTTTCTTTCCCTGCCTTCCATTCCCCATGTGAGGAAAATAACTTTTCAAATGAATGGGACAGGCTAAACCAAATTGAAATATAAAGGAATGTGGCAAACAACCTTGGAAGCTATCTCAACACCAGCTTCTGCAGCCTTTGCTAACTTTTATCAGTGGATTCCCATAGCAACCCTCCACTCTCTGTATTCAAGAAGCATGCCCCCTCCCTTCTTCCCACTAAGACAATGGCTTTCTTCAGAGTAGATAAGTAGGGCAGAAAGTAACTTAAAATTTATTGCTTATGAATATGTATGTGTGCCCGCATCATCACATGCATATGTGTGCTTACATCATTTCCTTTTCTGTAATGTATAAATATCAGTGCATTTCTTTTGCCTGCAGGGTAGACACCCACCATCTTGGTGAGATCCTCTCCAGTGCACACGGTTTAATAAATACTGCAGTTCAGCCTGGGTTATTTGCGTTGGGTCCTGCGTTTGATTCCATACCCACCTTTTGTCTCATACAGAGACTGGACTGGAGTCTCTGCCACCAGCACTGCTACCAGAAAAAAACTCTCTTCCCGTGTAATTCTCCTGGTGCACAGCTGGGCGTTCCACCTGCCTTCATATTTGTGTGAAATGCAAACACGGCATTAAACTGGTTGCAACGTGCTCCAGTGAGTTTGCTCAGTCCAAAACAGGACAGCAGCAGTGAAAAGCCATCAAAGGACCTGCTATCTCTTCCTTCAACGTATCTTCTTCGTGAAAATAGTTACTGTACAACAGCCAAGGCCAAATATCAAAACAGGCTGAGAGCGATGATGATGCCAAGACTTTCTTCAACAAATCTCACTCCAGATGCTGCATCTGATAGCATTATTTCATCAAACTCGTCCATCCCACTGAAAGTTGTAATCTGTGCATTAAATGCTAAAAAGCACCATTAAAACAGATTTTATTTCAATATTCTTTTCATTTATTTATTTTTTATTTAAAGGAAACTATCATTTGGTGAAAGTTGCATGTTACGCTCCAGTGATAACAGAAGAACCAGATGTGATTTTTGAGAAAAATTATGCAACATTTTCATTCATTGTGGTCTGAATGTACTTTAATTTTTAATTGGAACAATGTAATTTAACTTATAATTTTAAAATTATTTTAAATCAGATGGTGCATATTGTAAGGTTCAATGAGTATACCTTGTAGAATCTTGTACTGGTCAGTGACCGTAATAAACCAGAATGAATTTACGTCTATGCAACATTTTGAATAAATGCAGCCCAAAAGGGAAAATAATTCTATTATGTAAATGTAATATTATGTAAAGAACAGTGACTTTTTGCTGAGTATCTGCTAAGAAAAAGCTCTCCTTATTTCAAATGTATACTTTAAGCATCAGTCTAATCCATATGTGCACCTGGCAAAGAAATGAATAAAAATCAGAAAGCATGATTAATTTGATTGCTTATCATGTAAGACTGAAAGTATTCGTGATGAAAACAAGGGTGATGAGAGGTTCTAAATATGTTCATTTTTCAGTATGTCAAGAGTGGATCTTGAACGAAAAGGGAAGAAGCGGAAGAAAAAAGAAAGAAAAAAGAAATAAATAGATGAGAACAAATATAGAATGACTGAAGGAAGAGAAAGTCAGAGTCCTATGTGGAAAAGTATTAGAAGACATCTGTCCAGCAGAATACATAGAAAGTGGATGTACGTAATGAGGATGTAGTAACATTACATCCATTACAAAGAAGATCTCATTAAATTTATTTTACAGCAATATCATTCACAATACATTTCCATACTTTTCTTTCTTGTAAATCATGCTTGAGAGCCAGTTTGGTGTAGTGGCTAAGGCACCAGACCAAAAACTCTGAGACTGTGAGTTCTAGTGTGCCTTAGGCACAAAGCCAGCTGGGTGACCTTGGGCCAGTCCCTCCCTCTCAGCCCTGGGAAGCAGGCAATGGCAAACCATTTTTGAAAATCTTGCCAAGAAAACAACTGTAGGGCCTTGTCCAGGCAGTCACCAGGAGTCAACGTTGACTCAAAGGCACAAAAATATTCTATAACAAGCTATGCTTGTTTCTGTAATCTTTAACTTTCTCACCTCTCTGAGTTTTGAGGATCTCATCAACTCTGTTGACCATTCACAGCTTTTTCAATTTCCCCAGTTCATTCACTCTTCCTTTGTTTATTTATGACTCGGTCCTCACTCATTCTTTTTATAAGATCTCAGGGAATGTTTCCTATTGTTCCAACCCTTTTGTATCCAGCCCATGTTCATTCAGATCCCATTCATTCTTGACCCCCACTCTCCTCTTACCTGACACATTTCTTCTGTAAGTCATTCCCACTGCATTCCCACACATTTTTGTTTCCCTTGAGACACTCAACTATTACTGTCATATAACAATGTGGGCAGAAGCTGGTTCTTCTTCCTTTGGCAAATGTTCTTCACAACAGATCTTATCCTATCTGCAACTCTTCTATCATCATTTGTGATCTTAAAATTTCTCTGTCCATCCCCCCATTTTAGTGAACATTCTACCGAGATACACACTGTGTATCTGTGTGGTCTAATTTTTCACCATTTATGTATAAGTTGTAATTGTTTACCTCATTTTCCTTGCCAAACACATTAATTCTCAGATCCATATTCTTCACTAAATCATATAGTCTGTCTAATGTTTACTGAAAACCATTCAGATTCTCAGCCAACAGCGCTATCACCAGCATACAAAAATATATGTAGATTCTTGGGCAACACAACACTGATGTCATTATAAGCATCCATAAATATATTGAGCGCACAAGGGGATATCATATATCCTTGTCTTACATCCTGTTCAGTGTTAACTATTCACTAAGCATTCCACTTATTCTCATGTTTGACTTCTATCATATACCACTCTTATCACACTCTTTGTTGGTACTCTGTAAAATAATGCTTTTCACTCTGTTACAAGTAACCAAACTGGCTCTCAAGCATGATTTACAAGAAAGAAAAGTATGGAAAGGTATTGTGAATGATATTGCTGTAAAATAAATTTAATGAGAACTCCTTTCCTTGCTCTCACCCTAACCGTAACCCTGCCTTTAATTTCTTTGGATTACTATTTCTTCCTCCTTTTCTGCACTCTGCATCATGTTGCTTACTCTGAAAGAGAATAGAATGACAAGTAGGCATGACAATTACCAATATGGTGGGACGGCCTGAACTCTAGCAGAATCTGGTCAGCCATTAGTTGAAAGATACACCACTGAAGATGGCCTGAATGGGGCATTCCAGTAACCTTGTGATTTGCCCACAATGGAACCACTTCTGTATGAAGTAGGTCTGCAGATGTAAAGTAGAGGTTTTTGTTGTTGTTGTTGTTGTTGTTGTTCAGTCGTTTAGTCGTGTCCGACTCTTCGTGACCTCATGGACCAGAGCACGCCAGGCCTTCCTGTCCTCCACTGTCTCCCGGAGTTTACTCAAAGTCATGTTCATTACATCGGTGATGCTATCTAACCATCTCATCCTCTGCCGTCCCCTTCTCCTTTTGCCTTCCGTCTTTCCCAGCATCAGGGTCTTTTCCAGTGAGTCCTCTCTTCGCATTAGGTGGCCAAAGTATTTGAGCTTCAGCTTCAGCGTCTGTCCTTCCAATCAGCAGTCAGGGTTGATTTCCTTTAGGATTGACTGGTTTGACCTCCTTGCAGTCCAAGGGACTCTCAAGAGTCTTCTCCAGCACCACAGTTCGAAAGCATCAATTCTTCGGCGCTCAGCCTTCCTTATGGTCCAACTCTCACAGCCATACATTACTACTGGGAAAACCATAGCTTTAATTATACGGACCTTTGTTGTAAAGTATAGGTACCTATACCAAAAACCAATCCTTTATTTGAAGGAAACTGCATGTAGATCCAGTAGGATAGTCTACATTTCAATCCTAAATTCAAAGGCCTGTTCTAAGTACAGTTATAAAACCATTCTAGGGCGCACAGTCGTAATACTCCTATCTCCTGTCAATGGTCCATTTATAAGGATCAGATGTGCTCAATTAAACCAATTAGTTAAACAACTTTTAAATAGGTTTCTGATCACTTCCAAGGGAGGAGGGAAGAAGCCCATTAAGAGGCCAACCAAAGAGGCTACCTACAGATGGCGCTGAGTTACAATAATCTTTTCTCCTGGGACATCATCCCCAGGAGATTATCTAAACAAAACTGAAAAGCTGAGTTGTGATTAAGAGCCAGAAGAATGGGACAGAGTGACTCTTGAATGTGTCCTCCTTCCCCAATCCCTCTCTTGTCAAAGCTGCTTCTTACCTTTACTCCCAGGAGTGGGAAAGCAGCAAATAACCAGACTAGGCACTTCCTCCCTCTTGCTTTGAACTCTATTTTGCAAATGTTGATTGAGAGTAATGACATAACTGGATATCATTTGTCATTGGACAAGTACACCCTCCCTTCAGTAAGGTTCATAACTGTCAGGGAGACTCTAGAGAGCAGAGAAGAAGGCTGGACAATAGATAAGAAGCGAGCACGTAGCTCAGAGAGCCTAGCCTATTTTCCCAAACGTCAGAAGAAAGCTCCGCCCTAGGGTGAGCTGATATACTTGGGAATCTTCAGGCACTGTTAGTTTAGCAGGATTTTGCTTGTAGGTATGCAATAAACACTAGAGACTAGATTCCTGGCCTCGGTGTGTTATTTCTGCATCTACACACGACAATAACTGTCATGTCATGATTATTCATAGTCAGAAAGAGATACAGAAGGTTTACCTCTACTGAAGGAGGTTTGCCTTTCTGCTTCTCCATGCAAAAAAAAAAAAGCAACAATAACCAATTAGGTCCAACTGTCATGTACATCATTGTCTCTTTCCTTCCCTGAAACAAAAAAGTGGCTTAAGAATTGTTCTGTGTCTCCTTTGTCCTGACTGGGTAGTATATTTGCTTTATGCTAACCTAGATGGCAGCTGATATCCAGGGCGGGTCAAAAAAAGTCAAGATGACGGCCATGACCACCTGTTGAATGCATGTTTAAAAGGGGTTTCAATCACAAGGCTGTATCCACCACTTTTAACATTTTTGACGTCCCCCCGTAGATAGGCGTGATGGTGACATGTAGCTGACCTTGGCTGATTTCAGAAAGATAACTACTGTCATTCAGACTGACTCATTGCTAGGGATGGGGGACCATGGAAATCCCATAGTTGTAGGCCAGATGGGGAAACCACGAAAGCATCCTGCAAGAAGGCAACGGGAACCACTCCCATATTTTTCCCTTGAAAACTATATGGACCTACTGCAGAGCTTTCCAAACTGTGTGTCGCGACACAAAAGTGTGTCGGCACACACAGTCTGGTGTGTCGCCACACAACCCGGAAGCGCTGATCATCATCAGCGCTTCTGGGTTTTCCTGCGGCGACACACCAACGGTGGCGTGCAAAAATCCGAAAGCGGCAGCAGCGCTTCTGGGTTTTTGCGTGCTGCCGCAACGGTGGTACTTCCAGGTTTTCCCGCGGCGACACACCAACGGCGGTTGGTGTGTCGCCGCGGGAAAACTTTGGAAAGCCCTGACCTACTGTATATGAAGATGAATATACATTATAGTTGGGGAACAGCTCTGGGAATGTAATTTACAAATGTACTTTTTAATCAGTGCACTGAGAATCAGATAAAGTAATTCGTTTCCTGTGCTACTCCTCAATTACAAATCATATGCCTCCTTTTACATAAGGGAGGATGTTCGTGGACAAAAAGATGTTCGTAGTATAGGAACTGTGCTTGACTCTGGTTATATTAGTTCCCCGTTGGGGGAGATGGGCGGTTATATAAATTTAATTAAATAAAATAAATAAAAATATTAGCAGGTAGTAGCATCTTCCTGCTGGCCTCGTCTGGGTTTGGCAGCTAAGGAGGGTCAATCCCAGTTAGTAATTTGATGGGAAACTAGCCTTTACTTTACTAAGGCTGGGTTAAACTGGGACGTTTTACAAAATCACTCAGAGCAAAGCAAAGGCAAACTCCTTCTGTATCATTGCCAAGAAATTTCCATGGATTGTCCATATAGACCCCAGGAATCAAACTCCATGTAGAGATTTTGCTTAGAGATCAGGTAGTCCTTAGGGGGGCGTGGTGGCTCAGCGGGTAAGATGCCAGGCTTGTCGATCAGAAGATCGCAAGTTCGGAGGTTCGAATCCCTAGCCCTGCGTGCTCGCCCCAGCTCTTGCCAACGTAGCAATTTGAAAGCATGCAAATGCAAGTAGATGAATAGGTACCACTTCGGTGGGTAGGTAACAGTATTCCGTGCACGTCATGCGGCCACATGACCGTGGAAGCGTCTTCGGACAACGCTGGCTCTTCGGCTAACAAGCGGAGATGAGCACCGGCCCCTAGAGTCGTACACGACTGCACAAATGTGCGGGGGGAACCTTTACCTTTTACAGGTAGTCATCCCAATGCATGGAGAATTTCCATCCCAGAATTCCCCAGCCAGCATGATTAATAACCTGGATAGGAGACCCTAGAGCAGTGTTTCTCAACCTCAGCAATTCTAAGATGTGTGGACTTCCACTCCCAGAATTCCCCATGGCTGGCTGGGGGAATTCTGGGAGTGGAAGTCCATACATCTTAAAGTTGCTGAGGTTGAGAAACACTGCCCTTGAGTAAGATACAGCAACAAAAGGGAGCTTCAGTGAAAAATGAAGGATTAGTTAACTGTCAGCTAGAAAGACCAACACTGGCTCCATGCATTAAAGGCTGCAAAACTCCCATCCCAGCTTTCATTTGTGCTATTTTGATTCTTTTTGAAGTGTTTGAGGAAAAAGGTGCTAACGCTGGTGGTAACCAGGTATATGAAGCCAGAATGAAAAGCTGAAGCAACAGGCTTGTGAGGTGGCTGTTGTGGGTCTTCCGGGCTGTGTGGCCGTGTTCTGGAAGTTGTGGTTCCTAACGTTTCGCCAGCATCTGTGGCCAGCATCTTCAGAGAGCAGGAGCACAGACAGAAGTGATCTCTCTGTGGTCTCTACCTGGGAACCAGGTTAGGAACCACAACTTCCAGAACATGGCCACACAGCCCGGAAGACCCACAACAGCCATCGAACTCCGGACGTGAAAGCCTTCGACAATACATAGGCTTGTGAGGCTTTATTTTATTTCGCATTTTGCTCCATACCTGCACGTGGAGTTCTGAGCTCTATTCGCAAGGTATTGACTTCTTGGAACTTTGCAAAATATCACCATCCAAGAGGTGAAAGGAGTTAATTGCAGCGGATGTAAAATAATGTGCTTTTATTTCATTACAACAAAAGGAAGTCTTTCCACTTGAAAACAGCATTGGTTGCCCTGTAACTCAAGTTAATGAGAATAGAGTATAATTGAAGAGTTATGGAACATGTGATTTAACGATACATCAGTTGCACAAGGCTCCCACTGCCTGAATGTGCAACTTTATGTTCTTCCTTTGGTGAAGAAGGAAGGGGCGTGGTGGCTCAGCGGGTAAGATGCCAGGCTTGTCGATCAGAAGATCACAAGTTCGGAGGTTCGAATCCCTAGCCCCGCGTGACGGAGGGAGCTCCAGCACTAGCCCCAGCTCTTCCAAACCTAGCAATTTGAAAGCATGCAAATGCAAGTAGATAAATAGGTACCACTTCAGTGGGTAGGTAACAACATTCCGCATGCGTCGTGCCGGCCACATGACCGTGGAAGCGTCTTCGAACAGCACTGGCTCTTTGGCTAACAAACGGAGATGAGCACCAGCCCCTAGAGTCAGACACGACTGCACAAATGTGCGGGGGAACCTTTACCTTTACCTTTGGTGAAGAAACTCCCAATCTAAGCCTCTCTCAAGTCTCTCTCTCAGAGAAACCGACAGGCAGATGCCAAGTAAGAAATCTGCACTCGTAGGCACACTGCTCAGAAAAAAGTGGGTTTATTGACTGGCTAGGGGCGTGGTGGCTCAGCGGGTAAGATGCCAGGCTTGTCACTCGGAAGATCGCAAGTTCAGAGGTTCAAATCCCTAGCCCTGTGTGCGGAGTGAGCTCCCGCATTAGCTCCAGCTCTTGCCAACCTAGCAATTCGAAAGCATGCAAATGCAAGTAGATAAATAGGTACCACTTCGGTGGGTAGGTAACAGCGTTCCGCGCGTGTCATGCGGCCACATGACCATGGAAGCATCTTCGGACAACGCTGGCTCTTCGGCTAACAAACGGAGATGAGCACCGGCCCCTAGAGTCGGACACGACTGCACAACTGTGCGGGGGGAACCTTTACCTTTACCTTTATTGACTGGCTGGCTTGCTATCAGATCTCACACCACGTACAGCAATAAATCTCAGCTCTCCAAGTGATAGCAGAAGCTTCACAGACTCCACATAGCTCGGTAGGTTGCTTAACTGCAGACATGAAAGTAGCCACACATACTGTATGCAGAAAATCTGCCTGTTGAAGAATGGGAGAATCAAGCCATGTGCATCAATATCTTAGGCCTCTGCCTCTCACAATTTCAATTTCGACCATTCTTTTCTCAGCCTTCCGAATCATAGAGGCATTTCCATGTTTGTGTAACAGATCTACCATGTTTGAGAATTGTTGGTTCCCACCTCACCAGTTTCTCCCTGGTCTGCATAAGACTCAGATCTCTCTGATGGCATCAGAGTAGACTGGTTGTGTGAGTACTGCTAAGGAAAGACCCAGGTAACTGTCCATACCCAAGAGAACAGGAGACTCTGCAGGATTTCCTTGGAAGGAATCCATGGAAATGTTCCTTCCAAGATACTACAGGACTGTTGAAGGCCATCTGTGTCAACTGGCTTTTGAAAACTCAACCTCTTCTAAAACTTTGTTAAGAGAATCAATAATGTATATTAAACATTGTACATAGTTGTGAATACAGTATGTATAAGCAGGAGATGAGTTATTGTGGTTCAGGTAAAGGTATTCCCTGAATGATGACTTATAATTAGAAGATTGCCATGTGATACTTGATGGATTTATCCCCTCCAATTCCTCCACCAAAAGCAAACCTTCAAGGCAACCAAAATTAAGGGCAAAATTTTTACCTTCCCCCAATCCATAAAAAAGACAACTTAAAAACCTAACACAAAACCATCACAAAAAGCATCAAACTTTAAAAAGTGGTATATAACAATACAACATCATTAAAACAATTTTAAAAGTTTAATTTAAAAAAAAAGGTGTGAAGGCAAGGCGATCAGTTCCATACAGCTTAGTACGAAAGCCCACTGTTGGTCTGTTTCATGAAGAGCTGATGGTGGCAACCAGACAAACTTCAATTCTAAAATAGATCAGCTGAAACATCACCAGCCTGGTCTAACCTAAGACAATTCAGCTTCTAGGCTTCCACCATCCTTACCCATCCACACCAAAACAGCATGTCCTGTATACAGTACAGTGGGGCAAAAAAGTATTTAGTCAGCCACCAATTGTGCAAGTTCTCCCACTTAAAAAGATGAGAGAGGCCTGTAATTGACATCATAGGTAGACCTCAACTATGAGAGACAAAACGGGAAAACAAATCCAGACAATCACATTGTCTGATTCGGAAAGAATTTATTTGCAAATTATGGTGGAAAATAAGTATTTGGTCAATATCAAAAGTTCATCTCAATACTTTGTTATATATCCTTTGTTGGCAATGACAGAGGTCAAACTTTTTCGGTAAGTCTTCACAAGGTTGGCACACACTGTTGCTGGTATGTTGGCCCATTCCTCCATGCAGATCTCCTCTAGAGCAGTGATGTTTTGGGGCTGTTGCTGGGCAACACGGACTTTCAACTCCCTCCAAAGGTTTTCTATGGGGTTGAGATCTGGAGACTGGCTAGGCCACTCCAGGACCTTGAAATGCTTCTTACGAAGCCACTCCTTCGTTGCCCAGGCAGTGTGTTTGGGATCATTGTCATGCTGAAAGACCCAGCCACGTTTCATCTTCAATGCCCTTGCTGATGGAAGGAGGTTTGCACTCAAAATCTCACGATACATGGCCCCATTCATTCTTTCCTGTACACGGAACAGTCGTCCTGGTCCCTTTGCAGAGAAACAGCCCCAAAGCATGATGTTGCCACCCCCATGCTTCACAGTAGGTATGGTGTTCTTTGGATGCAACTCAGCATTCTCTCTCCTCCAAACACGACCAGTTGTGTTTCTACCAAACAGTTCTACTTTGGTTTCATCTGACCATATGACATTCTCCCAATCCTCTTCTGGATCATCCAAATGCTCTCTAGCAAACTTCAGACGGGCCCAGACATGTACTGGCTTAAGCAGGGGGACACGTCTGGCACTGCAGGATCTGAGTCCCTGGCGGCATAGTGTGTTACTGATGGTAGCCTTTGTTACGTTGGTCCCAGCTCTCTGCAGGTCATTCACTAGGTCCCCCCATGTGGTTCTGGGATTTTTGCTCACCGTTCTTGTGATCATTTTGACCCCACGGGGTGAGATCTTGCGTGGAGCCCCAGATCGAGGGAGATTATCAGTGGTCTTGTATGTCTTCCATTTTCTAATTATTGCTCCCACAGTTGATTTCTTCACACCAAGTTGCTTGCCTATTGCAGATTCAGTCTTCCCAGCCTGGTGCAGGTCTACAATTTTGTTTCTGGTGTCCTTTGACAGCTCTTTGGTCTTCACCATAGTGGAGTTTGGAGTGTGACTGTTTGAGGTTGTGGACAGGTGTCTTTTATACTGATAACAAGTTCAAACAGGTTCCATTACTACAGGTAATGAGTGGAGGACAGAGGAGTCTCTTAAAGAAGAAGTTACAGGTCTGTGAGAGCCAGAAATCTTGCTTGTTTGTAGGTGACCAAATACTTATTTTCCACCATAATTTGCAAATAAATTCTTTCCGAATCAGACAATGTGATTGTCTGGATTTGTTTTCTCATTTTGTCTCTCATAGTTGAGGTCTACCTATGATGTCAATTACAGGCCCCTCTCATCTTTTTAAGTGGGAGAACTTGCACAATTGGTGGCTGACTAAATACTTTTTTGCCCCACTGTATGTCAAAAATATGTAGTCCATTTCTAGATTTCCTATGGGATCTTTCTAGGGAGGCCAACATGCAGGAATCCCATCTCAATAAAAGTATGTGGAGATGGAAGAACCAGGGACAGCACACCGGGAGTAGAGCAGATACCTTTGCTTAGAGGTAATAGTGGGAGGAGAGGTGACCAAGCCTGCCCCAAGGCTTCCCAGCCCGGTTGAACATCCGCTTGTCAGCCACACTATCTGGCCTCACCCAACAGCAACGCAAAGTCCAGTATTGACAGTGCCCGGAATAACTTCTTTCTTCTCACACATGTAAGAAAAGTCTGCATCACTTACTTGGCCAGCTCAACAGAAGAGAGATTTAGAACAGCAATGCCTAATGTCACCACCTTTCCTTGCCAATTTCTCATTTACTTTTTTCAAAAGGTTGAACATAAGGCGTGTTCTCAGAAGCGTAAGTTTCAGGGCAGTTATTTCCATGCTCAACATTAAGCGCTTTCACTTAAAAAAAAAACAACTCAGGGCCACATCATACTTTGATAGCAGGCTCTCTGAAATGTATTTTACAAGGCTGCATTCTGTATTTGACATTGCATGGGCCCCTTGTGCATGGAAACATCTCAGTAGATGATTAGAGGGACCAAATGGCCATCTTTGTTCTCATTGGTCCATATACTGCTGCAGAAAAAGAAAACCCAGTCATTTCAACCAATTGATGAGGCCCTTCTAGCAACATGTGACCCCTAATTACTCAGTACCCCTACACCTGAAGAACTCCACAGAAACTAGGTGGGGAAATCCTAAGAGTCCCCCGTTGGGGGAGATGGGCGGTGATAAATTTGAATTATGGACGGACGGACGGACGGATGGATGGATGGATGGATGGTTAGGGCAAGCAGAACAGATTCAAGAACAGGCTTCTCTAAAGCTTCTACCTAGTCAGACATTGCCCAGACATGGGGGTCAAGAAGTTAGTGAAGGCCTAGTGGTTTATCACTACTTGATTTTTTTTCCTCAGCTAACATTTTCTTTGGATTGCACAGCAGATATTGTGGGTTTCCTATTTTGTTGTTTTAATCCTAAATTCTGTTTGCCACCCAGAGTCACTTTGGCAAGATGGGAAACTACAGGTAGTCCTCACTTAACCACCATTCATTTAGTGACAGCTCAGACTTAAGACGGTGCTGAAAAAACAGACTTACAACCAGTCCTCACACTTACAACCGTCACAACATCCCCACGGTCACGTGATTGCAATTTGGGTGCTTGGCAACCAGTTCACATCTATGACCGTCACAGCATCACATGGTCACCATTTTCAACCTTCCTAGCCGGCTTCTGGCAAGCAAAATCAATGGGGAACCGGGTGAGTCACTTAATGCCCATGGTGATTCGCTTAACGACCACTGCAAAAAAGGTCGTAAAATCGGGTCAGATTCGCTTAATGACCTCTTTGCTTAACAACCACAATTCTGGTCCCAATTGTGGTTGTTAAGCGAGGACTACCTGTATATAAATCGAAATAGATATAAATAAATAAATAAATAAATAAATAAATAAATAGTGCCAGCAATTGGAGCTGGACTGGGGGAGAAGGCTCCACCCCAATTCCAAACAACTCAGGTGACCCTTCCTTTGGTACCCATATACAGGGAACTCACCTGCAGGGACAAAACCTTACAATATTCAACTGTGCATAGGAACTCGAATCCCAATGACATATGCTCCAAGGATACAACTCCACCAATGTGGAGCTATGTGCGAAGTCTCTCTCCCTGGAAAAAAACACAGTGTACACAGACACTAGAGGAGGAACTTACTGATGTGCAATGGCAGGGGCAGAGGTGGCGACATTCTTATCTGGTAGAGATAACTTTGAAGAAGGACTGCAAGAGGAGATTAGCTTAGCCTGGAAAGACAGGAGGGGGTGAGAAAGAAACTCAAGAGTGCCCAGACTTGATTCTCTTTGGTATACGGAGGAGGAAAGAGAATCTCTGTCCGGCTTTCAAAATTCTAATTTTTCTTAATCTGTTCAATGGTGTCCGATTCTCGGAAGCGGCCTGGACAAGTCCCTGCAGTTTTCTTTGCAAGGTTTTTCAGGAGTGGTTTGCCATTGCCTCCTTCCTGGGGCTGAGAGAGTGTGACTGGCCCACGGTCACCCATCTGACTTTGTTCCCAAGGCAGGACTACAACTCACAGTCTCCCAGTTTCTAGCCTGGTGCCTTAACCACTACACCAAACTGGCTCTCAAAATTCTATTATACTCTAAAACAATAAAATAGAGTTCCAGTAGTCTTTGTGGAATCTGTTTCTTGACCTGGCCTACTTTGAAAGGCTGACATGTGTTCAACTTATAGGTAAATGCAATGGGGCTTATACTGCCCCTTATTCAATTACCTATTCTGTAGACGAATGTTCGTTTCTTTGACTCAACTGGATCCTGGCAGTGATATTATCCTACCATGGATTTATCCTTCAGTGAGGTGGTTCTTTTTCAGAGACCTGCTACTGGCATCGAGCATGAAAAGCACACCAGAGACATTGTGAGATCAATCAGTATCTACAACTTAGGTACCACCCTTCTTCTACTTTCTGGGCAATGAAGACCGTAGCCTTCACTTCCAAGGTTATCCCATTTTAACCTCTTACACGAGGAGATCTTTCTTCACTGCTTCCACTCGTGCTGGAATTTCCCTGCAAATAATTTCATACAATCTCATAATAATCTGCAAAGGTTCATGCAGCATCTCACATTCCTCTTGGACTCCAAGTCCATCTAGGGTTTTCTCAATCCTCTTCATCATGGCTTCCAAGGGACTTAGGGCACTGAAGCATCCCTGCCTGCTTTGATGGTTTAACCCACATCAGGGAGTTCCAGAAATTAATGATTTGCAGCATTTGGTCCAGTCAAATGGGGTATCTGGGCTGGGTGTACGAAGTGGAAAAAGGGAGCCTCGTTTGTCTATGATTTCAATCCTACTACTGAGAGTTGAGCAGAACATGCACTGGGACTAAGAGCCTTCAGCATGGCATTTATACGAGAGAGTTCCGCAAAGGTGTTCTCCACGCTGATTGAACTTTTGGAGTGAAGTCATCCATGGATCTAAAGTGAAGGGTCAGTGGCAGGCGATGACAAGTGGACCCATTTGTTTCTCTTTTCAACCCAACTCAACTGAAGCAGAATGGATTGTCTGGGACAGCTAAGACTGACTGACATCTAATGAACTGACGCTCCATCCTGACAAGACACAGAGACTTTTAGTAGAGATGTATCTATCCAAGATGGTGTATTTCACCTGTTGTAAATGGGGTTACACTTCATCTAAAGGAGAACATTCATAGCCTGTAAGTACTTTTAGATGCAGCAAGGAATTTGATGCCACTAGGAATATCTGAAATCCCATGTGTCATTCAACAACTGAAGTTGATACATAAACTTCAGCCCTAGCAAATACATAGGAAACTGATACTTATCATCCTGGTAGCATCCAAAATAAACTACTGTAATGGATTATATGCAGAATTGCCTTTGAGGACTAGCAAGAAATTGAAACTAATTCCAAATCAGGAAGCTGGAGTACTACTTAGGGTCAAAAACATTCTTTGCTGACTTGTTTTTTCTTGGTATAACCTGGAGGACTAATTTTAAAGAGGTCATCTGTTCTCATGAAAACACCATTAAGATTACTATCTGAAGCCCTTCTTCAGGTGTGTATGCTGCATATTAAGCCATTTTACATAGGGCTATCAGATCTGGATTGGACTGCAAAAATCTAAACTTCCAGAGGGCAGCTAAAAGATTTACAAACCCGTTGGGTGCCTTCTAGGGGCTTGATTGGATTTTGAAGCCAGATCTGATACTCCTAACTTTTAAAGATCAAGATTAAAAATCTATTTTTAAAACAATAATTAAGAGCCAGTTTGGTCTAGTGGTTAAGGCACCAGGCTAGAAACCAGGAGACCGTGAGTTCTAGTCCTGCCTTAGGTATGAAAGCCGGCTGGGTGACCTTGGGCCAGTCACTCTCTCTCTCCGCCCTAGGAAGGAGCCAATGGCAAACCAGGAGACCGTGAGTTCTAGTCCCGCCTTAGGCATGAAAGCCGGCTGGGTGACCTTGGGCCAGTCACTCTCTCTCTCCGCCCTAGGAAGGAGCCAATGGCAAACCAGGAGACCGTGAGTTCTAGTCCCGCCTTAGGCATGAAAGCCGGCTGGGTGACCTTGGGCCAGTCACTCTCTCTCTCCGCCCTAGGAAGGAGCCAATGGCAAACCAGGAGACCGTGAGTTCTAGTCCCGCCTTAGGCATGAAAGCCGGCTGGGTGACCTTGGGCCAGTCACTCTCTCTCTCCGCCCTAGGAAGGAGCCAATGGCAAACCAGGAGACCGTGAGTTCTAGTCCCGCTTTAGGTATGAAAGCCGGCTGGGTGACCTTGGGCCAGTCACTCTCTCTCTCCGCCCTAGGAAGGAGCCAATGGCAAACCAGGAGAATGAGAGTTCTAGTCCCGCCTTAGGCATGAGAGCCGGCTGGGTGACCTTGGACCAGTCACTCTCTCTCAGCCCAACTCACCTCACAGGGTTGTTGTTGTGGGGAAAAGAGGAGGAGGAAGGAGTATTAGGTATGTTCCCCGCCTTGAGTTACTTATAAAAATAATAAAGGCGGAATAAAAAATCTAAAAAAGAAAAAAGAAACCCAAAGAGATGGTCCTTTCAAAAATTCCTCATAGGACCCTGTGGAAAATAGGTTAGAAAGAGCCAAGATTTTCCCAGCGAGCAGAGAAACAGAAGACAAACAGTCTCTGAGCCCTCACATAAACTGCCAAGCTGGGAAATCAGCTGTCTGTCACCCTCCAGATGATAAGTCAGCTCCACCAGCTGTAAAACTAATAGCTCTACCCTTGGAGATCTCCTCGAGTAACCTAGGAGAACCTTTTTTCCTATGGAAGAAATGATCATGTGACAGGAATGAGGAAAAGACTTTTCTTCCTGAAAAGTCACAGTCAAATCAGACAATGGCATATGAACAGATCAAAAAACCATCCTTACCTCAGTTACTTATTAATAAGGGCTAAAAAAAAAAATTATAGAAGGAGCCCAGGAGTTCTGGAAAAACCTAGCAGATCAAATATTTCAGAAATTTAGAATAGAGTACGTGGGAAATTAATCCGGAAGTGGGGGAATGTAATATCTCCCCAATCTGCATTGCATTCAGGGAACTGGTCATTTTACAGGTGGTGCTGGCATTGTGAGCTGACATGTGTTTACACACTCAAAACTCATGCAGCCTGGTGGAAGAAATGTATTTATTTTCTTCATTGACTTTAACCTGGTAAAAAAAGGGCTCAAGGCAGCAACTAATACAAAAGAATAATGGCCTCTATCACTACTTGAAATGTTGCATAAAATGGAGGTTGGGGGGAACGATGGACCTGTCGGACACTGAGTGCCTCTCAAACTCACCGTTATGAGAAAGTTGGGACCCAAAAGACATCTTCAGCCCAAGATTACGTGTCCTCTTTGAGGAAGGCTCAGCCAAGTAGACATCAGGCAAGGCTAAAGTATTGTGAGACTGACAGCTGCGTGACTAAAGTATGGGTTTACTTTACCCTTGAAAAGTCTCTGGATGTGCCAGGAAGACTCCCTACTTGAAAGACCCTTCTCTGCCCTTCCTTAGACCCTATTTCAAGCCAAGCTAACCAGGGGGAGGAGGAGGATCTGGCTGTGAGAAAGGATGCACTAGCATCTATCCAAATATCCCTTGCTGGGTTCAAGGGACAGGCCCTTGCCCCCTACAGGACATTCTGACTGTCCCTACCCATGACATCTTTGGCCCATTACAGCAATCTACTTATCTTGTGCATCTTGTCCCAGCAGATGACAACCCCTCGCTGACCTTGGCTAATTTATTTATTTATTTATTTATTTATTTAATTTATATGACCGCCCATCTCCCCCAACGGGGAACTCTGGGCGGTTTACAATAAAACTTGTATAACTTTTCAATAATCTTGAAAAGCTAAGCAGGGGCAGGCCTGGTTACAGCTTGGATGGGAGATTGCCCCCCCAAAATCTCAGTTCTGTAGCCTTGACTGGGAAGTTTAAAAAAAATGCAGGAAGAAGGCAATTGCAAACCATTTCTATACTGTCACCATAAAGACTACATAGAGTCACACCAGGAGATGCATTTTTACCACCATCATCTATACCCACAACAGTCACACAACTTCAGTTTAGAGAAAACTCCAATGTTGCCTTCATTTTGTTTCTCTCAAATTGTTAAGTCCCATCTTGATCTTTTGGAGTAAGAGGCGTAAATAAAAACAGAACATATGTTGCTTACTTTGGTCTCCAGCGCAAAGCGGAAGCACAATCATTTTTCCCCAATTTTGCTGTGTTTACTGCATTATAAAATTAGTTCTACCCAGCATAGCTGCCATCTATCCCTCCTGGCATCTCCTCAGCCCATTTGCATTTTCTCCCAAGGTTTCTCCATACATTTTCTTTAAAGGAGTCTTGCGGGCACCTATGAAGCAGTTGGGGATCAAACAACTAAGCTGTGGGTAGATAATGACTGTTAACTAAAGAGAAGATAAAAGCCATGCTGTCTTGGAGCAAAGGTCCGTTTTCAGAGGGGGCCACAATTATTTCTCTTCCCTTTGTTATCATTCACTAGCCACTTACCTCTAGGAGAACACAGAGGCACTGATTTATGATGAAAAATCTGTAAATGTACAAAACATCTCTTAAAAAGCCAACCAATTCTGATGTTCAGTCCCAATGGATGCTTCCTCTTGTGCTTTGTCAAAACAATTCATTTCCATCAGGAACCCACTGGCTGTTTCTACTTTTCCACCTGTTTATTGCAAAAAACGATTCTTCAGCCTCCAAGAATCGGATACGATTGAAAAGATTAAAAAATATATATTTCAAAACCTGTGTGCCAGCTTGCAGGTGATTGTAAGAGTTTAAACTTTTTTATTTTCCTCTGCAAGTGCCTACATGCCTAAGCTGTGCACCTGATAGTCAGACCACCACCCCAAAAAATGACTTCATACATAACAAGTTCAAAATAAATTCAGAATTAAAACACCTCAGCGGGTAAGACGCCAGGCTTGTCGATCGGAAGATCGCAAGTTCGGAGGTTCGAATCCCTAGCCCTGCGTGTGGAGTGAGCTCCCGTACTAGCTCCAGCTCTTGCCAACCTAGCAATTCGAAAGCATGCAAATGCAAGTAGATGAATAGGTACCACTTTGGTGGGTAAGTAACAGTGCGGCCACATGACCGTGGAAGCGTCTTCGGACAACGCTGGCTCTTCGGCTAACAAACGAAGATGAGCACCGGCCCCTAGAGTCAGACACGACTGCAAAAATGTGCGGGGGGGACCTTTACCTTTACCTTAGCACTCTAATAGAATTGATGTTTCTCATCATCAATAGGGTAGAAGTGAAAATCTGAGCCAGATGTGTGAAGGAGCTATGCTGACATAAAGGCAAGGGGCAGAAGTTGCTTATAGCCAGTGGATGCCAGGAATACAGACCATGCATATATTAAGAAATTTTATTATAAAATGGCTCCACTTCTTCCAAATGAAAGAAAATGGGGGTGGGGGGAACAATGGCCAAAATAACAGTTAAGAATTCTTTTGCAGGCTGATCGCACAGAAACCTAGCCCTTTTTCTATACTGTGTTAAACAAGTAATAGATGTGTGAAAAATTCTTCATCTGCAAGTCTCCTATGAGCCATCTTCCTCTGTTGACATAACACACTCTTTGTACAGTTAAAATGTTGGCATGTCTCCTTAATGATGTGTGAGAAGAACAACCAATTCTGGGATAAGACCAATTCCATGCCATTCTGAAAACACAGGATGCACAGCTTCCAGGATCTCAGAGGCATTTTGCAATCCTGCCTGCCTTCCAGATCAAGGGCAGAGACCATAAAGAGATAAACTCTTAGCTTCTAAGGTTGTAGCACTGGGAAAACCAGCCTTTTATATAAGACTTTAGATATTTCATCTTGATATTTCACTGTTCATCTTATATCAATATCCTGATCTCTGCAAGCTCTGTAGATGCTGGTTTGTTCAGAACTTTTTTCATCAGAGACCAAACTTATGTGGGTGATGCCAAGCAACCAGCTGTCAGATGACCTGCTCCTTCTGCTGACCCCATACAAGGTCTACTTGAATACCTTTTGCCATCTGCTCCTTCCATCCATTAGAAAATACAAGACTGGTTGGTTTTTTGTCTGCAGAAAGCCAGGAAATACTCTTTCATGGTTGTTTGGGGGCCTCCTGCTGCCTCTCCAAAAACAGGAAAGGAACTGGGGTCACACGGCATATGTGAGCTTCCCTGGTCCCCCTCTGATTGAGCCTGCCATGCTAAATGCTGCCAATGGAAGAGAAAAATAGCAGCAAGCTTGGAAGAACCCCAAGCTTTGCAGAAGGCCAAGAAAACAAATACAAAAAACTGTGGAGGGGCACTTCATTGAAGATTCATAATCCTTAATGGCCATAGAATGCTGGCTGACTGTTAGAAGGAAGGGGGGAAATGAATAGAGCAGACCAGATAACCCTGATGTCCTCCAGATGTTCTGACTTCAACTCTCATTAATCCTAGGCAGAATGACCAATTTTGAGAGGTTGTGGGAACTACCATGCAAAATATCTGAAGGGTGCCCAAAAACAGAGTACTGAATGACGACAACATTTCACACTGCAATCGTTTTGGTGGCAGATATCACTTGTTCCTTCCATTGTCCAACAGCTTCTTGATGCATAAAGCAGCCAAATCTAAGCTTTTTTCACCCTTTCCCCAGAAACACAATGTTAGATATCCTAACCGTTGTACAATTAGCCTACTACGGCCTGAGCTCTAGTTTCGTCTTAGCTAAATTAATTTTAATCTAGATGCAAAGATTAGTGTGTACTTCTGTTCAGAAATGTTGTACTTCTGTTCAGAATTTCACATAAGTAACCGAAAACCAATCTTATTTTTCTTTTATCAGCTGACCCAACTTTTGAATAATGGACTGATGCCCCAACTAATAAATAATGGTCAGTCTCTCCCACACCTATCCCATGTGATTTCTTGAACATACAGAACATCCGCCTACTTGATATTCAAGCCAGATGTTGCCATTCCTCTACTTTTTTTCCAAGAGGATCTGGAATTCTGGTCAAATGATAGACAAAACAGGTCTAAAAGACCCAGGATGGAAAATGTAAATAGCCAAGGACAGTAGCACAGAGCTACTTCTAAGCAGTAAAATGGGAAGCTACATATAACATCAATGTGATGTCTTTGAAATATAAGCAGAATTGTAAGATGAAAACTGCTTCAAAGCTTTAGAAAAAGGAATGCTTAAAATCTCCAACCTGCATTCATCTGTATACAGTATATGATATATATATCATATATCATATATCATATATCATATATCATATATCATATATCATATATCATATATCATATATCATATATCAATTCATATTCAAAACTGAAGCTCACAACACAGCAGTTTAGGGAAGCTCCCTTAAACTAGCACAACAGAAGCACCAGAATGTTAAAGCCTCAGGACTGCTTTGGGAATTGGGAAATGCAGGTGCTTGGCTTGACTGATAAAATGTAGGATGAAACACCTCTCTTTGTTTTGCCGGATCACTTGCAAGACTCATTGAAAAACCTCTGAAGTTCAGTGACAATCCAGTGCCAAGAGACATTGGGCCAGCTCCAGTTTCAAACCACAGGTATAAGAAAATGAAAATAGATGGTGCATGTAAAAGGACTGCATAATCCAAGATCAAAGTCTTCTGTTGCTGGAACCAGACCGTTAGGGAGACCTTCAACCCTCCACATACTGTTGGAAGCTCCCACAAAGCTGAACCACCATGGCCAACTAGAGTTGCATACCATCAACATCTAGGAAGTCACAAGGGTCCTACCTCTGGCTCAGAGCTTGCAGTAATGATGTTCTCACCACTATCGCAACAGCTCCGTTCCACCACGGAAAAGCCGTGCAGTCTGAAGCCAGATTCAAATCTCACCATCCCCAGTTAGGAAAAAACTGGTCGCAGAGCTGTGGAAAGCTTGGAGAACTTCTTTCAAGTTCAGTCAATCCTTGTGAGGAGGCTACACCAAGTATGGCAGCATTGTGTATTCATGAGGGTAGGGAATTAAAGAAAGCCAGTGTGGAAGGGTGGGGGGGGCTGAAGGTGGAATATTCGTGAGTGAGAAAACAAATGCACCAAAAGAGAAACATTTGCAATCGGTCCATGAAACCAACTTACTGTAGCAAATACTGGAGCTGCGCGAAGAGGCCCTAAGAAATAAGGATGGGAGCTAAGAGATAGAGTGCCTGGAGCAGGGAGTAACAGCCAGGGAGACACAGTGGGATACTGGAAAAATAGGATTATACAACACCATTCAAGGAATGGTAAAAAGAAAGTCGAATCTGGCTGCTGCATTAGGACAAAGGAGTTTGAAATGCGTGTTTAACTCCAGCAGAGAGTAAATAAATAACGTCCACTTCTATCAAGCTGATATTCTGAACTGTTGCTAATTTTAGGCAAAGGTTTTAAGACAATCTCAGTGTTGGGTGCAGGGAAATTCGCTTCCGTGGCTCTGCTCTCTGGTTACAAAGGTTACATGACCTCATCTTCCCATGAGCTGCTATTGTCCAAAGTGGCTGGCAATCATTCTTTCTAAAATTCTGCACAGCGGAAGATGGGGGGAGGGGGAGGGAAGGAGTGGGAAGCAGCCATCAGATGCTAGCAAGAGCGATTGATTAAACAACATGTGATATTTCCTAGAACTGCTAAATGTAATTAGGAGGCCCACAAAAGAAACAGCACTACACTGTCAAACCAAGAGGATTCTCCGTGTCCCCTAACTTATTCCAGAAAATCTATATTCTCCCTTCCTTTGTACAAGAATCACCCATTAGTATTTTCTACACTTAAGCCCACTGTATGTTGTGCACAGTAGAATGTACAGGACAAATAACAAATGCAATTTTAAGAAGAAAAGAATTGCTGGCCTTATTTCTGAGAATTTCCGAGTAGTTCTGCTCAACAGACATTAAATAAGATGTCTTACAGATAAAATTAAGGAAGTGACACTGAATCCATCAGTCCCTGCGTATCTTTTTAATCTTGCCCTCAACATTGACAAAAAGACCACAGAACTGAGTTCTCTAGAAGCCGCAGTAATGTGGCACAGTTAGACCTGACCAATTTGGATTTGTTAAACCCTAGGAAAGGATCTCTCCAAATCACTCTTCTAATGAAGTAATAAAAATATTGGTAGTTTAAGTACAGTATGCAGAAACCTGGGGAGCGTTTTGCTTTGTTTTGTTTTTTTTTTACTCTAGCCTAAATCCAGCCCAAGAATGTCTGGGCCGGTACTTGTAGCGCTGTCCGTGGTCCTGAATCTCTAGAACTGCATTACTGTACTGTGGAACTCTATGACTCCTACAGGATTCTATGAGTCCTTCATCATCTTTTAAGCTAGCATTTAAAAGGACTCGATGCACCTATAAAAGTTCCTCCGGGTGACACTGAAAGGAAGCAATAGTGGTGAAGGAAAGAGCTTTTACTTATTCTGTTACCACACTGTAAACATAATAACAAGCCCTTTCCAGTATTCAGAGAGATCTCCTAAGCCACAGATTCATCTCCCTGCCTTCTAAATGTATCCGTTGAATTTATCACTCTCCTTCATGTGTGTACTGAAGAAAAATCCAAGTTTTACTGTGCAGAAGGCAAGGCTGAGATCTCATGTGAGCGATTTAAATATTTTCCTTCCCCTGATCAAGAAGAACTTCAACTTGAGTGCCAACCCAATTATCTTGGACGCTTTGGGAGTGGACTCCCTTCACAGAGAAGACTGGCCATTTCAGAAGTGATATGACCTTGAAAAGAGACAGGTTGAAAAATCACTCACTTCTGCACCATCACCTCCTTCCTGGGAGACAGAAGCAAACCTACATGCATCCTGCTGATGATACCATGAGATGGTTGATGAGGCAGCCATAAGATCTAGATCCAATATTCTCTCCTTTTTCAGATCCCACAAGATAACCTTCCTGGGCATCCTCAAATCCATTTGCTGATCATCCTCAATGCATTTTAACACCAACTTGTGTTTCATCGTTGCCAATCTCCAATGCTTGCAGCACGGTGCTATCTATATGCTTCAGAGAATTAGAGCTCAACAACGACCACCTTTAGTCAACCATTGCTCCATCTGAGCTAGCTAGTAGCTGAGTACAAAGGACCAACTGGCTAAATGCTCTGTGTTTGTCCATGTTTCATGAATTTAAAAAGAACTTCTCCCATTTCTAGAGCTTCACCAACACTCATGCAAGCAAACACATATTACATGTATTTTTCCTCAGGTACCTGTACAGTAGTACCGTGCACGGTGACTTGCAACACATTCCTTGGGTACTACATTCTTGTAGTCTTGGGTAGCAGTGATTGTAGACAGAAAATGTTTTTTTTAATGATGTATAAATGCACTGAGAAACTTCAAAAGTTTTCTGTTCACCATGGTGCTAAATCAGGAGAGCAAACCCTGCCAAACCAGCATTCTGGCAAGTCCTGTAAAAGTGTGTTATTCCAGCAAATTGTGTGAGACTATCATACTGGCAAAATTGCCTTTTTTCCCCAAGCTGGACGCAGTTAAATGCTAGGTAAACCCTGGATAGCCGGTTTGGTATAGTGGTTAAGGCACCAGGCTAAAAACTGGGAGACCGTGAGTTCTAGTCCTGTCTTAGGCATGAAGCCAGCCAATGACCTTGGGCCAGTCACTCTCTCTCAGCCCTAGGAAGGAGGCAGTGGCAAAGCACTTCTCAAAAACCTTGCCAAGAAAACTGCAGGGAGTTGTCCAGGCAGTCGCCAGGAGTCAATACTGACTCAAAGAGAGAAAAAAAAATCCATTGGAAAGCAGGGGTCTGTTGCACAATCCCTTCAAAACACAGGAATGGGTTATAAGTTGCATCTATCTCTGTAACAAGGAGAAAAGATGGAAACAGGTTTTCCAAGGGAGGCAAAGAATCAGAGGTTTTGGAAACCTGCATCCTAGGAAAATTGCTTGCAGATACCCTTATGTAATTGACCAAGACGCCCTTGTAGCCCAAGAGGCAAGGAAAAATCAGCAAGGGATCTCAATCAGTTTAACAGGAAAAGTAGCAACAGCAAGTATTCGTATTTGCAGAAAGGCAAATTAGACAAACTTCATAAAAGGCAGACCTGATCAATGGAACAATTTGAGACCCTTAACAGTTGTGAGTTAACACTCACAACTCAGTTTATGACATTCTAGGCAGGTTTCTCAAAATTATATAAGGCTAATATTTTCCATTAGAAGCGGAGAAAAGGCTCGGTGACCAGAACAACCGTTTCTAGGAGGAACAACTTTGCTTGGAAAAGGCAATTAGAAGAGAATCCAGTAGTACAGAGAAAGGGAGAAAGCAGCTTTCCCTTTCTTCCTGAACCCGCGTTCATGAAAGGAAGAACAGTAACAGATTCAGCGCAGATAAACAAGCGTTTCCGGAAGGAAAGACAGGTTTGCTTCACTTAATGAAAAGACAGCTCTTGGGTCTTAGCTAAAGTTTTCCTCCCAGCCCGGCTATCTGACGGTCAGCCACAGATGTCACAGCTCCCTGAGCCCCTCAACAGGGAAAGTTGGGGACCCAAGAGGACTCAGCTCAGCCATTGCCAACTTCTCACCACCACCACCAAGAAAGGAAGTCCAGCGATATTTACAATTCCTGCCAAGGCTTCCGTTGCAAAGGGTTGGTCTCCCCTGTAAGGGACGCTTGAGGCTTGCAGTGCGGTCATCTTCTTTAAAAGCAACAAACAAATACAACACGTTTCCACCAACCGGCATCATTCCGAAGCTTTTCTTCAAAAGGCACAGGCAACCAAACTATTGTTTAAAAACACACACTGCAAGCATTCGCTACTCCCAGAACAGGAGGGGAGGCTGCCCTAACCGCGCGCTCCCTTGGAAGCGACCCCTCGTCGTCCTCCCGGGCAATCCGCCAAGAGGAGCGCTAAAAGCCCTTCCCTCGGGGCGCCTTCCGACTTCCCAGCCCGCCGCCTCCCGCGCGCACAGCCGGGCTCTCTTTCACCAGCCAACGCGGAACGCGACTCCCCACAAGCCTTCAGCGGCCCCCAAGCCGGGCACTGGGGGGTTCGCGCAGGGCAGCGCAGGAGCGGACCCGGGGCCACTCCGCAAGGCAGGAAGGCGCGCTCGGCGGGGCGGGAGCCACTTCGCGCACCTGCGGCGCGCCTGGCACGCGACCCGGCAAGTGGCCGACCGGGGAAGAAACTTCGCGAGCTGCGCGGCCGCCCCCAGCGCCGCCCGGGCGGAGAGGGCTGGAGCGCGGCCGGCCAGGGGACCGGGCGGGAGGGGCGCGGCCGCCCGAGGGAGCGGCGGCACAAACTTTGGAGCGCTCCGGGGAGCGGCCCGGGAGCCAGGCGATGCCCGGCGGCAGGAGGGGGAGCAGCCGGCAGCGGCAGCGGCGCCTCCCGCCCCGCCTGCGCCTTCGCCGCCCGGCCCGCCTTCGCCGGCCTGCTTCCCTCTCCCGGCGGAGTCCGCTGTCCCCGCACCGCGTGCCCGGAGGCAGCGACAGCCGCTGCCTTGCGCCGCCCAGGCTCCCGCGCGGATGCTGGGCTCCCTCCCGGCTGCCGGGCTGGGCGCCTCCGCCTCCTCCGCCGCGGAGCCGTCAGCCGCCCGGCCAGGGAAGCGGGCGCCGCGAGGCGGCGGCGGCGGCGGCGCTTCCCCCGGTTCTGCGGCCGCCCCTTCCCGGTTCCCCGCTCCGCTTACCTGGACGCGAGGTCCCCGGCCGGACGCGGCCCCTCCGGTCGCGGGCTGGGACGGCGAGGGGCGAGCGGCAGTCGCCCGCCGGGCTCCCAGCGGCGCGCGTGTTGTCGGCAGCCCGGGTGGGCGAGCGGGCGGGCGGGCGGCGGGAGGCTGGGCGAGCCGCGCTGGAGCTGGAGAAGGAGGGGCCGCGGCTGCCGCGGCTCGCTGGCTGGCTGCAAGGGACCGAGGCGAAATTCTCGCGCTCAGGCGAGCCGCAAACAAAGAGCGCCTCGGGGGCGGCGCAAAGCGGGAGCCTCGAAGGGGCGGGCGGTCCCCGGGCGCCGGAGTGGGACCCGCGAGGGCCGCGGGCCGGCTGGCTTCAGGGCGGAGCGGGCGGGGGCCGGGGCTTGCCGGCAGGCTCCTCCGCCTTCGGCGCTGTTTTCGGGGAAGCCGCCCCGAGGCCAAGCTCTCCACGGTGCCTCCTCCGTCTCAGTTCTGGCCGCCGGCTTTCCCGGGGATCTTTCCCTGCGGGAGGGAGCGAGTGATCGCAACCCAGAGGCCTGATTCCTTTCAGCTGGGTTTACTCCGTCGTTCTAGGAAAGCTGTTTTGTCTTAATGCAGCAAACGCCTTCAACGCGGGCGGAAATGCTGGGGGTGGGGGGGAGAAACCAAATGTTGTCCCGGGTGGCGGAAAGAGAGTTCAGCGCTTTGGGTGGGGGCTGCGGCAGCGTCTCAGCAGGACGCAGCCCCCGGTGGCATTGGCTGCTCTCTGCAACGAAGCAGGGTGGGTCTGCTTTTTACTTGGATGGGAGACCACCAGGTGATACCAGGGCCAAAGGCTAGACTGGGAAGTAAAAAAAAAACCAGAAAAAGGCAACAGCCAACCAGTTTTTTTACATTGCTTCCAAAAAAAAAAAAAAAAGCCAGTGGGCAAATATTTCTGAAGTTGAAAAGAGGCCAAGCTTTTCTTAAAGGAGATGTTTCCCTGTTAGTGGACAGGGAAGAGTGCGAAGGGGTCCACATCTGATCCTGGATCTCAGCTTCATGAGCTCTCCTATTTGCCGCAGCTTCATCTCTCAGCCTTCAAGAAGAGAGCAGAAGGAAGTCATATCTCTACGGGGGACAGAGAGCTAGTCTCGCCTCGCCAGGACCCCTTTTCTGAGGAAGGTGCAAGCCATGGCAGCTCTTGACGCGGGTGCAGACCCAGCTGCACGTTCTCACCCGTGTTCCCTGCATCCCTGAGCAACAGAAAGAACTGGAATAGGAAGGAGTTCACGGGCCAGTTCTCCTGGAAAAGATGCTGGCTATGGTGCTGGTGGTAAGAAATGAATTTGCAGTACAGGTAATCCTCACCTAACAACCATTTGTTTAGTGTTGGTTCAGACTTACGATGGTGCTGAAAAAACTGACTTGTGACCAGTCCTCACACTTACGAACGGCGTGGTGTCCCTGCAGTCACGTGATCACAATTTGGGTGCTCGGCAACCGGTTCGCATTTATGACTGTTGCAGTGTCCCGTGGTCACATGATCGCCTTCCTGGCCAGCTTCTGGCAAGCAAAATCAATGGGGAACCGCGTGATTCACTTAACCACCATGTGGTTTGCTTAACGTCCGTGGTGATTCACTTAATGACCGCCATGCAAAAGGTCGTAAAATCAGGTTGGATTCGCTTAATGACTGCTTCGCTTAGCAATCGAAATTCTGGTCCCAATTGTGGTCGTTAAGTGAGGACTACCTGTAGATTCCTTCAGCAGATGGGAATGAAGCCCCGATGCAGCCTATCCACCAGAAACGGCTGTTCTGCTCCCCCAAATCTCAGAATATACCTTTTCCAGCAAATGCACGTATTCAGCAGTATTTCCTGCCTTGGACACTGTCCAATAATCTTTCCACCCTGTTCTGGAACTGATGAAAAGGCATCACAAATCCCAGGGAGAGAGTTTGGGTGCAGCCGGATCTTCCTAGGGTGCTTCCTGCGATCTTCACGGCAGGGCAACCTCGCCCAAGTGCCCTTACCTGTGAGTATTTGGGGGGGAGTCACAATTCTCCCACCCCACTGAACGGCGGGAAAGGAATGAGTCGGCGGATCTCAGCACTTTGTCCCTGCACTAGCGGGATAACGCTCCAAAGACTGAACAGGATTGGGCCAAATGAGCTTGAGAGTGAGGCAGACCTGGGCGGGGCCTGCAGAGAGAGAGAGGAGGAGGTGGGAGGTGCCGTTTGGCAGCGGCTTGGACGTTTGGCGATGGCTCCATTCTAAGTCCTCCCCTCTGCTTGTCACGGGACCCGAAGTGGAGTGTTTGCAGCCAGCCCAAATCTGCAGAGATGCACAGAAGCCGCCTGTATGCACTCACCTTCCCATACGCACATCACCTGTGCCTGCACCATGATTAGCCCCTGGAGAGAAAATATAAATATAAAGGAAAATGCAGGTGCCTCCTGGACACCGCTGGTAAAGGGGCCAGGAAGGACTCCGGAAGTCTGGATCCGCAGGCAGACCCTGCCTGGTTGCCTTAGCAATTGCAGCCCCTTAGCACCTGGAGACAGGACTCCTAGCGCGAGCAACCTTTGGCTGCCAAGGGCAGGGAGAAAAGGCCTACAGGGACTTAATATGAGGCTCCTCACCCAAAAAGAACGGAGCTGCAGCTGCTTCCTTGATTCCCTCTGCTCAGGTGGATGAGAGATGGAAGCTGCTACTTCTGGCAAGAACATCTGTCATAGACAGATGCCTTCCCCCCCCCCAACGTATCCTTTGCAGATGTGCTGGGATGGCCATTGAATCCGCCAGGTATCCATCCAGTTGGGAAGGCTGTCCTGGAGCATTTGTGCTGGAGGTTTGGTTTTTTTTTTTAATCCATTTAGTTTCCCCCCCAGAACCCAGTGGGGGAGGAAGATCGTCTCTAATCCAGCCAATGCTACGGAGCAGCGTCAGGCAGCAACAAGAAGCGAGGTTTCATTAGCCGCTAAGCAAGGGAACAAATCCTCCGGCTTCTGTGGGTTAAGTTACAGAGTAAATCATTCCTTAAATTATAGATGAGCAACTGAGTGGAAGAGCCGCATGCTGGAAGCCCGGGTTAAGGTGGGAGGCAGAAGCTAAAAGAGCATTCCTTAGCTGGCCCCCTCCTGTCTGGAGTCCTCTGGCCAATCCATAGGACAGTGTTTCTCAACCTTGACAACTTTGAGATGTGTGGACTTCAACTCCCAGAATTCCCCAGCCAGCATGGAATTCTGGGAGTTGAAGTCCACACATCTTAAAGTTGCCAAGGTTGAGAAACACTGCCATAGGGAGGGGTTGCCAAAGAAAACGTCTTTCAAGAAGTCTTGAGGATGGGAACACGGCCGGAAAGCCAAGCCGCCTTTCACAACGAGTGATCTTATATTTTAGGGGAAAGGGAATGGAAAGAAGGAATCTGCAAAGGTCACAATTTGATATTCGGTTGGCACTCTCAGTCAAAATCTTTTCGATGGCAAGCATGAACGTCAAGACATTGTGAGATGCTACTGTTCACAGAGACTATATAAAATTCCCTGTGTTTTTTTAAAAACATTTCATTTGGTGTTTTTTTTTTTAAAGGAATGTCATAGCATCTTAAAAACTCAGAACTGTACTATGGTACAAGCTTTATTGCAAACTAGTTAATCTTCTATCATTAACAGACGGGCATTTTGGGCTACAACAATTACAACTGAGGTTTTTCACCAAAGTGTGCCAGTCTTATGCTCCCAGGACCATTTTGCTATCACTTAATTCACCAACTTTCCAAACAAGGAAAATAAAAGCAGAGGCTCATACCAGTGTCTTTATCATAATCATATTTAAACATATTCAGAGCCAGGGAACATTGAAACCCACGCAGACAAATGGCAAAAAGATCGTCGATGATTTTGCTGTGGTTCCCTTATGAAAATGACATGCAATGTGCTTTCCAAACTGTGTGTCGCGACACTTTAGTGTGTCGCCACACACAGTCTGGTGTGTCGCCACACAACCCGGAAGCGGCAGTGGGGGCGTGCACGGCGGGGGTGGCAGCGGCGCACAATCAGCGCTTCCGCGTTTTAGCCGCCGTGCACGCCACCGCCACTGCGCGTGCCACCGCGCCGCCACTGCCACTGTTGGTGTGTCGCCAACGGCGGCACTTTAGAAAGCACTGTGCTAGGAATTCAGCACAATCAGACTTACATGAGCAAAATCTTTGTAGAGGTGGAATACTTTCAAAGTAACACCCCAGCCTATATATGGGCATAGTACTGAATCATACCAGGGGAAAAAACTCTCTTATCTGGATACAGCCAAGACTATAGGGCAGTGTTTCTCAACCTTGGCAACTTTAAGATGTGTGGACTTCAACTCCCAGAATGATCACATCTTTGCCTGTCCTTAAATCTTACACACTCGGTATCAGTTCGAAACAAAAATGCAGGAGAAAGACCCCAAACGTTGATGTCCATTCAAGCTTTGTAGCCTTATGCACAATTCAGTAGTTCTTTCTGCTTCTGAGAGCACATTATACAATACTGCAGGGATATCAAATCCTACTCCGTCATTCAGCCAGGGACCTTTCCCTTTTCTGGGGCTCATCTAAAAGGAGGAAAATGAAATGGAGCACCCTCAATCTCACAATACCAAATTCTGTGCCCTTCCAGAATCCCAGTCGGTTATTTCAGCGACAAATACACATCTCTCATAGAGGTATTCTACTGTGAGCTCATTCTACTGTGAGCTACAGTATTGTAAGGCGGGGAGCTGGAATATCCTTTTTTTTCATAGAAGGGTTTAGAAGGATCATCTAGTCTAGTGTTTCTCAACCTTAGCTGCTTTAAGACGTGTGGACTTCAACTCCCAGAATTGCACAGCCAGTATGCTGGCTGGGGAATTCTGGGAGTTGAAGTCCACACATCTTAAGTCCACACATCTTAAAGAATTCTGGGAGTTGAAGTCCACACATCTTAAAGTCCACACATCTTAAACAATTCTGGGAGTTGAAGTCCACACATCTTAAAGTTCCCAAGGTTGAGAAACACTGATCTAGTCCAACTTGAGAGTGGGCTGTCCCCATGGAGACCTACCTACTCTGTAGATAGACTGTTCCACCAGATCTTACCATCAGGAAGTTTTTCCATTATATTTAAACAAAATCCAAGTAGCTGCACTTTGTACCCATTATTTCTGGTCTTAGCTTCTCTGGCAATGAAAAATGGATCCTGGACATCTTCCCCCAGAATTGCTTCAGTGAGATAGGTGGCCACATAAATCAAATAAAACAAAACGAACGTTTAATATATCTGAACACTGATATCATGTCTCCCCTCAGTCTTCTTTTCTCCAGACTGTTCCTTCAGCCTCTCAAACCATGTCCTCAAATCCATCCATCGTCTTCTGAGCCTGCTCTAAACCAGTCAATATCCTTCTTCTTCTTTTCTTTTCTTTTGAAAAAGAGGGGTACAGATTATGTCTTTCTGCAATAGATAAAGAATTGTCTATTTTTCTTCCACCAGGCAAAATATTTGCAGAATCTATTATCATTTTATTGAACCACAATTGGTTCCTTGTGCATCGCTTACGTGGTTTATCGGTGAGCCACGCTTGTATTTGTTTTCACCCTCTTCCTTTGCGTGTGCGTGCATGAAGGTAAGATTCCAGCCTCATTAAAAAATATTCTGAGAAGTTATTCCTTGTACATCTCTAGCACGCTCGTACGCCCCTCCTGTGTGACTTTGGTGCTGCTAGGCTGCCTGATTTAAGCGATGTGTGGCTTTTCCTTTGGCTGGCAAATTTAAGTGTCACTGCTTCAGTTTGTGCGGTGACAACCAAACCGTACTGACACAAATTACACTGGGCAATTCAAGGACATCTCTGTAAAGGGTGAAGCTTACAAACTAATTCAATACTTAAGGCATGTGAGTTAACTGTTTACACTCTGGAGGAAATCAGAAATAAACCACCAGGCATTGGAAACAAAGGATCTCCTTTTCCAGCCCATTAGCTGGATTCTTCCTGTCTAAACGCCCGCTGGATGCAAAACAGGGAAAGCGACTGGGTCATTTTCCACAGCTCTGCATGCTTGCAGGCACCAAAACCACAGCTGCAACGGTTTCATAAAGCAAAAGGCTGGGTGGGTCGAAAGGGGGCTGAAATCTTTATCCCAGATGGACTGTAGGAGAAACTGCCACCTAGAAGTCCCTTCCTCTTCCTTGAAGAGACCCACCAGTTTGCTCATGCAAAAAAGGTAGTTTAAAAAAAATAAGAAAGACTCCGTCCTAATCTATATTGGGGATATGTATGTTGGGAAATATTTCAGTTGCTGGCAGTGGCGTCCATTGGGGAGGAGGGTCAAGAAAGTCAAAATGGTGGCCATTTTTCTACATGCATTATTTCACATGCATTTTACATGCATTTGCATGCACCTTGAAAGTCAAACTGCTTGGAAACGGGATCTGTTGGTAGATAATTCTCCCTAGCCAAGCTATCCTAGCCGTTTCCTGTCTTCCTTTAAAGTGATGTGTGCAGATCAGTGAAAACGTCTTGTCTGTAAGGAACATTGTCCATAAACTCCCACCTGCTTTTGGGGGGGGGGAAATAATTGCTCCCCTCCTCTTTCTTCCAGTTGATTAGTTGTTTTGAATGTGCATTTTTCTGAAAAGTCCTTAGCTGGTATTAGACACCATTTGCGAGCAATAATTAGCTTGTTATCTTGACAGCTTGTCGGAGTGCATTTTAATGCCATGATTTAAGTTTTGTTCATTACACACATGGATGTATACAACAAGCTTTCTCTTTGCAAGGGGTGATCTCTCTCTTTGCCTTTATGTAGGAGTGAAGAAACTTTTCCTCTGCAAACACTTGTAAGATTGCACTATAACTCTTCCATCCTAAAAGTAAAGGTAAAGGTTCCCCCCGCACATTTGTGCAGTCGTGTCCGACTCTAGGGGCCGGTGCTCATCTCCGTTTGTTAGCCGAAGAGCCAGCATTGTCCGAAGACACTTCCATGGTCATGTGGCCGCATGACGCGCACAGAATGCTGTTACCTACCCACCGAAGTGGTACCTATTCATCTACTTGCATTTGCATGCTTTCGAATTGCTAGGTTGGTAAGAGCTGGAGCTAGTGCGGGAGCTCACTCCACACGCAGGGCTAGGGATTCGAACCTCCGAACTTGCGATCTTCCGATCGACAAGCCTGGCATCTTACCCGCTGAGCCACCACGCCCAAGCACTTCCATCCTAAAGGCTGCTAAATGTGTGAAGATCCTACTGTTTGCTCCATTTTTCAAAATTATATTCCTGACAGAAGAAGAAAAGGAGGAAGAGGAAAAGGGGGGGGGAGGAAAAGGGGGAGGAGGGGGAGGAGGAGGAGGCCCCATCAGCAGAATTTCTGTATACCCATTTAATTGCATCAAAAAAATACTCACCCAGTATGCTATCAATATTATTCAAATGAAGAGCATTAAGTCTTTCAAGGTTCTGATATTGATCCCCACGCATCACGCTCAGGAGTTTTACAAGTCTTTATTTCTTCCGCAGTGAGGCACTGTGACAGGAGTTTCCATTTATTCTTTTCCAAAACCGGTACAGTCAGAATGTCCAGTGAATATCCAGGCTGAGAGGTGTAACCACAGGTAACATTCGTCCTGCAATGAAATATAGAAGAACTGAGGTCATGCAACCTCTACTAGATGGCAGGGTGTGGCAACCAGTTTATCACCTTAAATGTGTCGTAGGTGGAAGGACTGCTGTTGGGAAAGTCCCATAATGTAGGACTGTCCTGTCAATTGAGAACTTTCCTATCCCAGAGCCATTATCCTAGTCTAGGCATCTGATACAATGAAATAGGAAACTCCCAACATTGGCAGACTAGATATTGGCTTCAGACTCTGGCTTTTTCTCCTACATCCTTTATTCATTCTCAATTTAACTTCCCAGTCTTGTTTTCAACCCCAATACCCTTGGAGGTTGCCTTCCTCCACACGTGTGGATTGTCTTGAAGTTGGGGATGGAATGTAAGCCTGGAATAAACCTTGTTTCCAGATACCATAGAAGGAAAAGAGAGTGGATGCAGAGGAAGAACAACATAACTGGGAAACTGTGAGCATCTTAAACCAAGCCAAATCCAAAAACGCTAGAGAATTCCTGGAAGCTTGGCACTCAGACAAAGCAGCCATCAACAGACACATAGAGGTAAACAACATTTACATACCATTCATAAGAGACCATAGAAAAGCCAGAAGACCAGAACACCTCCTTGCCAGCAATCATCACCCAGATATGCAAAGATTAACACCAGGATTAGCACCAGAGGAACAATCAGTACACTAGACCTTAATCAAGGAACTATTAACTCAGTCAATCAACCAAGCAGCAAACAACAGCCCAATCAAGGAACTCCTAAGGGGAGAACAACACCTCCACCAACACAAGCAGGACAAGCCAGGGTATATAAACAGAGAGCAAGTCCCATTCCCTTTTCTCACTGAAGATGTTGCCTAGTCTGGCAATGAAACGTCTGCGAGAAAACAACAAAGCTCAGAGAGCACCAAGGACTCCACAGAAGAATAACATCCTCCAAGGGAATGGTCCAAGTCATCCAAAATATCTGCGCTTTACATAGCATGTAACTGAATCGGATTGCTGAATCGCTGATGGCCTTCCATGCAGAATGGCTGGACTGCTCCATGAGTGAATCCAGAAGTCAACGACCATCACTTCCAAGAGTTATTCTGTGCTGTGGCTAGTCATGCCTCTGTCTTGCAGCATCAAAGAGCCTGCACCTTGGATTTGTCCTCAGATTAGGTCATGCGTGAAGAGAGCTTGAAACAATGTCCACAATATTCAGACAACACATTGGCATTGGTTTGGGAGGTGTGCAATGCCTTGCTACAGCAAGCAGGGAAAGCCCTATGCTTTGCATGGAAAAAAGCCTTCAGTTTAATCCCTGGCATTTTCAGGTCAGGATGGAAAAATGCCAACCTGAAATTTTGAAGAGCTACAGTCAGGAGCAAGGTCTTGGGCCAGGATAAGGTTCCATTTGTTTCGACTTGCAAGCTACTAACAGGCTTTTGATCTGTAGGTACCTTGATGCTATTATTTATTTTTTAAAATATTACTAAATTTGCATCTCACCTGTTTGCTTACACTCAAGGCAGCTTGCAATAATGAAACAAAATTCCAAGTACAAAATCCAATGGCAAAATCAAGACAATTAAAAACGACTAAAACAAAAACTCAGTATTGTTCAAAAGTGATGTGTTTTTGCCATTTTCCTAAATTGGGGGGGGGGGGTATCCCTGGCAAGAGATGTCCATAGCCACACAGGGGAAGGTCCTCTCCCTTATAGCAGATAAGACAAGCTTCTCTCGGGGTGGGATCTTCAAAAGGGCCATTCTTGCTGATCTAGGGAAGTTCATCACGGGCATGTCTGCAAGTTCCGATTTTGAAGAGACATTAACATTTTGATGTTGCTTCTAAGTTAATTGTGCTTATCTCCACCAACAGATTCCCTCCCTCCCTCCCATCCACCCACTCATCCATCCATACCAACTTTCTACAAAGCTCAGTGAAGTTCAAAACAAATGTTAAATGTTAAAAATAGATAAAATCATAGAAACAATTTAAAAGGATATTAAAGCATTACAGCAAAGCACTTCCACCAATTCCAAGAGTTGTATCTTATTAACTCCTTTCCAAAAACAGGTGGCGGGGGGAGAGAGAGAATAGAGATCAAGCTGAGCTGGGTCTGGAAGGTAGGAACCACGCAGGAGAAGACCTTTTCATATGGGCCTGACTTCTGCGAGTCGGGGTGTCTGCGGAAGGGCCTCTCCTGCAGTTTTCCACCCCTGGGCAGCTCGTAACAAGGGTGGCCGTTCAGAAGTGACTCCTCAGCTTACATTGGAAGCCAGTGCTGCTCTCTCACTATTGGACTGATAACAATTCTGATTAAAGGTAAAGGTTCCACCCGCACATTTTGTGCAGTCGTGTCCAACTCTAGGGGCCGGTGCTCATCTCCGTTTGTTAGCCGAAGAGCCAGTGTTGTCCGAAGACGCTTCCACGGTCATGTGGCCGCATGGCGCGCGCAGAACGCTGTTACCTACCCACCGAAGTGGTACCTATTAATCTACTTGCATTTGCATGCTTTCGAATTGCTAGGTTGGCAAGAGCTGGAGCTAGTGCGGGAGCTCACTCCGCATGCAGGGTTAGAGATTTGAACTTGCGATCTTCCGATTGACAAGCCTGGCGTCTTACCCGCTGAGCCACCACACCCCTTATTTATACAATTCTGATTAGCACTGGGCAAAACCTCTTGTATTGTTAAAGCAGCAGCAGCATTTGCAAGATGGCTTCGAAAGCTGTTCCTTGCACATTCTTTAGCCAGTCCAAGAGAGGTCCTAGGCATTGTATGAATTCATTGCATGAATGGTTTGTGGAGCCCGAATGTTGATCCCATATCCTGCTTACCTTTCTGGTTGTTACGTTTTACACCAGCTGAATCTTCAGGCAAGGTTCACCCCATGCAACTCATGTTGCAATAGTGGTGTCGCCAAGGCATGAAGGGTCATCCAGTCAACTTGGGAACAGTCTCAGGTGGTAAACCCAGTGAACGCTGCCCTGCTGACCCCTGAAGATGCACGGACAAAAACTTGCATGCTTTCAAGAGCAGGAGAATGGCTTCCAGAGCTGCTGGTCTGGCTTGAAGCATAGCTTATTTGCTTTCATCCAGCTCATAATTAAACTCCCCCACCTTTCAAAGCCATCATCCTTTTTCCTAATGGAATATCACAAAGAGATATAGAACTGAACACCATCAGCACAATGATGCCAACTGTTTTATTTCGTGTAGATGAAAATAATCAGAGACAGAATAGCATTTGCTGGGTCACTACAAAATCTGTAACAGAGGCCAGTATGAATGGTGTCAAACAACAATCCCTCCAGCACCATCTTCTAAACATAAACCAATGAGAAGCACCAAACCGCCAAGAATCAATCCTGCTAGATGATGGAGAAGGAAAGCATGGGATTGAAAGCCAATGAGAATTAATAGAATTAATAAAACTTACTGTATGTCTAGCATACGTTGCAAAGCAGCTCACTTCTAGCACAAGAAATTTGCCTTCTCTATTATGGTTGTGTCCTGCTGACCTTCCAGAAGATCGTGAAGAGCTGTTTTTTTCCCCCAGGAACGGGGGCCAGAATGTTAATGGAGCTGTGGCATGGGTGAATGTGTGAGATTTTAGTAATGAGATTTTTAGAGGGGCCTCAACTACGTTTTTAATTGGTTTGGATAATTGTGTTATGTTTCTATCTCTTTCACCACCCAGAGTTTGACAGGTTAGATAGGCAGCCATATAAATATGTTTAATACATGACTAAATAAGTTCTCCAACAAATGACCAAGCAGTCTCGCTCCAGGATTTCAGCCAAAGCCCAGTTGAAAGAGGTCCAACTCATTCATCTTGTCAGATTTTATTTCTCCTCGGTTATTATTTGCCCTTCAAAGGGACCTACCAATGTCAAACTCTTTGGCATAAAATTAATGAATGACTTAGCCAACTCCATTGGGAGAAGAAAATGAAGAAAGCACATTGCAGGCATTTTGCTTCCTTCTCGTTCCCGTCCAAGTCCTCTTGGCAAAGGAGGCTTTTCCACCGCAGCTTAAATACCATGTGCTAATTTATACATAAAACCCAAGAGCATTACCAGCAGAGAGCTTGGACGTCATGGGAAAGAGTAATTAGAAGGAATAAAGCTTCTTCAGGAACCTTGTTCGGCTCTCCCTGACCCCAGACTAATGGACAACAAGAAGGTTAGACAGACAGAGTTCAGGATGCATAATTGGGTGGACAACTGTTGCAAGCCCTTACTATTATCTCTCTCATTCTTCCACTGCTCCTTTTGGCCAGACACACGCTGGGTAGCGTAGAGAACTCAAACTAGAACAGGAGAGTCTCAGCAGCTTTCAGTTCCTACCATTTATTCACTTGCTGCAAAAAGGAGGTGTGTTGGCCATCAATCATAACTCACAAACCCTAGTCTCTGTTTTGCTTCTCTTCTCACGAGCAACAGCAAAGCATTTAAATGGGTGCTCCAAAAAACCCAAAATACGTTTCAATTTAATTTGAATTTAATTCAAATTAAGTCAACCACCTTTGGGGAAAGGTGACTACATTCCTGACTACATCCCAAACTACACAGGCACATTTTGCAGAAGCTAGTGGCTGGTTTCCAGCATCTCGCAGGCCAGCCGTAAAGGGTTGTATGAACGCAAATATCCTTCAGGAACACTAAAAGGAAACGGCCACGACTTTTTTGGAAATTAGTTAAAATTATCTCCCCTGCAAATTATCTCCATATGCAAAAGTGGCATATAACTCAACCACATGAAAAACTGCAATAAATATCCCTAATTTTGGTTTTGCCATCTAAATCAAACAGGTCCTGTTATAAGATATATTACAACGGACAAAATAGTGAAGCGATGCAGCACGCAAAAACATTTTTAGAAAACCTTCTCGCGTCCAAATCTGCATTTGGTTTTGCTTTTCGACACTGTTTTTGCTATTCCTTTTACCTTAGTCTCCATGGTCTACCCAGACAGGATCTTTTCTGCTGATTTTCTTTTCATGTGGTCATGCTCTTCCTCCATTGTCCTCCAGCATCTTCATTCCCACTGATGTGCTAAAGATAGTTTTAGCTGCCCCATATCTGAAGAACAGGTGGAAAATGGTTGTTGTGGGTCTTCCGGGCTATGAAAGCCTTCGACAATACAAACAGGTGGAAAATTCACATGACTAAAAAATTCCTTGGCGCATGCATACAAAACCCATCCAGTTCCAAAACTAGTGGGTCAGTAAAGTATACTAGCCTGCTATTAGCATTATTTACTTCCTAAATGTATAGACCACCTACTCCATATCCCATCTCCCTGCCCAGAGACTACTCAAGACCTGCCTTTTCCCTTTTACCTGGTTATTTCCTCCTCCTGATGGCCACGGTGAGAGGCTGGGCTGCGACTTGAAACGGTCACTAAAGCTGGCAGGCCTTTCTACCCGAAATTTGGGGGGGGGGGTGTTGGGAGGATGTAGAGAGTTTGTTCCTTTCTTTAGATTTCAAACGAGGAGAGGACATTGCTTCAAAGGAGCCCACATTGCCTAACTTCAGGAGTGCATCGTGGGATAGCTCCGGGAGTAATAAAATAGGTAGTGAAGAGATGCGTGGTGTGATCTGTTTGTCTTCTCATGAAAGTTGAAGTGCCTAAGATAAGGGGCACCACCAATTGCTGACATTTCCCCTAATGTGGAGAGGACCGGGATGGGGGTGTATGGAAGGAAGGATGGCAGAAATCTTTCTGCCTTTGCTTTTTCTTCCCCTCTTCAGCCAGGGCTCAAGCAGAACCCCTGTGCTGAGATGTACAGGCAGGGGTGTCCACAGAATGTGGTCAAGAAAGTCAAGATGGCGGCTGTGACAGTGCAGTTGAACCTCTGCCAGTTTTTTATGTGCATTGCATACAAAAATGGGTGGAGCTTCTATCGCACCATCACAGCCACCATCTTGTGAGCCCTTCAAGGTAAACCAGACTAGGGAACCAAGGATATGAATGCTAATACTACTTTTGTTATAATTTTATTTTATTTTATTTTATTATTTTATTATTTTATTTTAATTATTTTATTTTATTTTATTTTATTTATTTTTTATTTTATTATTTTATTTTATTTTATTTTATTTTATTATTTTATTTTTTAAAGATTACCATTAACAGAACCTTGCAAGTCTGAATGCATCTCCTCCCTGCCTGCCTTTATCCTAAAGAGAACTAGGGAGGGTCAATTCTGAGACGTTTTCTCAAACTACATTTCTGCTTTGGGATCAGATTTCTCTTATCTGATCGTTGCTTTGGCTGGGACTCTTCCTCCTCTTCCTCAAGGCTTTTCTTGCAGCCCATTACAGGTAGTCTTTACTTAACGACCACAATTGGGACCAAAATTTTGGTTGCTAAGCGAAGCGGTCATTAGGTGAATCCGACTTGATTTTACGACCTTTTTTGCGGTGGTCGTTAAGGGAACCGCATGGTCATTAAGCAAATCACATGGTTCCCCATTGATTTTGCTTGCCAGAACCCAGCCGGGAAGGTCAAAAATGGCGATCACATGACCATGCGATGCTGCGACAGTCATAAATGCGAACTGGTTGCCAAGCACCCAAATCGTGATCACGTGACTGTGGGGATGCTGCAACGGTTGTTAAGTGTGAGGACCGGTCATAAGTCGGTTTTTTCAGCACCGTCATAAGTCCAAACCATCACTAAATGGATGGTTGTTAAGCGAGGACTACCTCTACACATCTTGACTTTTTTGACCACACCCTGCGGACCCCCTTGTTTACAGACGGTGGTCCCCAATCAGTCCAGAGAACCTCCTCTATCTTTCACTGCTGACTGACCCTTCTCAATAAAATAAATACAACCAACCATTCAAAACAGGGTTGACACTACCTTTCTAATACTATATTTAAGATTGTGTCGCCAATGATGAATGAATACTATATTTAGCTAAATGTGCAAGGTAGAGACGGGAATATTGTATTTTTTTTTCTTCTGATCAAGAAGACGTCTCGAATACAACATGTCCTTTGTACCCACTTGATGCATTTTCCCAGGTGACATTTTCCCCGATATGGTTGCATTACTGTTTCCAAACAAAATAAGCAATCCAATTTTAAATACAGAGTGTATCACAAATGGCTCTGAGAATGGATATTAAATTAGATTTACGCTGACCTCCTAGGCGAAGTTGGATCATCTTTCCTCCTTGATTGACGCTATGAATCAACAGATTTAAGAAAAGCAGCTTTCAAAAATCCCACTTGATAGGGATCTCGGTTTTCATAATGTGAGAAATGCTGCCCTCTGCTGGTCATTTCCACTCCAAACCTCAATGGATGGGTCAGGCTTGTTTTCAATAGGGCCAAATCAGATAGGAGGTTAAAGGGCTTTTTGCATATATGTATTCATTTGGAAAGCATCTGCTGGAGGCGTAATAATTAATGAAATGCCACAGGCCACAGACCTTTCTCTCCTGCAGGGTGGTTGATGAAAACCATTTCTTCAATAACTTACTACTCCTGAAGTACAAGCCCTTTTAAAATGCATCTAACTCTCCTGATCCTCAGCCCTTAAGAGACCACCGATCCAGGCGGACGCAGGCAGGACTAGATGCTTCTGCCAACAATTCCGAGCAATCTGTTTTGCTGGCAGAACAATCCTGCAGAGACACTGGGGTGAGATATCACAGCCGAGTCCCAATTACATCCAACCCGCTGCCAGTTTGCTGAAGTTTTTATTGCTGAACTGTCAGGTCCTCATTCCCCACCCCCCCATCCTCTGCTTTGCGATTTATAAATGCTGGGTGAAATTAATGCTGCTTGCTGGGCCAGTGAATTGATATATTAAACCCAGTTTGCAACAGGCCTTCGTGGGAGAAGTAAGTTCCCGCAGACAGGTGTGTCAAAGAATCATCAGAGTTGGCTTTGCAGTCTCAATTATTCTTTCCTGGATCAGCCCAGCTTTGTCTGGGCTGGGAAGCTAAGCAAGGTTAGATCTGGTTATTTCTTGGATGGGAGGCCCTTTGGGAATATCAGAGGCGTAGACTAGACTAGGAGGCAAACCAGGAGTTTTGTAGCCCTATCAGAAGTCAAGCTTGGTTAAAAGAGGATTTACTTTACTCGTGAAACTACTGTACGTTCCCACCTTTATCGTTGTTACCTGCTTTCGTATTCAGCTCAAGATGCAATCACTTTTTTTCTGCCCATAAGCACTAAATAAAAATTATTAGCGCTCTCTAAGGGCTAATGAACATTTCAGCAGCATTTCTTAAGTCAACCTTATGGAAAATATTCAGATGCACCTGTGAGGCCATTAGCAAATAAAACATGGAGAGGTTCAGCAAATGCAAGAATAATTGGACAGTCACTTTCCAAAGAACGTTATGGATGTACGCTTCCACCCAGTACCTTTTTACTGATAAGGTGGGTCCGCTGGCTTGATGGAGTTCCATTCCCAAAAGTTTCTTCCCAACTTCCTTCCATCTTATTTTTGCCAGCAAGAACAGAGCAGGTAGATTGTGAAGCCCATTCAGCAGTCTGTTAGAACTACTGAAATGGAGCAGAGCTGCAAAGTTCGTGTACAGAAAAAGAATATTGTTTAAAAACAGAGCCCATGAGCATATTAGAGATCCAGGTTAATCTTACACCTTTAGCCCACCCAAGCATAAAGAAACATGCACTTAGACATGGCAGGTATGAAAAGTAAGTACAAAAGAGTCCTTACGTTTATTCATTGCAGGTACAACATTTTGGTAGATAAATGATGTTCCATTTCTTCCTTCTGTTCCCTAAACTTTATACCTCTTGCCCTGCTTGCTGCAAGGGATGCGTGTAGAAAGGGGGGAAAAATCTCCTAGGCCCATCCATGGCCTAGGTTGGAGCAGCACACAGCCATGTGCTTGCTCCCAGTCCAAGGAGGAGAGAGAAGAGGAAGAAGTGGGAGTGGCCACAGCCAGCTTCCTCAAAAGCATGGAGAGCTTGCATCCTAGAGCAGCCATCCATATGCTGATAGGGCATGCTGGATTTGCCAGAATCTCCAACAGATTGCAGATGCAGCCTAGATTTAATTGACACTGTTAGGACTGGCCTGACTGAGCCTCCGTGTTGGGATTCATGTGTCGGATATTGGCATAGCCTGATATCCAGGTGTCCATGAATTGTCAGAAAGTTTCAGCAATGCTTCCAGCTATCGAATCCTGAACATCGACCCTAACCCTTCCCATTTCACAAACACACACAAGATCTACAAAGAACATCATGGGCCCAGAAGAGAAGGAGGGAGGAGATAGGCTGACTTTTGCAAACATTCAGCCCATTTCCTGCTTAAAGAGCAGAGCTGCTGAAGAAATCACTCTTCGTCCCTGATCCGAGCCTGGGTTTATTCCAGTCCACCCTGATGGAGGGAAGAGAAAAAAACTTCAAAGAAATTAATAGGGTCTGACTAATAGGAAAGTTTAAAAAACAAAAAATCAGTAGCGTGGTTCCTCTTTTTGATGTTCTAACGGGAGAAGGCTGCAGAGTGAAAAACGTTAAGTACTCCCCATGGCATCTTCAAATGTTGGTTATAATAATCAAAGGAGGGGATACCAGGGAGAAATTAAGGCCACTTAATGCAAGAACAAGATGGTTGTTGAGGTTTGTAATGAGACGCCTTTGATTTCTTAGGCCCATCTTCTTTCTGTCTCTTCAGTGAATCGGGATGTGTTTCTTTGTAGTTCTGCAACGCGTAAGGGCTTCGCCCATTGGCCCAAAGGCTTTCTTGAGAAGCTGGATGGATTCATTTGCAGATTATATAAGAGGAACAGGGATGATTGTTCCAGTTCCAATATTATGAGAAAGAAACAAGGTCTCTGAACAGACTAGCACTTGATGCTTGTCAAAACCCTTTTCTCCAATAGCTAACTTTAAAAGACAGGGCAGTTGATAATATTTGTCACAGGTTTTCCTGAGAGAGCTGACTGATGCACCATAATGTCTCTCGGTTATCAGCTGCTGACACCAACACCCCGCAAAATTCAGCTGTTTTACTTCCAGGCAGCCCAATTCGTAGGTATCAGTGTTTCTGTTCTTTATGTCTTCTTTATTGGCCTTTACAGTCAAGCAGCTTTTTTGAACAGCATTTGCCAACAGAATTATAGACTGTTGCAATGTTGGAAGAGACCCTGGAGGTCACCTAGACCAGAGCTTTCCAAACTTTTCACGTTGGTGACACACCTTTTAGACATGCATCATTTCGCGACACCATAACAGGAGTCCCCGCCCCCCGGCCCACGGGATTGGCTCCCGCCTGCAAACCCCGCACCTCCGAGCTTGCCCCCCGGCAGGCGCGCGGAACCCAGGGCATTTTTGGGGTCCCCAGAGACACACACTTTGGAAAGCTATGATCTAGACCAATCCTCTTGTCAGGGCAGGGATCCACTAAACCAGTGTTTCTCAACCTTGGCCACTTGAAGATGTGTGGACTTCAAAAGTCAGCATGCTGGCTGGGGAATTCTGGGAGTTGAAGTCCACACATCTTCAAGTGGCCAAGGATGAGAAACACTGCACTAAACTATCTCGGGTAGGTGACCATCAGCCTCTTCCAGACAAACTGTTCCACTGCTTAATGGCACACACCATTAGGAAACTCCTCCTAACATTCAACCTGAATCTCTTTTCTTTGCCTTGTTCTCATTTGCAAAACAGAAATGAGTCTGCTCCCTCATGGACATGACCGACTTTTTTGCTATCTGTAGACCACTATCATCTCTCCCTTCATACATCTCTTTTGCAAGCTCCACAAGTTCAACTCCTTGAACCCCTTCTCATACAGCCCCCCGATGACCTTGGTAGCCCTCTTCGGAACCTGCTCCAGCTTCTCCACGTCCCTGGACATAGGACCGCCTTGGTGATCTAACCAGCAATGAGCACAATAAAACGATTATGTCCAATGATCTGGATGCAATGCTTCTGCAACCCAAGATTGCATTGGCTCTGTCAGCTGTTGCATCGCGCTTCTTGCTTAGGCTGAGGTGGTGGCCCACCAAGCCACGCCTCTCCAACCTTATGTTTAATTGTTTGATTTTTTGCTTCCCAGATGGTGGGACCATGCACTTCCCATAACTGTGCATCCTCCTCCTTGCTTTGGACCAAAGTTCTAGCCAATCTCCTTAGCACGTCTCCACAACAAGCTAAAGTCCCATCAAAAGTTTGCATAAAAGATCAATGGGGCTGGAACCTTCTCAATTTTCCACTCCATCAATGAGCTTCTCACTGCTAATCCATCACCAAATTACTTTTATTTCTGTTTGATTCCAAAGTTCATGAGTAAGTTCATGAATATTCTGGGCAGAGTATTTTGTGAGATCCTTATTCAAACAATTGCAAGCTCCTAACATTTGAGATGTAGGAAGGCTACAGCCTTTTAACGGCCATAGGCCTGAAAGCTGCTTCTGCTTCATTAAAGGCGGCTTCATAACATTTATAAATGTTTCAGTGATTCCATTTTTTGCCTGGCTGTGCAGCCACCACACTGTTTTAAATTACCACTTAGTTGGAAAATTGGAAAATCCAGAACAAGTAACTGGACCAGCTTCACGTCAGATTAATACGTAAGTCAGATTTTTTTCAGTGACCTTTTAATTTTTTTTTTTAATTTTAGGACTTTCTATAGCAAGTTTCTGTTTTCTTTTGCTTTGCTTTGCTGGATAATGTTTACAATGCAAAGCAGTGGTTTTGTAACAGTGTGATGAAAGGACATTGCTCACTGTTATTTATTACAATTTATATATCAAATGAGAGCCAGTCTGGTGTAGTGGTTAAGGCAGAGCTTTCCAAACTGTGTGTCGCAACATGTTCGTGTGTCGGCTGCAGTGTCTGGGTGTGTCGCGGCTGCTGCTGCCTCCGAGCCCTGCCAGGATTCCACCCAGGTCCTAGTGCCCGCCTTGTGCCTTGCTGCCTCCAAACCTGCTGTGATTCCACGCAGGTCCTAGTGCCTGCCTTGTGCCCTGCTGTAAGAGTGTGTCACGAAATGATGCATGTCTAAAAACTGTGTCACCAACATGAAAAGTTTGGAAAGCTCTGGGTTAAGGCATCAGGCTAGAAACCGGGAGACCGTGAGTTCTAATCCCGCCTTAGGCACAAAACCAGCTGGCTGACCTTGAGCCAGTCATTCTCTCTCAGCCCTAGGAAGGAGGCAATGGCAAACCACTTCTGAAAAACCTTGCCAAGAAAACTGCAGGGACTTGTCCAGGCAGTCTCCAAGAATCTGACATGATTGAACAGTATATATGTTTCATTTCTGTAGTCTCACAAAACAGAACAAGTCTTGGAATTTGATCTTTTGGCTAGTTTTCCGATATCTACTTTTTTGTAATATCATTCCCCCCCCAACTATCTTAATTTTCTTCCATGCTTACTGTTTCTGAAAGCAGGGAGTGGTAAAAAAAGTCAAGATGGCAGTCGAGATATCAGACTGGGAGACTAAAATTGGAGTATACGATGCAATGGCAAAATTGACAGTGTATATCCACAATAGAAATTCAACTAAATTCAAGCAGGAAGTTCACCCATAGACAACGTATCACAGAACAAGGCAGATTTAGATATCTGAACATGGCTTTCAGGACTCAGATAGAAACTAACAACAATTACTCATCTTTGATGCAAAGGGGAGGTGTATCACGAAAAAGTAATTAACTTTGGCCACCTAATGCGAAGAGAGGACTCACTGGAAAAGACCCTGATGCTGGGAAAGACTGAAGGCAAAAGGAGAAGGGGACGGCAGAGGATGAGATGGTTAGATAGCATCACCGATGTAATGAACATGAATTTGAGTAAAGTCCAAGAGACAGTGGAGGACAGGAAGGCCTGGCGTGCTATGGTCCATGAGGTCACGAAGAGTCGGACACGACTAAATGACTGAACAACAAAAAATTAACTTCTTTTTTCACTTTTTTTCTTTACTCAAATGTAGCAGTCTTTTTGGTATCATCTTCCTTTATTCACCTTCTTCGTATTTCAATCTTTGTTCTAATTTCTTGGGGTTTCAATATTCTAATTAAATATAGATTTTAAAAAGATGGTGGTCGAGACAGAGTAATTGAAGTCCTACCTGTTTTTACACACTTCAGATGCTCATAAAAAGTGAAGGAGCGTCCATTGCCCTGTTTCATCCACCATCTTGACTTCTTTGACCACCCCCACCCCAGGAGGACAGCCGTGGTTGGAAATTTTTAAAAATAAAACAGTTTTGCTCTTGTACAGTTATCTCAGAAAGAAATTCAGGTAGAGTTCATTATATCTGGGAATAAAATCTTGAATTTTGGGGTCATGTCCTTTATCTGAGTTTATGGGTCACCCACAAAACCCAGGTTTCAGGGCTTCAGGGAAGACAGACAGACAATTTATTTATTTATATTTCAAATTTCATCACCGTCCATCTCCCTCAAAAGGAGGACTCTGGGCTATTAAAAGAGGATTTGTTGGGAGGATTCTGTTCTCCCAGATGATCTCACCGCCATACCAAGAAACTGCAAGATTTTCAACTAGTCTGTTTCACAGTAACAGAGGCAGGGAGGCAGGCAATTAATTAGTTAGTTAGTTAGTTTATTGATTAGTCAATTGGCCGCATCGAGACCAGGCAAGTTGTTAGTTAGTTAATTTATTGATTATACATTGCCACTAGGGGGCGCCATCAGACCGTATTATGGATTGTATGTATGTGTACACACAGAAAATGAATGCTCAAATAAGTAAGAACAAATAATAAGGCAGACACATGCTTTATATCTACAGATTCTGTAGATCAAGTGCCATGAGGAACATTGTCTTGTGTTAAATTGCTACACCACTTTGTACTGTTAAACCCTCATGTCATCCATTTTCTTTTTTGCCGTCCCCCGACAACACAAACAATGAGACAGAAATTCAGGGCCATTCAGGATTATTTTAAATGTGGCTAGATTATATCTGAACATCACGTTCAATTCTCCCCAAGGATATGGGTGGGATATAAGCATTTGATGTTAATTTTTAAAAAATCCTTTGCATTTGTAAATCTTGGGGGGTGACTGGAATGTTTAAGAAAAGGACAGTAGTACCCTAAATAACTATGGTTATTTGTTTTCTTCCCCCGAATACACTTCTGCCATGATATGGTTTCAGGACCAATATTGTAATTAGACTGGTTACTGTAAGATGTTGACAATTAATAACCTTGATCTACATATTCTTAATGGGTCCATTCTCAATAATCAACCCAAAGCATTTTCATTTAAGGTACATGAAAAACCCAGAGAGTGCTAATTTTTATCTTGCTGTGTCCTTGATGTTTTTAAAGCCATGGGAAAAGGCAATCCCTTGATGCAGAAGTGGATGGATGGCTGCTACTTCTGACAAGTCAAGTAGCATCCTTGGGCAGAAGAAGACTTGAAGAAGAGAAGGTATTATATTCTGATTTCTTTGTAGGCTTGTTTCTGTACCAAAAGCAACATCGTTAAACTCTTTTTTAGCCTCCTAGGACGTCTCCTACTTAATCTCAACTACCTATAGGGAATGGAAGGAATCTTGGGTTTTTGATGGTCTTTGCGATCATGTCAGGGTTCATGTCTATGAATCCTGCCATTGGGGTTAGAGCTGGAGATGCTTTGAGAACTGTTGGGAGGGGGACTGGCCGTTGAGTGTTATGTCTGTTGGTAGAGGCGGGAACCGGCTTCGTCAAGGTCACCCACCTGCGGGAGTGTGGAGATGGGAACGTTTGCATCATGAGATCATCGGTTGGTAATTTGGCACGCAAGGGGGGAAGTTAAGAGGGTATAGTTTGGCGGGAATCCGCATTCAGATCTTTAGGAGTGCTTCAATTAACATGTATCCTGAATAAAGCTTAATCTGCATTTCAATGAACTGCATTGAGAAGTATGTCTATGAAGGTTCTCAGTCATCCAGGTGGAATTGTCTGTAGCTTGAATCATGTCAAAAAGTCAACAAGAGGTGACTTTTACAGACAAAAACACGACTGTGCCATGGGTTCTCCTGTGTCACCCATTGTGGCCAATTTATACATGGAAGAAGTGGAGAAGAAAGCACTCAACACATTCCAGGGAACGGTGCCCACCCACTGGTTTAGGTATGTGGATGACACCTGGGTCAAAATCAAGGCCCAGGAAGTACAGGCCTTCACGGACCATATAAACACTATAGATGCAAACATTAGCTTCACCAGAGAAGACACCAAGGACAACAGACTGGCATTCCTAGACTGTGAAGTCCTCATTGGGACCGGTGGCAAGCTAGAAATAGGGATCTACAGGAAACCCACACACACAGATCAATATCTGATGTTTGACTCCCACCATCCACTGCAGCACAAACTAGGAGTCATCAGGACATTGTCACACAGAGCAGAAACCATCCCCACCTCCATGGATTCCAAAAAGAATGAAAATCAGCACCTGAGAACAGCCCTGAAGGCCTGTGGATATCCAAATTGGGCCTTCACCAAATCTAAATCTACCAGACCTAAAACAGCGACAGATAGGGCTGAGACTCAGAGTAAACGAAAGAACCTGGTCATTCCCTACATGGCTGGCGTGTCTGAAAAGATAAAACGGATATTTGGCAAACACCACATACCTGTATATTTCAAACCCACCAACACACTGAGACAGAGGCTTGTACACCCCAAAGATCAAACTCCAAAACACAAGAAAAGCAATGTAGTTTATGCAATCCAGTGCAGTGAGGAGTGCTCTGAACTCTACATTGGAGAAACCAAACAACCTATGTACAGGAGGATGGCCCAACACAGGAGAAATAACACCACAGGACCAGAGTCAGCAGTTTATCTTCATCTAAAAGAAAAAGGACACTCATTTGAGGACATTAATGTTCACATTTTAGACAGAGAAGATAGGTGGTTTGAGAGAGGGGTCAAGGAATCCATTTATGCCAACTTGGAAAATCCTTCCTTGAATAGAGGTGGGGGCCTCAGGCACAAACTCTCCCCCATCTTCCTCCCCGTTTTGTCTTCTGTGCCTAGGAAGATTAAGACCATTTCAGAAGCTCAACAGCAGCATGGTGATTTTAACGACCCTCCTTTAGATGATAAAAGGACTTAAAAATTACATCTCAATATAACCATGACCTAGCCCCAGGTGTAAGGTCACACAGCTACCTAGGAACATATTTAGGATTCCCTTACCAACTTTGCTCAGACTGAAGAAGCTCCTTGGATAAGGAGCGAAACGTTTCTACTAAGAAAATAGAAATCCAGTTGACATGATTCAAGCTACAGTGCATTGAGAAGTGTTTATTAGGGCATGGTTGTTGGGATCATCACAGATCCCTGTTCCCATTTCTGGAATACTATCAAGCCAGAGTTCAGATTGTCCTCGTATTTCATAAAGTCATTGAGACTTGGCTGTTTCAATAAGTTTTGGGGGTCTGAAGGACGGGATAGGTTCTTCCCACAGGGACACGTTTGATGTTAATATGATTTTCTTTTCTACATCAACTTTTACTTTTGTTAGATTATTACTGTGATTTTGTTATTGTGGTGACCTATTTAGGTTTCCCAGTTCTAAATACTATTGTTTATCTTCACTACTCACTATTTGGGAATGGTATGTTTTAATTTTGAATGTATTTTGAGCTGGACTAGGACCATAATAAATCAAACTAACTAACTAATCCTTAGGATGATTTTGTATCTTTAACTTGATTACAAGTGAGGTATTTGAGCCACTCAGAGTCATATGTTGACAGCAGTGGCATATAAATCTAGCACAGAACAAAATAATTCATTCCTTGGTAGGGGTGAAGATGAGGGCAGCTAATCACAACCTTGGTTTGACAAGGATTGTGCCAAGGCCAAAACACCCTTCCATAAGGCATTTGAGACTCTAGGAAAGGGAACTCTAGCAACCTCTTATCCTGATTAATTCTTCTCAGTAACCAGAATGCATTGTTAAAAACTAAAAAGAGATAGACATAAGGGAAGAATCCAGCCAACCCGAAGGATTAGGCTTCCATGGTTCTGATGAACCATTACTGTCTCACCAAGGCATTGACACAAATTCTGATTCTATCCAGCTCAATTTTTACATGACCACCAATCTCATTTACTGTAAGGAGCTAGACCAGCCTTCCTCAACCTTTTGACCCTGGAGGAACCCTTGAAATATTTTTCAGGCCTCAGGGAACCCTTGCACATTCAGGCTCAAACACAGGCCAGAAGTTACAAAATTATTGTATTTGTTTCATGGGTAGGCCTGTATTATTATTATTATTTCAATTTATATGACCGCCCAGCTTCCCCAATCGGGGGACTCTGGGCGGCTTACAATAACTCTGGGTGGCTTACAATATATATTGTATATATGCATTAACAGTGTTCTTATACTAAAAATAAGAATGAAACGTAACTCTTTAATGTGTAGTTGCCCAAATTTGAAATATATTTTTTTAATAAATCATGATCTCCCAGGGAACCCCTAGTGACCTCTCGCAGAACCCTAGGGTGCCACGGAACCCTGGTTGAGAAACCCTGAGCTAGACTAAAGGATTTGATTTTATAGCTGTTGTACATCAAATCTTTGGTTCCAAGCAACCACAACCTGGATGGGAAAACTACTAGTTCACGCCAGCTAAATCTCTTCGCAACTTAACAATTCCCTCACACGGAGGAACATAATCATGAGGAAAATGCAGGACTGTATCTCATCTCTGCAGTGCTATATTGAAAAGAAAAAGGGAAATTTGGAAATTTCCAGAAGAAAAATTTGGAAATGTAAGAAATTTCCAAATACAGAAAGAGGCTTCCCTTGTGGGTTCCAGAGCAGCAGAATCAATAGATCATGTCCTCTTAAACTCTGTGCTTTATCTAGTTTCACTGTCCTCTAACTGTCCCTTCTTTTCATCTTGCATTTTGCATTTATGTGTATTTCTATTTCTGATTTTATTTCTTTTTGAACTGGTTTTCTGTATTCTACTCTGTGCCTGAACTACCAATGTGTTAGCGCCAAGAGATGTGGCATCATAGCCCTTTTCCTTGGGGAACCAGAGAGGGATGAAAGCCAAGGAGCCACTGATGAATTGCAACATAAACCCTCTTCCATTCACAGGGGCAAAGAGATGGGTGAATGGTGGGACTATCAGATGTGGGTTACCTGAAGGTTCCATGGACGGCATCAGATTTCAGGCTTGTAAAAGTTATACTTCTTTGCTGCCATCTAGTGGTCCCCTCATATTTACAGCGGAGGGGCGTGGTGGCTCAGCGGGTAAGACGCCAGGCTTGTTGATCGGAAGATCGCAAGTTCAGAGGTTCGAATCCCTAGCCCTGCGTGCGGAGTGAGCTCCCGCACTCGCCCCAGCTCTTGCCAACCTAGCAATTCGAAAGCATGCAAATGCAAGTAGATTAGTAGGTACCACAAAGCCATTCCCAGCACGGTCCGTTGTAACCAGCTTCTTCTCATCAGTTAACGCCGCAATGTTTTTTCTCCTGAGCTTTCTGACTGTGACCATCACTACTTCGAAACGCAGTTGCCTTGTACTTTATTAAACAACTAAACTCTGTAAACTTAAATATGAAAAAGAACACCAGAGTACAGGGGTGAGAGATAGAAAGAAAGTAGGTTATAAGAGAAACTGCTTCTCCAACTGCAGATTGTGAAAGTTGAAACATTCAACAATCAGGGAATTGTGTAACCAGTAACAAGAGAACGTATGCAAAGAAACAACATTTTAAGTCAGAACGTATTTGAATATGAAGCGTACAATCCATAGAGCCTTCTTTTCATAGTTGAATAGCAAAGACGTGGACTTCGAAAAGGAAACAGGAACAGCACGTGGTTTAGTTTTAATGGAATCTCATGCATTTTTTTAAGAAAAGGCCTCTCTGCTGCTTTGATTTTATTATTTTTGAATTTGCTGGGGGGCTACTTTGACCAAAGGACTGGCGGAGTGTTTCTAAATCTGCTCTTTCTGCATTAAAAATGATAGAACTCCCCAGCAATCCATCTTCCCTTTCCATTCTATAACACCAAGCATTTATTGGCCTCCAAACAGAGCTGAAAATATTCAAGGGCACTCATGGGCACGTAAAATATAATTACGCCGCCTTTTTTAGTTATTTTTGTTAAGGTGCTGTTCAAGTTAAGAATGCTTCAAACTGCAATGCGTTAAGTCATGTTTCCATCCTGGAAGGGAACATTTATCGCCAAATACAGTTTATCTTATTAAAGGATTAAACGTTGAAACTTTCAGGATGTTCCAGTTTTGAATTAGGCACAGTTGAGTGTGTCATAAAATTAACATTGGATCAACTCCTTAGATTGCCCTTGCAAGGTCTAAACAACAGTGAGCAAAAACTAAAAATTGGAAAGCAGAAAATCAAAGGGCAGCTGGCTGTTACACCTTTCCTCCAGGGTTATATATCATAAATTCACTTTTGCATCAGTGGTAAATGCCATTTGTTACTAGAGTACGATTACAGCTAGGAAAAAAAAACCAGTTGCAAATTAATGCAAAGAGGAAAGGCAAAAGTTTGATGAATGTAAACCAGAACCTTAAACATTAACAGGTTGTTTTTCGAAAGGAGGAGCTGATCTCCTTGAAAGAGTATCAATCGGTGGCTTGGAGGAGCTTCCGTAATGCCTCCGATTTCTCTTCCAGCTGCTGCATTTTCCAACGCCCCTGTCTTTTGTCCGACTCCACTTTTTTAACTTGACAATGCAGCCGTTTTAGAATAGCTTCGCACCTCTTATTCTGCAGCTGTTAACCGAAAGAATAAAATTACAGTGCTGAGAAATGCATGCATGGTTAGAGATAAGTAGGCAATATTGGGATTTCAAAGACTTTCAGACTGCAGCACGATTCGGCTTCCCAACAGAAGGAGTTTGAATAAATCCGCTGAACACAGAGCAGCTTATTTATGAGTAAATACGCACGGAATATTTTGGAAAGGGATTAAAATTAGAATTAAAATGGAACTAAATCTCATGTCCGAAATTTACAATGCAATCCAGTGCATGTCTACTCAGAAGCACATTATATTGATTTCAATTAGATTTTTTTCCAGGTTAATACAGCACATGGACTGTAGCTTGAATCATGTCAACTGGATTTCTATTTTCTTAATGGAAACGTTTCGCTCCTTATCCAAGGGGCTTCTTCAGTCTGAGCCACACACAGCTACCTAGAAACATATTTAGGATTCCCTTACCAACTTTGCTCAGACTGAAGAAGCCCCTTGGATAAGGAGCGAAACGTTTCCATTAAGAAAATAGAAATCCAGTTGACATGATTCAAGCTACAGACAATTCCACCTGGATGACTGAGAACCTTCATAGACATACAGCACATGGAATGTTACAGCAAACCTTCTTCTTGGTATATCACGCCTGCTTCCTCTGCTGTAAGGTTCCATGTGACATATTTACTAGATAAAATACTGTCAGCCCGTCAAGGTAGGCCAGATTAGGAAACCAAAGTCATGCAGACCAATATTACTTTTATTATAAAGATAAGGTGACAGAATCTTGCAAGTCTGAATGTGCTCCCCCACCCTCCCTTTATTTATTTTATCTTAATAAATTTATATTACCGCCCATCTCCCCTATCGGGGACCCTGGGCGGTTCACTTTATCTTCCTGAGAACTAGGGAAGGTCTTGTCTGAGATATGTCTATGAAGGTTCTCAGTCATCCAGGTGGAATTGTCTGTAGCTTGAATCATGTCAACTGGATTTCTGTTTTCTCAGTGGAAACGTTTCGCTCCTTATCCAAGGAGCTTCTTCAGTCTGAGCAAAGTTGGTAAGGGAATCCTAAATATGTTTCTAGGTAGCTGTGTGACCTTACACCCCCATGAGGAACTAGCCCCAGGTGTAAGGTCACACAGCTACCTAGAAACATATTTAGGATTCCCTTACTAACTTTGCTCAGACTGAAGAAGCTCCTTGGATAAGGAACGAAACGTTTCCACTGAGAAAATAGAAATCCAGTTGACATGATTCAAGCTACAGTCTTGTCTGAGATGTTTTCTCAGGTTACAGTTCTGCCTCGGATTCAAGTTTCCTTTGTCTGACTGTTGTTTCGGTACCCGCTCTTCCTCCTGTCCCTCAAGGCCACTCTCTCTGCCCCACTACAAATAAAGAGCATGTCTTGACAAAGCCCTTGAGCTGTTTCGTTTGTGAACAGAGCTTGAACATGTACAGCATCTCAGGAAAGTTTACCTTTTCGATGGCAGCCACAGCAGTGCAATCAAAGCCTTACCCCTTTGTTACATGCACTGTATGCACGATGCACGTAAAAAAGGGGTACAGCTCCTGTGACCATCATTTTGACTTTTTTTACACCCCAACAGCTAAACTGAAACACTGAAATGGTGGTGGGAGACCTGGCTGAAAGAAAAGGAGGGTTAAAAATTATATTATTTATTTTATTATTAAAATTTATGTCACCGCCCATCTCCCCCAATCGAGGGACTCTGGGCGGTTTACAACAAAAACATGGAGAAAGTATGGCTATAATCCAGGAAATAGATACTCCATCCAGCCACTTACCAGTTTTGAATGCTGCATGTAAGGAAATGGTTCAGCCAACAAGACATAATTATATTTTTCAAATGGGATATATATATATATCAAATGGGAGAGTCATCTTGTAGGGTTTCTGTGAGTTGGAGTTATTTATGCGTGTGAGAGCAAAAGGCCAGTACAAGCAGATGGGGAGTCAATTCATTTTACCATTTTAAAAATATGGTTAATATAAATTAATCTGACTCGTATCAATTTAGGTTTTTAATCAATCGATTAGGAATGTTAACAGAGGGTTAACACATTCTTCAGCCCCTGAACAGAGACAAAGTCCAAGAATGGCCCCACACAAGGAGTCTCTTTGTTTGTCTTTTGGTACTCCTTTCTCCTTGAAGTGACAGAAAAGGAAAGAATAGAAGAAAAAGTGGGGTAGAATGAATGACCCCCTTTCCAACTCTACCCACAAGGTCGCCAACTCTGATTGGCCCACCCAGACCTTTTCCAAAATTATTTCTGTTTCAAATCAGAAAAAAGAAAATGGCGAGAAAGTGATAGCTTCTCAAGCACGTTTGCAGCAGCTTGGATGCCATTAAAGATGGTTGTTCCCCATCTGAGGGGGCCATCAGTGATTAAGCACTGCCAGCACAAAACCCAACCCTTAGATAATAACATTCAGCAGAAAGTGTCTCTTTAGAAGTAGTCAGTGCGAATGTCAACATCCTAGATCAGAGTTTTCCAAAGTTTTCCCGCGGCGACACACCAACCGCCGTTGGTGTGTCGCCACGGGAAAACCCGGAAGTGCCGCCGTTGCGGCAGCGCGCAAAAACCCGGAAGCGCTGCTGCCACTTTCGTTTTTTGCGCGCCGCCGTGGCTGCGGCGCTTTAGGATTTTTGCGCGCCGCCGTTGGTGTGTCGCCGCGGGAAAACCCGGAAGCGCTGATGGCATGCCATCAGCGCTTCCGGGTTTTGACGCGACACATCTGGGCCCCACAGGCGACACACTTTTGTGTCGCGACACACAGTTTGGAAAGCTCTGTCCTAGATCATGCCCTCTCAACCAGTACAGGCCTTATATGATCCCAAGAACCTAACTGAAAAGGGATTATAATTTCATATTGTGATAAAATTAAGTAACGACTTTTATATTTGTGCAGTGAAGACACTGCAGTCTTATGGATGCCTTTTAAAAATTATCGTTATTCAAAAAAGCATACATTTAAGCGTGCTTCTTAAAAAATAGATGAGACACAATAATTATAGAGATGGAAACTCACCTCAATTTCTTTCTGAAGCATAGCATGCATGCTTTTTTCCTCTCGAATGGCATTCTCCTTTTCGCTGACAGCCTCTTTCAATACCTTTATTTCACTTTGCAAACATGAGATTTCATCCTACAAAGGGATGCATATAAGGGAATAGAGATACAGTAAAATAAAATCTGATAATATTTGGGGAGAGGACATGACATAAAAGCAGCAATATTGATATTGGTTGATCATTAGAACTGTTTTTAAGTGCACTTGTTTCTGTTCATATTTGTTAAAATGGAAGTTATGTCAGAAAACTTAAAGATCCCTGTTATGTTTTTATTAGCACCAACTGGGAACCAAAGGCTTACTCTAAACTGAGGTTTGGGGAAATGGGTCTATTTAAAATGGAAGAGAAAAAGGGGGGCACGTAGGAAAAGATTGGACTCTTAAAGTACCAGAAGGGGTGTCAGGTGAAAACACAGCCTAAGCCTGTTTTCTATTGTACAGAATATACAGTAATTTCTGATGAGGTTACCTAGTTGGGTAATGAAACGTCTGCAGGCAAACAACCAAGCTCAGAGAGCACCAAGAGCTCCATATAGAATAATGGTTTTAAGTTGCAGGAAGGCAGATTCTACTGAATGTTAGGGGGGGGGGGGGGAACTTGCTAACAGTTAAGAACAATTCAGCAGCAAAACCAGGAGCCAGAGAAGAGATGGACACACTTTCTTTGGAAATGTTGAAGCAGAGGCTGGACAACCATCAACTTTAATTTGAATTCCTGTCCTGAGCTGGTCTCAATGGCTTACATGGTCCCCACCCACTCTTAAAATTCTATGAAAGTTAAAACAGAGGAAAAACAGAGGGGGGGGGGAGAAACAGAAGAATTTCAAATGTTTTATTAATTAAGGCAGTGTTTCTGAACCTTGGCAACTTGATGATGTGTGGACTTCCACTCCCAGAATTGTGGGAGCTGGCTGGGGAATTCTGGGAGTGGAAGTCCACACGTCGTCAAGTTGCCAATGTTCAGAAACAGTGAATTAAGGTATTGCTTCAATTTGTCAATTTCAAAACATTTCAAAAGTTTTTCCTTGTTCTCTCGCTCCACCAATGGGGTCTTATTTTCTCCTTCCTTGTTGTTTTGGACTAAATAAATAAATAAAGGGCTAAATAAATAAAGGGCTAAATATGACAAGACTTATGCTAGTTCTACAGCACTCATTTATCTGAGGCTCCCCATTACTGACTTTCCCTGGGGAGCAGTCAGAAATATGATGCTAAAAACTATTATTCTCAATACGCTGGGATGCTAGAGAGGATTTTAAAAATCCTTGCTTTGTGAGGAAGAGACACGGCAATACAAAAACATGGGTATCTTCATTGCTTCTGTATGGATGATTATCATTGCAGAAGCCCAAAGAAGAGCTAGGTCTTTTCCAGAGATCTGGCCAAGTTAAAAAAAAAATCATAATCATTGTCTACTTTTTGTGCAAGGTCACTCTTAGCCCCAGATATCACCTTTTCATATTTGGCTTGGGTTTTGGTGTGTGTGTGTGTGTGTGTGTGTGTCCATAAGAATGACCCTGTGAGTAGGTTGCGTTGAGAAAGGGTGCTTGGCCCAAAATCGTAAGTGAAATTTAGCCTGCAAGGAAAGTAATCCAAATAAAGTGAATTTGAATTGCAGCCTGAGAGGATGGAGAATGGCTCCCAGCAAACTTACGAATTATTGGAAAAACTTTCAGGAACCGCCCCTGATTTAGCTGATTTCAGATCCTGGGATTCTGCAGTCTGAAGTGGCTCCTAAGTCCCCAATTCAGTTGCAAATGTGCAGAATAGTTTACAAGGGAATGCATCTTAAATGTTAATCTCCCCTCCTCAAACTATCCTGCTATGGACTGATAGTGGCTGTATTCTTTTAAAGAAATGAAGAACAGATTGAAGACCATTAGTGGGCAGCTAGGACCACTGAATGGAGCAGGGCTTAATTGCAGCAAAACAATAAGCACACACAGAAAAGAGTTTTTATCTTAATAGCATCAATGAGCACGCTAGAGAGATATAGGATATTGATCTTAAGCACGTAGCCCACCCAAGCATAAAGAGTTACACGCTTAGACAACGTAGGTTACAAAAAGAGTTCTTACTGTTTATTTGGTCCAGTTACATTTTCATTCAGGAAATATGACTTCTTGTTCCTCTTTGGTCCCTAAACTTAATTTGCCCTCACCCCTCATTGCTGGTGAAGGCTGCATGGAGAAAAGGGGAAAATTCTGGAGTTGAGGCCTAGCACATGGCCTCTCCATGGAAGGACCAGCAGCCACATGGTCCTTCTTCTCCGGTGGAAGAAAACGAGAGAGAGAGAAAGGAAGTGGGAGGGGCAACAAGCAGCTTCCTCTGGAAGCACAGGGTTTGCCTCCTAGAGCAATCACCCATATGCTAATGAGGCATGCTGATTTGCTGGAACCTCCAACACAGATTTGGTGAGAAAGACAAAACAGTTGAAAAGGCAAGTGAATCAGACCTGGACTTGGCCAACAGTATCACGTTCTTCTGCTTTCTGAAGAGAAGCCATTAGCTCTTCCTTCTGCATCATCATCTGCTGGACTGTGCCTCTTTTTTCCATGAGCTCCACCACGAAAGACAATTTGCTTTCCGCTTCCTCAAATCGATTTCGATGAGCAGCAATTTTCTCATAGTAAGCACCGTTTCCTGAAAGCTTCATTTTAAATTCTTCTTGTAGAGCTTCAGTGTCTTGGATCAGCTTTGCGTTCTCAACATACAACGTTGCAATCTGAACCTCCAGATCTTCGCAGTGACATTTGGTTGTTGCTATGGCTTCCTCGCAGAAATACATTTGTCTTTCAGTTGCCTTTCTTTCAGATAGAACAGAGTTCCTCTGTGCCTCGAGATCCTGAAGCTGAGCCTACAGAAAAACATCTCAGGGTAAACCAATTAATACACAAAACAGTAAAACATTTTAAGTTAGATGTCACAAAAACTATACATGGCATGGATGGCTGATCTAGCAAGCATTGTATTTATTTGAAACAGATCAAGACTATGAAATCATAAGTATTATCAAACAGAAAAGTCAAGGCATCATCTAACACACAATGGCTGTGTTTACATAAAATTCTTAATTTGCACAAGCTTGTTCTGTGGTTCACTACTTGTACAAACCCAGTCTGCTGGGTCAGTTTATGGTTTAATACAGTGTTTCTCAACCTTGGCAACTTGAAGATGTGTGGACTTCAACTCCCAGAATTCTCCAGCCAGCTTCTAGGAATTGAAGTCAACACATCTTCAAGTTGCCAAGGTTGAGAAACACCGGTTTAATATATTGTGTGAACCTAGAAAGTTAACAATGAAAATGGCTTCAGTGACTCAGTTATTTAAAGTGCAGAGGTATCACACAGGCAACAAAGGTATGTATTGCCAAGGCTATGGTGCTCTCAGTTGTAGCATCAGTTTATACGGCTATAAAATCTGGACCAGCAGGAAGGTGGAATGTCTTTGAATTGTGGTGCTGGAGAAAATCATTGAGAATACTTTCGACTGCAAGAAAAGAACAAATTATTCAATATTTGATGAAGTAAAACCAGACTGTTAAGGACTAACAATGAAGCTAAAGCTTGGGTATTAGATATTTTGGACACATTGCGCAAAGAGAAGAGCCTTTGGAGAAAGCCCTGATGCTCATAAAAATGAAAGGCAATCAGAAAAGAGCTCGATATAAAGATAGGTGACTAGATATTATCATTGACGTCACAAGCAGGTGCTAACGAGAACTCCAAGGCACGGTTACTGGCAGACAGTCCTGGAGAAATGATGTCCACTCGGTCACAAGGTGTCAGATGTGGCTGAACAACAACCAAGTCGAGGATATGGTGAGAAGGCAAACTTATTGGGCCATCACAAGGAAAGGTATATGCTCAACAGATACCATGGCAATCACATCTGGGCTCAACTCACTGCAAAAACCATCTCGCTCTGAGGTCTTTCCAACAAAGAACACCAGCGGAGGAGGAGGAAGAGTTTCCAAAATCTGGAGAAGGGGCATTGTCTCCTTTGCGAGAGTTACTGTACATTGCACAGCGCTTACTAAGACAATAAATCAAAGATGGAGAAATAGAATGAAATGCACATGCCTCACTCACTCATTATATCTATATCATCTATATCTATATCTATATCTATAGTAAAGGTAAAGGTTCCCCCCGCACATTTGTGCAGTCGTGTCCGACTCTAGGGGCCGGTGCTCATCTCCGTTTGTTAGCCGAAGAGCCAGCATTGTCCGAAGACGCTTCCACGGTCCTGTGGCCACATGACATGCGCGGAACGCTGTTACCTACCCACCGAAGTGGTACCTATTAATCTACTTGCATTTGCATGCTTTCGAATTGCTAGGTTGGCAAGAGCTGGGGCTAGTGCGGGAGCTCACTCCGTCATGCGGGCTAGGGATTCGAACCTCCGAACTTGCGATCTTCCGATCGACAAGCCTGGCGTCTTACCCGCTGAGCCACCACGCCCCTTGTATATGTGTGTGTGTGTGTGTGTGTGTGTGTGTGTATATATCTTGTATCTATACCTATATCTATATCTATATATCAAACTATAAATCAAAGATGGTGAAATAGAATGAAATGCACATGCCTCACTATAACTAACTATAACTATAACTATAACTAACTATAACTATAACTATAACTATAACTATAACTATAACTATAACTATAACTATAACTATAACTGGAACTGGAACTGGAACTGGAACTGGAACTATAACTATAACTATAACTATAACTATAACTATAACTATAACTATAACTATTTATTTATTTAATTTATATGACCGCCCATCTCCCCCAGCGGGGAACTCTGGGCGGTTCACAATAAAATAGATTAAAATGAAATATAAAAGATAAACAACAATTTATACAATCAATAAGATAAATAAATAGTTATAAAATCCAGATGGGAGGTAGTATTAATAACAGAAAGGACATTATAGGCTTAAGGGATTAACCACCCCTCAGGAGGAACTATCATTTCCTCCTTCCCATGCCAGGCAGCAGAACCAGGTGTTCAGTTCTTTCCTAAAGTTCGGGAGGGAGGGGATCTGTCTCAACTCTGTCTCAACTATAACTATAACTATAACTATAACTATAACTATAACTATAACTATAACTATAACTATAACTATAACTATAACTATAACTATAACTATAACTATAACTATAACTAACTATAACTATAAACTATAAACTATAAACTATAAACTATAACCATATATATCCCTATATATAACTCACTCACTAAATAGGGGTAAATCTATCCAGTTTAGCTCAGATCTTGCGCACTGTTCGTTCATTTTTTGTAAGGTCTAAACGAGGAAGGCAACAGTCTGGCATCTTTAATGGCCCACGAGTGGGAACTCGCCGTGTCCACTCAGGCTCCCCAAAAAGGAGGGGACCCCTCTCTGCCTGACCTTCAGCAGGACATGGAGAGCAGCATTCATGGAAGGCGCGGAGGAAGCAGGGCAGCACCACCAGATGTGCTGGAGACTAAGCACACTCAAGGGCAGCCCTCGCGCCACCTGGGCAGCCCGAAGGGAGGGATCTACCCCCTGGCATTGCCATAGACCCCTAGCCAAAGAGGCAGAGCCCCTCTAGGAAGTTCTTAATGGCCGAGATGGTGTCTCCCAAGGTTCTCCTGTTTATTCTTTTGCTGGAGTCCAAAAATACGCCCACTCTGAAGCCAGTGGCTCCTTTGCTCCTGACCCTGCCATTGATACAAATAGGCTGAAAGCACTTAACGAGCCTTGCCCGCTTGGCTAGGAAATGCTCTGCTTTTCTTCTGCTTTCTCAAAGCCAAACCAGAATCAGTCTGTCAGACCGGCCCTCTCTCTACCAGGCTGTAAAGTATTTTTAAAATATTACCTGAAGTTGTGTGAGAACTTCCTTACTCTTTTGTATTTCAGAAGCCTGAGTATTTTGTTGCTCTGCTACTCGTTTCACCATTTCAGCAATTCCTGACGGATTGGAGTCAGCCATGTCTAGAAAAGAGTAGGGTGTTGAAGGAAAAAAAAAAGTTAGGAATTTTATGGGACTTCCACGCTGCCATCATTTCTACCCCCCCCCCCCCAATCCTCAAAAGCAATTTGAAGACATCCTGGGGTCATCTTCAATGCCTTAAAATGCTAAGATTGCTGCAAATGAGCCAATCAGCATTCACTCTTAACAGAGAATGAGAAAAAAAAGCATTTAAGCAGTGTTCCAACCCCATTCCTATTTTTATTTTAGGTTTTCTGTATGTTCTCTCAAAAAACTGGAGGGTATCAAGCAGTGTTTCTCAAGCTTGGGAACTTTAAGAGGTGTGGAGCTGGCTGGAGAATTCTGGGAGTTGAAGTCCACACCTCTTAAAGTTCCACTGGTATAGAGGAATGTGGAAATAACCTGGAAGAAGGTATGTAGGAACAGTTAAGACAAAACAAGGCCCACTCACTGTTGTGAAAGCAGAAGGCATGAGAAATAAAGTCAAAATAACCCCAACTTGAATCTGCTTACATAGAGGTCAGAGGAAATGGCCTTGAAGGACACACAATCACATTGACATGGAGTGATGCAACCGCTTTTTAAAATATAAATATTAGCTTGGCTCTAAGCCTGCTGGCTATTTAATTTATTTAATTTATTATTTATTTAAGCAATTTAAAATCCTAAAAGATGATGCTGTTAAAGTGCTGCACTCAATATGCCAACAAATTTGGAAAACTCAACAGTGGCCACAGGATTGGAAAAGGTCAATTTACGTATATGCAGAGTACATCATGAGAAATGCCGGGCTGGATGAATCACAAGCCAGAGTTAAGATTGCCGGGAGAAATATCAACAACCTCCGATATGCAGACGATACCACCCTAATGGCAGAAAGTGAAGAGGAACTAAAGAGCCTCTTGATGAGGGTGAAAGAGGAGAGTGCAAAAGCTGGCTTGAAACTCAACATTAAAAAAACTCAGATCATGGCATCTGGTCCCATCACTTCCTGGCAAATAGAAGGGGAAGAAATGGAAGCAGTGACAGATTTTATTTTCTTGGGCTCCAAGATCACCGCAGACGGTGACTGCAGCCATGAAATAAAAAGACGCTTGCTCCTTGGGAGGAAAGCTATGGCAAACCTAGACAGCATATTAAAAAGCAGAGACATCACCTTGCCGACAAAGATCCGTACAGTTAAAGCTATGGTTTTCCCAGTAGTAATGTATGGCTGTGAGAGTTGGACCATAAGGAAGGCTGAGCGCCGAAGAATTGATGCTTTTGAACTGTGGTGCTGGAGAAGACTCTTAAGAGTCCCTTGGACTGCAAGGAGGTCAAATCAGTCAATCCTAAAGGAAATCAACCCTGACTGCTCATTGGAAGGACAGATACTGAAGCTGAAGCTCAAATACTTTGGCCACCTAATGCGAAGAGAGGACTCACTGGAAAAGACCCTGATGCTGGGAAAGACTGAGGGCAAAAGGAGAAGGGGACGGCAGAGGATGAGATGGTTAGATAGCATCACCGATGTAATGAACATGAATTTGAGTAAACTCCGGGAGACAGTGGAGGACAGGAAGGCCTGGCGTGCTATGGTGCATGAGGTCACAAAGAGTCGGACACAACTAAACAACTGCACAATAACAAGCCCGCTGGGTGACTTTGGGCCAGTCACTCCCACTCAGCCCTAGGAAAGAGGAGGTTAGGGAAAAACCACTTCGGAAAATGTTGCCAAGAAAACTGCAGGGACGTGTCCAGGCAGTCACCAGGAATCAACACTGACTTGAAGCCACAAAATTAAGTTACATAGGAAATTCCCTCTACTAGTTGCGTTCCTGAAAAGTTTGCTAAAGTTTGTTCAGGGGGGAGAAAATTCCCTCTATGCATTTCTTTAAATTCACTTATTTTAAGATTGTTGCTTGGGAACAGTTAAGGTGGAAGGTAGACAGTAGATGCAAAACTTCTTCTTTTAAATTAAACTTTATTCAAATGTTAAGATAAAAAGATAAAAGCTAACAAGAAATGAAAAAAGTAAAGTAAGAAAGCAAAATAGAAGAAAGAAAGAAGTCAAAAGTGCTGAAAAAGAAAAAGAAAAAAAAACAGAAAAAGAATGACTTCCGACTTTCTTTGCTACAAATATAAGTATACATTTACATTAAACTTTCTCTAAGCTTACAACATAGCTTTCATTAATTATTATTATTTCTAATTCTTTCTATTATTTCTAATAATCAAGTCCAGATATCATGATTTCATCTTTTCTGTTTCACGCAAAAAGCCCAAAACGGGTTTTCAAGCAACATTAAAATTAGTCAGTGTCTTTTCTCTAATCAAAGCTGTCAATTTCGCCATCTCAGCCAACTCCATTGACTTCTTTATTTCATTACCTTTCATCTCAAGGTAGCTAACAGCCAAAAGAAAAGAAAAAACAGAATAAAGTTAAATTGTAGGTGTAGACGAATACAGAAGTAATCTTGACAAAGGTATGCAGAAGTAGTTAAGGAAAATAAAAAACAACTCGGTCTTGAGGAAGTAGAAAATGTGAGACAGAAACTCAAAATAATCCTGCCTTGATTCTGTTTTCATTTTTTGTTGTTGTTCAGTCGTTTAGTCGTGTCCGACATACCCTAGGACAATAAAGTAATCCTTCCACGAGTAAACTAAAACTAAGGCTAAAATCAATGAATAATGAAAAGCCCAGCAAAAGAGATGCACTCTTACAGATTGTCTGGACACTTAGAGAGAGAGCAATTCCCAAAGGAATGTGTTCAATGCAGAAAAAGGCCCTTCCTCCTCCTATTTTCCCCACAACAACAACCCTGTGAGGGGAGCTGGGCTGAGAGAGAGTGACTGGCCCAAGGTCACCCAGCCGGCTTTCATGCCTAAGGCGGGACTAGAACTCTCAGTCTCCAGGCTTGCCATTGGCTCCTTCCTAGGTCTGAGAGAGTGTGACTGGCCCAAGGTCACCCAGCCAGCTTTTGTGCCTAAGGCGGGACTAGAACTCTCAGTCTCCTGGCTTGCCATTGGCTCCTTCCTAGGTCTGAGAGAGTGTGACTGGCCCAAGGTCACCCAGCCAGCTTTTGTGCCTAAGGCGGGACTAGAACTCTCAGTCTCCTGGCTTGCCATTGGCTCCTTCCTAGGGCTGAAAGAGAGTGACTGGCCCAAGGTCATCATGAAAGTGGTGATTTTGACCCCTCCAGTGAGGCCATATGTCTCACCTCCTCTTTTAAATTAGGCCAGTGTGCTCAGTTAAAAAACTACACCAGTGTTTCTCATACTGGCTGGGGAATCCTGGGACTTGAAGTCCACATATCTTAAAGTTGCCAAGGGTGAGAAACATTTATCTACATGTCTACATTCCTCATATGTAAACAACCTTTTACACATTATCTACTATGAAGTGTGCTAAAACCTGAAGATCTCTGTTTTCTAGCAGGTGCATAAACCAGGAAGGAGATTAGATCTCCCCCTTTTAAGTGATTCTTTCTCAACCTTCTCCACTCAGTCTTGAGGCCTTCATCCAGTTCCGGAAATGCCTCTCCTGTTTTTCTTGAAAAAAGGGCTTCACTGATTTTTCTGTGCCCCATACAAATCTAGGGTTCTCTTGCATTTTGGGGAGGGCAATGGGGAGAATCACTGAGCTTGACCAAAGTAGCATTTTCTGCAAAGCCAGGGTTGGTCAGCTTCAAATAAGAATTCTGATCTCAGCCTCATCTGTAAACCACTGAAGCTTGCTAAACTCTTTAAAGCTCGCTAAACTCTTTAAAGCTCTGCGACCATTTACAAATCATAAAAGGAAACCCTGCCACCCTTTCAAAGAAATTTCATCTTTTTCATTCCAGACTTAAGGGCGCTGGGCCCTTAACTCCAAAGCACCAAACACAAACATGTATTCTCTTTCACTTTCAGCTCCTCTGTTGCAAAAGAGATGAGGGAGAAGGATGATGCAAGATCTTGAGCAAGGCTATAATCCTGGATGGAGGTCACTGTTTGCCAAAGGAAGGTTCTTGCTTGAAGTGATAATGCTGCAGCTAGCTCTGTCGCTTTCTAGTCCGGTAAACAAGGTTCTATTGACCCACATTTATCCCTTGTTTATTCTGCCATCAGCTAATTAAGGTTACCCAGTGAGACATATTTCCAGGAAGTGAGCCCTGCAGAACTCCATGGGACTTCTTCCAAGTAAACATGTTTTCTTGCAGAACCCCTTGGATTGACATTTATTGCTTTGCACATGCAATACGTTTGCACTTGAAACTGGGTGCAGCTTTCAGGCACTGTAAAATCCATTCCTTATCTCCAAGCCGAAATTCACTTGTAAAGAACCACTAGGTACCCCACAGATGTTGTGGAGGAAAATAGGAGAAGGGGCACCCTATCTGCCACCTTGAGCTCCTGAACAAAAAGCAGAATATAAATCTAATACTAAATAAAATAAAATAAACCAAAGGTCTTTCCAGAAACAACAGCAGGCAAACTAAAACAGAATCCTCTTGGAGTCATCAGCTTGGCTCTGCTCCTCAATTACGGGGAAACGTAATTAATGCCACTGTAAGGCCCCTGCTTACACTGTTTTACCCAAGTTCCTGAAGTTACCAATAACAGTCTTGAGTCGAGGCTTGGAGATTTAAACTAACAGCATTTATTTTGGCCAAGACAAAGCTGGGTGAGGTCTCCACAAACATCATGACAGTGAAATGTCTGGGAAGATCCACACACACACATCGCAAGCACAGTACTTATATAGGGTTTGCAAAGCTCAGTAAGAAAGCATCATGAACTCTCCTCCTATTAACAGGGCAAGATTCCTAAATCTGCATTGCTAGCAGTAAGCATCCTAGAAACCTCCAGGGGCAGTCTGCATGTCTCCTGGTATTCTAAACAATCCTTGGAGAGCGTTATCTCCCTAGAGACAGCAGCAAGGTCCCTGCATCTCCTCTCACCTAGTTTCTAACAGCAAGCAGTTTCCAAAAGCAAGATGGCGTTAGGTAAGCTAAGCTAACCCTTACACCACAATTCTGAGTTTTGTACATAAAGGTAATTAACATCAGCATGGCAGATGTCTCAGCATGGAAGGTAACCAAAGTCAAGCCTTCTTAGATGTTGGATCGGAGATCTCTCAGCAATTTCAGAGCTGAAGGCTGGTCTGGGAAGTCAAACATTTCAAAGAAGGCCGTGACAGATCACCTCCGTGCTGGTGCAAGAAAACTGAATTGACATATCCATAAAATTGCAGGACTCAATTCAACTCTAAGGAGACCTTTCTTTTTAGTATCACAATGATTCTGCTTAAATCTTGGGACTTAGGGATCAGCTCCAGTTCTGCCTGGGAATCCCCTCGAGAGAGAAAGTTTACAGCAGAGCTTTCCAAACTTTTCATGTTAGTGACACACTTTTTAGACATGCATCATTTCGCAACACATTTTACAGCAGGGCATCATTTCGCAACACACTCTTACAGCAGGGCACAAGGCAGGCACTAGGACCTGCGTGGAATCACAGCAGGTTTGGAGGCAGCAAGGCACAAGGCAGGCACTAGGACCTGCGTGGAATCCTGGCAGGGCAGGTTTGGAGGCAGCCAGGCACAAGGCAGGCACTAGGACCTGTGTGGAATCCTGGCAGGGCAGGTTTGGAGGCAGCCAGGCACAAGGCAGGCACTAGGACCTGTGTGGAATCCTGGCAGGGCTGGGAGGCAGCAGCAGCCACGACACACCCAGACACTGCAGCCGACACACTAATGTGTCCCGACACACAGTTTGGAAAGCTCTGTATTACAGTGTTTGCCAGGAGATCTCGGTCAAGAAACTGGCAACATCATTGAACAGATGCAGGGCTTTAAATATACAGTTGTGGCTTTTCATGCCTTGTGTAAGAGGACGGTTTAGACGGTTTAGACTGAACACTTGGGGCCGGTTTAGACTGAACATTTGTCCTGGGGTCCTTCCGCTCAATAGGAAGATAATTTGTGCTGCTGTCATCCATTTATTTGCAGCCAAGAGTTCAAGTAAGCTTTACTGGAAGCCCTGCAATCCACATGTTGGAGAGCACTACTCAGGACCCCCAGATGTGTGCCCACTGCAATCTTGCTTCTGGAGGGTGAGCTGCCTAAGGTAGGCGGAGATGCAAATTAAACTTCTGCCCTTACCAATCCTGGATACGATCCAGCAAATCACTAATATGATTTTGAGCCCCATGCCTTGGAACTAACTAACGAACGTATTGATTTACTATCCCGCCTTTATTATTTTTACAAATAACTCAAGGTGGCGAACATACCTAATACTCCTTCCTCCTCCTACTTTCCCCACAACAGCAACCCTGTGAGGTGAGTTGGGCTGAGAGAGAGTGACTGGCCCAAGGTCACCCAGCCGGCTTTCATGCTGAAGGCGGGACTAGAACTCTCAGGCTCCTGGCTTGCCATTGGCTCCTTCCTAGGGCTGAGAGAGAATGACTGGCCCAAGGTCACCTAGCCGGCTTTCATGCCTAAGGCGGGACTAGAACTCTCAGTCTCCTGGTTTGCCATTGGTTCCTTCCTAGGGCTGAGAGAGAGGGACTGGCCCAAGGTCCCCCAGCCAGCTTTCATGCCTGTGGGACTAGAACTCTCAGTCTCCTGATTTGCCATTGGCTCCTTCCTAGGGCTGAGAGGGACTGGCCCAAGGTCCCCCAGCCGGCTTTCATGCCTAAGGTGGGACTAGAACTCTCAGTCTCCTGGTTTGCCATTGGCTCCTTCCTAGGGTGAGAGACAGGGACTGTCCCAAGGTCACCCAGACGGCTTTCGTGCCTGAGGCGGGACTAGAACTCTCAGTCTCCTGGTTTGCCATTGGCTCCTTCCTAGGGCTGAGAGACAGGGACTGGCCCAAGGTCCCCCAGCCGGCTTTCATGCCTAAGGCGGGACTAGAACTCTCAGTCTCCTGGTTTGCCATTGGCTCCTTCCTAGGGCTGAGAGACAGGGACTGGCCCAAGGTCCCCCAGCCGGCTTTCATGCCTAAGGCGGGACTAGAACTCTCAGTCTCCTGGTTTGCCATTGGCTCCTTCCTATGTCTGAGAGACAGGGACTGGCCCAAGGTCACCCAGCCGGCTTTCATGCCTAAGGCGGGACTAGAACTCTCGGTCTCCTGTTTTCTAGCCCAGAGCCTTAACCACTAGACCAAACTGGCTCTCTTAATTCTTAATTTCTTAATTCTTAATCTCACTCTTAAAGATGCTTTTATGATCTCATAAAGGCTGCATTCTGGTATTAATTTCATAGGAGTAAGTTCCACTGAAATGAATGCACTTATTTCTCAATAGACAGATGAAGGATCTTGCAGTAAATGACTCAACAGGTAGAAGCACCTGTGAAGCCTTGTCTGGGCTCACAGATGAGCAAGACTGGACATGGGAGTCAAGCAGGAAATGCCAGGTCTGTAGGCTTGAATGAGAGTTTTTAAAAACCTTGGAAGAAGTCTCTTGCCAGCCAGTCCCATATTGTTGCCAAGAAAGCTAATGGACATGGAGAGTAAAGCTCAATTTAAACAAAGCTACCTCTTTACTTAATTGAATCCTACTCTTATGCCTGCTTTTTAGACATACTCAAAATACAAACATAAATATACAGGAAATGGAACATTGGGAAAAAAATATCCAGAAAGCAAAATACTTTAGGGGTTTGGAGAACTGGGAAAAAATAGAAGTAGATGAACCACCATCCTCAAACAAAGAGAACAAATATCTTTCTCCTGGCATTGCTGAGGAAGGATCTCAGTGCGATGCCAACACCTCCAAAGAACTCTGAAAAATATGTAGGGTTTGCAAATCTCCCTCATTAAAAATTTAGGGGTCTGTGAAGGGAGAGTTGGAACTCCTACCTTGTTAGTTGGTGAATGTGGATTAAGAAATTCAATACTAATCAGTCTCATCGTTCCTGATAAGACTTTTATTCCACAGAATAACCAGGATTTTCCACATAGAAGTGTAAAGTCCAAATTAAAGAATTAATGTTCAGCTCTACCAATCGCAAGATGCAGTGATCTGCCAAAAAGCATCAGATGCTGGTAGCTACTGTACTTGCCAGTTAGTTAAATGGGAAGACAATTTCCATGTAGAATCACATGTGAAGAATTGTTAGATACCAGAGAAGACGGTGTGATATTACTTCTAATTCATTGCTCCTTTAAAACATGGATATTGAATTTTTGAAATTCCTGCATGGAAAAATATATATATTTCTATTATTTGGCAAAGGACACTCCCTTACATTTGAAAAAGACCAATAACAAAATAAATCCAAAGGCATAACATTAACATTCTTTAATTCCCAGAAACAGATGATGAAGTAAATATGGTGGTTTGCTGGAATTAAAAGGGTTAGCCGTTCATGAATGAACCTAATACATGGATTAGCTGCATGCTTTTAACCACTGTTGAAGATGTTCCAAATGTCAACCATGAAATACATACAAGAAGGAAAGATAAAGGTTTCAGTATGGCCTTCACAGTCCCCAGACCTGAATATTATTATTACATTAGGGAGATCTTAAACATGGAGCTCATGCATGGAGACCCAAGAATATTTCTGAGCCAGAAGAATTCTGCCAGGAAAAGTAGGGGGGGAAATATTCCAGATGCAAGAACAGAAAGACTCTTGGCTGATTATATGAAATGTATGGGGGTTGTTACTTCTCTCCGAGTTGCTCCTCCAAATTACTGCCTGAAAGGGGGTTCAAGCTTCTTCACCTGCCTATTCACTGTTTTCTAATTTTGCATCTGTAAACAACTGCACATAAATTGTAAATATGCATTCAAATTGGGAGAAAGAGATCATGTTTAACTTTGTCCCTTGTGGCGTCCAGCTTCTGTTCATTTAAGGAAAAATACAGTTTCTTTCAGGTCCATAAACTTTTGCCCTTTTAAAAATATTTTCAAGTGGATTATTATATTCATTGGGTGTTTTAGACATTCATCTACTGTAAAGAGTAAAGGAGGTGATCTTGACAGAAATATGCAAGAAAGAGAGAAATATGTAGAGAGAGCTGAAATTTAACTCCTAGGAAACAAGATAATATTCAGAAGCGGCTGTAGAAAGCAAGGAAGGTCACCTTGACAGAGATAGGCCAGATCCATTACCAAAGCAACAAGGACAAAACATGGCTTAAGTCCAAAACAAGCAGAAAGTATGCGTAAGCAGCCCAGGCAGACACCTCCCTAATTCCCAGAAGTATAGGGGGGGGGAGGAATTGTGCACAGCACAATCAGACTTGCAAGAAACTGTTATTATAGCCGATCTCCATAAAATGTAGTTCTAGTCTTCCTGTTGCATTGGTTTTCTGGTCTGGTCCATCTGGTGGGGCTGACATACACGCATTTACTACAAGACCACCCTACTGAACACAGTAGAACAGAGCTTTCCAAACTTTTCATGTTGGTGACACACTTTTTAGACATGCATCATTTCGTGACACACTCTTACAGCAGGGCATCATTTCGCGACACACTCTTACAGCAGGGCACAAGGCAGGCACTAGGACCTGCGTGGAATCCTGGCAGGGCAGGTTTGGAGGCAGCCAGGCACAAGGCAGGCACTAGGACCTGGGCGGAATCACAGCAGGTTTGGAGGCAGCAAGGCACAAGGCAGGCACTAGGACCTGCGCAGAACCCTGGCAGGGCTCGGAGGCAGCAGCAGTCGGGACACACGCAGACACTGCAGCCGACACACTAATGTGTCCCGACACACAGTTTGGAAAGCTCTGCAGTAGAATGTACTTCTCCATAAAAATGAATAGGACTTTGTTGTAAGTCACGCATCATGTTGCTGATGAATGATTTACAAATATCCTAAAATCATTGATCCTGGATTACTAACGCTGTGATATTTTAGTGGATCCCAGAGTTATAACTCTTGGGAGGTAGATTTACTGTACGTATATATGCAGATATCAAGAGTCTTGTTTCAGAGGCTTTAAGGGAAGGATGAGAAGTTTAAAGGACTTGCTCATGAAGACATTCCAGCTTACGTTACAAAAGTAACATCTGCATTTGAGTATTTATTTCTATTTTATAATTTTACCACCTCTCCAGCAATTATCTATAATTGCCTCCTCCCTTCATATACAGAAGTGAATTTGTATGTGTAGCGTGCAGACTGACTTGAAAATGAAAGATTTCCCCAAAGGCGTGGCACGCATGAAGCATATTGGTGTGTTGTTCATCAACATAGTACGGGGTGACAGCTTGAAGCCGGGGAACAATGAACTCAAACAACTGTTTGAGCACCAATTAGACTGCAGTTTTAATACACACAGAGGCAGACAGGCTATGAAAAATAAAAGTCGTTGCTATATCCATTTCCTAAGGAGCGTGGTGGCTCAGCGGGTAGGTCGCCAGGCTTGTCAATCGGAACATCGCACGTTCGGAGGTTCGAATCCCTAGTCCCGCGTGACGGAGGGAGCTCCCGCACTCGCCCCAGCTCTTGCCAACCTAGCAATTCGAAAGCATGCAAATGCAAGTAGATGAATAGGTGCCACTTCGGTGGGTAGGTAACAGCGTTCCACACGCATCATGCGGCCACATGACCGTGGAAGCGTCTTTGGACAACGCTGGCTCTTCGGCTAACAAACGGAGATGAGCCCCGGCCCCTAGAGTCGGACACGACTGCACAAATGTGCGGGGGGAACCTTTACCTATATCCATTTCCTAGCCGATTTTCACCATCTGGTACCTGCTACCTGGGGTTCCGCATACAATCTCTACTAGTTTGCATTGGGCTCTGTGACAAGCCACTGATCAACCTGACCCATCATCCCATTGTCCACTGACAGCTTTGCTCTAAGAACTAGGTGCCAAAAACAAGCCGACTTATGCTAACAAAAATAACAACACAATCGTAAAAACCACAAGGGGAGCTTGAATCCTGCCAGTCAAATTTTATTATTATGGGCACTTGGCAGGCCTATTCCCTTCCTATTGCATCTAGGAAGATAGGCTTTATCATATATTTCCAATACTACAGTAAATGGCAGTTTGTTCAGAAAACATAAATGTTATGAAATGTATTGATTTACTTCCATGTTTGGCTTTATTGAACATCGCCATGTTGCCAGATTTTCCCCCCTCCTTTCTCTTTTATTTATGCATTTTTTGCAATGACCGGGCACTTAGAAGTGGCTGGACTTTGCTACGCAACGGCTGCAGACTTCAATGTGCTGACTATGGAAAAAAAGATTGGAATGAAAGGGTTTCAGTGGTGACATCTACAGCTGTGGAGATCTGCTTTGCAAGTTAGGGAAGCTAACATTGCAAGTTAGGGAAGCTGTTCACAATACAAAGGAAGGGCCTTTCTGTCCCCAGATGACTCCTGCCTACAGCAGAATTCCCAACCAGCCTATCAAGCCCAAACCGCCCACCTGATCAAGATCAAGATCTTCCAGGAGACTAAAGTATTATTCCTCTATCGGCTTATTCCCTCAGAATTTCAAATCCAGGCAGGACAATCCCTATCAAAGAGAATATTTGTAGCTCAGGGTTGAACTGTGGAGTTCATGGTGCTCTCTGAGCCTTGTTGTTTTCTTGCAGACGTTTCATTGCCAGGCTAGACAACATCTTCAGTGCGAAAAGGGAGTGGAGCAAGTTCAAGAAAACAACAAGGCTCAGAGAGCACCATGGACTCCACAGGACAATCCCTGGCACCCCCTTTTCCCCTCGAGGCAGATTATCAATGTGAGAAATGCAAGTTGTGTATTATTATTAGCCTAGTAATTACAACTATTGGCCAACCAGCTTCCAGAGGTTCAGGGCAGGTTACTTTCTAAGATCCCAGCCACCAACTTTAGAATTCGCTACACTGAACTTAATGGGACTCCATTCCGATTAATCCTGAATAGGACTGAAGGACCCGTTGTCTTTTTTTCCACATTCCTTCTCCATGTTTGAAATAATCCAGAGTGGCTCCATTGCTGATCTCCCTCTTTTACAGAGGAAGTTGGTGTGGATTGCAACAGGGACTTATCAGTAGTTGCCCCCAAAACATGCAACCTTTTCATATGACTTTGCCATTTCATTAACCCTTAACTGATGGGAAACCAACATGACTTAGCATTCATTTTTCTGTCCTTTTTCTGCAACTGAATTGTTTCTCTCCTTGCGTTTGTTTATTTATTTAATTTATTATTTAAATTTATATCACCGCCCATCTCCCCCAACTGGAGGACTCTGGGCGGTTTAAACGTGTGCGTGCTATTCTTTTTCTACTGTTCTTGTTAGATTTTTAGTTGCAACACTTCATTAACAACAATATAGAAATGCAGAAAAAGGTTGTTTAGAATTACCGTCTACGTGAGTGAGGAGCGAGATCCGCTAAATCTGGAATTTTAGCATTGTCACGGTCAGCAACACAGCTGCTCTGAATCCAGGGATGGCAACCAAGAGGTATCCATGCTTCTTAATTCTTTCAACCTTTCCAATCTAAGACTGTTGGAAAGAAATTAGGGACTCGGTTTTTTCTCTCTGGCCATCAGCAGCACAATTCTCCAAAACCTGAACAGAATGGGAGCAAATTTGGCATCCAGAGAGAAGCAAGCAAAAAAAGTACTGAGGCTGAAAAGGATCTGGATTTGGCCAGGGAGTAGCAAGGGAAAAAAAACTCCAGAAAAATAACACACACACCCCGGTTGTGTATACAGTATGTGTATACGCGGGAAGCTGCTCATCGCTCTCTCCTAATGCCCCCTCCTTCCTCCACTGCTGGTCATGTGATCTAGAGCGGAGCGCACGCAGCTCTGCCGGCGCTTCTCAGCATATACACATGCAGTGCAGTATACGCAACTGGGCGTGCGACAGAAACACACCCATGCAGAGGGAACACACATGCATCTGCCCCGATTGGACTTTCTCTCTCCCCCACACATATGCTAACACCTGCACAGATGTCCAGATTAGCCTCCGAGGAGAAAGCGCAGGTGCACACGCACAATCCCTTATTACACAGGAGTGCAGATACCTCCAAAGCCGATGGGGTGGAAAGTATTGCAGGAGGCCTCCTGTGCATGCTTCTTCCCACCCCTCTCGCCACCTTGACTTAGTTCCGGTTTTATTCAGCGAATAAAGGGAGTAAGTTAAGTTAAGTTAAGGGAGACGAGGTCTCCTTGAAACTGCGACGCGCTCGCGTGCAAATCAACCGAGACTGAGGCCAGGCCTCCGAAAATTTCAGAGGTAAAGATGGGGGGGGGGGATGCGGGGACAACTGGGGATGGAAATCTAAACTTCCAGCAACCCCGTGCATGTTTTTTAGGAAGGGCAGATTCTAAATGGAGTTAATCAATCAAATACGGCATAAATAAATGGCAATTTTAAAAAAAGACTACCCTGCAGGGCTGTTGTAAGCCTTTTTTTTTTCCCGGACCCCGCGCATGCTTCCTCGTACACCTCTTCCCATTTGAAGCCAGCATCGCTCGTTTCCCGTAGGAGTGCCACCCCGCTTCTGCCCGAGCCCAGCGTGTTCAACCCCAGGGCTTTCCCCGTGGCCCCCTTTCCTTTGCACCGAGAAGTGAGGTTCTTCTATCTGGCTCAGACGCGCCCGAGCGCCTCCGGGTTGTTTTATTTTGTATTGTTTTTCTCCATCTGCCCGCGGATCCTGCCAGCCCGCCGAGGCGCCGCCCTCTTGAGCAAGGCGGGGAAGCCGGAATTGGCTCAAGGTAGGAATTCCCCTCGGCGGGTGACGTCAGAGCCCTTTGTGGCCCGCGTGCCATTTAAGGCGGGGGCGGCGGAAACGCTCACGAGCTGCGCGGTGAGCCGAGTCCTGCAAATTCCCACGGGGGCTGCGCGTCCTTCTCCGCCGTGATCAGTAAGTGCCTCGGTGGCATTTGTGCAACCTCTGAGTCCCAGGAGGGGGGCGCCGGCTGCTAGTCCTGGGGGGTCTCGGCGGTTCCCCGAAGGGGAGAGAAGGTCGCTTCTTCCTTACAGTATTTTTTCTCCTCCCCGCTTTTCCAGCGCAAGCCGAAATATCCTGAATGACATGCAATTTCCGGTTGAGTTCTAAGAACTGGCTGTTAAGGAAGAAATGGTTAAGGGCGAAAACATGAATGGGGCGACCTTTCGCACTCTCCTTTGCTCTTCTGGCTGCAACCAAGCGCTCTGTAAAAGTCATCAGTTTTTTAGTATACAGAGCAATTGCTGTGAAGATTGATAGATGATAGCTTAGATCAGAGCTTTCCAAACTGTGTGTCGCCACACAAAAGTGTGTCGCCACACACAGCGTGGTGTGTCGCCACACCACCCGGAAGCGGCGGTGCGCGCGCGCGCCGCCGCTGCCGCTGGTGTGTCGCCAGCGGCAGCACTTTGGAAAGTCCTGGCATAGATAGATAGATAGATAGATAGATAGATAGATAGATAGATAGATTGATAGAAGATTGATAGATAGATAGATAGAAGATTGATAGATAGAAGAATGATAGATAGATGATAGATAGATGATAGATAGATGATAGATAGATAGAAGATTGATAGATAGAAGATTGATTGATTGATTGATAGATAGATAGATAGATAGATAGAAGAATGATAGATGATAGATAGATGATAGATAGATGATAGATAGATGATAGATAGATGATAGATAGATAGATGACTTTCGCTTCCGGGTGCTGGACTGAGTGGAGCGAAGAGCTGATAGCTCCGCGGTTTTCTGTCTGCGGCGAGAAAATCGCTGAAAAACCACCCTCGAAGAGAGGGTGGGCAGAAGATTTATCACAAGGGTCGTCGAACCTGCTGCTCTATCCTGACCCCTGTATACCCACTACAGGGGAAGAGAGATTTGAGTGGTAACAGACGACTGGAACTAACATGAAAGCTCTGCAGAAACCGTGAAACTAAATAAGTTAAGTAGCTCCTCATCCAGCCTTTTAGTTGCACTTTTTTTTTTTAATATTACTGGATTTATTAAGCACTAGGATTGATTTCTGGACTGTGATTTATAGATGCTGGTGTTTTATTTTTCTTTCTTGTCAGAGGAGTGTTTGAACGGTGGGTTTGGAAAGATAATTGACTCTGCCTGGAGTGGGCTGAGTGACTTTCTCTTTTGATTCTAAATATTTCTACTCTTGTTTTGCTTTCATCCTTATTGCAATTATAAGTATTTTTTTTTTCCTTTGGGGACTAATTTGTCTGGATTTAAAGTTTTTATGGATAAATGAATTACTGATTTGATATTCTTTCTTCTACCTGTTTGGGATTTTTATTATGAAAGAACTCTTTTTGCTTTTCTCCATAAGTGTTTGAATATTTTTTGGATTATATAAGTCACTTTATAGAATTTTTATGAATGCCTTGGACTCCTTCTGTATATAAATTAGACGACTTATTCATGGTTGGACTGTGTGGATAAAAGCTGCCGTGAGAAACCTTGGGATTGTTTATCTTTTTTGTTATTATTTTGACTACAATAAAACCTCTCTGTTCTTTTTTTATCTTTTATTTACTTGCTCTTACGCTTGGACATACAATTTTAATGGACTAGATTTTTTGCTATTCTGATAATTACATTTAAAGGACTATTTTGATTTTTAAAAGTTTTTTTATTCTCCTATTATTAACAAAGGGAGAAGAAAAGAGAAAAGAGAAAGAGAAGAAAAAATAGTAGTCCCTTTTTTCTGTTTGTTCTTTGTCTTTGTCTTCCACCCCTCCTCTCCTTTCCCCCCCCCCTTTTTTTTTTCCTTTTTGCCTTTTCTCTCTTACAGGGAAACTATCTACATTATGACAATCATGGTATTAACACCTGGAGCGTCGGTGGAGCCTCCTCAGTCAGAGATGAGAAAACTTCTGGAAGTGATGGCACCATTTAATAAAGAAATGAGAGAGAAGGAGTGCATTTTGAGACGGAGAGTAGTTCCAGAACAGCTGAATGAAGATGTAGGAGAAAGGACTGTTTCTATATTAGATAAACCCTTGGAGATAAAAGAACAAGACCTAGATTTGGAAATAGATAAAATTTTTAGAGAACAGAAAGTGTTTAAAGAACAAAAGTTAAGGATAATTTCTACTTTAAAAGTTAAAACATTTCTAGAGAAATATAAGACAGACATGAGGGAGGCACCAGGAGAACGTAAGAAGCATTTTATAGAATGGAATAGAAGTAAAGAATAGAGATAAATGGCTGACCTATAAGGACTTTTTATTGTTAAAATTGATGGATTGGCAGAAAAGGATAAATTGACACGTTTATTAAAAGAAAATTCAATTATTACTCTTTTAAAGATTAGAAACTATTAATAGACTATTTGGAAAATGTTGGAGGGGCAAAGCCTATAAGAGGATTTGAAGATTAAATTATATATAAATTGATATATTAGATAAGAAATGTTTTTTAATGTGATTTACAGACTTAGTATGTAAGATGCATTTTATAGAATAGAATAGAAGTAAGGAATAGAGATAAATGGTTGATTTATAAGGACTTTTTATTATCAAAATTGATGGATTGATAGAAAATGAGAGATTGATATGTTTATTAAAAGAAAATTTAAACTATTACTTTTTTAAGAGTAGAAACTAATAATGGACTATTTGGAAAATACTGGAGGGGCAACATTTATATGAGGATTTGAAGATTAAATCATATATAAATTGATATATTAGACAAGAAATGTTTTTTTTAATGTCATGTATAGACCTAGCATGTATGACAAATTTTGTAAAGTATTGTGACCAGAGATTAATCGGAAGCTGACTACTTTCTGTTTCATCTTTTTTCTTTTTTTTCTTTGCTTTACTACACCTTTTTTTCTTCTTTCTTTGATTTGTATTTGTATTTCTTTTTCTGTTTCCAACTTTTAACTATGTATATTCAAAACCCAATAAAATATTTTAAAAAAAAAAGATGATAGATAGATAGATGATAGATAGATAGATGATAGATAGATTGATTGATAGATGATAGATGATAGATTGATAGATGATAGATAGATAGATAGATGATAGATAGATAGATAGAAGATAGATAGATAGATTGATAGATGATAGATAGATGATAGATGATAGATAGATAGATAGATAGATAGATAGATAGATAGATAGATAGATAGAAGATTGATAGATAGATAGATGATAGATAGATAGATAGATGATTGATAGATAGATGATAGATAGATGATAGATAGATAGATTGATAGATAGATGATAGATAGATGATAGATAGATAGATTGATAGATGATAGATAGATTGATAGATGATAGATTGATAGATAGATGATAGATAGATAGATGATAGATAGATAGATAGATAGATAGATAGATAGATAGATAGATAGATGGATGATAGATTGGTAGATAGATAGATGATAGATAGAAGATTGATTGATAGATAGATAGATAGATAGAAGATAGATAGATAGATTGATAGATGATAGATAGATGATAGATGATAGATAGATAGAAGATTGATAGATAGATAGAAGATTGATAGATAGATAGATGATAGAAGATAGATAGATAGATAGATAGATAGATAGATAGAAGATAGATAGATAGATGATTGATAGATAGATGATAGATAGATAGAATGATAGATGATAGATAGATAGATGATAGATAGATGATAGATAGATAGATTGATAGATAGATGATAGATAGATGATTGATAGATGATTGATAGATAGATGATAGAAGATAGATAGATAGATGATTGATAGATAGATAGATGATAGATAGATAGATAGATGATAGATAGATGATAGATAGATTGATAGATTGATAGATAGATTGATAGATAGATAGATAGATGATAGATAGATTGATAGATTGATAGATGATAGATAGATGATAGATAGATTGATTGATTGATTGATAGATGATAGATAGATAGATGATAGATAGATAGATGATAGATAGATGATAGATAGATAGATAGATAGATAGATAGATGATAGATAGATAGATAGATAGATAGATAGATAGATAGATAGATAGATAGAGCTTGTCAGATGCAATTCTTTCTCTAGTTGGATTACTGCAACACGCTGAGCCTGGGCCTGCCCTTGAAGACTAGTTAGAAACTGCACTTGGTGCAGATGCAGTGGCCAGCATGCAGATGGGAGGGATGACATAAGACCCATGTTGTGGGCTCTGGATTGGCTTCTAAGAGGTTTCAGAGTACAATTTAATTGCTGTTAAAGCCCTACAGCAGTGTTTCTCAACCTTGGCAACTTTAAGATGGGTGGACTTCAATTCCCAGAATTCCCCAGCCAGCATGGTTGATTGACACGCCAGCCCTATCTATCTATCATCTATCTATCTATCTATCATCTATCTATCTATCTATCTATCTATCTATCTATCTATCTATCATCATCATCATCTCTGTTGAATTCCAGACCATCTTCTTCGAATTGACTGTTTTCAGCCTGTTTATTCTGCTCTGAGCCCCTCCATAGCTACCCCAGAACTCTGGAGGTTCCCCCCAGGATCTGGATGCCCTTGGCACTCACACTTAGATCCTCAGGAAAGCTGTTAGAGGTTTATTTTTCCAGAAACCTTTTGGAGATCGATCATCTTGTGCTTTAATTCTGCTTTTCATTTCCATTTTAATTTAAATTTAATTTCAATCAGGTGAATTTGGAGCTTGGTGTCTTAATTTGTTATGCTTGTGAACCGCCTGTGGTTTTTATAACATTGGCAATATTGGACATAAATAAATAACATACCTCTGCAGCCTGGCCATAACATTGCATATTTGCAAATAAGAGTGTGAATGAGATTCAGCCCCGAAGAGACCTCTTTGGAGAACCATGATGGTAAAATAATTTCAAGCAGAGGGATTCTGCTGTGAAATTTGACAAGTTTGCTTTTTCCTAATGCCTGGGAACTTCCATTTTTTTAGTGGAATGTTGTTGTTTTTTGTAGGCCTTCTTTAAACACAGTTGTGTTCTTTTGGTTTGTCCACAACTATATTGATTTTGTTTCTGACATCATGTGGATCTTACTTTCCTTGCAGAATTGAGTAGATTACCAGATCTTGGGCTGTAAAGCTCCAGATCAGAGCTTTCCAAACTGTGTGTCGGGACACGTTAGTGTGTCAGCTGCAGTGTCTGGGTGTGTCGCGGCTGCTGCTGCCTCCAAACCTGCTGTGATTCCGTGCAGGTCCTAGCCTTGTGCCCTGCTGTAAGAGTGTGTCACGAAATGATGCATGTCTAAAAAGTGTGTCACCAACATGAAAAGTTTGGAACGCTCTGCTCCAGATGATCACTAGTTGGTACCAAAGAGGTACCAAAAAGCATTGACTCTCTGCTGCCATCTTGTGGTCACTGACTAGATCCAGTAGCCTAGAACAAGAATGGTTTTTCTTATTCCCCATTAAGGCCAATGTGTTATGCTGGTCGTTGACCAAAATAAAGAGACTTGACTTGAGGTCAATATCTTGGACTTCAGATGCATTGGACTGCAGCTTCCATCATCCCCACCAGGGTAGTCAGCTAATGGCTATATTAATAGGGGTGATGAGTGTCATCATTTAATATATCCAAGTTACAACATTTTTGAAAAGTCTGGAATCAAGACAATAGTGCCCAGTTCGACCACCCATTCTAGTTCTGCCATATTTCTGTATACGTATTTATTTTATCTCATTTTCATTTCTGATCAAACAGGTTTTGCGTATTTCTCACATGGATTAAACATTGCAAAATTGGGGCACGTACGCACACGTACATATGAACAATGTGCATTTCCTCAAGTTGCCTTTGACGCTTCCTAAAAATAATTGTTTTTCTAGTGTAGAATCTTTAAGCCAAGAGTCTGTTCTTTGTAATCTGCTTCTGTGAAAGGAGCACCATGTTTTTCTGCAACTGTTAGTAAGTGAACTTGAATTTCAGGGTTTGACTTTTGTGTTCAGTTAATTTTTGGTAAGAGCTAGCTTTCTCTTGGTCTTCGCATTCAACTGTGAACTGCTCTGAGTAGCTCACAGAGCTTTGGGGAAAAGGCAGAATGTAAATCAAATCAATATAAAAACCTCCACTTCTTCTGTTCTTAAAGAAGAACTTACATTATCAAGAAGCTTGGGGTGGACTGACGTTATTACATGCACAAATTCAACTTTGAGGTTCAGCATTTTCAGATGTCTGTATTCTTTAGTTTATTCCTATCACATGGGAATTGACATCTGGACAAAGAATGTGGATTTTCTTTACCTTAATTACAGCTAAGAGACTTGTGGTTGGGCTGTGGAAAGACAAACATATGGCTCCAAGTACTTACTGGTCTGCAGAATTGATGTCGCTGGCAATTTACTAACTGATAACTTATCAATAGAGATTAGCTATGGATGATTATATTGAATTATAGCTTCCATTCATTAAACTGTTTTCTGTTCAACCTTACGAATGTATGTATGTTTGTAACTATATGCCCCGTTTGTTTGTTTGTTTGTTTTACAATTTTGTTTTGTTTTACCAGACAATTTAGCGGTTTGCATTCAGGGACTGAATTGTTTTTGATCGTTTTTGCTTCTGTGCTTTGATCCTGATTGCGTTCTTGAGCACATGTCTTTGTTCTAGCAAAAGAACAAATTCAGCTTTTCACAATTCATTTTTCTCCCTCTTTCTCTCTCCAAAGGTTGACCTTTCGCTGCCTTCTGAAATATGGAACAGCTTCACACCTAGGTGCAGTGACCATATTTGCTTGGAAAAAAATAAAGGACAAACCTGAAAAGGGGGCAGATCTGAAAGAGGTTCACAAGGATTAAAAAAAGAATTAATTGTTTCTGTTTATAACTTTGCTTTACACAGGAACATTCAAGAGCAAAACCAAGGCAATAAATAATTAAATAAATCTAAAGGACAGCTTTCTAAAATAAAGGGCTATCCTTTATAACCTTTATGTCCTTTATTCTGGCATGGGGCCAGAATACCTGAAGGACCGTCTTATCCCCATTTTATCGACCCGCCCCACCAGGTCATTCAGAGAGGGCCTGCTACGAACCCCATCAATCAAAGAATGTCATCTGATGGGGGCTAGGAGACGGGCCTTCTCTGTGGTGGCACCCACACTGTGGAACATCTTGCCCCCAGAGTTGAGACAGATCTCCCTCCCTCCCGACCTTTAGGAAAGAGCTGAAGACCTGGTTTTGCCGCCTGGCATGGGAAGGAGGAACGGATAGTTCCTCATGGGGGTGGTTAACTCCTTAATTTTATAATGTCCTTCGTTTTAATTCCATCGTCCATCTGGATTTATAATTATTTATTATTTTTACATTTATTGTATATTGATGTTTTATATTTTATATTTTATTTTAACTATTTTATTGTAAACCGCCCAGAGTTCCTCATTGGGGGAGATGGGCGGTTATATAAATTAAATTAAATTAAATAAATAAATAAATAACAAAGGACGTATCGTCGCTGTACATCTAGGACGCTGATCCAGAAGATGGCCAAGGCAGTCCTGATTGATCTCTGGCACTTAAGAACGAAGGCTTGGAATGACGGGATCCAGGAATTGATTACCGGTGTATTAGAAACCGTAGTGAAGGAAGACCTCCCCCAGTGCCCGTTTGTGTATCTCATGTGCTTCCAGACCCACAACAACGAAAGGAATGGCAAAGATCTGCTTCAGAAAGCCTTAAAAAGTTTCCATTGCCCCGAGAAAGGGCTCGAAGTGGTGGCTACTGAAACTTTTGCTGCTGCTTTATACGCCATTAAGCAGAAGCTGGACGAAAAGAACGTGGAGGCCGTTACCATCATGCTGTCATCGCAGAGAAAATCCTTAATGAGAAAGTATATTGACCAGCTATTTACTAGCCTTTACCAGTTTGAGTTTATAGATCTACGGATGAAATCTGAAGAAGGACTCTTGAAGAAATCCTTAGGTCCACAGAGTGAAGTAGGACCTCTCTTAGATCCTGATGTGGAAAGGATCCAGGAGGAAATAAAGGAGTTTTTGGAAAGTCTTCCCAGTCTGAAAGGAAATCCCACTGTCCTCAAATCTTTATTGATCCCAGGTAACATGGGAATATATTTGAATTCCCCCCACCTCCCGTATCTCTATCTCTATCTCTATTTCTCTCTCTGTAGGTCTATGTATTACGGGTCTGTCTTTCAACATAGAGAAAATAGTGTTTTTCTCTTGAAAAGAAAACAGAGCATCCAGTATCATGCTCTGGAACAAGAAAAATAAAGCAACCCACTCTTTTACCAGCAATTGATAAGATGTAAGACTAAGGGGCGTGGTGGCTCAGCGGGTAAGACGCCATGTTTGTTGATTGGAAGATCGCACATTCGAGAAGGTAGGAGGAGGAAGAGGAGAAGGTGAAGAGAATAGTGAGAAGAGAGGAGATAGAAGTTAAAATGAAAGAAGAAAAATAAGTTGTCGCTGTAAGTTCCAAAGGGATAGTGAGAGAGAGAGTAGAGAGAAGAAAGAAGGGAGAATTAAGTAAGTTAGAAAGGAGAAATAATAGATTGTCTCGAAAGAGGGTTGATGTCATATTAATGTGTAAGGTTATGTGTGCAATGTAATGTTATTTTTGTTATGTTATGTGATGGCAGTTTTTGTTCTAAAAAAAAAAAGGAAGATCGCACATTCGGAGGTTCGAATCCCTAGCCCCGCGTGACGGAGGGAGCTCCCGCACTAGCCCCAGCTCTTGCCAACCTAGCAATTCGAAAGCATGCAAATGCAAGTAGATGAATAGGTACCACTTCGGTGGGTAGGTAACAGCGTTCTGCGTGCGTCATGCCGGCCACATGACCGTGGAAGCGTCTTTGGACAACGCTGGCTCTTCGGCTAACAAACGGAGATGAGCACCGGCCCCTAGAGTGGGACACGACTGCACAAATGTGCGGGGGGAACCTTTACCTTTTTCAGTGTTGATCTCTTTTACCAGCAATTGATAAGATGTAATAGTTTTTAAAGGCTTATTTTGTTGGAAGGAGGACATACCTATTTACTGTATGTCTATGTCCATTTGGATTATTTGAAACCATCTGCTTTCCTCTTCGTATTATTCAGTAAGAAAAACCTGATTGTATATTGGCTGTAAAGTACCCTAGTAATCCTGCTTACTTCGAAGACATTTGGAGCAGTTAGGATGAACTGTTAGCATATTTTAAAAATTGCTTGCAATATACAAACAAAAATGAAAAGTATTAACCAAATAAGAATTATAAACAAACAAACCACATAAGCACAAGTAGACAGAGGTAAAAAAAAGAACATAACAAAAGAAAAAATAAATATTGAAATAGATGTACATAAAACAAAAAACTCCATAATCCCTTCCCACGCTGAGAAATATTGATCAGACTTTCCATAACATTGATAGTAAGCTAGTGTATTTGTAGAAAGTGAACAAATAACTTCAATCTACAGTTTCAAATCGGACGTAGCAGAGGCTTTCACTAAACTTTTTAGCTACACACTGTTCACAATAAATCCAGAAGTCTTCGTACTTCAGTAGATTTCAAATGTTCTATATAATTCTGTTTAATTCAACTATATATTCATGTCTTTAGGCCTCAAATCTCTTTACAAGACCATACTGATAATATGAATATTAAACAACTTGATATTAATATTAAACCAAAACAGTGCAACTGTAGAACAAGCCCAAATCATATGGGTCTGGTTGCCTCAGAAATATTATGCTTCTAACATTCAAAAGTTTAAAAATCCAACTCTTGCTACCCCTTTGTTACCTCTTTTGTTCAATTTTGTTGAATTAACTGTATTTTAAGATCACAGGACACACATTTAGCATTATTTAAAACTTTAGACCAGTGTTTCTCAACTTTGGCACCTTCAAGCATGGCTGGCTGGGGAATTCTGGGAGTTGAAGTCCACACAGCTTGAAGTTGCCAAGGTTGAGAAACACTGCTTTAGACCATTGATTTGCTAATAGGCCTGATATTTCAGCTCTTCATTCCAAGTTTCATGTGGTTTCCCACTACCTGTATAATACTTTTCAAATACACATTAAACTTGCTAGGGAAAGTGGAAGGCAAAAGGAAGAGGGGCCGACCAAGGGCAAGATGGATGGATGATATTCTGGAGGTGACAGACTCAACCATGGGGGAGCTGGGGATGGTGACGGCCGACAGGAAGCTCTGGCGTGGGCTGGTCCATGAAGTCACGAAGAGTCGGAAGCGACTGAACGAATAAACAACAACAAAACACATTAAACTATATTAAATGTAGACATTTAATAGAGCCTCCGATATTTGTCAGGTAATATCAGTAATTTAGGAGTTTCAGATGCTGCTAATGTGTCAGGTCCAGTATTATTTTAAGCATGTATGAAAAAATAAATAAGAAAATGAGCCAAAAGTAATAAACAATTTTTAACATTTTTTTTATTCCTTAAGAAAATAATAACTTCTGAATAAACAACAGGGTAATTTTTAAACTTTGCTGGAATTTTTAATCAGATTGAGTTACTGGTAGTCCTCGACTTACAACCACAATTGGGACTGGAACTTCTGTTGCTAAGCGAGGTGGTGGTTAAGTGAGTCACACCTGATTTTATGACCTTTTTTTCCATGGTCATTAAGCAAATCACTGTGGTCATTAAGTGAGTCATGTGGTCGTTAAGCAAATCTGGTTTCCCCCATTGACTTTGCTTGTCAGAAGCCAGCTGGGAAGGTCGCAAATGGCAATCACATGACCCCAGGACGCTGCAATCGTCGTAAATACATGCCAGTTGCCGAGTGCCTGAATTTTGATCACATGACCACAGGGACTCTGTGACGGCCGTAAATGCGAGGACCAGTCATAATTCACTTTTTCCAGTGCTGTCATAACTTTGAACGGTCACTAAACGAATGGTCGTAAGTAGAGGACTACCTGTATCTGTAAGGACAATATTTTTTTAAAAAAAATTGCACTTTAAAAACATAAGAAAACTTATGCTTATGCTGTGAATATGAGTGCTTTTTTCCTTTTGTGTTTTAAAACCTTTTATTAGATCATATTTTCCTGCATGGATTCACGACGAGAACGGGAGGCATCTCGTATGTACCAACGTTGAGTTCTTTTAATCTCTTTAGTAGTGCTAAGCGGCGGGACCCACCAGCTGTGGTTAAGGAAAACCTTCGAAGATTATCCAACGCTGTTGGATTCAACCAAGATATGTATCACAGGGTAAAGGTAAGACACAGAGTAACTAAGAAAGCACCGTCAGCCCTTCTAAGTAGGCCAGCTCAAAAAACAGACACTGCAGGGATTCCAAAAGATCAACTTTCTTGTGGTAGGGTTCCTTGACGGAATCTTAAAAGCTTGTCCCAAACTTCACTGCCCCATTTGAAGGGCAACAGGATCAAGGCAGGGCTAACCTGAGTCTCTTTCTCATGCTTTCTACTTCCTCAGGGTTGAGCAACCATTCCGCCTTCTCAAGGCCGGAGCCAAGTTCATTTAGATTTGCAGGTAGAGTAGCAAAACTTGGCAACTTGGATTAGGATCCTGGTTGTCCAAAAGATTTCCAAGGTAGACTCTGGGGAGTGCAGGGATATTCCCAATTGTTGGTGATATTATGTTGAGATGATTATCCTTACAAAAGGTACAATAAAGCAGAATGTTCATCAGTGTTTCAGTAGTGTTTGAGCTACAAAGCCGCCTATTGCTCTAGGGGTCGGCAAACTTTTTTATGCCAGGAGCCATTTTGACATTTATAACATTTATAACATCACTCGAGGGCCAGGGGGCGGGGTTTGCGGGCGGGAGCCAATCGCGTGGAAGGGGGCGGGGTTTGCGGGCGGGAGCCAATCGCGTGGAAGGGGGCGGGGTTTGCGGGCGGGAGCCGATCGCGTGGAAGGGGGCAGGGTTTGCGGGCGGGAGCCGATCGCGTGGAAGGGGGCGGGGGAGGTTTGGAAGAAGGAGAAGGGAAAGAGGCTCGACTGCTCCAGTCGCCATGCACACCATGCCCGCTGCCGACGTAGGGATTTGGAAAGCGGAGGGAGGGAATTGGGAAGCGCGCACGCTGGTTCGTGGGGAAGAGAGCAAGAGGGGGAGAGAGGGCAGCGGGGAAGTTGTCCGCGCGCTGTACCTGGGGGAAGCGGCCCGAGCTCGGGGCTGATTCCTGGCTACCTTCCTGCAGGAATGTAGGATTGATATACTAGGAGCTGGGGGATCAAGCTTTGTGCACGGGGACTCGATTCCCCCAAGGAGCTTCTCACTGGGGTAAGAATAGGACGGACGCGGGAGGGTTTGTGCGTATAAGCGGTGGGGCTGCCCCCAGCACGCCTGCCTGTGCGCGCCCGCACGTGATATTTCATGGAAGAGCCACACTCAAGGGGCCAAAGAGCTGCATGTGGCTCGCGAGCTGCGGTTTGCCGACCCTTGCATAGGTGATGTTTCCAAAGACTGCTGAAGGGAGAATCTTAAATGCTCTGCAATACTTAAGGAAGAGGGAGTTTCTCAAGGGACTTTGTTGGCTTAGAACTGGAGTTGTGGTTCCTTACTATAATATTTGTGGGCAGATTTCTCTGGTTGTCAGCATCTACCAGCCACCTTTGTCCACTCCTAGTCAATTCTCTTTCCACACATTCTACCTTAATGTGGTAGTTATTCAGCTCAACCCAGGAATGGTGTTTGGGTGTCTGGCCATGTCTACTGTGACAGCTGCGGATGCCAAGTCCTCTGCCTCCCACATGACAACGATATTTTTGAGAGTGAGCAGAAAATGCACCCCACATTCTAGATGGGTGCACCGCCCCCAAAAGCAGTACAGTGAAATCTGTCACTACAATGGACGTCAGGTGCAACCGGTGAAATTCCCAATACATTTACATCACTGTATGCCATTTCCATAAGGAAGTCATTACACAAATGACATCATTGGAGTCACAATGTAACACAAATGACATAATGTGCATCATGATATCTCTGCACAAATTATCAAAAATGATGGAAATGATACACTTTGCATCATTTTCCTAATGACATTGCCATAGATGGCAATTTTATCCAGTTGAGGATAACAGTTACCCCCTCCCCCCGATTGGTCCATTAAATCAAGGTTTCACTGCAATGTAAATTACATTGAATTTGGAATGGCTCTGGGATCATTGGTTTGGGCCATCCTAAAGGGAATGTTTGGAACAAAAGAGCAGTCCTAATCCAGTTCTTCATATGGCCCTACTTGTTTGGTTGTCAACAGGTCAACCATGCCAATGACGTTTGGGTGATGGGAAAGCCCCAACCAGATAGCTATGATGGAATCGTAACCAATCAAAGAGGTGTGACCATCGCGGCTCCTGGAGCAGACTGTATTCCTGTGCTATTTGCGGACCCGGTCAAAAAAGTGTGTGGGGCTGCTCATTCAGGTAATCAAAGTCCTGTGGCTTTGTAGACATCAAGGGATGCATCGGACACACGTACGGTCCAGCTTTCCATACATTTCCTATTTAGGCATGCTATTAGTCTCCTTGCTGCTTCATGCAGAGTTCTTTGCCGTGCATCTTCACCACAGTCTTTTTTTCAGTGAACTCTCTGAACTCTGCTGGACTGAAGCCATTCTTTTTCAGAGACGATGCTAACGCGTCAGTGGTTTGACGCAAGGGAAGTATTTCAAAATCCCACCGACTTGAGTGAAACTTCACAAGGCTTAAGTCTGAAGTTCTGCCCATTTTCTAGATGCCTTAAAATAATTGCCACACTTTTGGGAAACACAGGGCACATTTGTTAGGCAGAAGGGAATTTGACAAAGTAAAAATAACACACTTACTTCAGAAATGCATAGAAGCTTGCTTGCCCCTTTAACGCGACGCAGATAATTGTGGCTAGCAAAAAATGTCTTGTATAACTGCTGTTGCTCTGCCCCTTAGTTACAACTTGTTCGGTTGCTAGGGAGTGAAGATTGATTGCTCCGTTAACCACTGCAGTGTTTTGTCACTACTTCCTGGTTCTTCGTTTAAGGAAGTCAGTGGATACTCCGTTCTGTTCCCCTAATCTTGAAAGGTTTATTCGCCCCGAGCTGTTTAAAATAGGTCACTGACAGAGTGACCCTGTTTTTGTTACTTTATTTTTCTTTAAAACGGCATTCATGCTTTTAAACCTGTGAAGGTGGTAAACCTAAGAGATGAAGTGTTGGCTGATTCTTCTTTGCACAGTGTTCTTTGGAACCCAGGGCAGTGAGAGAGTCCTGTCACTCATTCCATACCATGAGTACCATGAGAGGGTGGGGGCCTCTGGTCCTCTAGATGTTCAACTACACTTCCCAGCATCCTCAGTCTTGGGGTATTGTTGGCTTGCAATTCCCATTACCCTTGTCAACGGAACAAGGAGATAACGAGCATCACAATCCATCAATATCTGGTCAACAGAAGACGCTTGTGGCTCTTCTAGAAGCTGCAGAGCTCTGCTGGCTGGGACTGCTGGATATGGTGGTTCAGTGGTATCGGGAGGGCCACAATTCCCCCAGCACCGCCACTTTAAAAGCACTTGGCAACCAAGATTTTCATCACTTTCAGGTCCCCTCTCCTCCTGCTGTTGTGAAATAAGTGACTAGGTTCTTTCCCTTTCCAAGGTCCCCTTGGTGGAGTGGAAAGGAGGAACATCCTGATTGACTATCAACAATGGCCCACAAGCCAGCCCAAACCGGCAGCCCCTTGGATTTAGTGCCGAACACGTTCCATACTGAATTTGACTGACAACAACTGCAGTCTTTGCACTTGGAAAGACTATGCTGTGGCCACCACATTAGCCTGCAAAGCCCCTGTTTAATTGGCACCTGCTAGCTCAGATCCAAGAGTGTGCAAGATGAGTTATTTGCCCTTCTGTGCCCTACTTTGCATTTAAGCTGTCTTTCAAAGACAGAATCATATGATGCTGCTATTCTCATGGGATCCTGCTCAAATTCCTTTCAATCCCGTTTCGTTTTCTCCCCTAAATCAGAAATGGAGCTCAGGACTTACTGTTTAGAAGGAAAGGTGTGTGTGGTTCATAAGTGGCTCAGCTTTTTGCTGCTCCGTTTTAGTATCTGCATTGGGCTGAGAAAAAAACAACAACCTCCAGAGTGAGAACTTGGAGAGTTAAGGTGGGAGAGAGGGCTGGCTTGGCACTTCTCCTTAGCACTGTGCTCTAGGCTTTTAGGAGTACACATGTTTTATTGTCACATTTCTGCTGTCCCGTATGGCTTGGACGATTGGCCTGCTAAATTGCTAAGCTGCTCCGCACGGTAAGGGAAATGGAAACTGGATAGAGCTGGGGAAAAGATTTGCAAAGGCTGAGGAGCAACTGAGTCAATTGGAGCCAGCTCTGCTGCTGCTGTAGAGCAGAGCTTTCCAAACTTTTCATGTTGGTGACACACTTTTTAGACATGCATCATTTCGCGACACACTCTTACAGCAGGGCATCATTTCGCGACACAATCTTACAGCAGGGCACAAGGCAGGCACTAGGACCTGCACGGAATCCTGGCAGGTTTGGAGGCAGCAAGGCAGAAGGCAGGCAGTAGGACCTGTGCGGAATCACAGCAGGTTTGGAGGCAGCAGGGCACAAGGCAGGCACTAGGACCTGTGCAGAATCCTGGCAGGGCTCGGAGGCAGCCAGGCACAAGGCAGGCACTAGGACCTGCACGGAATCCTGGCAGGTTTGGAGGCAGCAAGGCAGAAGGCAGGCAGTAGGACCTGTGCGGAATCACAGCAGGTTTGGAGGCAGCAAGGCACAAGGCCGGCACTAGGACCTGTGTGGAATCCTGGCAGGGCTCGGAGGCAGCAGCAACCGCGACACACCCAGACACTGCAGCCGACACACGTGTCGCGACACACAGTTTGGTTAAGGTCTGCTGTAGAGAGTAGGGGAGACTACCTTGACAGAAACATGCCAGAGCTGTGACCTAGCCAAAGAGGACTGAAACACTCTTTAAGTCCTGGGAAACAAGGTAATGTTCGGAAGTGGCTCAGGCGGACACCTCCCTGATCACCAGAGTACAGGAATGGAGAGGAGGTACGGAACAAGATTCTGTTATGATAGCCATCCTCAATGAAGTATAGTTCTAGTCTTCCTATGGAGTCTCTGAACATCATCAAGACAGCTGTGGTCCAAAAGAAAGGTTCCAATAGAAGGTAATTGATGATGATGAAGTTACCTAGTTGGGTAATGAAATGTTTGCAAGCAAACAACCAAGCTCAGAGAGCACCAAGGACTCCACAAAAGAAAGGTTTTTTTGCCTATCCTTCCCAGGTGGGATATGTGTCACCAGCTACTCTCTGTGCTTTTCTAGTTACATTAACCAACAGGAGGCAGTACAGGTAGTCCTTGTTTAGTGATTGCCTCGTTTAGTGACCATTCACAGTTACGATGGTGATGAAAAAATAACTTTACAACCAGTCCTTGCATTTACGACCTTTGCAGGTCTGTAAAGCAAAGGAAAGCTGAAGGAAGATCGTAAACACAGTCGCGGTTTCACTTAGCAACCGCTTTGCTTAATGACCGAGTTGCCAGTCCCAATTGTGGTCACTAAATTAGGACTACCCGTACATGATTGGTTTCATCCTTATTAGGAATCATCAGACATACTTAGCCAGATCTTATTCTATGGGGTTCAAACCCTCTACTGGTTTTGAACTCATGGACCATTGCACTTTAGATTACTATATACATACAGCTTTAGGAGCTATCCAAGTCTTGGTACTCGGTGATGTTGTAGGAAGGAATGTGTAGAATATATTAGAATGGTAGAGTATATCCAATCCACCTTGCCTTGAGCTCTCAGAGAGATACGTTACATTGCGTCATGCTCCCATGTACAAAGCTTTGCCTGACTTCTATCCCCCCTTTGGATCAGGGGTGGGATTTATTTTCACATAAGGTATATCCTGCATGGTATTTTCAGTTGTATTGATCACCCAGAAGTCATAGTGGTGACTGAACCCATAGAATACGAACTAGCGATGCATGTCTGATGATTCCTAATAAGGATGAAACCAGTCACATGGTGCGTCCTGTAAAAATTGTTGCATATATTTTTTATGTCTGTAGAATATGGAAGGCTAGTTTTTAAAAAGCCAGGCCTCAAAACATTTTTCCTGTGAGTTTCAAGAGGGAGCACATGTTCACCCCCACTCAGGAATGTTAATTTGCCTTTTGGAGCCAGCCAGACTGATAGTTCTGACCAATCAGAATTAGCTGTTAGAGCTTTGCCCATATTGGGAATCTGTTGCCTAGGTGTTTTGGTCACATGCTAAATCCTGTCCATTCAGGTGCTGGTCCAGTAAAGGTTTAAAATGTAAATGCCTTTTGTTCTCTTTACTCTTTACTCTGCACTCTGCTCTGCTATCTAAATGTAAATAGCTATGTTAATCAACCATGCTTCTTTGGCTAAAGAAGATTCAAGGTTTGTTCCTATGTTCTTTTTGTTTTAAATAAAGCAACGTTTTTACTACAAACTTATCTCTTGGTTTTTCCATAACTCTGATCACAAATTTTATAAAACAACAAAAAAAATAGAGCACGCTCTCTCTCTCTCTCTCTCTCTCTCTCTCTCCCTGAGATCTTAAGGGAAGAGGGGCTGTATATGCCATTCTGATAGATTCTGTGCTTTTTTGGTTCAGTTGAACCTTAGGACGCTTTGTTGCTCTTTGTGTTCCTGGAATGCTAAGGGAAATAAGGAAGAGACCAGAGCCGAGAGAACTGGGTCTTCTGCTGGCTGTTATCAACTCTTTGACCCTGGGGTGAATCTCTTCCTTGGGGCGTTCTCTCTTGATTGCTCATCTGGCCTGAAGTCCTAGGTCCACATAAGGTCCACATATGGGCTCCTTCTGACACTGAGATGTTTGGCTGGGACAAACCCAACAAAGGACAGATAGGACGTCGACTTCAGTCTTGCATCTTGGCTTTTGTGCGAAGTTAGGCAGGCTCGTTCTATTGAAGCTCACCTAATTTGAATGTAGGATTTGCAATGTCGTTTTTCATCCTTTTGTATTTAAATCCTAAAAGTGCAAGATACATTTTTTTTCCCGCTTTTCAGGTTGGCAAGGCACACTCCTTGGGGTTTCTATGGCTGTAGTTAATGCTATGGTAACGGAATACGACTGTGACGTGAAAGATATCCTCATAGTTCTTGGACCATCTGTTGGGCCCTGTTGCTTTAAGTTATCGCAGGAATCAGCAAAAGAGTTTTACAAGATTGATCCAAAATGCGTAAGATGTTTTGAATCACCCAGTCCTTACGTTGATATTCGAAGAGCAACACGGTAAGCTTGGCTTTCTGGACACTTAGAGTGTTATAAAATAACATCCGATAGGGGAGATGGGCAGTAATATAAATTTAATAATAATAATAATAATAATAATAATAATAATAATAATAATAATGCCAGCTGGGTAATTCTGGGAATTGAAGTCCACACATCTTAAAGTTGCCAAGTTTGAAAAACTCTGTTTCCTGTCTTAGATTATTTTATTTTAATTTTTAATCTTTATTCTTTTGCACGCTACCCAGAGTCGCTTCAGCAATTGAGGTAGTTAATACATTAAATAAAAGCTATTGTAGTATTTTTACAAATTCAGTTTTACTGCTCATTTTCTTATGGGGATTTTATGTTGCATCAATGGCCATTATTACTGTTGCATCTGATTTTTCTTTTGACAAATGTTCTGTTTTTATGTCTTTTAAAATGCTCTTTGACTTTGTCATCCTTTTTTTTATTTTACTGATCACTGCATTGCCTAGAAAACTGTGACTTTGGGGCAGCCTAGAACCCAATAAATAAAAAAAATATATAGTGCCTTATCACCCGCCTGGGTGTAACGTATAAAAAGGCATGAGCAGATGTGCTGCTGATTTCCAGTTTTGTAGCATCTTATCTAGAAATATGCTTTGGGAGACGCTCCTAGGTGTGGTGTTGAGACTAATGATTTATGTTTTTGTGGTGACTAAAACACAATATTTTCTCTCCCCCCCCCCACCCCCGCAACAGAGTTCTCCTAGAAGCTGGAGGGATTCTACCGACGAACATTCAGGATGACTCCATTACAGACCCAAATCAGAACCTCACTCTCTGCACATCATGTTTTCCTGATAAGTTCTATTCACATGTTCGAGATGGAGAAAACTTTGGAACCCAGATTGGCTTCATATCTATTAAAAACTGAGGGTACATCCTAAACAGTGGGAACTATTGATGAAGGCTGATGAACTTTCCTTATTAGTGGAAAGTTCCTACCAACAGTTATAATTTCCAGCCAAATGCTTCTGCTGAACCTTGTGCCCCATAACTCAATGAGGATTTATTTTGCAGGATACACCATGCAGAAAGCGAGCAGTCTCGCTACAGAGGGCCATTATCTTAAAGGTGCCAGAATGTTTCATGATCATGATCCTATCTGCACAGGTTGGGCTGCAGAGTTGATCTTCTGACATAAAACCCTTTTCCACCTTCCCCAGATCTGCTGACTCTATTATACAGGTGGTCCTCGGTTAACAGCCACTCATTCAGCGACCGTTCAAAGTTGTGACGGCGCTGAACAAGTGGTGCTTACGACTGGTCCTCGGAGTTCTGGCCACCACAGCATTCTACAGTCACATGGTCACCAGAAGGAGTATTAGGTATGTTCGCCGCCTTGAGTTATTTATAAAAATAATAAAGGCAGGATAGAAAATAAATAAATAAATAAATTTGCAACCTTGGCCGGCTTCCAACAAGCAAAGTCAATGGGGAAGCCAGCAGGAGGTTGCAAATGGCGACCACGTGAGGTCCTTGCTTAACGACACGCAGTGATTCCTTAGCGAGAGCAACCAGGAGTGCTGGAATTGCCGTCGCTAAGTGGCGCAGTTGCATGACATCGTGCTTTAGGACCACGTCCCTCAGTGACAGCAATTCCGGACCCAAATTGCCATCGTAAGACAAGGACTACCTACAGTATAACTGTAAACGTGCTACTGGGACCATCTGTAGACGCCTAACATTTCTCAAGTCACCCTTAATAATATCCACGCAGAAGCCTATTCCAGCCAGTTCACGCTGCTTCTGGCAACCGTCGCTTCCAAGGAGCTGTTTTGCTCTGCCACGTTTGATGCTGACTGCTAGCAAGGATAACCATTTTGGGGAACCATGTTTGCTAGGGCCATTGTACATCTGACCTTTCAGCTTGTGGCAGAGCGACTGAGTACCATCTCACCTATGGAAAGATGGTGGAAAGAGGAGAAGATATTAGAGCTTTTGCTGGGAGTAAATAGCTCAATGGGAGATTGCATAGGTGAGGCAGCAGTATATGTTAGCCAAGATTATTTTGCTGGCGTCCTGTCGGGAAGTCGGCTCCACCGGAGGAGAGGAGAGGAGGAAGATCAAATGGCAGTGGTGACGACGGACCCGGATGTGACAGCTACAGGACATCAGCAGCCGGCTAAAGGCATCCTGGGAATTGTAGTCCGGAGCCTAGTAGAGTTGGTTCCCTCACCCCCCTCCCTTCACACGCGGTGATTTGTATAATTGAATTTGGTGAATTGTATAATTTGAATTGTATATATATGAATGTAAGCCGCCTAGAGTCCTCCATTAGGGAGGGGATAGGCGGGGTATAAATATCACTATAAAAAAAATTATATTTCTGCATCTACTTACCAAAGCTTTGTTTCATCCTGAATGTTACAAGTGAGTTTTGTGGCCATTACGATCAAGGTTTGTCCAGAATAATACTGATTATATCCCATACCTATAAACCTCTTCTCAATATTTTAAATAAAATAATGATCTTACAAACGCATCCACTCATCCATCGCGTGTTTCTTCAACCTATTGGATCAGCAACTTCCTTGCATTTTTATTGATAGACAGACTCCCTAAGAGCTGCAGAGGTGGCCAGTGATGTCGTGTCATGCCATGGGCAGGACCAAAATGTTCACCCTTTGAGGAGAGAACAGGGTGCATCCATTTTGCTCCTTAAAATCCCCAAACTGGGAAAATCACCCTAATCTTGGGGAAAATCTTAGGGAAAAGTTTAAGAGATGAAATGAGTTTCTTAAGCCTGTGTTGAATATTTTGGTCCTGCCTATTGTAGGGGCGTGGTGGCTCAGCGGGTGAGACGTCAGGCTTGTTGATGGGAAGATTGCAAGTTCGGAGGTTCGAATCCCTAGCCCTGCGTGACGGAGTGAGCTCCCGCACTCGCCCCAGCTCTTGCCAACCTAGCAATTCGAAAGCATGCAAATGCAAGGAGATGAATAGGTACCACTTCCGTGGGATGGTAACAGCGTTCCGCGCGCGTCATGCCGGCCACATGACCGTGGAAGCGTCTTCAGACAACGCTGGCTCTTCGGCTAACAAACGGAGTTGAGCACCGGCCCCTAGAGTCGGACACGACTGCACAAATGTGCGAGGGGAACCTTTACCTTTTATTGTGGGGGTGTTCCTGGGGCAGAAAAGATACGCTGCAGGTGAGACTGTCGACCTATATCCACAGCTTAATTCTGAGCATCTGCACTCCTTTACATTCCATCTTTGCATAGTCTGTGTCTCCATTCGGTGATTTTCCTTTCTTCCAGTGTGTGCTTTTTTTACTATCTAGCTTAGTCATCCCCTCTGTTTTATGATGCTTTGGTCCACTGGATTTGGGTGCTAATGCAGAATTCTGTTTTCTTCCTGACTATTCAGTTCCGAAACTGATTCACTGGGTGGCACTGTGTAGTTAAAAATGCCATTTGAGTGTAACCCCTGCAAGACTATTTTGACTCTCAGCTTTTCGGAGGCATTTTTATGTCTGTGTAATTCTGGGCCTTTACTCCAGAGATACCTTTTCATCAGATGGGAAAACGCAGCTCTCATTTAAATGCCAGTCTGAATCTACCAGCTAAACGGATCAGTATCTGTTACTGCTAAGCTATGTAAATATAATCACAAATTTTACTCCTGTTTGCCAGTTTAATGGGAAGGAAGACTTGTTGACCTTCTCTGCCTCAGTATTTTCTATTAACTATGTCAGAGCTTTCCAACCTTTTCATGTTGGTGACACATTTTTTAGACATGCATCATTTCACGACACACTCTTACAGCAGGGCATCATTTCGGGACACACTCTTACAGCAGGGCACAAGGCAGGCACTAGGACCTGCGCGGAATCACAGCAGACTTGGAGGCAGCAAGGCACAAGACAGGCACTAGGACCTGCGTGGAATCCTGGCAGGGCAGGTTTGGAGGCAGCAAGGCACAAGGCAGACACTAGGACCTGCGCGGAATCCTGGCAGGGCAGGTTTGGAGGCAGGAAGGCACAAGGCAGGCACTAGGACCTGCGCGGAATCCTGGCAGGGCAGGTTTGGAGGCAGCAAGGCATAAGGCAGGCACTAGGACCTGCGCAGAATCCTGGCAGGGCTCGGAGGCAGTAGCAGCCGCGACACACCCAGACACTGCAGCCGACACACTAACGTGTCCCGACACACAGTTTGGAAAGCTCTGAACTATGTAGATCCAATATAGTCAGAAAAAAATATATGTGGATTCACCACGAGCAAAGGCTCCATAACAAGAAATCACTCCTTATGTTTTTACCACTTCCTCTCTTTGTTCCCCAACAATATGCTGTCACGATATAGTCTGCTGTCAGTGAAAAGGATTGGTTTTCCACAGTGGAAGGCAAAGTGGTAGACGTAGTGATTAACATAATTGTTTAATAAATTCTAATCGCTGCTCTGCAGGAGACAGGAATCAGGTCCTTGTTGCATGGAGCTGAGTGTTTCAAGAGTGAATTGCTCAAGGCCTCCTAATGAATGTCATGGATAAGCAGGATTTTTAGTGGAAGTAATTCACTCTTCCCATAGAAGAGAATACATGTAGCTCAGGGTTGAACTGTGGAGTCCTTGGTGCTCTCTGAGCTTGGTTGTTGGCTTGCAGACGTTTCATTACCCAGCTAGGTAACATCATCAGTGCACTGATGATGTCCGTCTGCAAGCCAACAACCAAGCACCAAGGACTCCACGTAATTCACTCTGTTAAGTACACTGTGTGAAACACTATTCTCTGTCTCCTGCTAGTCCAACAGAAATACTGGAGAATGAGAACAGTGATCAGCTACAACAGCAATAAGTGGACCGATTGCTAAGTTTCAGTTCATTTCACCCACCATGGCAAGAACACAAGTCGAGGAGTCCCCAGCATCCAACCATGTTAGCCTGAGTTACTAATTTTGCCTGTGCAATTTAGAACCAAGTTTCCTCTCTCAACAATCTACAAACAAACAATTCCCTCCTGGCTGACTACAGCAAAAGCAATGGAAGCATTTGTGCATAAGTACAACCCTGGTCTCATCCATAAAAGGCCTTCCCTTGGTGGTCCCCTCTTCTTGGAGCAGCCCTGCACTTTCTGTAGACCACCCTTTCTCAGCCAAGTTTCTTCCAAGTGTGCTGGGGTTGCCACATTCAAAATGTAGCTATAGAGAGGTTTCCAAGGAGAGGCACACACGCGTTATCCAAGCCTTGAAAATGAAAAAGTACTGATGTTTAAAAAGCACATAAATGAATTTGGCTTACTTTTGAACATTCCTGTATATTCATAGCTTGAATCATGTCAACTGGATTTCTATTTTCTCAGTGGAAACGTTTCGCTCCTTATCCAAGGAGCTTCTTCAGTCTGAGCAAAGTTGGTAAGGGAATCCTAAATATGTATCTAGGTAGCTGTGTGACCTTACACCTGGGGGCATGGTTATATTGAGATGTTTATTTCTAAGTCCCTTTATCATCTAAAGGAGGATCGTTAAGATCACCATGCTGCTGTTAAGCTTGTCTTCTGTGCCTAGGAAGATTAAGACCATTTCACAAGCTCAACAGCAGCATGGTGATCTTAACGATCCTCCTTTAGATGATACAGGGACTTAAAATAACATCTCAATATAACCACGACCTAGCCCCAGGTGTAAGGTCACACAGCTACCTAGAAACATATTTAGGATTCCCTTACCAACTTTGCTCAGACTGAAGAAGCTCCTTGGATAAGGAGCGAAACGTTTCCACTGAGAAAATAGAAATCCAGTTGACATGATTCAAGCTACAGACAATTCCACCTGGATGACTGAGAACCTTCATAGACTGTATATTCATAGTTTGCTGTGTTTGTCCTTGTTGTCTCCAGGTTTGGCCAGTTATGACTGTCCTGTGAAGCCAATCCCAGGTTCTACCTTGGTGCAAAAATCTTTTACATACTCTTCTCCAAAAGGAAATGACTTGCTAGCAATCTCCTTCCTCCACCTTCTATGAACCATGACTTGCCTACAGCAAATCCAACCAAAACTTTGGGAAGCCAGATTAAGAAAGGGATACTCTGTGCAGGGTAGACCTGGTGAGGGTTCAAGGTGTAGACAAACAAGAACCAAGGAACATTCTTCCAGGAAGAATCTCATCTGACCTCTCCCTCCCCAGAAAGATCCAAATACAACCTCAACTTTTTTGCAGGGCAGAAACAATCCAGGAAGGACTTGCATGAAGTTGTGGCACCAAGGAGACCCAGGGCTACCTTCTGCCTGACATAGAACCTCCATCTTGTATCCCATTGAGAGCCAGTTTGGTCTAGTGGTTAAGGCTCCGGGCTAGAAACCAGGAGTCTGTGAGTTCTAGTCCCGCCTTAGGCATGAAAGCCATCTGGGTGACCTTGGGCCAGTCCCTGTCTCTCAACCCTAGGAAGGAGCCAATGGCAAACCAGGAGACTGAGAGTTCTAGTCCCGCCTTAGGAATGAAAGCCAGCTGGGTGACCTTGGGCCAGTCCCTGTCTCTCAGCCCTAGGAAGCAACCAATGGCAAACCAGGAGACTGAGAGTTCTAGTCCCGCCTTGGGCATGAAAGCCGGCTGGGTGACCTTGGGCCAGTCCCCCTTTCTCAGCCCAGCTCACCTCACAGGGTTGTTGTTGTGGGGAAAGTAGGAGGAGGAAGGAGTATTAGGTATGTTTGCCACCTTGAGTTATTTATAAAAATAATGAAGGCGGGATAGAAAATAAATAAATAAAAATAAATAAAATAAATAAATAAAACTTTTTTCCAAATAGGTAACCCCAGGATCCAATGGTGTAGCCTGAAGCACAGTGATGGTATGACTTACAGACAATTTGGTGGAGATGATTTCCCGATTTCTATGGTCTAGGAAGAGCAACTAATTCCATTCCAACAGCTGTTCCCTGTATTTAGATGTTTAAAACACCAAAAGGGAAGTTTCTCATTGAAGACCAAGGACTGCACCTGCCAGCAGAACCAAATGAACCCCAAGGCTGGCTGGGGAATTCTGGGAGTTGAAGTCCACCCATCTTACAGCTGCCAAGGTTGAGAAACACTGTTCTAGATTATCACAATTTTCCTTCAGCCACAACAAAGGCGCCACCGTGGTATCCAGGTCCTTGGTCCACCCCATTGTTAGGGCTGAGATAGCAACTGAAAAATAAGTGCTAAAGAAACTGACCTAGAAGGCCTATAGATAAAGGAATGTTATTTCCCCAAGTTTCATTAATCTTCAGTGTTTTCAAAATACCCTTTGCTCCCTCTCTTGAGCATTACCAAAGGGGAGGGGGGACTTGCCTTCAGTAACAGCTGCATGCTATTCCTTGGAAAGGCACCAGCCTTTGATTTCACAAGAAAATCTTTATTTCTACCTCAGACATGTTTTCCCACAAGTTCTCGTATTTCAGCCACAACAGCGGGCAAAAAAAAAAGAGGCTGGTGAAAACAGCATTTGTTGAAATGTTACCAAAGGCAAGGGGCAGGGTTAAAAATCATCTTAGCCACACTAGACCTTGTGAACCACGATAGGGGATTATGTACAGAAGCAGTAAATAATTTCTCAAGCACAAATGAAGCGTCCCATTTAGTACAGTGAAGTGAAGAGAGAATCCATGCCAAAAAATGTACAATAGCATTCTTTGTTGTGCAACGTGTCCTCCTGCCCAGCTTTTTGTGTAGGGTTCTCTCCCAAGCTACCTTAAATTCTGCCTGGCCATCAGTTCCACCCAGAATGACTCAATATTTCATTCAGAATTAATAACCTTTGAATATATTCATACGGATTTCTCTAATTGACCGTCTGATCTTATCTATCAGCACTTCTAGAAGACCAGTCAATCTGTCCATTGATTTTGGATTTTTTTTTAATGGGCTTGAATTTGCTGGTATCATCTTCTTATTTATTTATTTATTTATTTATTTATTTATTTATTTAAATTTATATAGGTTCCAGGACCCACCAGACAATTCTGTAGTGCCGGCCTGCAGTAGTCACCAAGAGCCTACTTGGCCAAACGCAGCGTGCCCCACCTGGCCGACAGATGAGAGAGAGAGATCTCAGCCAATTAGTGCTCAGCTATTGGATAATAATTGAATCCACCATTCCCTTCAATTCTACTAAATCCAAAACCAAATGTCTTCCATTGCCCCCAAATGCAGTGAAAGTAAATAAATTTAAAAGCATCACCCCTAGCTCCTGGCATGACCTTGAATAGGGGCAACTTGCCTCTTTTTTTCTATCCTATATCCTTGCTTTTACCCCAGGAGCTATAAGATGGGTTGAAACAGCGGTCCCTCCAAAGGGGTCCAGACCACCCCATGTAAACATGGCCCCACTCACTGCTGCAAACGGAAACAGAGGCCCCACACAACTGCAGCAACAGGAAGAGGACCCAGCACGATGGACAGAATACAATTAATTGCTAGGAGGTTCAACCCACTCTGCAAGTGGAAATCCACCCCCTGTAGTGCCCTCTGCTTCATTGATTTATACCTAAGTAATGGTATAAAATGGTAATTTCCATGTTTTCTCTCTTCCCAAGAACCATTGGTCTTCAACTTCATGCTTAATGGTCCACAACTGGACGGCACAAGGGAAATGTCTCGCATTTCTTTCTAGTAGTGTAGTAAAAATAGAAGTGAAAATAAGGAAGTGGGTGTCATATAGAATCACAGACTTAGAGAATGAACAACGCTACAATGAGCACATTTGTCACCCATTGTGTGATACCCTTTGACACCCAATGTGTCACCCATTGTGGCCAATTTATACATGGAAGAAGTGGAGAAGAAAGCACTCAACACATTCCAGGGAACGGTGCCCACCCACTGGTTTAGGTATGTGGATGACACCTGGGTCAAAATCAAGACCCAGGAAGTACAGGCCTTCACGGACCATATAAACACTATAGATGCCAACATTAGCTTCACCAGAGAAGACACCAAGGACAACAGACTGGCATTCCTAGACTGTGAAGTCTTCATTGGGACCGGTGGCAAGCTAGAAATAGGGATCTACAGGAAACCCACACACACAGATCAATATCTGATGTTTGACTCCCACCATCCACTGCAGCACAAACTAGGAGTCATCAGGACATTGTCACACAGAGCAGAAACCATCCCCACCTCCATGGATTCCAAAAAGAATGAAAATCAGCACCTGAGAACAGCTCTGAAGGCCTGTGGATATCCAAATTGGGCCTTCACCAAATCTAAATCTACCAGACCCAAAACAGCGACAGATAGGGCTGAGACTCAGAGTAAACGGAAGAACCTGGTCATTCCTTACATGGCTGGCGTGTCTGAAAAGATAAAACGGATATTTGGCAAACACCACATACCTGTATATTTCAAACCAACCAACACACTGAGACAGAGGCTTGTACACCCCAAAGATCAAACTCCAAAACACAAGAAAAGCAATGTAGTTTATGCAATCCAGTGCAGTGAGGAGTGCTCTGAACTTTACATTGGAGAAACCAAACAACTTTTATACAGGAGGATGGCCCAACACAGGAGAAGTAACACCACAGGACCAGAGTCAGCAGTTTATCTTCATTTAAAGGAAAAAGGACACTCATTTGAGGACATTAATGTTCACATTTTAGACAGAGAAGATAGGTGGTTTGAGAGAGGGGTCAAGGAATCCATTTATGCCAACTTGGAAAATCCTTCCTTGAATAGAGGTGGGGGCCTCAGGCACAATCTTTCTCCCATCTTTCTCCCGGCTCTGTCTTCTGTGCCTAGGAAGATTAAGACCATTTCACAAGCCCAACAGCAGCATGGTGATCTTAACGATCCTCCTTTAGATAATAAAAGGACTTAAAATAACATCTCAATATAACCATGCCCCCAGGTGTAAGGTCACACAGCTACCTAGAAACATATTTAGGATTCCCTTACCAACTTTGCTCAGACTGAAGAAGCTCCTTGGATAAGGAGCGAAACGTTTCCACTGAGAAAATAGAAATCCAGTTGACATGATTCAAGCTACAGACAATTCCACCTGGATGACTGAGAACCTTCATAAACATATTGCTACAATGAGCAAGCAGACACCTAACCTAGAAGATCCCATTTAGGTTAGATGTCCAACAACTCTCTGCTTATTGAAGGAATCCACTAAACCAGGGGTCCCCAACCTGTGGGCCGCAGCCTCTTAGGAGGTGGGCCGCGGGGCTCCCGCCTGCAAACCCCGCCCCCCAGTGCGTGCGATTGGCTCCCACCTGCAACCCCCCCCCGGTGCACACAATTGGCTCCCACCTGCAAACCCCGCCCCCGGTGCACGCAATTGGCTCCCGCCTGCAAACCCCGCCCCCCAGTGCGCACGACTGGCTCCCGCCTACAAACCCATCCCCCCCTCCCCGGTCTGTGGAAAAATTGTCTTCCACGACCAGTCCCTGGTGCCAAAAAGGTTGGGGACCGCTGCACTAAACCATTTCTGACTGATGGCCACCCAGCCCATTTGAAGATTTCCAGCAAGGGAAGACTTGCCATAATTCTTGACAGAACTAAGGGTATTCCTCCAAATATTCAGGCAGAAATATGGTGTAATGAGATACAGGTTCAAAATACACAGTACGCCCAAGGGCCATGTTCCAAGCTATAGGTAAGAGGGACTGAAATATACACTGGGTCCTCTGCCACCCCACCTTCCTTTGGGTTTACAAGATACCCCAAAGTCTCCTTAAACCAGAGTATGTTTGTTTTCACCATCCATGCTTCCCAAACATATTCAGATGATGCGGAGTTCATGGGGAGCATTGCCAGCCTCGCTTTCATCTCCCTGAGTTAACTAGGAGCTGAGCACTGAGAAGCACTGAAGTTGCTTCCAGTGCTCTGTGAATCAAATAACATCCCCAGAAGGTCAAAAAGGCTTTGTTTCCACCATGTCTTTATTCCAGCCAGCCTTGTGGACTATTTTTGCCCAGCGGATCCTGTAAGTCAGCAAACGAAAAGAGCTTGTGTTTTTCCCCCCCCTTCAAAGTAACACATTCCAAACCCTTTTTTTGCACCTTGAACTATAAAACTGCACCAGGAAGCAAGCAATCTACTGTATTTATTCATTTATTTATTTGGTAAATTTATATAGCTGCATATGTGATTCTGAGCAGCGTACAAAGATATAAACACACACACACACACAAAAAAAAACCCAATACAACAAAATAACAAAAAAGTAACAAAAAAATCATTTTTAAAAAAGTTTAAACAATAAAAAGCATCTATCACACATCCCCAAACGTACGAGGATCTTGCTTCTATCCATCTCTGAAGCAAGGAGGAAAATAAAACCTAGTTGTAGCAGAGTGCTGAGGAAGGGAGGTTATAGCATTTCACCCTGGTTTGCGGCTGCTGCTGCTGCTGCTATGAATTACAGTTGTTGGATGCAGTGACAGAAGTATGCTAAAAGCTTTCTGTGGTGGAGGCCTGTATTAAAAGAAAGAAAATCTTCTGCTCATTGCTTTTCGCTGTTCTTATTAGGGTTCTGCACACTGGCTTGATCGACAGCCACTCTTCCTGCAGAATCTAGAAAAGACCTCTTTAGACTCTGCTGATTCATTCTAACACGGAAATAGGACTTTTCTTAGTGAAATATATGAGGAGCGGAAAGTTACGCCCTGAAATTCTTCCGAGGCCATAAATCCTGGAAATCAGAAAGGGCAAAATTCCTACTGGCTGCAAGGTTGTTGTTTCTTCATATATATATATATATGAAGAAACAAATAAACAAATAAACAAATACACACACACACACACACACAATATATATATATATATATATATATATATATATATATATATATATAGTGTGTGTGTGTGTGTATATTTGTTTATTTATTTATTTATTTATTTGTTTATTTATTTATTTGTTTATTTATTTTAAAGGACAGGAACAGCAGAAAGAAAAGAATGGAAGGAAATGAAGCGTTGAAGGGAACATTGTTGGCCCAAAAATAAAGAAAGGAGTCCATGCAGTGGGTTAAGGATGCAGAAACCAAAGAAGGAGAATGGAGAAACACAGGCGCTGGCTGGAAGAGAACAGTGGCGCTTTTAAAGTTGGACGAGGAGGAAGAGGGTGTGAAGGGGTGGAGCCAGGGATGATTTTCTTTTGGGAGATGTGTTTCTTTTATAAATGATGTTAAGCCCATTTCAGAACTTGGAGGATCGTGCTCTGGTTTTGTAGAGAAACTGCCGATGAAGTCCAGTGGCATGGTTTAGAGCAGGGGTCCCCAACCTATGGGCCGCAGCCTGTTAGGAAGTGGGCCACGGGGCTCCCTCCTGCAAACCCCGCCCCCCAGTGCACACGATTACCCAGCCCCTGGTGGGCGCGATTGGCTCCTGCCTGCAAACCCTGCCCCCCGGTGCACGCGATTGGCTCCTGCCTGCAAACCCTGCCCCCCTGGTCCGTGGAAAAATTTTCTTCCACGACCAGTCCCTGGTGCCAGAAAGGTTGGGGACCGCTGGTTTAGAGGGAGTTCCTGAAAAAGGACTTGCATGTTGGCTATCCTTGATGCAAAAAATACAGCTAGTCCTTGACTTACAACCACAGTTGGGACCAGAACATCTGTCGCTAAGCGAGGCAGTTAAGTGACTCACACCCAATTTTATTACCTTTTTTGCCGCAGAATCTGGCTTCCCCATTGACTTTGCTTGTTGGAAGCCAGCTGGGAAAGTCGCCAATGGCAATCACGTGACCCAGGATGCTGCAACTGTCATAAATACATGCCAGTTGCCAAGCGCCTGAATTTTGATCACGTGACCGCAGGGACACTGCGATGGTTGTAAGTGCAAAGACTGGTCATAAGTCACTTTTTCAGTGCCATCGTAACTTTGAACAGTCACTAAATGAATGGTCGTAAGTCAAGGACTACCTGTATTGTAGTGCTTATCTCACTACAAGGAAATATTGAAAGCATCCCTGGGTTCGATGTGTGCATCACACACAAAAAATAGGCAGAACCTTGATTGTACCGTCATGACTGCCATCTTGACTTTTTTGACCATACCATAAGGAAAACCCCAGACTTATTTTCAACAGGCCTTTCAAACAGAGGGATAGATGCATTGATATTATGATTCCTTTGTCCTTTGAAAGCCATTCACATTAGCCTATTTCCTTTTGACATCAGTGAGCTTGATGAAGTGAGAATTAGAACTGCTGGAGATGTTAATAATTCTAAACTCCCCTGAGTTTCCAAAGCTCTGCAGGATCTGTTTTCCCGAAAAAGCACAGACGTAATGTTGGAAGTCTGCGTAATTCTGATACCAGTGTAAAGTTAGCCCTGAGGAGGGCTGAAATGAGACAAAAGCAATACCACCATTTTTTATTGGCAGAATCGCCCCCAAAAGAGGTGCTGGACTCTTGGGCACAGAGAGACTTTGCCTTCTGTGCATCTTTGCATAACGTCATGATGGGTTACAGATCCAGGTTATATAAAAGAAAATACAATGTATAATACATGGTAAAAAGGCCTGTAGTCGTATAGCCTATTTTGCTGTCAACAGCGCCTGAATGCTACAGGCTACAGGTACAAACTTTGCGACAGCAAGAGTTAACTTGGGATCTCTATCTACCCAAAGAAGCTGCACATAGACTTCTTCTGTCCAAGTTGAAAACAGGCTAAGAAGGGTTAGTAGCTCAGTGCAGATGTCTCAGTAACAATTACAATAAAGCCGAACATGACCGCGCGATTCAATATCCCCATCTTTACAAGGACAAAGCCTAGGGCAGAGCTTTCCAAGCTTTTCATGTTGGTGACACACTTTTTGGACATGCATCATTTCGCGACACACTCTTACAGCAGGGCACAAGGCAGGCACTAGGACCACGTATTATTAACATCAATTTTAGAAGATTAAGCAATGATAATCATAATGATGATGGACTAGAAGAATTAAATGGAATTGTAATAGATCAAAGCATTGTAGAGTTGGAAGGAACCACAAGGATCACTTCATCTAACCCTCTGTGATGCTCAGGAAAACCAATTAAACCATCCTTGAGTGGTGGCTTTTCAGCCTCTTCTTAAAAACTTCCAGAGATGGAGAACTTCCATAAGGTAGACAATTCCACTGTTGGCAACAAACCTGAGAGGCCCTGAGATTCTTTGAAACAACATCCAACTAATGTTATCTCAAAGAGAACAAAATCGTGTTTTGTGATCATAGGCCAGAGACAAAGAATGTGGAAGAAATCAGATCTCTTCATTCCTGGGGACACAACATAAATACACTTCCCATCATGATTATAAACTGTGAACAGCAACCCCGGACTGTTGAAATGGAAGAGGATACCACACACATCATGCTGCCAATATGCAGATAGCATGAAATATGATGCAAATTACACAGGATCTTAGAACTGTAGGGTTGGACCGCACAGATCATCGAGTTCAGCCCTCTGCAATGTTCAGGAAAATCAATTAAACCACCCTTGACAGGTTGTCTCTCCAAGTTCTTAAAAACCTCCAGAGGTGGAGACCCCGTAACCACCCTAAATAGACTGCTCCACGGTTATATAGATCTTACATACGGACATTTTGCCTTATGGGGAGTCTTTGGTGCTCTCTGAGCCTTGTTGTTTTCATGCAGACGTTTCATTGCCAGGCTAGGCAACATCTTCAGTGCGAAAAGGGAGTGGAACTTGCTGTCTGTTTATATACCCTGGCTTGTCCTGCCTGTGTTGGTGGGGGTCCCAACACTGTAGCAGCCACTATGTAGGACAGACGAGCAGAAGACTAGCAGAGTGCATCCACAAACACCAACTAGCAGTCAGAAGACACAATGAAAACTCCTTAATCTCACAACACATGGACAGAATCAACCATACTTTCAACTGGGGAACTGTGAGCATCTTAAACCAAGCCAAATCCAAAAATGCTAGAAAATTCCTAGAAGCTTGGCACTCAGACAAAGCAGCCATCAACAGACACATAGAGGTTAACAACATTTACATACCATTCATAAGAGACAACAGAATAGCCAGAAGACCAGAACACCCCTGGGCCAGCAATCAACAACAAGATATGCATAGATTAACAGCAAGATTAGCAGCAGAGGAGCAATCAAACAACACAATAGACCTTAATCAAGGAACTATTAACTCAGTCAATCAACCAAGCAGCAAACAACAGCCCAATCAAGGAACTACCAAGGAGAGTACAAGACCCCCACCAACACAGGCAGGAGAAGCCAAGGTATATAAACAGACAGCAAGTCCCACTCCCTTTTCGCACTGAAGATGTTGCCTAGCCTGGCAATGAAATGTCTGCATGAAAACAACAAGGCTCAGAGAGCACCAAAGACTCCCCAGTTCAACCCTGAGCTACATATATTCTCTTCGATTGATTTTGCCTTATATTTAAATGAAATATAGGCACCCACCACCTATATAAGAACAGTCAGTATAACAAATCTGTAATAAAATATACAATGATCTGCCCTGAATAAATTGGTGACTGTATAGTAGAACTAACCTAAAGATGAATAATAATGATTCAATGAGTATATAATAAAATAGCAACATTGCAACGTATTGCCATCATGGTTTTTATTACAGAAAGAATAAAACACTCATGCCAAAAGAAGAGTAACCAGAAAAAAGGAGTAGATCACGGGGGGCAGAAGAAAAGATATACCATGAGAAAGAAGAGGGAGTGGTCACTGGGCTGGGGCCAAGGATGTCCATGGTAGGGGATTAAAATATCAAGATGGTGCTGTTTCTTTCCTACAGGGCTTCGATTGCATGGTTGCAGCCACCATTTTGACTTTTTTGACCGAATCCCATGGACATCCATGGCCAGGATGCAGAGAGAGAAAAGACCTATAGTGTGAAGAGCCGTTGGATTACAGTCTCCTTTATCCTGGGACATTGGCCATGCTGCTTCGGGCCAAAGTGAGCTGTGGTCCAGCAATGCCTGGAGGACCAACAGTTCCCCACAACTAAGAAAAGGGGATACTATCATAGCAAGTGGTACAGGTAGTCCTTGACTTATGACCACAATCGGGACCGGAGCTTCCATTGCTAAGTGAGGCGGTCGTTAAGTGAGTCATGCCTGATTTTACAACCTTTTTTGCCATGGTCATTAAGTGAATCACCACGGTTGTTAAGTGAATCCTGAGGGACCGTCTTATCCCCATGTTATCGACCCGCCCCACCCGGTCATTCAGAGAGGGCCTGCTACGAACCCCATCAATTAGAGAATGCCATCTGATGGGGTCTAGGAGGCGGGCCTTCTCTGTGACAGCGCCCACTTTATGGAACATCTTGCCCCCAGAGTTGAGACCGATTTCCTCCCTCCCGACTTTTAGGAAAGAGCTGAAGATCTGGTTCTGCCGCCTGGCATGGGAAGGAGGAAGGGATAGTTCCTCATGGGGGTGGCTAATTCCCTAATTTTAACGTCCTTCTTTTAATGAATGCCTTCGTCCATCTGGATTTTATAATTACTTATTGTATTGTATTATTGTTGTTTTTATATATTTTTAGATTCTATTTTAATTTATTTATTGTGAACCGCCCAGAGTTCCCCATGTGGGGAGATGGGCGGTCATATAAATTAAATAAATAAATAAATCCGGCTTCCCCCATTGACTTTGCTTGTCAGAAGCCAGCTGGGACAGTCGCAAATGGCGATCATGTGACCCCGGGAAGCTGCAACCATCGTAAATACATACTGGTTGCCAAGCGCCTGAAATTTGATCATGTGACTGTAGGGATGCTGAAACGGTCGTAAGTGCGAGGACCGGTCGTAAGTCACTTTTTCCAGCACCGTCGTAACTTCAAACGGTCACTAAACAAATGGTCGTAAGTCGAGGACTAACTGTACATATAACACAAAGAGAACTTCCTTAAACTCAAGGAAAAAATATGATACACGTTTCATATCTTTTACATTCACGTTAGCATAAAGACACGGCCTTCTTGAGTTAATAAGTGTAAAAGTCACTCTCAGAAGTGCTAATGTAGTACTTTATGAAGTACTGATGAATTCTGACTGGCGGGGTGGAGGAGAGCCTTTTCTGCCGTTGCCCCTGCCCTGTGGAACACCTTGCCCCCTGAGGTGAGGTTGGCCCCCACTCTTCTGGCCTTCCAGAAGAGCGTTAAGAGCTGGCTCTGCCAACTGGCTTGGGGATCCAATAGTGGTAGGCAGCGCTGGGGATGGTTGGCGGCTTGAGGACGTTCTCTCCACCTTTTAGCTTTCTAGCTTTTCACTTTTCACTTTGTATACTTTTGTAATGGTTTTTATGACCTTTTATTTGTAAGCCACTCAGAGTCCCTTATATGGTGAGATGGGTGGTGTATAAATTTGATTAATAAAATAAATAAATAAATAAATAAATAAATAAAGTAAGTAAGTAAGTAAGTAAGTAAGTGCTGGATACCCCTTATGCTGACAGTTTTTCACGTGAGATAATAAAAAGTATTTCTGGACATCTTTTGCATTTTGTGCTTCAGGGTAAATGTCATTAAGAAGGAAAGAAACTGGATGTCCATTTCTCCAGATGCAAGCTTTATGTAGCATTACACACAGATTAAAGAAAAGCCAAGTTAAGCCTCGTGCACAAATATATCTTTCCGATACCGTGGGTGAAATGGCAAGAGCATGGAGAAACTCAAGCTGGTTCCTGTCATCATGGATTTGTTCTGAACGAGGCTTGCTGGGCTGAAAGCTTTGATCTGTTTCACTGAATCATTGTCCCCTAGCCGAGGTCTAATTCACTGGGTTTCTTTTTCCCCAGAGAAAAATTTTCAAGCCTTTGTTCCAGCTCATAGCTATTAGCAGTTATTTTCCTCACCATCTCAAATCAAGGAATCGTTAGGGGCAAACTTCAGCAAGTTTTCCTTAGCAGCAGTTCCAGGGTCATTAACAGTTTCTTTCACATATGAACAAGAGTGTTTCTTCCCGAATAATTTTTTGAAACAATACATTTTCAAAATAGTGAGGAGCAGATCACAATGTGGAGAGCAAGATCTGGAAAAGCTAGTTCTTGGAAGATCCTAATGTTGTTTTGGTGTCCTGTATGGAAGTTGACTTTCAAGCACATGTTTTGGGATTCTAAATCTCAGGATTTGTTTGACTCTTAAAGGGATCTCTATGGCCTCTTGAAGGATGCGTGCTTCTATTAATTTCCTAGGAATCAGTTCCATTGAACTGAGTGTATCAACTTCTCAATAGACAGATACCCGATTTGGCCATAACTTTCTCAGCAGGTGACCAATTTTATCTGAACCTGAAGCTAAACTAAGTAAGTTCACGTTTGGATGGGAGACTGCAGGAAACATCAGGCCTGTAACCTATACTCAAAAAAAGTAAGAAAAAAGTGACAAACCACTGATAGAAGAAGGCGAAATGGACACTTGCATATCTATATTCCAGCTCCATTTTACTGGAAGCAGTGCAATCCACATTTTGGAGAGCTTTGCTCCAGAGCCCCAGATGTGTGCCAAATGCAGCCTTAGAGAATGAGCCGTCTAGGATGGAGACTTACTCTCAATTCATGATCTTTTGTTTCTGATGAAAGCTATCCTCTGCCCAGTGGGCCTGGCTCCTCTCACAAACCTGAATAAATGTCAGTGTGTGTGAAAGCAACCCTGCTTGAACAAATCACTGTCATTTGGTCTTTGATCAGAGCTCTTCCTACTGATGTTATAAATGAGCAAGAGAGACTCTAAAGCAATTAATTTTGGATGTAGAAATTCAAAGTGAAATAAATCTAGTTTCCAGTGGCCTTAGGGATTGAGTTTGCATTGTAATAAATATTTATTTATTTATAATTCTATTTATATCACCGCTCCATCTCCCCCTAGGGGGACTCTGGGCGGTTTACAAAAATCAAACAATTAAAATCACACAATTAAAATAACATATAATATGGAGCCTCTAACTCTGATTGCTTAGAGCAGTGTTTCTCAACCTTGGCAACTTTAAAATGTGTGGACTCCAACTCCCAGAATTCCCCTGGCTGGGGAATTCTGGGAGTTGAAGTCCACACATCTTAAAGTTGCCAAGGTTGAGAAACACTGGCTTAGAGACTGCAGAACATTTCTCAAATCTACGTGAGTGTCTTGCCATCTGCCTTACTGGAAGGCTGGTTTAATTCCTTATAAAGATAAGATATGTCCATGTAGGACAGGTGCAGTTGAAATAGCTAGCCATGTCTTGCTACATTGCAAGTTTTAAAGGTATATCAGAAGCAAGCCTATCTCTCCCAGTTAATCAACATTTTCAGATCATGCAAACAACTCAAAAGCCTCCCTCCTATTATCTGATAGGCACGCAAGTATTACACACAATGTATTATGCAATCTAATTCCATGCTGCAGCATGTAGAACCCAACATGTGATAATAGTTGGCTCTTTGTAGTATCTTTAAAGAAATCTAATGAATCTGGGAACATGTGACTTCAACCCAGTTACTGTGTTTTTGTCTGACATATTTCACTGCTGCTGATCTTGGATGGTAATCATGTTTTCATCTACCTAGCCATCCATGAAGTAAAGATAGGCAAGCTTTTCATTCCCAAGAGTCACAGCAGCACCAGAGGAAAAGCCAGGGGTGGTATATGCAAGCTTGTGTGGTAAAGATCTGAAAATGGAAAAAGCATGAGTACAGTATGGGACTTGGAAAGAGCAACAGAACTACTCAACTCTTAGTTTGTCTCCTCTTTCTTCAACAAAAGCAAGTGTTCCACCACACAACTCTAGGGAGTAGGATTTGAAGCTTAAGATTGATAAAAATCAGTGACAGGGAATCTCTCTTTATTTACTGAGTTCATCTCTCCAGGGAGACCAGAGGAATTGAAATCTAAGGTGCTGAACAAACTTGCTTGTGGTCCAACCAAACCTTTCTGTCCTATTTTTGAGAAAGTCTGGAGAATAGAGGAAGTGCCAGGAGAATGTGAGGAATTATAAATTAGTCCATCTGATGTCAATACCTGGAAAGATTGTAGAGCAGAATATAAAACAATTGGTTTGTAAACAATTGAAAACACTGTGGTATGTATTTATGGGCCCATGTATTATTACCTGCAATGACAAATCTCCATAAAATAGTTAAGAGCAGAGACATCACACTGACAACAAAGGTCCACATAGTCAAAGCAATGGTATTCCCCGTAGTAACCTATGGCTGTGAGAGCTGGACCATAAGGAAGGCTGAGCGAAGGAAGATAGATGCTTTTGAACTGTGGTGTTGGAGGAAAATTCTGAGAGTGCCTTGGACTGCAAGAAGATCAAACCAGTCCATACTCCAGGAAATAAAGCCAGACTGCTCACTTGAGGGAATGATATTAAAGGCAAAACTGAAGTACTTTGGCCACATAATGAGAAGACAGGATACCCTGGAGAAGAAGCTGATGCTAGGGAAGGTGGAAGGCAAAAGGAAGAGGGCAAGGGCAAGATGGATGGATGATATTCTGGAGGTGACAGACTCAACCTTGGGGGAGCTGGGGGTGACGGCCGACAGGAAGCCATGAAGTCACGAAGAGTCGGAAGCGACTGAACGAATAAACAAAAAAATATTATTAACTGATTGCTATATCAAGGCTGATATGCTTCTAATGTCCAAAACAATTCTGAGTGGCTTACAACTCCAGATCAGTATACAGATTAAACAATATGCAGATAAAATAAACCAAATATAATTATAATTTATAACCACAAACAATTACAAGTATAGCACTGAGAGACCTAACACCAGTCACAACACCTAATCTTTTCCAGGAGGGAGCAGCTCATAGCTTTTCCTCAAGGTGCTCAAAAACAGCCAGCCTTAATGGCTTTCCAGAAGATTAGCAATATCAAGACTATTTTGATTTCTGTGGGTATGCTGTTCCAGGGAAGTGAAGCTCTTCCCCTGGGGTCTCTGATGATAACCGCCCAGAGTCCCTTGCAAGGGAGATGGGCGGGGAATAAATTGAAATAATAAATAATAAAAATAAAATAAATAACATTTCTGAGGGGTTGGGATCAAAGTGAACCTTCTCTTCCAGATCAGATCAGAAGGGCAGACATCACTGGGAGCAGGCAGTCTCTAGATACCCAGCTCCTTAGCCATGGAAGTCTATGAAGGTTACAACCAGCAGCTTATCAGAAGCCAGCATGAGTTGGTCAAGAACAAGTCTTGGCAGACTAAGGTCTCATTTTCTAATCATGTAATTTCCTTAGATTGTGGGAATCATAATTTCTGCAAAGCACTCAACAAACTACCCACTGACACTCTGATTAGATAGCTAATTAAGTGTGGGCCAGATGGCATGACAGCTGTGACTTTGGGCATTACACTTCAGATAAACTACGAAAAAATTCAAGGAAGGACCATCAAGATGATCATAGAAACAGTCCTATGAATGAACCAATGTTTAGCCTTTGGAACAAAAGATGGATAGTGCTTTTCAAATTCCTGAAAGGATATTATATAGACGACCTGTTCTTGAGGATTCCAAGGTGAAGGGCGTGGAAAATTTCAGATGGAATCTGAGCATGGGGTTAGATTTGATCACCTGCATGGACCTTTCCAGCTGTATGATTCTAAAATTCTGCAATTCTACACAGGCTGTTTGTGTTGGTGTAGAAAAACCTTCCGGTCTCACTAAGCCCTTTGAAAGCTAATTGTAAGTTTCTAATTGAATTGAAATCATGGATGTTCTGAGCTGGGGCAAGACCTGCCAAACCCTCAGCTGAGAAGTAACACTGTGTTGGTTGGTTGGGAGGTGGTGTAAGTCCATCTTCACTATTTCTGATTCTGATTGAGGCATTGTTCTAGAAAACTGGAGCTCTGCTCCCCTCCTGTTGCATAGCATAAAAAGGTTAAAGGTTCCCCCCGCACATTTGTGCAGTCGTGTCCGACTCTAGGGGCCGGTGCTCATCTCCATTTGTTAGCTGAAGAGCCAGCGTTGTCCGAAGACGCTTCCACGGTCATGTGGCCGCATGACACGCGCGGAACGCTGTTACCTTCCCACCGAAGTGGTACCTATTCATCTACTTGCATTTGCATGCTTTCAAATTGCTAGGTTGGCAAGAGCTGGGGCGAGTGCGGGAGCTCACTCCGCACGCGGGGCTAGGGATTCGAACTTCCAAACTTGCGATCTTCCGATCGACAAGCCTGGCATCTTACCCACTGAGCCAGCACGCCCCTTTGTTACATAGCATAGGAGAAACCTAAGGGTCTATCACACTTACAAATGTTTTTTTGTTTTTGAAACAAATAGGTTAAAGTTGCAGGAAAGTTAGATCTTAATTAGGGAATGAAGTACATCAAACTTCACAGAAATCAGAGGAGGGGTGATCTCTGAACTGTAGAATTGCTTACTCAGACCACTTCTCCAGTCTTCTTAGTAATTCTTTGCCTGCACAACTGAACGGGGAACCTCTTCTTACCTGCCTTTATGTCAGAACCCTGGCATGCCCTAGGGTCCTGCCATTCCCTAAGCACAGCCAGCATCAGAAAGGACAGGAACTACCAACTACGCCTCGTGGATAAGGAACTCTCGAACCTGACACCAAGCGAACCAGAGGGAAGCCTGAGGCAAACCAAAGGGAAGCCCACAGCAGGGAGGGGCCAATGCTCCGGCGGGAGAGTATAAAAACCCAAGCCGGGAACCAGGGAACCATTCGTACCTTTGCTGTGCTTACTCACGTTAACCAATAAATCGTTTACTCAACAAAGATCTGAGTTGAAGTCATTTCTTGGGAGAAACGTCGGCGACTGAGGAGCAGCTTACACTTTAATCTCCGGTGACACGGCCAAATATGCCAACACAAAGTTGCATACAACACAGAGACCCCCAAAATAAGATGGGGGAAAGTCACCTTACCAGGGCCAAAGGCAGGAAGGACACACACAGACACAATGAGTATATTATTTAGAATTATTTACAAAGTTAACAAAACTAAAACTCATAATCAGGGATCTACTGTATATGTTTTTCAGGAAGGATAAATAGATGAATGAAGAGGACTAAGTAAAATAAACCATAGAGCATAAACATCATTATCTTAACATTTTAAAAAGTGGAATATGTTGTAAAAGACTAAGAGGAAGGTAAGGGATAAAAAAGAAGAATAGAAAGTTGAGTAAACTAACTAATTCAAAGAAAATCAATCTCGTTCAATCTTAGATTATGGCTTATACCACAAAAAATATATTTATTTATTTATTTATTTATTTATTTATTTATTTATTTATTTGTTTATTTATTTATTTAATTTATTCCCCGCCCATCTCCCATACAAGGGACTCTGGGCCAAAATACTATTTTGGACTTCTTGGACCCCATTATATTTATACCAAAAAGGAATGAGTCAATCATCATGTGGTTGGAGATGTAACCAGAATTATGCTTAATTAAAATATATGCCTTTGCAATGTCTTAAAGTTACTTTGTTACTGCATCCAATAATTTGACTTTAAAACAAAGTTTAATATTTTCAGATGCACACATTCTTTTGAACTACATGCCTACTGCATGGAAATTTATTTATTTATTTATTTATTATTTGGATTTATCCCCGCCCATCTCCACCATGGTAGACTCTGGGCAGTTTACAATTACAATATAAAAAGTTAAAAACCTATACATCTAAAAACTACTATAAAAAATAAATAAAAAATCCAAAAGATTGTGTGTTCTTAAAAGGAGGATATTACTAAGCTAACCATTCCCACGAGGAACTATTACTTCCTTCATTCCAGGCAAGGCGGCAGAACCAGGTCTTTAAAGACTTCCTGAAGGCCAGGAGCGAGGGCGCCCGTCTCACCTCAGGGGGCAAGTTATTCCATAGGGCGGGTGCTATCGCAGAGAAGGCACGCCTCCTGGACCCCGCTAGATGGAATTCTTTTAGTGATGGGATCCGAAGCATGCCCTCCCTGCATGATCGGGTGGGGCGGGTAGATGTGATCGGGATAAGACGGTCCCTCAGATACCCTGAAATTGATAGCTGAACAACAGAAATGGATTCTCCATGCCTTTATTACTGTCAAGAAATTAGTTCTTCAACATTGGGAAAGACAAATGTATTGCCCCAGTCACCCAGTAGATTGAAGACTTAGTATTATTTGAGTCCTATGAATGAATAGATTATGCATGGACAATTACAATGAAATGTCTTTTACTGAAATTGTTATGTAAAAAAGTTCCTATGTGTGTATGCATGAGAAGTGTATGTGTATGTGTATATATATATATATATATATATATATATATATATATACACACACACACACACACACACACACACACACACACACACAGGTAAAGGTTCCCCCTGCACATTTGTGCAGTTGTGTCCGACTCTAGGGGCCGGTGCTCATCTCCACTTGTTAGCCGAAGAGCCAACATTGTCCGAAGACGCTTCCACGGTCAGGTGGCCGGCATGACACGCATGGAATGCTGTTACCTACCCACCGAAGTGGTACCTATTCATCTACTTGCATTTGCATCCTTTCAAATTGCTAGGTTGGCAAGAGCTGGGGCGAGTGCGGGAGCTCACTCCGCACGCAGGGCTAGGGACATACATACATACATACACACACACACATATCTTGTGATTGCATTGTTGTTTATTTTTCTCTTTTTTGTTATTTTTCCTCCCTTTCTTCACTGTTCTGTTTTATTAAATAAATAGATAAATAAACCCACCACTGGAAGCAGTTGTCCCACATGTTAGGGTTGTGTCCCCAAAGGATGCTGATGATAGTCAACAGCATAGCTTCTTCTCTTCAAATCTGTCCAGCCACCACCACAAACGTATTTGAGAGGAATGCAAGACAGAATATTCTCTTTGGCCCTTGCCTAGTTCTGGCTGTTTCTGCCAAGTAAAGTCTGGTGAGATTTCTCTCTCTTGCCCATCTGTGGACGAGCAATTACATTCAGGTAAACATTTGGCTTTACACTGCTTTATCTGCTGAGCTTAACTGATTTGATGCTGTTTCTTTTTATGACATGTTTGGAATGGTGCTGTAATTGATTTGTTTATATTCTATTATATTTCTGCTTTATCTTGAAAAGGCAGGATTCAGATTTGATAGATAAATACCCTGGGCACTTTTTCTGCTGAGTATTTTATATACAATAATCATTTATTTAAGAAACGGGTACAGTATGGTGTCCAATTTTAGTAACATTTCATTACTTAGCAGATCCTTACTTTAATACTTTCCTGTGTTTGCTAGTTGTAACCTGTCAGAGTATACAGCGCTTGGGCTGCCAATGTTCCTTCTAGACCTCAGAGTAATACGTTCTATTGAGTAAGCAGACACTCACAAGAGATTAGATAAAATAATCTATTTACTCTATATGCATATGCAGTCAATACACAGTCCAATAACGTCCAACAGATACAGATGATAATGAAGATAGTAACGAGAAGAAGAATGAACACCAGAGCTCCTCTGCTTATATACATCCATTAACCAATAACATCAAAGGTCAAGTTCATTATCTGCCACACCCAGCATAAACTACAGCAGCTGTAGTATGAGTCATTACCTCATCATACTTCATCAAGGGCAGCTGATAGAATGACTTGCAGAAATTATTACCTCTCACCTGTCTAATTAGTCTAGTTGTAAATTCTGGGTATGATTCAAACCCCAACATAACACCTCCAGAAGAAAGGTTGACGTAATGCTTTTTTGTTTGGAAGAAGGATGTATTACCATAAATTTCAGGACTGCAATAATGCTTAATATACTATGTAGCATTTGAGCAAATGGTAAGGCAAGTTTAGTAATTAAAAGAGCAGAAAGTGCCTGCTCTTTTTTGCATCTGTCGTGGCAATACAATGAAAAAAAGATGAAGGTAACTCATTGATTCCAGATTCTGAAAAAAGATGCACATTTTTCTAATTATACCACAAAAATAACCTAACCATGAAAAATGCATTCCGCAAAAAAAGAACTATTGGGTGTACTTCTTTTTTTAATTATTTTCCTTTTTCTTTCTTTTTTTGGGGGGGTAAGTACTTCTTGTTAAATTTGCTCTGTTTATCTATTTTTTCCTTTTATTAACATGTATTATACACACACCCACACAGTAACAATAAATTGAAATAAATAATATTATTAATAACAATACAAGGGAGACTTTAATATTAAGTAATCAGCTTAAGATCAAAACCTCTACTATTTAACAAATATTTTGATGTGAGTTGTAGTGGTTCTTCTTCAATGTTATACCCAACTTTGGATGAAAAAGCCAAATAATTTTACGCTTGTAACATTGACACCTAAATTGTAATCAACATTGATAGAATATGTATTGTCGAAGGCTTTCACGGCCGGAGTTCAATGGCTGTTGTGGGTCTTCCGGGCTGTGTGGCCGTGTTCTGGAAGTTGTGGTTCCTAACGTTTCGCCAGCATCTGTGGCCAGCATCTTCAGAGGGCAGGAGCACAGATAGAAGCAAAATCTCTGTGCCCAGGTAGAGTGGCAATGTTCTATTTATAGAGCTAAATTATAGGAGATTATGTGGGGGTTTTTGTTGTGTTGAAATGTTAACGAGTGGCTGATGAGCGTGATTAGCATGTTCATTGTGAGAAGTATTCCCATGTCCTGGTGGTTGGACTGAGTTCGTTGACCTTTTGCAGGCTGTGTTTTTCAGGACTGGTAGCCAGGTTTTGCTAATTTTTAGACTTTCTTCTTTTTTATTGTAACTGTGCTGGTGTTTGTGAATTTCAATGGCTTCTCTGTATAATCTGGTGTAGTGGCTTTTGGTGTTGTCCAGTATTTCTGTGTTTTCAAACAGGATTTTGTGTCCCGTTTGCTTGAGAGCATGTTCAGCTACTGAAGATTTTTCTGGTTGCTGTAGTCTGCAGTGTCTTTCGTGTTCTTTTATCCTGGTGTGAATGCTTCATTTTGTGGTTCCGATGTATACTTGTCCACAGCTGCATGGTATGCGGTATACTCCTGCAGCGGTGCGGGGGTCCCTTTTGTCTTTTGCTGATTTTAGCATTTGTTGTATTTTTCTGGTGGGTCTGAAGACTGTTTGAAAGTTGTGTTTTTCCATCAGTTTTCCCATGCGGTCAGTGACTCCTTTGATGTAGGGCAGGAATACTTTGTTTGTGGGGGGCTGTTTTTCTTCAGTTGGATGTTGTTTTCTTGGTTTGATGGCTCTTTTTATTTCATTCTTGGAATAGCCATTTGCCTGTAGGACCCAATTCAGATGGTTAAGTTCATTGTTGAGAAATTGGGTTTCACAGTTTCGATTAGCACGATCCACCAAGGTTTTGATCATGCCTCTCTTTTGTCGTGGGTGGTGATTGGAATTTTTGTGTAGATATCGGTCCGTATGGGTGGGTTTTCTGTATACTTTGTGTCCTAGTTTGAGGTCCGGATTGCGTATGACCAGCGTATCTAAAAATGGAAGTTTGCCATCAGTTTCTTTTTCCATGGTGAATTGTATATTGGGGTGGATGCCGTTTAGGTGGTCCAGAAATTTCTCCAGTTCTTCTTCAGTATGACTCCAAATTGCGAAGGTGTCATCCATGAACCGGAACCAGACTGTTGGTGTAATGGGTGCCGATTCCAAAGCCTGTTTTTCAAAGTGTTCCATGTAAAAGTTTGCTATGACTGGGCTCAGGGGGCTTCCCATGGCAACGCCATCCATCTGTTCGTAGAACTCATTCTCCCATTGAAAGTAACTAGTTGTTAGGCAGTGTTGAAATAAAGCTGTAATGTCTTCTGGGAAGATTTGCTTGATGAGTGCCAGGGTGTCCCTTACTGGCACCTTGGTAAACAGGGAGACCACGTCAAAGCTGACCAGTTTGTCCTTGTGGTTGAGTTTTAGGGTGCTGATTTTGTTGATGAAGTGTCCTGAGTCTTTGATGTGGGATGGAGTCTGTCCGATGTGGGTCTGTAAAAGGGTTGCCAAATGTTTGGATAATTCATATGTCGTGGAGCCAATGGCACTTACAATGGGTCTGAGTGGGATCGAGTCTTTGTGGATTTTGGGGAGTCCGTATAGTCTAGGTGAGAGAGCTTCTGTCTTGCAGATACGTTGTAGTACGTTGGGATGCAGGGAGGAGCTCTTTATCAGTGTGTTGGTTTGCTTCATGATTTTGCTGGTCGGATCCCGTCTTATTGTTCTGTATGTGGTGGGGTCTAGTAATTCTCTGATTTTGTCTTTGTATTCATCTATGTTCATAATTACCGTGGCATTGCCTTTGTCCGCTGGAAGGAAGAAGAACTGGAGAAATTTCTGGACCACCTAAACGGCATCCACCCCAATATACAATTCACCATGGAAAAAGAAACTGATGGCAAACTTCCATTTTTAGATACGCTGGTCATACGCAATCCGGACCTCAAACTAGGACACAAAGTATACAGAAAACCCACCCATACGGACCGATATCTACACAAAAATTCCAATCACCACCCACGACAAAAGAGAGGCATGATCAAAACCTTGGTGGATCGTGCTAATCGAAACTGTGAAACCCAATTTCTCAACAATGAACTTAACCATCTGAATTGGGTCCTACAGGCAAATGGCTATTCCAAGAATGAAATAAAAAGAGCCATCAAACCAAGAAAACAACATCCAACTGAAGAAAAACAGCCCCCCACAAACAAAGTATTCCTGCCCTACATCAAAGGAGTCACTGACCTCATGGGAAAACTGATGGAAAAACACAACTTTCAAACAGTCTTCAGACCCACCAGAAAAATACAACAAATGCTAAAATCAGCAAAAGACAAAAGGGACCCCCGCACCGCTGCAGGAGTATACCGCATACCATGCAGCTGTGGACAAGTATACATTGGAACCACAAAACGAAGCATTCACACCAGGATAAAAGAACATGAAAGACACTGCAGACTACAGCAACCAGAAAAATCTTCAGTAGCTGAACATGCTCTCAAGCAAACGGGACACAAAATCCTGTTTGAAAACACAGAAATACTGGACAACACCAAAAGCCACTACACCAGATTATACAGAGAAGCCATTGAAATTCACAAACACCAGCACAGTTACAATAAAAAAGAAGAAAGTCTAAAAATTAGCAAAACCTGGCTACCAGTCCTGAAAAACACAGCCTGCAAAAGGTCAACGAACTCAGTCCAACCACCAGGACATGGGAATACTTCTCACAATGAACATGCTAATCACGCTCATCAGCCACTCGTTAACATTTCAACACAACAAAAAACCCCACCTAATCTCCTATAATTTAGCTCTATAAATAGAACATTGCCACTCTACCTGGGCACAGAGATTTTGCTTCTATCTGTGCTCCTGCCCTCTGAAGATGCTGGCCACAGATGCTGGCGAAACGTTAGGAACCACAACTTCCAGAACACGGCCACACAGCCCGGAAGACCCACAACAGCCATTGATAGAATACTTTTTCTTTGTCTTCTCTCTTCTCAATATTCTAAGCTATCTAAATAATAGAATGTTAATAATTTTCAATCATATTCTACAAACATCATTGTCTTGAAACATGGCAATATTGAGATTTATAACAACTTAATAAAAAGGAAAAAATAAAAAATAAAATACATTGCCTTGCAAACAGTCTTCTGTACATTTTGCAATTGAACCATGTGAAAGCAACTGGATTCTCTTTTAAAGAATCCCTGTATTCAGTATTAATTTCTATATTTCGGACTTTTTGACCAAAAATGTTTCTTCCCTAATATCCATAAATAACGGAGCATCTAACTTGCATGACTATCATTTTAATTTTTGTTTTGTTACCAGGCAATTGTGAAGAAATGCTGAGGCACATCTGGGGCAATCTGCCCCATTCTCGTGGGCTTGGCCAGAACTCATCCTTGGCCACAGCCCCAATGATCATGGGGGCAGTGAGAAAGTTAAGGGGATGAAGACGTTGGTTTTCCTTCCACTTCTCCCATTGTCCTTTCCATGAAGGGTCTCCAGACTCTAAAACAGAGAAAAGGAATCCCCCCCCCCCCCGTTCCAGAAGCTGTTTTATAGAAGGCAGGAGTTTGGTGTGTCTTCTGCTCAACACATGCTGAGCTCAAACGCTGAGTTTGGAACAAAGCTTGGCCTTTTGAACAGCGGTGTTTGGAAACCCAGCCTGAAACCTGCCATTCTGACCTTGAAACGTACTGTTTCTAAACCACAGTGTTCCTAGAGGTTTGTTGCAAGAATAGAACAAACATTTGAGCCATTTTAATTTAATTTATTTGTGGGGGAAGGGAGGGGAGAACTATCTAACTATCTCAGCAATTTGGGTGGAACATTTTGAGTGGGACTGTTTTGTTCCATCTCGAACCGAGACACATTTTGCATTTTGTACAGACTTCTAGCAGGAGTGTGTGTGAAAGTAGTGCAGAATTACTGCCACCCTTCCTCCCTTACACAAATTCAGCTTCTAGGCTAGATGGTTGTTGTTTTAGAAAGAAGAATCAAAAAACTACTCCTTTCCCACCCAATTATAGAGAGGGTTTTAAAAGAGGAAGGAAGGGCATTGGGTTATTAATGAGGCAGAGGACTATGCTATTCTAGGTTTGAGGGATCAACAATTCTTGCCCTTTTACACGGTCATTTCTAAGTTTGGTGTGTTACTTTTCCCCACATCTAAAACAGCAGATACAATCCTTTTCTCCCTGTTATTCCAGCTTACAGTCTGGCTGAACGCAGCCGTGATACAGAAACAGGGAAAACATCAGCTTTTGTTTCAGGTGAACATATTTCACTCCCTTACCAACCAAGCATTTCTGATACTTTGACATTGTTCCTCCCCATTGCCCACTAAAACAGGAAACGTTCGACTGCTGAGCTCAGACAGGAAGCTGCTTCCAACTTAAGCACACTTAGGCCTCCTTAGAAAAGCTGTTTCCCAGCCACATGAGAAGGAAGACAGTGGAGACAGCCTGAACCCAGAGCTTTTAGAATTTGGTTCATCAGAAAGCTATGGGCAGGTACAGAGAGGAGCAACAAAGATGCTCAGCATAGTTCAACTGTGAGCAGAGAGAGATGAAATGATAGCGCTGGTTAATACTTGATGGGGTATCCACACAGAGGAAGGTCAAAGTCAATCCTCTGTCATCCTACAGTGCAGGATATGGAATAATGGATTTAAATTACAGGGATTCCAAAGGAACATTCGGAAATCCTCCAAACAATATGACAGTTCAACAGGGCAAACAATTAGCTGAACGGGTGATCAAGCAGGGGCCGGACAGCCATCTGTCTGAGATACTTAAACTGGATCCCTTCACTGAGCAGAGGGGAGGGACTCAATGGCCTAAGAGTCGCCTTCCAACTCTGTGATTCTATGATCTAAAAATAAACCTCACACCGTTTTTGTGTCTCTCTAGCTCTAGCTTCCTTTGTCTCACAGAACTCAGTGAGAGACATTGCCATCCACATGACATTGACCCATTCTTTGCTTCCTTGAACACTACAATCCTATACTCATTTCATAGAATCATGGAGTTGGAAGAAACCTTGGAGATCTTTCTAGTCCAACCCCCTGCCCAGACCAGGAATCCTTGGACAAACAAATGGCTGCCCACCTTTGTTTGAAAACCTCCAGTGATGGAGCCACCACGACTCCAGGAGGCAGGCTTGTTCCATTGCTTAATAGCTTTCATGGTCAGGAAATTCCTCCTTATTTCAAGTTTGGATCTCCCTCTGTGAAGCTCCTATCCATTGGTTCTCATCCTACCCTCAGGCAATACAGAGAATAAATTCACATCCCCTTCCCTGTGACAGCCCTTCAAGTATCATGTCTCCCTTTAGCCTTCTCTTCTTCAGGCTAAACATACCCAGTTCCTTTAACTGTTCTTCATAGGATTTAGCCTCCAAATCCCTCACCTTTTTGGTCCACCTCTTTACAGTTCCTCAACGTCATTCTTGTATTGTGGCAACCAAACCTGGACACAGATTCCAGGTGTCGTCTGATCAGTACAGCATGGAGAGAAACTATCCTTCTTCCTTGGGTGTTAAGTCCAGCTGAATTCACAAGCACTTATTCTGAAAAAACACAGATATGTAAATGTTGCTGCATTTATATAATGTTTATAACCTTGAGAAATAATGCAGTAGAATTTTCCACCAAAACAACAGCTTAACACTTGAAACTGAATAATTGGGGAAAGTTGGGAAAGTCATCCTGCCAGTATTAATATTTCCAAATATTTCTACGTATCTTTCACAGCAACATCCTTCAGTGATGTGAGATTTAAATTCTACACACAAAGAAAAATAAAAACTGAGCCAGCAAATAGCAGCACTGAGTTTTATTAGGCTTTTGCAAAAGCGGCTTCTCCACTGCCTCCACAAATCTGGTTGGCATAGAGAGCCCTGAGCGAGGCTTATTCATTTCGTTTATACATGTAGTTGAAGAGACGTTACATTATTCCAATGGTTTACATATTACACAAATTTTCAATGTGTCAGACTGACAGTACTTAGTTTCAGGATATCTTGTTTCCCTTTCAATCAGCAACATCTTTCCCTGACATTTTTACAATACCGCGGCCGCCTTTTGTCAATTTCCCTAGGAGATATCTTTATTCTTTCTTGTGTGAGATTCTTCCTAATAGCGGTGATTAGCTCAGTCTTTAGACATTAACATAGTCATAATGGCTTTGAAGATCCCTTAGATTTCAATTGCAGCTCAGTTTGTGTCAATAGGATATACTTCGTTTCGTTGTTTTAACAAGCCTTTCTTCTAATCAACTGGTATGCAAGGGGCATGGTGGCTCAGTGGGTAAGACACCAGGCTTGTCGATCGGGAGATTGCAAGTTTGGAGGTTCGAATCCCTAGCCCTGTGTGCAGAGTGAGCTCCCGCACTAGCTCCAGCTCTTGCCAACCTAGCAATTCGAAAGCATGCAAATGCAAGTAGATGAATAGGTACCACTTAGGTGGGTAGGTAACAGCGTTTCGCATGCGTCATGCCGGCCACATGACCGTGGAAGCGTCTTCGGACAACGCTGGCTCTTCGGCTAACAAACGGAGATGAGCACCGGCCCCTAGAGTCGGACACGACTGCACAAATGTGCGGGGGGAACCTTTACCTTTTTTATGCAAGTCTTGGCTAAGTGTTAACTGTTTATTAAATTACCTGAAGCTGACATGAAAGAAAGACTTGCTCGAGTTGTTATAGGCAAGGCTTGACTTTTTGATGTTCCTATATCTGGAGTATTTCCCTTCCCTGTTCCTGCCTTCCCAGACCCTTGTTGTGTAAATGTCTCTTGGTGCTCAGACGATTTATCATTACGGTTGTGTAGTGGGGTGCTTGGGGATTGGTGTTAATGGGTGGTTAATGTTAATGTGCAGTCTCTCTCCGGATTCATTGTCACCCACATGCCTCCACATAATGGTCTGTCTCAGAGTTTTGACAGCTAGGTTAGAAAGACTGATTTTCTCATTTTTCTATGGGTTTTAATCATTCTTGAGGAACACTAATTTTTAATATCTGACAGCGAGAAGCTCTTTTCTCCTTAATTGCCAGGTGTACTTTGAGGCTCCCATGAAGTCCTGAATTTCCAAGATTGAAGATAAATGTACTTTCCTACTACAGTAGTTCTAACCCTATCCAAACTCTGGGTCAGTGTTTCTCAACCTTGGCAACTTTAAGATGTGTGGACTTCAGCTCCCAGAATTCCCCAGCCAACTTCTAGGAGTTGAAGTCCACACATCTTAAAGTTGCCAAGGTTGAGAAACTCTGCTCTAGGTCATGCCCTAAGATTCCTTTCTATCAGTAAGCAGTCTTTCCCGAGTGGTTTTGGTGTCTTATAGTTCTTGTTTTAATGACAATTTCAACATGGTTCTAACTGCATTTTTGTAAGCTGTCCAGAATCATTCAGCAACTGGGTGGCATATTAATAAGTGGGGCAATTTGCGGGCGTCCATCGGAGGGTCGTCCTCGATCCAAGAAAGATCTGGAGAGCGGTGATGACGGCGGAGGATGACAGATCCGGAAATACCAGCTTCCTGGACGTCAGCAGCCGGCGCGGAGCGAGGCATTCTGGGACATGCAGTCCAATGCCTGCAGCTGAAGAGCCGGTTCCCTTCCTCTCTCCCTATCGCGCGGTAAAAATTGTAATTGTAATGATGATGTATAATTGGATTGGATATGTAATGTTGTAAGCCGCCTAGAGTCCTCCAGTAGGGAGGGGATAGGCGGGGTATAAATAAGATAAATAAATAAATAAATAAATAAAATATTTTCCTTTTCTAAATCAATAAATACAATAAAGTGCAAGCTATGATCCTCATGGGTTTAGCATATGGAAGCAAACACCAGTATGGCCAAGGCTCTAATTTTATCTGAATCTAACAAAAAATTAGATTCCGTGCATGAACAAGTTTCTTGGCATTGATGTAGATGGAAAACCAATGGGTTGTCTTAATTCGAGGGGTCACACTTAGTACTGTGAAACTAAATTAGAAGCATACTAAAACAGTTGAGATTGCTTTATGTATATGGTACAGAGCTATTAGATGGCTAAATAAGTGTGGTGTGGGCAGGGAGCATTTTTAAAGCCCACAAAGTTTATTTTTAAAAAAAAAAATGGCCACACAGCTTGTATGTTTCTTGTAAGGAGAATGCTCTTTATTTTACTTTTTTAAATTCAACTCAGCAAAAGTTTCAATAACTGATGTTGCCCAAACACAGTGCAAGTCTCCAACAACATTTTGCTGAAAACACATCCAATTTATTGCATTGTTAGCCAGATGTATTACGAGAGAGAGCAAATAATGTTGCATCTACCATTCTGTTAGTATTTTTATTTATGGAAACCCTTAGTCCATTTGTAACTTTCTAAAATCAACGTTTTAATCACCCTTTTGATGTTTATTCCAAAAAAAAAAAAAATCTGGGGAAGAAATGGTGGACTGAAGATGGCTCCAAAAAGTAGAGCTGACGACTGTAGCAGAATGAAGAGCCGGCAAGTAGACCGGCTCTTCGATAATTCCTCTGGCAAAGAGAAGGCTTGAGATCGCCCACAAGTGCTCCTCACAGCTGCTCCTCACAAGGAGACTGCAAGATAGCGGTCTCCGGCAGGTTTAGAGCTCTGGGAGATGAGGGAATAACCATCTTGCTCAAACCGTGGTCAGCCCCTTTGAAAGGTCACGAAGTTCACATAGTTCCTTTTCTAATCACTTTCAGAAATTGCTATTAGGAACCAATCAATACGTTTTACAGCACTGGGTGAGTTTTCTTCAATCCTTAGTGAAAGAAGTTTTAACTACAAGTTTAAGAACTTAAAAGAGATTGTGAGGGATTTGTGAATGTTTGTAAACTGACTATGATAGTAGTGATGAAGTGACTTGGGAACACATACTGTAGTGTTCCTTGTGTCTAGCAGATGTATCCATTACCTTTGCCCGTGTTTCCCAAGCTTGACAACTTCAATATGCATGGAATGTATGGAATGTATACCACCTAGAATCTATTTGGAGAGCCAGTTTGGTGTAGTGGTTAAGGTACCAGGCTAGAAACCAGGAGACTATGAGTTCTAGTCCCACCTTAGGCACGAAACCAGCTGGGTGACCTTGGGCCAATCACACTCTCTCAGCCCTAGGAAGGAGGCAATGGCAAACCACTTCTGAAATCTTGCCAAAAAAACTGCAGGGACTTCTCCAGGCAGTCACCAGGAGTCAACAACTGACTCGAAGGTACAAAAAAAAAAAAGAATCTATTTGGTTTCAGGCATTCTCCCAGAATTCCCAGCAAACGGACAGACTGCTTGAGAAATTCTGGGAGTTGAAGCCCATACATCTGAAAGTTGCCAAAGTTAGGAAATACTGTTGTAAGTAAAGATGCCTGTCCTAACATACTGTGTCCTACAAGCAGGAAACATAGTCTATTGTCTCTAATCTTATATTTGTTTACAACTGAGCCTCCATGCACAGCCTAACTTTCAACCTTCTTCCTTTGTAAATGTGGTAGGAGGGGACTTTATAAAATTTTTAAGTTTTAAAATATTCCAAAATTTATCTTGGCTCTAACTAACAGGAGTTAGATAGAAAATAATATCATATATATTACTTTGGTATGTTATACCAGCCCTGAATATCTTCCTTCCTTCCTTCCTTCCTTCCTTCCTTCCTTCCTTCCTTCCTTCCTTCCTTCCTTCCTTCCTTCCTTTCTTTCTTTTCTTCAAGTTTATCATAATTTCTGCTGGTACAGCCCTATAAATATCTAGAGCAGAGCTTTCCAAACTGTGTGTCGCGACACAAAAGTGTGTCACCACACACAGTCTGGTGTGTCACCACACAACCCGGAAGCGCTGATCATCATCAGCGCTTCCGGGTTTTCCCGCAGCGACACACCAACGGCGGCGCACAAAAAACAAAAGGGGCAGCAGCGCTTCCGGGTTTTCGCACGCTGCCGCAACGGCGGCACTTCCGGGTTTTCCCGCGGCGACACACCAACGGCGGTTGGTGTGTCGCCGCGGGAAAACTTTGGAAAGCCCTGATCTAGAGCTTTAATTTGGTGCTCAGTCCTCCTCTCTATTTATTTGCAATTTTAAAAACATAGAAAATAATGAACAACAATATGTTTTTAAAATGGTAATATGTACATCCATCCAATAGATAATCTAATGAATTGTTAAATCATAATACCAAAACAGAGTCCTCCAAGAATAAACAAAATAACGAACAAACAACCCTATCAGTCTTTGGCCTCTCTGAGCCAAAGTTGTGGGCTAAACCTCAACCAGGTTTTTGTTTTCCTTCTTGTCCACTGCCCTCCAAATGAAGAGTTAGATTTCTTTACTAATCAGGCTCCCTTAAGGGATTGATTGACTTCTGTCTGGTGACCACATGTTTATGGGACAGTGGCCATCTTTTAAGTAGTATGGAAGAAGGAAAGCTGATCCACCCCACCACAGATAAGAAAGGCAGGAAACAGGAAGCCTTTGTAAGAAAATACTCCATCACTGAATTTTGTTCCTGCCTCTGAAATAGTGGCTCAGAGAGCAGCTCAAATGCAACACGTTCTTATTTGATGGCCTCTGTCCACCTTCAAAAAGTAAAGATGCCCGATTACTGGTGACTACATTGACACATTCATGACATTGCCTTCTTCTGGGATGTTCTCCGACTTCCCAATCTTTCCTACAGCCCTGGAATTCCCTGATGGTTTTCCATCCAAATACTAACCAGGTCCAATCCTGCTTAACCTTTCTGAGATCAACCATGCTATCTAAGTGCTGTCACCTGAGATGGGAAAATATAGACCCCCCCCTTGAGTTGAGTTTGACTCCTGGTGTCATCTACACAGCATTTTTGGCAGTCTTGTGGAAACATTTTCCTTCTTCCAGGATATTTTTTTTAATTTTGTGGGCTAGCCTGCAACCTTGTAATTCCCTGGAGGTTTCCATCCAAAGTACTCACCAGGCCAGATCCCAGATAACCAGATGCTCATCTGCCATGGCATCTTGCAAAGAGAGAACAATAGATTTGGCATGTTTGACAATGGTTTGAAAAAGCTTTGGCCATTTGGTCTTTTTCTGTACACGAGTTTAGCTGCTCTGCTCCATTTCAGTAGTTCTAACAGACTGTTAAATGGGCTTCAGGCAAGAGCTGGGGCGAGTGCGGGAGCTCACTCCGTCACGTGGGGCTAGGGTCTCAAACCTCCGAACTTGCAACCTTCCAATCAGCAAGCCTGGCGTCTTACCCACTGAGCTATCACACCCCCTTATATCACTCTGTTATATCACTCCAAATACCCATGTTGTGCAGCGCTGGGCTTCTCCCTGTGATCAAACAGATGGTCTTCAGAAGCTTGTTATTTCCCAGTTACTCAGATTCAGAACTTTGAATTTTAATTCTTCCTCTAGCCGCCCTATCTAGTAACCCTCTTTGATCATGTCATCCATCAAGAAATTGTTAATCTCCTTCCAAAGGTCTCTAAACTACCATGAAAACCAAGTCATCTGGCTAATATTTGAAAGGAAGGACCAGTCTCTTGTGCAATGCCTGTTCAAAGTAATGCCACCAGGGATGGGATCTGTTTAGTAAAGGTAAAGGTTCCCCCCACACATTTATGCAGTCGTGTCCGACTCTAGGGGCCGGTGCTCATCTCCGTTTGTTAGCCGAAGAGCCAGCATTGTCCGAAGACACTTCCACGGTCATGTGGCTGGCATGACGCGCACGGAACGCTGTTACCATCCCACCGAAGTGGTACCTATTCATCTACTTGCATTTGCATGCTTTCGAATCGCTAGGTTGGCAAGAGCTGGGGCTGGTGCGCGAGCTCCCTCCGTCACGCGGGGCTAGGGATTCGAACCTCTGAACTTGCGATCTTCCAATCGACAAGCCTGGCGTCTTACCCGCTGAGCCACCACGCCCCTTTGATCTGTTTAGCTGCAGCTAAATATCTTCTGAAAGGAGATGTTTGATTAATGTTCTGATGAAATGTTCAACACTAAGATATGATATATACTGTAGCTATATTTATATAGAATGAAGTAATTATGCAAGCTTAATTATTGTAATGAATTTGGGGAGACAATATAAGGGTACCTCAGTTGATTTGCAATAACATTCAACTGTATTTAGTAGATTCCTGGAAATTAAAAAAAAAAGTTTCCCATCTGGAGTAACTTTTATAATGCATAATCATTTGTATATTTATAATAATATTGAAAATACAGTATACTATCCAATGTTCTTTGTCCATGGGAAGCTAAAACCTGTAGGTTTTTTTTCTTCTAACCAGTTAAAGAAATGATAAACATAAAAAAAAACTTGTAATCTAAAACTGTTTGATTACTATTTCCCTTTCATTTTAATATGAAGGCCCATCTGTGATGTAAATCTCATTTCTGTTGGAGATTTGGGCTGGTACAATCCAAGTTTACTATTTTTAGACCTACAGTAGACACAAGGAAGCAGGATACCTAGTGATTTTGCAGTAAATGGAAAGAAAATGATACCCTTCTGTTCAACTCAAATTCTTCTGGAAGTTATTTTCCTCTGGGAAGGTTATAATTTTCTCCTGCTACTTCCTTGGTGGATAATTCTTAATCAACTTAAAATGGATGTTCAGAGGCATATGGTGCTTAGAGCTTTACGTGCTTTTTCAGTAGCCCACTTCACAGCTGCGTGAGACACAACCTATCTTTTGGAGTCCAAATTGACGTTTTGTCTAGATTAGATCATTTTCTCATCATGTTTGATGTTCATGCTAGGTCCTACAGTTGATAATTCATCTTTTACACTTTCCCAGAGGTTATCGTGCAGCCAAAACATCTTCATTACCATTTGATTTGCTCACCAAAATCCATTTAAGATTTTTGCAGTAGTGAAAGGCTTACCTGTGCAGGGCCTGGAATGTAAAACAAGGACATTTTTCAGGCTTCCACATAAAATTCCTCAAATCACAACTTGGATACCATAATTGGGTTTATGTGTGTGTGTGTGTGAAACATAGGAAAGATATTGCTGTTTGCTGGCACTAAGTTTCCCTTTCAGCAGCATCCACAGAGTGGGGGATCAAAATTGGCAAGATGGCTGACGAGGCAAGCCCCACCCCTTTAGAACATGCATGTGATATCGACGCACATACAAAAGGGGCAGAGCTTACGATGCTCTGTTATGCTCTGTCCGCCATCTTGCCAATTTGGCCCAATCCCCTAATGGCCAGCATTCCAGCTACTGGTCTGGAACTATAATGGAGACTCTCCTAGTCTACCTGATGGATTCTTTAATATTTACACTGGAGAACGGTTTTTCTGAACTTTTCAATAACATATCATTGGTATTTTTCTGGGCTGCCCGATGCAAATGAGCTTAAAGTAGCCCTCCTTGTATGTCCACCCTCCGAATGATATTCGCTGGTGGCACACAGGGAAGATAGTTTTTTTAGAGTTGTCTTCGAGCATATAGAAACTTAATTTCAGTAAAAATTCCAGTGGTCCCATCACCCCAAACACTCTCTCAAGTGAGAGTTAAATATCTGTTGGGTTTCTTTTTCTTAACATTTACTTCTTTGTTAAATTGGTATGCCACCGGCATTAATTGACTCCTGGCAGTTTATAACTCATGACAAGCAACATGAATGGTAATCCAATGGATTAACTGTAAAATCATGGCACCAAGCCAATCATTCATTTAAAAAAAACCTTCAGGCTTCAAGTGTTCTACAGAAAAGTTTCATCTTGAGAGCTGTACGTTGCCAAGGTTATCTGTCTATCTATCTATCTATCTATCTATCTATCTATCTATCTATCTATCTATCATCTATCTATCTATCTATCTATCTATCTATCTATCTATCATCTATCATCTATCTATCATCTATCTATCTATCTATCTATCTATCTATCTATCTATCTATCTACAGTATCTATCTATGTATATCTATCTATCATCTATATCATCTATCATCTATCATTTATCTATCATCTATCTATCATCTATCTATCATCTATTTATCTATTTATCTATTTATCTATCTATCTATCTATCATCTATCTATCTATCTATCTATCTATCTATCTATCTATCTATCATCTATTTATCATCTATCATCTATCTATCTATCATCTATCTATCATCTATCTATCATCTATCATCTATCATCTATCATCTATCATCTATCATCTATCATCTATCTATCTATCTATCTATCTATCTATCTATCTATCTATCTACAGTATCTATCTATGTATATCTATCTATCATCTATCTATCATCTATCATCTATCATCTATCATTTATCTATCATCTATCATCTATCTATCATCTATCTATCTATCATCTATCTATCTATCTATCATCTATCTATCTATCATCTATCTATCTATCTATCTATCTATCTATCTATCTACAGTATCTATCTATGTATATCTATCTATCATCTATCTATCATCTATTTATCTATTTATCTATTTATCTATCTATCTATCTATCTATCTATCTATCTATCTATCATCTATTTATCATCTATCATCTATCTATCTATCATCTATCTATCTATCATCTATCATCTATCATCTATCTATCTATCTATCTATCTATCTATCTATCTATCTATCTATCATCTATCTATCTATCTATCTACAGTATCTATCTATGTATATCTATCTATCATCTATCTATCATCTATCATCTATCATCTATCATTTATCTATCATCTATCTATCATCTATCTATCATCTATTTATCTATTTATCTATTTATCTATTTATCTATTTATCTATCTATCTATCTATCTATCATCTATCTATCTATCTATCTATCATCTATCTATCATCTATCATCTATCTATCTATCATCTATCTATCTATCATCTATCATCTATCTATCTATCTATCTATCTATCTATCATCTATCTATCATCTATCTATCTATCTATCTATCTATCTATCTACAGTATCTATCTATGTATATCTATCTATCATCTATCTATCATCTATCATCTATCATCTATCATTTATCTATCATCTATCTATCATCTATCTATCATCTATTTATCTATTTATCTATTTATCTATTTATCTATCTATCTATCTATCTATCTATCATCTATCATCTATCATCTATCATCTATCATCTATCATCTATCATCTATTTAAACAATGTATACAGTTGCCCATCTCACTACTGCAAGCCTGGGCAGAAAACAACAAAACTAACTCAAATTCATTAAAAATAAATGAATTACAACTACAATCAATCAATATCACATGCCAGAGGTCCAAACAGATAACTCCATCTTACAATCAATGAGAAAAAACCACCATCAAACCAACAGCACTCACCTAACACATGGGCCCTCCTGCATGTGGGATCAACCAGGTCTTTAGCGCCTCAGGAAAGCCCAGCAGGGATGGGGCCATCCAGATCTCCAGGGGAAGACTATTTCATGGGGGGGGGGGACACAACAGAAGAGGCACATCTCCTGGCTGGGCCCCACAAGTTGGCAGTGCTTGATGGAAGCCATCTGGAGCACATCTACCCTGTTGGTTCTGGTGGGGTGAGCACCACCAGTTGTGGTTCTAACCTCAGGGGGAAGGCTGTGGCATAAAAAGGGGGCTACCAAGGGAAAGTATTGCCTTCACCCCATCCTCACCCCTTTCACCCAAAGCATCTCCATCTGGGATGAGTGCACCAGAAGGGTCAGTTCTGTTAGAGATCGGGTTTCAACCAAGCACGTCTCACACAAGCCTGAAAGAGGAGGCAGCCTCTGCTGTAACCTAATCTTACTTGCTTTGTGTGGGAGGGGCTGAATCCCGGTTTCCTGTTTCCTGTTCCCTTCTCTTCCCCCTCTCTCTGCTCGAATCTCCTACCAAGGAGGGTGGCAGCTATGGCTGCCCAAGTTTGCTCATGCTTCCATCCAGGTGGGCCACATTAGAAGCATGTGGTTCACATCAGAACCAATTGCTTGCACGCATGGACCGTTTCTACTAAGGAACTGTGAGTTACAATACAATTGTAAACTCTTTTTTTATGTAACTTTACATTAATGTGTGAAGTGTGTTTATTTTGTGTTTTGAACTTATTATGCCTTGTGCAAGTTTATGGGAACGCTTCTACTCTGCTATATACTGATAAGAAGCTGCGTGGAGTTCTGGTACTACCATCCCAGAATTCCTACAAGTTCCACCTGGAAAATCATTGGGAGCTGAACTAATAACACAGTTTTTAAAAAATCTGCTTTTAATTAGTTGCCTATTTATAGCAACTGTGTTGAACTGGACACCAGTGATGCTATTTATTCTGCAATTCTTTTAGTATGTTTTTTGTTACTGCTGTTTCTGTGCTGCCACATTGCACTTTTGATTTTTTTTTTATCATGAATTTGTTTTATCAAAGACAGACAAGCCATCTGCCAGATGCTTTCAAGGAAGCTACAAAGGACCTCTTCATCAGTCTCCAGCATATAGTCTCCCAGATGGAAGTTCCAATCAGATATCCTGGTTCCTTGAAAGCTATAGTGTCCTTTCCCCTCCATGGAGTTAGCTTGTTTACTATCTGGATGTATCTTTCCTTCAAAAAAGTGCATCACCCCTCCTGATAACAGGAATTGTGTAAATGGCTTAGTTGCCTCAAGGTTGTTCAATGAAATTCGTTGGGTTGGCTGAAATAGCTGAGTTAGCTGGGCTAGCTGAACTTTTCTGATGCTAATCGGTCTTGCTAATCACTAAACCACACTGTCTCTAATCTCATTTTAAAGATAACAAAAACAAACCATTGGGTCATAGAACAAATCAATCCAGAGTTCTCTTTCGAGGCACAAATAACCAGGCTCAATTTATCGTAGTTTGGACACAACATGTGAAGACCTACTGTAGCTCTCTGGAGAAGGCTCTAATGCCGAGTAATATGGAAGGAAAGAGAAGAAGAGGATGACCAGCATCAAGGTGGATAGACTTGTCTATAACAGCAATGGCTGCACTGTTTGAAAGTATGAAGGGCCAGGTTGAGGACAGATCATCTATCTATGTCAGCCTTTCTCAACCTTTTGACCCTGGAGGAACCCTTGAAACATTCTTCAGGCCTCGGGGAACCCCTGCACATTCAGGCTCAAATAGAGGCCAGAAGTTACGAAATTATTATATTCGTTTCATGGGTAGGCCTGTATATATGCATTAACAATGTTCTTAAACTAAAAATAAAGAATGAAACTTACCTCTTTAATGTGAAGTTGCCTGAATTTGAAATATTTTTTTAAATAAATCGCGATCTCCCAGGGAACCGTAGGGTTGCACGGAACCCTGGTTGAGAAACCCTGATCTATGTGGTCACTAAGAGTTGACACTGACTTGATGGCCCATAATCAATCAAATTCATACATCTTGTGCTAGCTAAGACTGATAATGTGCTGGAAATGTGCTGTATTATGGCCTTAAGGATTTCAACATTCTGAAAGAGATAAATTCTCTGTGTCCAGTTGTCTCTTATCAGTCAAATTATCAGTCAAAATCAACCCTATTGTGTCCGTCTTTTACTTAAACATTCCAATTAGTTTCCTTGTAAAGACGATGTTCCACTTTCTTTATTACTGTTGCCACTTATCAACTATAGTGTTCACACTTTTCCATCAATGCACTGTATATGCATTTATATAGATGGCGGCTCTTCTCGTTTAAGTCCTTGGCAGATAATTGCTTGCATATGTGTACTGCAACATTGGGAGGGTAAAAGCATGTGCACAGTTACTAGAATATACCGTATCAGGCTTTCTCTTTGTAGATAAGTCATCAGTATGAGAATCAGTATCAGTCATCACTAGACTATGCCTGGAACCTCTTTTCAGATCTGTGTGCTAAACAGATCAAGTCCTTTTACAGCAATTGTATGTGTGGACAGGGATATTTACAGTATATGCACAAAGAAGTTGGAAATCTTTCCAGATGAAAGCAATAGCAATTTCATACATAAGGTTGTTGTAACCTGTTCGATTGTTTGTTTGTTTGTTTATTTTCTATCCCACCTTTATTATTTTTATAAATAACTCAAGGCGGCGAACATACCTAATACTCCTTCTGATTTCCAATTGTTGATCAGCAAGCATACCTGTACATCTTCATATGTAATGCAGAAGACCTAGGAGAGTTGAATGAAAAGTAATACCTTCTCCTCCATAACTTTAGTTTAAATAGGTATAGGGGTGGCAGGTTCAAAAATATCCACGTGAATAAGACCATCTGGGTCCCCAAAAACTAACCCTTAATGAAGCCTTGTTTTTTAGTTTTGTTTTGCAGGCGAAGCTTCGTTTTTGGGCATAATAATGAGCCCATGTTTCATTGGCCGTCACAACACTGTGAAGAAATTCCTCATCTTCATTCTCATGGTGTGACAACAATTGCCAATAAATTTCAACTCTTGAAGCTTTCATCTCTGCAAGGAACCCATCTTGCGTAAACTTTCCAATATTGAAGAACTTCAGTAATGTGACCTACCCATTCCTGTGAAATGCCAGGTTTGACAGCAATTTCTCCCTGAATGATTATCATTGTTCTTAATTAACCATTCTTATGAGAAACTTGTTGGTTGCTGTCAAAGGTCATTCCTTTCATTCTTGATCTCACAAATCAGCTCTTCCACGTTCACTATCTGTAGATTTTTTGGCCCAGTGACACACAATACTCACATCAACACAGTCATAATCATAAACAACTTGCATTTGGCACTAAATTTTAATCTGAGGGATTTCTCAGCAGTCAAAAATTAAATCACAGTGCATTGCTTAAAGGACACTGATGAATACTCATTGCAGGCTTCCATTTCACAAAAAATAGCAACACAACCTTTTCTCACTGCAACTTCCCAAAACTGAAGTGAAAAAATAGATACTAAAAACATGTCAGATCTTCTAGTGTCAGCATTACCATCTGTGGGAGATTTATAACCCTGGAGGCATTGCTTTTCATTCAGTCCTTGTATGTTCATTTTGGACTCTGTACAGCTACTTCAATATTCAAGTATCTTGATTAACAAACAAAAGAAACAATAAGCACTTGGTAAATTAAATAAATGGACCATCTGTTTTAATTCATACAACTGCTCATAAAAGTACAGCTACTATTCTACAGAAAAATAATCCCTTTTATTTTTAGCAGGATTTTCATAGGATTGTGTTCTCCGAAAAAGTTACTATAAATTGAGGCAATTAAGTTATGCATAAAACTACCCACCAAAACACTATTGGTAGAAGAAAAGTGCTACCAGGGAATAAAAAATATATTCTGAAAAAATGTATTTAATGGGGGGGGGGGATGTTATATGGAAGAGGTGGGGCACCATTGTTAGAAGTAAATTTTATCTTACCAAGTTCGTTCCTGAGCCGGGAGTAAAGAAACTGACCAATTGCATGAAGTTAGGAGTTTATTCACCCAAGAGCAAAAGCAATGACAGCAAGCTGTTAGGTGGGCGGCCGCGCAGGACCCCCTTCCTACAGCACATTATATAGATTCCATTCAACTCCTCCTTTAGAAGACCACCCCTTACTCAGTTACCCATACTCCACCTTTCCCTCATTCCATATTAGGAATTTCCTTCCTTCACTCCATATTAGGAACTTCCTTCCATCCTTGCTAGGGCTCCTTGACCGTTTTTAAACAATATCTTTTCTCTGGAGAAGCTATCCTTGGAAAGTACACTTTATTCTATGGGCACAGCTATCTATCAAGGCCTGCTAGAAAGGAAGGGTGTCAACAAAACTCTTCAAGGAAATACAACATGGTTTCAGAGCCATAATGCAAGTGTAAATGTTTCTAATATATGAATATGAAATATATTTGTATTTATATATACAGAAATGTAAGAATATGTTTACAATCCAACACCATTATGAAAACAATGCTTTAACCAAAACAAAACAGCCCAACTAAAAGCAAATGGCATCCAAGAAATCAGTTATTCATTAATGAATAATTAAGTGTCTCTCAAATCTGTGGTTATTGTTGGATATTCAGCAAATCAGCATGCCTCATTAGCATATGGGTGATTGCTCTAGGAGGCAAACTCGCTGTATGCTTCCAGAGGAAGCTGTTTGTTGCTCCTCCCACTTCCTTCTTTCTTCCTTTGTGTCTCTCCAGCAGAGAAGCAGCATGCAAGCTACTCTCCCTCCATCTTGGCCACATGCATGGGCCTAAGGAAGGATTTTTCCCCCTTTCTCCATGCAGCCTTCAGCAGCTATGATGTAAAAGGTAAAGGTTCCCCCCGCACATTTGTGCAGTCGTGTCCGACTCTAGGGGCCGGTGCTCATCTCCGTTTGTTAGACGAAGAGCCAGTGTTGTCCGAAGACGCTTCCACGATCATGTGGCCGCATGACGCGCGTGGAACGCTGTTACCTACCCACCGAAGTGATACCTATTGATCTACTTGCATTTGCATGCTTTCGAATTGCTAGGTTGGCAAGAGCTGGAGCTAGTGCGGGAGCTCACTCTGCACGCAGGGCTAGGGATTTGAACCTCCAAACTTGCAATCTTCTGATCAACAAGCCTGGCATCTTACCCGCTGAGCCACCACGCCCCAAGCAGCTATGAGGGCTGAGGGTAAAACAAAGTTTAGGGAACCAAAGAAGAATCATTTCTCAACACTAAGAATGCTGTAACTGGACCAATAAATGTAAGAACTCTTTTGTACTTACTTTTTGAACCTACTCTGTCTAAGTGTGTGATTCTTTATGCTTGGGTGGGCTAAAAGTGTAAGATTAAGAACCTAAATCTCTCTAACATGCTCACTGGCTCTGTTTTTAAACAATATTCTTTTTCTATGCACGAGCTTATACTATGTTAAGCTCTGCTCCATTCACTGGTTCTAACAGGTCACTGAATGATCTTCAGTTATAACATCTTGGATTGCCAAAAAGTTCTAGTTCTTAGCTTGTTCATTCTTTGGCAACAAAGTCTACAGTTCTTGCTTCTTTTGTAGTTGCTGGTCTCTCAAAAATTCCTTCTGGTTTTCTTATGGCAACTCCTTATTGCCAAAAGAGGATCACACTTTATTTGCTTACATCTGAGCCCAACAGCAGCTTTTGCAGCCAGCTTAAAGCTATGTCTGTCACATTTTTCCAAATGAACTTTCTTCCATTCCCATTCCAGTGTGCTTGTTCCAGGGGCAAAGTTCCAAGGGTAAAGTTGCAAAGTTTAGTTTATTTGGGATAATTCTAACGATTTATGACATCTTAAAATAAAAGTACAGTATTTACAAACATCAGGGGAACCTATCGAAGACAATGTGTTTTCAGAGAAAGACATTTCCAAAGCACAGGTGGACATCTACCATTTGCTCTGTCCACAGCTTTAAAAGAAGCAGCAAGCAGAAGGAAATTTGGTTTTTTTTCTGGTAGATCTCCAAGGGCTTGACAATGCTTTTGGATGCTTACTTGCCTAATAATAGAAGCAGCAAAATGACTTTATATCTATATTAAGCTGCTGAAATAAAGAAAACCAGGACTTTGGGATAAAAAGACTGTGAACTCCAATTCAGATGCTGAAAATAAATGTCTAGCGTAGTGTATGCCACGTTCAACTGGGGTCCAAGTTGAAACAAAACAATTCCAATTTCTTAGAAATCTGCCGATTCCTGGATTGCCAAAGAGAGCTGCTGTTTCCCTTCCAATGTTCTCCTCACACCTGCATGGCTGTCTGGGGAATTCTGGGAGTTGAAGTCCACACATCTTAAAGTTGCTGAGGTTGAGAAACACTGCTCTAAATGCTTACCTTCTGCTCCCATCTCCCTTTCTTTCTAGATTTACAGGGGCTATAAATACCTTTTTTCTTCCATTTTGTAGATTTGATCACATTCTGAAAGAAGAATAGCGAGAGAAATATTCCAGCCTTTAAAGGAACAGTCTTTTGTGGAAGTTTCAGATTATTGGCCAGCGAGGCGGCAGCATCTAGTGAACGTTGGTTGAACTTGGAAAGCAAAGCAGGATGGACATAATTGGTACTTGAATGGCAGTCCTTTTGGGGAAGCAGAAAAATCTCAAAAGAAGGCAGTGATAAATTATTTCAATATTGCAGCCCAGGCAACCACATGGCTGCGTCCATGAGTTTGAACTCACCTTAAAGGAGGCGTTGTCTTACCTGACTCACAGTTAAAATACAACAATTAAAACAATCCCACACTTCCTAAATGCAAGTGATTTTCTGCATAAGTTTTACTTCATCTTAAAATGTTGGCTTGTTTAACAGTGTTTAATGAATTCATGGAAAGATGTCAAGAGGAAACAGAAAGGAAAAACGTTAGCAGCCACCATGGACAATAGACTCCTGCATTCTGTCTGCTGGCCAGATGCAAGACATTTCTGGTATTAAATGGCGTTATTTATTTATTCAGAAAATTTATTCAGCCACCCGTCTTAAATAAATAACTCTGGGCAGCTGTAAAGTTAAGTGCTGCCAATTTCCACCTGCCAATAATTTTTAAAATGTCCCCCCTTTTCTTAACTGCTAAGTGGCTAGTTCAGGTCTTCCTTCGGTATCTGAATTATGGGGCACCACAACAGCTGACTTCAGCACGCACCAACCCTAGCCTGGAACCAGACATTAATTCATCTCATGGAGCTGTCAAAAGGCAGATGATGGCAGCAAAGACCAGAGAGAACGCAAAGAGAACATGAAATATTCCACATCTAACCTGGGAGATGCCGCAGCTAATCTCAGCTTTTGCCTCATCTCCCACAACTGAGGCAGAGGAAGAGAGACAGGAATGAATCCGGAAGCAGCTACAGAGCACCCAGCAAGAGGCAAGATAACAGCTTGCAAAAATGAAGGACGGAACCACCTGTTTCCAATCTTTTTCATTTGGGTGCCCTCTTATCCATCCTTCCTTCAAGTTCTTCATTAGTCTACAAAACAAAGTAAAGTCCTCCCCTACCCAGGTGTCTTCTCCAAAATGCTTATTTGAATATGCATAAATAAAAATAGTTCAACATACAGTATATATTTCCCTTCTCACCTCTATGGGTGGTATGTGTCTTCCTCAACCTCGGGTCCTCTACCAGAGGCCTGGGAGTTTGAGGGTTCTTAGCTGTTCCTAGCACTGCACTCTTCTGGACAGAGAGCTCTGATGTTGCTCCTGGGATCTGTTGGAGCCACTCTCCCAGCTTGGGAGTCATAGCCCCGGGGGCTCCTACCACCACTGGGACCGCTTGGGCCTTCACTTTCCACATCCTCTCTAGTTCCTCCTTCAGGCCCTGGTACTTCTCCAAGGGCTGGATAGCATAGTGGTTAGAGCGCCGCCTTTGGAGCAGGAGACTGGGGTTCAAATCCTGGCTGGTACCTACCTTACCAGTAGGGGTCCTTGGGCAAAGACCCCCTAACACTTCACCTGCCTACCTCAAAAATATGAGAGTGACACAAACTAAGAGAGTCATGCCAGCTCGGACATTGCCCAGATTAACAAGGTTCGCGTCAGATGTTGAGGAACCAGGACAAACTGAGGATAAGTGGGCTACTGGAACAAACCATAGATGGACTCTGTGTGTGTGTGTGTGTGTGTGTGTGTGTGTGTGTGTGTGTGCAATTTATATCAAAGTAAAAACCATAAGAGAAAATAAAGATAATAAAGAAAAATAGTAAATAGTGAAAAAAGAAAATAGGAAAAGAAAGATTATAGAGAAGCGGCTTCTAATCTTCCTGACACCGTTATAGATACATTTATATTTTGCCTTCTCTCTAAAGTTACATCATGATTTCCTTCTTTCCATAAGGTACCCTTTCTAATCTTCAAACCCATAAATCACAAGTTTATTTTTTTCTTTTTTCAGCAAAAAAAAACAGGGCTCCTAAAGAGCTAATCTTGAGTTTGGGATGAACAGTTTATTCCTTTTAACAGCAGGATTGATTGATTGATTGATTGATTGATTGATTGATTGATTGATTCGTGTCAGAAGTACCTACTACAAGGAGCTTCTGTAGTGAAAGGATTTGCCGGTGAGATCACCGTTGCCCAGGGGAAGCCCAGGGGGGGCTCCTTACATGTCCCTGTGATTTTTCCCACCGAAGTGGTACCTATTTATCTACTTACATTTGCATGTTTTCGAACTGTTAGGTTGACAGGAGCTGGGGCTAATTGACGGGCGCTCGCTCCGTCACGCGGCTTACGCTCTCGGGTTTTGAACTGCTGAGCTGCCCATCTTAATGATCTTCAGACTCAGTGTCTTAACCGCTGAGCCACCGCGGCCCCACAGGATTATAATCAGTGTATTTATTCTGGAGTTACAGTTTAGGTGTGCTTTTTCTTTGCTGCCTGTATTTCATAATTTTCTTTAAAATAAAATGGATTTGTAGGCTTCTCTAGAATAAGAGTGGATGTTTAGACTAGGTTCACACGTTGCATTAAGCCATGGCTGTGAAAAAGCAACAATTGCTGAAGTCGGTTTAAAATAGGCATGTTGTGCAACCCAAGCTGATTGTGGTTAATGCAATAAAATATAGTTAAGGGAACCATGATTTTACTAAAATTGCTTGTGTGAAAATGCTGATAATTAGCAATACTATACTGCTGCATGCAATTCTATAATTGCTTTAACTGGATGTATACAGTTACTTACATTTTATCTTGGATCTGATTCCCTGATGTGAATCATTATTTCTTTTCTGAGCTTGTACTGCAGATGGTAGCCCACGGTATAGTCGTCTAAAATGATCTGCAATACAAACAAGCTTTCCTCTAGCAATATTTTGTATAGATACATAAGTTAGCACATTTTTAATAAATAAAATTGCTTTGACTACTATGTAAGTTTAAAAGAATTCATTGTGAGGACGTGTACAATTTAATTAGGTTTTCAGAATATTGGAAGTACTTAACTATTAAGCTAAAAGCTTTTTTGGGAACAAAAGATGACATTTCATAAGTGTGTTTCCATCACTGGTTCCTTTCTGAATAGGTCTTAATTCACAAACACATTTGATTACAGCCCAGTTGAACTGGAAACAGAGAGAACAACATCCATGAGAAATCAGCTTGAACTTAATAACTTGCAGACATCTGGGAAGTCAGACAGACTAATTTGCAAATTAGTCTGCACTGAAATTCTTAAATTGCTGACAGTTTTCTGGCAAGACACTGGCGAATGATGAAATTGTCCAGACTTAGCAAACGTGGTGGAAATTAGCACAGTAAGTTATATTTAAGCCCCTTCACAGTCCATCCATCTCGAGAAGGGTAGCAAAAATTGTTAGCCACACTGCGCCAAAGGCAGTGTTCATCATCTCCATCAGAATCATCTCCCCATTTTATAACAATTGACATCAAAGACCACTGAGAACATTGGAAGAATTCTTTTTTTTTTAATTTTTATTAGGATTTGAATATACATAGTTAAAAGGGTGAAAATGAAAAGGAAATAGAAATACAAATCAAAGAAAGAAGTAAAAGTGTATAGAAAAGTAAAGGATAAAAGAAAAAAGATAAAGCATAGATATAGTCAACTTACGATTTATCTCTGGTCTTAGTAATTTAAAAAAAATTTATCTTACATGCTAGCTCTATATATAACATACAAAAACATTTCCTGTCTAATATATCAATTTATATATATTTTAGTCTTCAAAGCCCCAGATAAGCTTTGCCCCACCTGCATGTTGCAAATAATCCATTAATGGTTTCCACTCTTTAAGATAGTAACAGTTTGAGTTTTCTTTTAATAAGCATGACAATTTGTCATTTTCTGCCATATCCATCAATTTTAACATCCAATCTTGTATCGTAGGTCACAAACAGATAAAAGAAAGGGTGTTAAATCATAGTTCATTAATCCATAAGAAATTAAAAATCCAGGCAAGATAATCCCAAAAGAAAAGTACTTCCAATTGTAATAAGAATAAAAACAGACCAAGATAAGAATAAGAAAGAAAGTCACTCAATCCATTTCAGGCAAAGTCAATTAGCTTTCCAATCCCACCATTTAAACAGTCCTTTGGCAAGAAAGAAGTAAAACACCAGCATTTATAAATCAAGTCCAGAGATAAATCTTAGATGTTAATAGGCAAATAATATTTAAAAAATAAAAAATGTGTCTAAAAGGTTGGGTGATGTGCTACTTATCTTATTCAGATTCACGGTTTCTGCAGAGTTTTTTGACATTTCCAGCCGCCTTTCACCGCTTCAATCTACCTTCCCCCGTGGTGGAAATACGGGGGTCGGAAGAGACCAGCGAATTCGGTGACCCTTCTGTGGGCAATCTTCTGCTCACCCTCTCTTTGAGGGCGATTTTTCAGCAATTTTTTTTTCTTTTTAAATCGCCGCAAACGGAGAAACCGCGGAGCTTTCGGCGCAGCGCACCGGTCACCTCAACAACCGGAAGTCGAAGTAACATTGGAAGAATTCTTGTTGCCTTTTTAATTATCTTCTCTATTTAGATTCTGACACATGAAGGCTATTCCAGCTATTAAGGTAAAGGTTCCCCCCGCACATTTGTGCAGTCGTGTCCGACTCTAGGGGCCGGTGCTCATCTCCGTTTGTTAGCCGAAGAGCCAGCGTTGTCCGAAGACGCTTCCACGGTCATGTGGCCGGCATGACGTGCGCGGAACGCTGTTACCATCCCACCAAAGTGGTACCTATTAATCAACTTGCATTTGCATGCTTTCAAATTGCTAGGTTGGCAAGAGCTGGGGCTAGTGTGAGAGCTCACTCCGCACGCAGGGCTAGGGATTCAAACCTCCGAACTTGCAACCTTCCGATCGACAAGCCTGTCATCTTATCCGCTGAGCCACCATGCCCCTATTCCAGCTATTAGGAAGACTCAAACTGCTGCCTCAGGTAACATGTGTGAAGCATGACAGCAAATCTTTTATACCTGGCTGTAATTATTATATTATTAATAATAATTTTACTGCTAGGGAAGAATAGAGCTATTCATAGGATTTTTTAAAATAATGACAATGATGATGATTATGATTATGATGACATCTCCTCCTCAGATGGACTTGAAAAGCTTAATAGCTTGGGAGTATCATGAAAAATACTGTCTATTTTGCCCACCACTCTAACAGGAACAACATCTGAGAAAGAGACACTCAACTGCAATGTTAATTGGAGAAAGAATTCATACTGAGGCCATTCAGAATCATTTAAATCAAGCAGGGGAAGTATAAGAAACCCTTGGGTGAGTGAAATCATATGCTATTCAATTCTCAATTAAAGAAGTCAAGAATTTTGTAGCATGCCCTTCAAGATCTCATCAGAGCAAAGGGAATGTGAATCTGCTTTGATTCTTATGAGACACAAGATGCTTGTTTAATGATACACATTCTTTTTTCATATATATATATATATATATGGCCAATAACCTGCCTCCCCACAACATGGAAAGTCCTATCAGGCATCATAGCTGCCAAGCTGCAGGACCATATGGGCCAGTACATGAGCACAGCTCAGAAGGGCATTGGGCACCAGAGGCTCAAAACACCAGTTGCTCATAGATAGAGCAGTTGCCAGAGACTCAAGGTCTAGACAGACCAATCTGAGCACAACCTGGATTGACTACAGGAAAGCCTATGACTCAATGCCACGCACATGGATCTGTGAATACCTGGCACTATACAAAGTCAACAGGACACTCAGGACCTTCCTCAAGAACTCAATGGGACTGTGGAAGACAACACTGGAAGTCAACTCAAGACAGCTTGCACAAGTGGCCATCAAGTGTGGCATATACAGTACCAAGGTGATGCACTGTCTCTGCTGCTGTTCTGCATGGGCTTGAACCCCCTCAGCCAGATTATCGTAAGAACTGGATAAGGATACAAGTTCAAGAGTGGAACTACCATTGGCCACCTCCTCTACATGGATGACATCAAGCTGTATGCTAAGAGTGAACAAGACATCGACTCACTGATCCACCTGACACGGATCTACAGTGAGGACATTGGGATGTCATTCAGACTAGAGAAGTGTGGCCGGATGGTAGTAAAGAGAGGGAAGGTAGTTAAGACTGATGGGGTGGAACTTCCAGCAGGCCACATAGCAGATATACAGACCAGCTATACGTACCTTGGTATCCCACAGACACATGGGAACCACGATGAGGAGGCAAGGAAGACAGCAACATCCAAATACCACCAAAGGATAAGACAGGTCCTGAAGAGCCAGCTCAGTGGGAAGAACAAGATCCACGCCATCAACATGTATGCCCTGCCAGTCATCAGATACCCTGCCGGTATAGTGAGCTGGCCAAAAGAGGACATGGAGGCTGCTGATGTGAAAACCCAGAAGCTCCTCACAATGTACGGAGGCTTCCACCCCAAGTCCAACACCCAGAGACTGTACACCAGGCGGAAAGAGGGCGGGTGGGGTCTGGTGAGTGTCAAAGCCACTGTCTTGGATGAGACCCAGAGCATCCAGGAGTACATCAGTAAGATGGCACCTAAAGATGAGCTGTTGAGAGAATGCCTGAGGCAGCAGCAGACACAGAAGGAAGATCAAGCAGAGGAAGTGCCATGGCAAGACAAGACCCTGCATGGGATGTACCATCAACAGATAGCTGAGGTGGCTGACCTTGGGAAATCCTACCAGTGGCTGGAAAGGGCTGGACTAAAAGACAGCACTGAGGCACTGATCATAGCAGCACAAGAACAGGCACTAAGCACCAGATCCATAGAAGCAAGGGTCTACCACACTAGACAGGACCCAAGGTGCAGACTGTGCAGAGAGGCCTCCGAGACAGTCTAACACATAGTGGCAGGATGTAATATGCAGGCAGGAACAGCATACACTGAACGGCACAACCAAGTAGCTGGCATTGTGTACAAGAACATCTGCACAGCGTATGGGCTAGACCTTCCAAAGTCCAAATGGGAGATTCCACAGAAGGTGGTGGAGAATGACAGGGCTAAGATCCTGTGGGACTTCCAGATCCAGACAGACAGACAGGTACTGGCCAATCAACCAGACATCGTGGTAGTAGACAAGGACCAGAGGACAGCGGTGGTGATAAATGTAGCGGTGCCAAGTGACAGCAACATCAGGAAGAAGGAGTATGAGAAGCTGGAGAAGTACCAGGGCCTGAAGGAGGAACTGGAGAGGATGTGGAAAGTGAAGGCCAAAGTGGTCCCAGTGGTGGTAGGGGCACTCGGGGCTGTGACTCCCAAGCTGGGAGAATGGCTCCAACAGATCCCAGGAGCAACATCAGAGCTCTCTGTCCAGAAGAGTGCAGTGCTAGGAACAGCTAAGATACTGCACAGAACCCTCAAACTCCCAGGCCTCTGGTAGAGGACCCAAGGTTGAGGAAGACACATACCACCCATAGGGGTGAGAAGGGAATTTTTTTAATGAAAAAATAATGTGCATCATTAAATATTATAATCAAAATTCTTAATAAAAATTATATATATACAGTATATATAATTTTTATTAAGAATTTTGATTATAATAGTAAGATCTAATACAATCTAAACTTAAAGAAAGAATAGAGAAGAGTAAAAAGTGCAAGGAAAAAGGAAAAAAGAAAAAAAGAAAGAGAAAAGAATATGATAATGAAAGAGAAAAGAAATATATTAAAAAGTGACTTCCAACCTTCATCACAACGAGTATAAACAATTTTAGTAACTCTTCACCCCCTCTAAGGTTACAAACATTTATCTCTTCATCCCACATCCCATCTCTTATCTATAAACAAATCCATAAAGCATCATCTTTTCAGTTCAGGTATCAGCAGAAAGTCCATTAAGGGTAGCCAGAAGTAACAACATATCTTGTTTTAACCTTGATCAAGTAAACCTACTTTATATTCCTTCGTTTTATTTCTAACAGTCTTAATCTTTAGTTCATTCAAATATTGTCTTAGGATTTGATTTCTCGTCATTTCTTCTTTGTCCCATTGCACAGAGTTCTTCAAGGCTTTAACAAGCCTCTTTTGTAAATCCAATAGGAAAAAGATTGTCCAGATCACTCTTTTGATTTATAATTTGTATTTCGTTTTTAAATTTTAAAACCTCAGCCAGTTTCTTTTGTAGATCCAATGAAACATCCTTTTCTTCTCTTGGCCTGTCAGTTGTAAATCCAGTTTCGATACCATCTCTAAATTGTCAGGTAAAATTTGTTCTTCATCTGACATTTCTTTAATGACATATTTTGAACATAGTCTATCCAGAGAAGCAGACAACATTACTGACATTGTTGATATTGTGGCTACTATTTTCTGATTCCATTCTTCAAAAGTCTTCTTCAGTATTTTTATTGTCAAAACGTTTTTCATCATCTTACTGGCTTGTATATCTTTCCTCTACCTAGAATCTTTAGTCATCTTTAGTGTCCAGTTTTTGAAATCATGAAATTCCTTATCTATGTTGTATCTTATAAAAACCAAAACAGGATCTATTTCTCACAAGAAACTGTTTGTACTTTATAATTAATTCCAAAATCTTATTGTAAAACTGTCAATATTTCAATTTTATCTGGACCCTTAGTCCATTTATAACTTTTTAAGATCAAAATGTTATTTAGGTTTTTTGCTGTTTATTTCAGATTCTTTAAATTCTTAAGTTTATGATTAAAATTTTATTTTGTTCAGGATTGAAGGCAGATTCAGCTGGGTTTTTTTTCCAGCAAACATTAGATATATTAATATAAAACATAACTACAGATTTCTCTCCCCCACACACACAGGAAGAGATAGCCTCAGCATGATTCACAGAGGCAAAAGGCAGAAGAACAAAAGGGCAAGGTTTACAAAACAAAAGACATGCTAATATATACCTTTTGCATATAGGTCACAAACAATTAATCACCATGGTAATTGAACTCTGAACCCAGCTGATACTTTAAAAAAAACAAATAGAAGCTAGACTTCTTGTCTCCAGCCAGCAGAAATATCTTGTAATCCAAATTCTTTTAAATCATAAAACGAAATAACAATACTCTCCTTTTTATGTTAAAAAGAACTCGGAAACAAACCCATTTTTTCAGTAAATTCTTTGTGCTCTTCTTGTTTATTGAATAAACAAGGTAAATCTTGCAGACCACCATCAGCAAAACCTTGCTGTTCCCTTGATGTTAAATCAACTGAAGAACTGGAATTTATTTTTTCCCAGTTTTACTCTGCAAATGAAGCACTTTTGCTAATTATTAATTTATTACCTAGTATGAACCTGTAGCTTCTCTGACTTTGTTCATACCCAACAAAAATAGCTTTCTTTATTCTGGAAGCCCCCTTGCGTCTCAGTTGCTTTGGGATGTGAACCCAAGCTGTGCTTCCAAAAACTCTGAGATGATTGACTTTAGGCTTCATCCCATAGAACAAATGAAATAGTACATCCTCAATTACACTATTAAACAATCTGTTTTGTACATAACAAGCAGTGGATACTGCTTCACCCCAAAACTTAAAAGGTAATCTTGCATCTTTAAGCAAACACATCATGGCTTCTTGAAGAGCTCTGCCTTTTCTTGCAGCAATTCCATTCTGCTGAGGAGTATAAGGGTTAAACAAAATTTGTTCTATTCCTTTTTCTGACAAAAATCTTTTAAATGTTGTAGACAGATACTCTCCACCTCTGTCACATTGTAAAGCAGACACAGGCTTTGGAAACTTACCATTTGCCCATGTTACAAAACTTTTAATTTTTTCAAATACCTCATCTTTGTGTTTCTACAGTTTGATGAATGTGTACCTTGAAAAATCATCAATTATGGTCAAAATATACCTTGCTTCTCCAAAACTTGGAGAAAATGGACCAATGACATCACTATGAATTATTTCAAGAGGTCTAGTGGTGGTTCTATCTGTGTGATTTTTTACAGGAGCCTTGTAAGTCTTGCATTCCTTACAAATTGAACAATCCAGATATTTATCACAAGATTTCAATTTTAAATCAGCATATATATTTGGCATTTGTGTTATTATCTAAAGTTCGCATGACTTTACTTCTGTGTAGTAAATGAACACATTGATCATGTGTTGGGGTGATCAATTTCTTTTCTTTTTTCTTTATTGCACTTTTCTTTTCTTTTCTTTTTAATTTGTATTTCTATTTCTGTTTCACTTCTAACTTTTAACTTTGTATATTTAAAAATCTAATAAAATTTCAAGAAAAAAAAAAGAGATCATGTGTTGGGGTATTACCAAACACAACCTTTGCAGTTTGACTCTTAGCAACATTCTGTACAATGTATAATGAATCCTTTTGAACACAAGTTGCACACAACTTACCATTCTTCCATATTTCACAGCCTTCTTTCTTAAATGTTATGACATATCCATCAGCTGCTAAACAGGCTACAGACAAAAGGTTAGTTTGCAATTGCAGGACATATAACACATTTTTAACAGTCTCCCTTAAACAAGATAAATACATGTCACCTTGACCCATAATCTTAGTCATAGACCCATCAGCCAAAGAAACACTGTTTGTTAGCTTTAGACAGTGAAACAAATGAATTTTTACAATGAGATAAATGACAATTTGCCCCAGAATCGAGGACCCATTCATCAGCATTACAGTTATCAAGAACCTGTGCAATGTGAGTTGTTGTCTGAAGAGCCTTCTTGCGTGTTGCCACCTTCTTCTTTCCTGTCTTGCGATTTTTGTGGAATAACTCACAGTCTTTGTGCAAATGTCCTGCTGATCCACAATGAAAGCAATGCCGGGTTGCCAATGCTGTTGCTTCAGCCTTGAGGTCCTTCCGTTCTCTTGCTTTCTCATGCTGCAGCTTTCCAGAAGAGATGGGTGTAGACTTTTCTTGTCTCTTCTCCCACTCAGCAAGCAGCCATGCAGAAACAAACGAAGGAGTAAGATCAGCTTCAGGCATCACTTCCAAAGTACAAATCAGGGTGTCCCATGAATCGTTCAGTGAGGACAAAATGATGTAGGCTTTTGTCAAAGGAGTAAATTCCATCCCTCGTTCTTGAAGCTCAACAAATAATTGTTAAATTGCATGCAGATGATCAGGTAAACTGCCATGTTCAGATAAATACGATTTATACAGCTTTCTGGTCAGGGTTACTTTACTCCCTGCGGTAGCCTTTACATATAAATTACGTTAAGCGTCCCATAATTCTTTGGCAGTTTGTAAGCCACACACATTTACTAACTGATTGTCATCCACTCCTAAAATAATCAAAGCTCTGGCTCTGTCATCTTGACGAAGCCAGGCAGCAGTGGGGTTTACAGGAGTTGGCTCACTTATGGGGGTCCACAAATCTTCCCTCTGAAGAAACATTTCCATCTTCAGAGCCCAACACAAATAATTCGAGTCTGAAAGATGTTCGAGTGGCATACCTGAAGATTGGAATGTTGCAGCAGCCATGGCTCCCCTGTTCAAAAAAAATTGCAGCTTCTTCTTCAAACAGACAACAGCTTGAAAAAAACTGCAGGCAGTTGCAAAGAAAAAAAACTTCACTGATCATTTCTCACTCACCTTTCAAATGCAAATGATCTCTCTTTTTTGCTTTTCTGGGCCCATAACTTGTTAGTGTTATGCTTGTACCAAAACTGGAAAACAGAGCTTCAGAAACGTTTTGGTAATTGAGAGATCAAATAAAGATACAAAAACTTTTTTCAGCAAACATTAGATATATTAATATAAAACATAACTACAGATTTCTCTCTACCCCCACACACACAGGAAGAGATAGCCTCAGCATGATTCACAGAGGCAAAAGGCAGAAGAATAAAAGGGCAAGGTTTACAAAACAAAAGACATGCTAATAAGGTATATCTTTTGCATATAGGTCACAAACAATTAATCACAATGGTAACTGAACTCTGAACCCAGCTGATACTTAAAAAAAACAAATAGAAGCTAGACTTCTTGTCTCCAGCCAGCAAAAATATCTTGTAATACAAATTCTTTTAAATCATAAAACTAAATAACAATAGTTAGCACCCTGAAGATGCTCCCTTAGATCAAGAACTTCTTATTTACCATCTATGACTTAGAATATATTACTTATTTAAGAATAGTGTTTTATTGTATTCTAATTAGTATTTATTCTTGTTTTATTGTAAACCACCCAGCGTCGCTCTTTGAGTGAGATGGGACATGACTAAATTGGAAATATAAATAAATAAATAAATAAATAAATAAATAAATAAATAGGATTGTAGTAACCTGTTGGTTATTATCTCCAACAAAGGAGATTGTTACCTTGTCATGGTGCTGGAGCTTGAGCACCTCAATGAAACCATGAGCTAAACCGTGAAGGGACACCCAAGACGGGAAGGTCGTGGCAGAGAGGTGAGACTAAATACGATCCCTGGGGAAGGTAACAGCAACCTACCCCAGTATTCTTGCCGTGAAAACTAAATGGATCAGTACAACCAGAGATATGTTGGTGGTGGACCATAAGGAAGGCTGAGCGAAGGAAGATTGATGCTTTTGAACTGTGGTGTTGGAGGAAAATTCTGAGAGTGCCTTGGACTGCAAGAAGATCAAACCAGTCCATACTCCAGGAAATAAAGCCAGACTGCTCACTTGAGGGAATGATATTAAAGGCAAAACTGAAGTACTTTGGCCACGTAATGAGAAGACAGGATACCCTGGAGAAGATGCTGATACTAGGGAAAGTGGAAGGCAAAAGGAAGAGGGGCCGACCAAGGGCAAGATGGATGGATGATATTCTGGAGGTGACGGACTCGACTGTGGGGGAGCTGGCGATGGCGACGGCCGACAGGAAGCTCTGGCGTGGGCTGGTCCATGAAGTCACAAAGAGTCGGAAGCGAGTGAACGAATAAACAACAACAACCTGTTGGTAGCTTCTGAAATGTTTTTGATGTAGCATACAGTTATCCTTTGCATGGATTGTGACTGGTTATGTGTAGAGAACTTTTCTTGATGGGTTTCCACTGCAATGGAACATGTTATAAAAATAGACTATTTCTACTTTTAGGAGTTCTGGGTTATTTCAGTGTGTTGTTGCTCATCTGAAGAGGGTTCTTACCCAGAAGCTTTTGTGTACTGTTGGTTTCTTGCTGTGATACCTGAGTACTTTATTAATGTGGGTTGTTTTGCGATACACTTGGGTTTGTAGTTAGTCATTGTTTTCTCTGATGATGAGTAAGTCCAGGAAGAGAAGTTCTTTGTTATTCTCTTCTTCTCTTGGGAATTTAATTCCATAGAAGATGTTGTTGGTTGTGTGGGTTTCTCTAGTTGTTCTTTTTTGATAATGATCAAAATGTCACCCACTTAATGGATCCATATTTGGGGTTGTATCTGTGGGAGTACTACTGTTTCCAGACGTTGCATCACTGTCTCCACTATGAATCCCAAGATGCATAATTTGCTTGAACTTTTCACACTTTTTTTGTAATTCCTTGTTTTTCTTGTTTGGCTTCAGCGTACTTCAGCTCCTCTTCAGCTCTCATTCCAATCCATTTGCTATCCCACAGCATATGAGGGAAATCACTAGACCAGGGCTTTCCAAAGTTTGGTGTGTCGCCGCGGGAAATCCCGGAAGTGCCGTCCTTGCGGCAGCGCGCAAAAACCCGGAAGCGCTGCTGCCGCTGTCGGGTTTTGCACGCTGCAGTTGGTGTGTCGCCGCGGGAAAACCTGGAAGCGCTGCGCTTCCGGGTTGTGTGGCGACACGCCAGACTGTGTGTGGCGACACACTTTTGTGTCACGACACACAGTTTGGAAAGCTCTGCACTAGACTTTCAGTGCACCTAGTTCAGGGGCAGATTCTGCTACATATAAAAACAGATAATTTTGAGTGGGAAAAAAGTCAGCGAGGTATTTTCTAAAAAACAAAGAAAAGGCATTGAGCTGAACGTATCTGCCAATTTAGCTTTCTTTGATAAAAGAATGATAAGCGTGGGTTGAGTTTTCATGAGACTAAGCATATAAAATTCTTTACAGCTCTGTGAATTGTGTTAGCATTTTTTAAAATAATAATAATAATAATAATAATAATTTAGGCAATATTAATACATTTTAGACAATCGACAATAGAATATCCTATATTGCCCAATCAATGGCTTCAGGGTTTAAGAAATGTTATGGCTGAACTCAATTAGTTCAGCAAAAAAAAATATTTAGGATGTTTTGGTCCCTCAAAGAATGGTGGCCTCTTTTCCTTTCTGTACTGGAAATAAATTTGAAGGAACTTTAGAACATGTTACCGGTATGTCCACTTCCAATTGCTTGTCGGTTAGATATTAGTACTTTGGGGAACTAGTTTCTTGGAAGACAGTGAAGGGTTAAATATATTAATGTTTTGTTAAAAACTGTATCCCCCAAATCTGGAATCTTTCCATCTCTGAAGAAGATGAGCTATATTGAGCTTGGAGTGTTCCAAAACATGCTTATACTCTTGGAAGAATGCCTCTGTCCCAGACTCTAAAAGTTGGCTTCACAAAATTGGTCAACTCTCAGCCTTTGAATTATCTTTGTACTAAAGGAGAGGCAAGTATGACCCCGTATTATTTAGGTGTAATTCATTGATAAAAAAATAAAAGGCCTGAGATGATAGATGAGATGATAGAGAGATAGATAGATAGATAGATAGATAGATAGATAGATAGATAGATGATAGATAGAGATAGAGATAAATAGAAGATAGATAGATAGATAGATAGATAGATAGATAGATAGATAGATAGATAGATATATGATATGATATGATATGATATGATATGATATGATATGATATGATATGATATAAATGGATGATGATGGATGATGAATGATGGATGATGGATGATGGGGGATGGATGGATGGATGGATGGATGGATGGATGGATGGATAGATGATAGATAGATATAGATGATAGATAGATAGACCGATAGATAGATAATGGAATTTCTAGGGTTTCTTTCCTTTTTCTGTTCCCCCATATAGTTTGATATGTTTTCTTCCTTTTCCTTCACCATATAGTTAGTTTTTTATATAATAAAACCTTCTAGGAAAAGGAAAAAAACATATCGAACTATATGGGGGAAACAGAAAAAGGAAAGAAACCCTAAAAAGAAATTCCATTATCTATCTATCTATCTATCTATCTATCTATCTATCTACCTACCTACCTACCTACCTACCTACCTATCTATGTATGGTCTATCGGTCTATCTATCTATCATCTACGGTATATCTATCTATCATCTATTTATCTCTATCTCTATCGATCATCTATCTATCTATCTATCATCTATCTATCTATCTATCTATCTATCTATCTATCGGTCTATCTATCATCTACGGTATATCTATCATCTATTTATCTCTATCTCTATCGATCATCTATCTATCTATCGATCGATCGATCGATCGATCTATCGGTCTATCTGTCTATCTATCTATCATCTATATCTATCTATCATCTATCCATCCATCCATCCATCCATCACCCATCATCCATCATCCATCATTCATCATCCATCATCATCCATTTATATCATATCATATCATATCATATCATATCATATCATATCATATCATATCAAGTTGGCTTCACAAAAGTTGGCTTCACAAAATTGGTCAACTCTCAGCCTTTGAATTATCTTTTTACTAAAGGAGAGGCAAGTATGACCTCGTATTATTTAGGTGTAATTCATTGATAAAAAAATAAAAGGCCTGAGATGATAGATGAGATGATAGAGAGATAGATAGATAGAGATAGAGATAAATAGATCTATCATCTATTTATCTCTATCTCTATCATCTATCTATCTATCTATCTATCTATCTATCTATCTATCTATCATCTCATATTCAATGCTTTTCCAAGAAATGTTAACTATAATGCTTTTAATGCTTAATTAAAAATAGAAATATTAAGAAAAAAAAGATTTAAGAATTCTGTGGCTCCTGCATTCACTCAGTCCTGGACCGGTCTCCATTATCTTGACCTCTGACTCATAAAGAGAGGAAGAAAATAAGTAACTACACATGCAAACAATCCTTAAAAGGTTAAACATTTTAAATAGTAGACATCACAAGCTTCATAATGGCTTTGACTAAAAATACACACGCAATACCAAGCTATATTACTTTTGGTGAGCTTCATCACCAGGATCAACTGTATGGCCAAGATCCAGAGCTGGAGGCTGACACAATTGACTGTAGATTTGTCCAAAAGAACTGAAATATTCATGTTATCATAGCTGCATGACTAATCATTTTATTTATTCATTGAAGAACGCACCATTTCTATAAAAATTGAAGGTTTTGAGAACTTGGGATGTCTGTAGATTTCCAGCTCCAGTGCTAGGGTTTTGCTTTTGCTTCTCTTGAATCTTGTTTTAAACACTGGGCAAAAAAAAAAAACAGGGTTTCCTGCTGTTCCTACCGCTAATTAAACATGAGGGCTAAATCTTCCTCTTGCTTATCCAGGTGCAGCTTCATTGAAGCAAACGTAAAAAGAGTTTTGCCGTGCATCTGTGGCAGCTTCTCTTTTGTGCCGCTGAAGAATGCTGCGATTCAGCTGTTCCTCACACTATTCATTTGGTGTGTTGACCTGGATTGACCCAAACGAAATATCCTGTACGTCTGTGTGTGTGCACGCGCTATACGTGAATGTGCCTACTTGTGTCTGGGGACACGGGAAGCAGGAAATAATGTAGGTTGACTGGTTCAGTTTCCTTGTGCTTCCTTTGTGCCAGTGTGTCACAGCTCTCAAAGACCTGGCTGACCGAGCAAGCTGCCTCGTCATCATTTTGCTTGGGGAAGGTTTCCTGGCATTTTAGTTGTGTCGCCTTTTCCAGGTCACTTGCGCAGAAGGCGAGATCAAAACCAAGATTCAGAAAAAGGGAGGTCTGGGCTACAGAAATCTATGTGCCTCCTAGAGAGCAGCAAAAGAGTTTTCTGGGTCTCTTGAATTTTTGACACCCACATCTGATGGCTCCAAAGCTATCCAAATGGAAGATGTCTCCATCACTAGCAACAAGTCAGATGTTAACCTGCAATCATTCAATAGGACAGGACAAGCTGGGTTTCTCTTGGGCTGAGCTTCCCACTTCCACTTCGGCTTCCCCTTTCTGGCCACTTTTAGCCATCAAGAACACCTCCGTATCGTCACCATTCCCGTTCCCCAGGCCCTCAAAAGCTACCTGAAAAGGATCCATATTCATCTTCATACCTGCTAATCCTGAAAGGCTAAGAACATGGAGTAAAAATCAGGGGGAACCAAAATAAAATAAATTGCTTGCACACCCATTATATACATAAAGTAGTTCACACACGTTTGGGCACATACAAAAATAGAAATCTTAGTGGCTCCTAAGAGGGAGAGTTGAAAAGGCATCAAGATATCTTTCCTGAAAGATCTGCTGAGGTGCCTGAAGTACCTCCCTACCCCCATCTTCAGCCTTTAAATGGAGAAATTGACTGCCTACAAGAACCACAGAGCTGCATGATGTTAAATAAAATACTGTACTAATTTTACTGCAGATTCAAATACACTGAACCCGAGCCAGAAATAAATCAGCTGAGATGATAAATGAAGCCAACATAATTGGACTAAAGAGGACTGGATCTGCTTTCAAGCTGGTCCTTCTGTGGAAATGCCCCTGTGCTCAAGTATATTCTATGGTACTGCAGAGATGAGTAAGCTTATTCTCTATGGATTCCCAGTTTTCCATTGCTCCCAGTGGCATGGTGAGTGATTCAGAAACATTCCTGGGAAGGCGGGGTGGAGAGCTGAAATGTTCAGCTAAATATAAGGGATTTTTGGGGATTCTGGTGGAAAACAGTATGTTAAGCCTAGCAGAGAAGAAAAGAAATCACAGCATCAAAAAAAATATATCTTATTTTGCTACTCAGTTTCATTGGTAGGATATTGGAGCACTTAGAAATGGCTACAAAGGCATCCATGGGAGGGAGGAGGAGTCCAAAAAGTCAAGATGGTGACCATGACTGTGCAAACACGACTGACCTCTTTTTTACACGCATCACATGCACAGTGCATGTCAAATCAGAGTGAGGCTTCGATTGTGTACTCCCAACTAACACCTTGACTTTTTGGACAACCCCCCCCCCCCATGTGGACATCCTTAGAAATGGGGCAGAGAGTTGCAGATTGCTCATCCCCTGACTTCCAAGTTCAGAAGCAGAACAACAGAGGAGCCAATTCCATTCCTCCATGAAGCCACTGCTTCTTACAGTTCTTATCTAGGCTCCTATCCAAAACCCTTATTCCCACTTGGGATATCCATGGTTCATTTTGGCCTGCTACCAAACTCTCCAAGTTCTTGAGTACAGAAACAGTTGACTGTTCTCAAATAAAAGAGGTACCTACTCAGGAGCTGAATGGGTGTGTACCATATAATGCAAGCAATACTTTCTATGAAATCAGTACATAGATGGATTATTGTTCCACAGTATGCATAAAACTTCAACTCAGTAAGAACTATGTCTTAGTTTAACAAAAACTCTAAAAAAAACACCCTTTGAAGCTGCAAACAGAGAACATAAGTCACTGGGACAATTCTGCATTTTATGCCTTTAATTACAATCCCCTTAAATCAGCTAACAACGGTGTTTTTGTTCTTCCAATCTATTTCCTTTGTGCCAAAAATGTCTTTGGGCCAAATAAATCTTTCCAGAGAAAACAGTCCTAAATTTAAAAGGCAGAAACGTTATTTCTCCATAAGATAAAAATTCGTCCTGCTAAACTTTTACATATTACCCAAGAGGGCCTGTTTCATTTGCGAGAATGAGGAGGAGAGAGGAGATTAAATAGAAATACTTTCAGTAGCCAGTTGCTATATACAACTGGTATTAAGAAGCCTTCTGTCTCTGCAATTGGCAATGTTATAAATACCATGATTAGCAGCCTAGCCTTATAGCCTTACATCAGTGGGCTGAATTCCCTTTGAAAGTTCTGCAAGTTGGCAACCATCACCATAAATTCCATGCCTTGCCATTAGTTGTTTAGCACAGCATACCTACCCAAAGTCTACTGGACCATAGTTCATTCAACTGAAGTTTCTGGATTCACACAGAAGCCTGACTGAACCGTAAACACAAGTGCTAGGTTTATACGACATGCTGGAGAAGAATGTAGTTGGTGAGTTTTCCACCCAGTGGATCTTCTGAGTCTGTCCTGAATGTCCCAATGTTAGGTGCGCTGGACAAGTCAAAGTGCTTGAATTATGAGACGTGGGGAAAAATCCACTGTTCTCAATATGCATAATTTCAGTAGGATCAATAGGGCTGAAAGGTTTGTATCATCAAGCAAGGATTCTCAAATTCTACTTAGCTTCAGCTATTATTGCTTGCTAGAAGATGGCCCCAGGCCCCAGTGTATTGTAATGAAAAACAGTTGAGTTTCTGGAAGTCAGAGTGTTGTTACACAGAATCCCTAAATTCTACTATTTCAGGAATAGATATTCTACATTTAGAAGCTTTGTTCTGGTTTGGAGAAAGTACAGGAATAAGCTGTTCATTATTCAAATGTACAGTATGTTTAGAATATCTCAAGCAGAGCTGGATACCTGACTTTTAGTAATCACTTTTCTGGTGAACTTTTAATCTTCTGAATGTCTTAACCTGTCTGTTGTAATACTTGCAGAATTGCAGACTTTTTTATGCCCTAAAGCCACAATAGTAATATTTTATGTTGAGTCTGAATTTTGTATAAACCAGATGGAAGGGAAAAAAATAGTAAGTGGTTTTTACTCTTTTTAAATCCTATAAACTTTTTGATATCTTTTCAAATGTCCAAACCCAAATATTATAACCTGAACTAGAGGAAAATATATTTCAAGCCTCCAGTGCTTTCCTCAGAATAAGCCCCACTGATCTCCATTGATTAATTTCTGAGTAAACATGAACAGGCGAAATCTTGTTTTAATGGGCTAATTGGGGGAAAGGGATGTCCGTTATTCAGAAACGTCTGTTAAATAAGACTGTTAAATGTCTGTTAAATAAGAAAGTATGTCATCCTGGTGACTTCTGTCATTTGCAAGACAGTATCACTGCACAAATCATGTAAATCACAGTGGAAACAGTCTGTGGCCTGCCAATCTGTGCATTCAAGTCCATTAAAGTGAGGTTTCCCTTTATCAGATTCCTTTGTATTACCTCAGAAAACAATACAAATCAGCCATTTTAGATCAAAACCTATCACATCCCTCTGCTGTGTCTTTTTGATGCTGATCACGCAAATAGAAAATTGGGCCTCTAACCGTGTTCCCATAGTTGTGGTGGGGAACATGGCAGGAAGTTGTTGCCAGCAGACTAATAATAAGGCTGTTCACAACCTTCTAGAAAACAGTTTTACTTCCTTCCACTCCTCTGCCTGGGATGTGGCCCCCTTTACTTTTCAGTTGATGAACCAAATCTTCATCATAGCGTCAACTCCCGGACCATGGTTCTCACACAAAAGCACATTACTACAACAGGGGGGGAAATGGGCTGGATTTTCTGAAAGCATCCAAACTTTCTTGTGCCAATGTAGCAGAAAAAGGATGCCTTATATATCACCTCAACGGTAACTAGGGGAGGCGGAAAGACACAAAGTCACTAATGGGGAAATGGATTTAGTTAGGGGTGGTTTGTGTTTCTCTCTGCCATGTAAGCCATTAGGAAGAGTACTTATCACCACTGGGTCCCTGTAGAAAATGCATAGTTAGTCTTCAAAGTTGTAAACCCCTATTCTTAGTGAAGGATTCTCTTTCTTCTCCTCAAGGAGAAAGCAACACCGTGTTTCCTCTTTCTCTGGTTGCATCTGAAGATCATTTTCTCAACTCCACTGAATCATCTTAAATGGAGAACTTGATTTTATTCCACTTTTATTACTAGATCTTGAGAGGAAGGAGGCAAGGCGCACCATTTGTCCAAACCAAAAAGGTTCTCCAAGATTTTTCACTTCTTTCAGGCCTCTGCCGGATCCTAAAGAACCACAATGTTGCTTCTAATGTACTCAAATTAGCAGAGAACAACTATGTCTTTGCACTAACCTTTACTTTCTATGTTTAATACAGTAGGTCATGATTAACTCATTTTCTCTGACATTTTTCTCTGTCACAGCATAGACCTGCACATTCAGAAGAGAAACCCTTCTCCGTGGTTTATCTTCCTTCACAGAAATGTTCCAAGTTTCTTCTCCCCACAACACACTCACTGTCTTAAAATCCTATGTTTTCCCCATTCAACGTTGTTCCTCCAAGCTGTTTTCTCATTTCTTCTTGGTAATTTATATACAGTACATGCATGCACACTTTTGTTAGGAAAGCACCATATGCACATCTCTCTATTTTCCCCAGGGAATTGTAGGGCTAACATCTCCTCTGCTTCCATTAAAAGCAAGTCTGTGCTTAAATCACAACTCCGCAACCAAGGCATCTGTGCCACATAGGAGGCCCACAGAAACCTTTGTGTTAGGCCATAATGTGATTTGTTCCATTTTGTGACTTGTAAACCCTTGTGATTTGTAAACCATGGTTTAGGGTTTAAAATGCTATGCAAACTATTCCAAACATGGTTTATTCAGTATCCCATAATTAAACACTCCCCCTTAATCAATCAGTCAATCTTCATTTTATACCTACCTCACCATAGGGTGGCTCATCTAATGATTTTCTAGGATTGGAGGGTTCTCTGCAACTTGAAGGGGTGGACTTGAGAGGTCCCCCAAGAAAGAAAAGCCTTCCCCTGACCTGCATCATCACCCTGCTGCTACAATCTGGCATCTCAAAGGGGTTAGGCCCCTCTTTTTTCTTCATGGGGGACATAAGAGACCCTTCAATCTACTTTTCATTCATTTGGCATTCATTTGAAGGGAAGACAGGAAATAAATCCATTGATTAAATATCCCAATAGCCTCCAGACAGGGGTGTCCACAAGGGTGGTGTCAAAACAGTGAAGATGATGGCCACAAACATGCGGTCAATACGCATTATGACATTTAAAATGGGCAGGGCTTTGATCCCATGCTTGTGGCTGCCATCTTCACTTTTTTGACCCCCTGCAGATACCCTGCGTCTGGATTTTAGCTTTCCTAAGGGAACTTGTGTTATAGATTATAATAGATAGTACAATGTTTGGGACCAAGATGACAGTTTGCAAAGATCTAGTTGATATTTGAGAGCCAGTTTGGTGTAGTGGTTAAGGCACCAGGCTAGAAACTGGGAGACCGGGAGTTCTAGTCCCACCTTAGGCTCAAAGCCAGCTGGGTGACTTTGGGCCAGTCCCTCTCTCTCAGCCCCAGGAAGAAGAAAGCAAGGGCAAACCACTTTGAAAAAAATATTGCCAAGAAAAATTTAATTTTTTAAATTTAATTTAAATAATATTTATACCCCGCCTATCCCCTCCCTATCGGAGGACTCTAGGTGGCTTGCAGCATTTCAATTTATATATTTATACAATTCATATATATATATATATATATAGCATTAACCGCGCACTCAGGAAGGGGGTAGGGGAACCGACTCTTCTTCCGTAGGCATTGGACTACATGTCCCAGCATACCTCGCTTCCGAGTCGGCTGCTGACGTCCTGGATGTTCAAAAATGCAAGAACAAGTCCAGGTACTCACCAGGAGTCAACATTGACTCAAAGGCACAAAAAAAAGTACTGATATTGGAATTATACCCTTCACTTATTTTATAAGTTACTCCTTTTCTTCAAACATTTAGACTGCTCTACTATAGGCAGGAAAAACTCACTCAGGAAGAGCTTTTTCAGAAATTTCCCATCAGGATACTTACCTTATCTCTAATAAAAGTAGTTCTTTTTTCTATTTTAAGAGTCTGCATGACTTCCACAAACTCTTAAACTGGCAAGGAACAAAGAGTTTGGTTTGAAGCCCATACATTCAATATGTCATGACACAAACATGAGCAAAACATCTTTCGTTTAAAGTCAGCAGGTTGCAGGCTACATAATCCCACAGTGACATTAATTCCCAGATGTTGAAACAGAAAAATATGGAGTGTGTAACTTATTGCTTAATATAATTTGCTTGTAGTACAATTTGTTGTTGTTGTTCAGTCGTTTAGTCGTGTCCGACTCTTCGTGGCCTCATGGACCACAGCACGCCAGGCCTTCCTGTCCTCCACTGTCTCCCGGAGTTTACTCAAATTCATGTTCGTTACATCGGTGATGCTATCTAACCATCTCATCCTCTGCCGCCCCCTTCTCCTTTTGCCTTCAGTCTTTCCCAGCATCAGGGTCTTTTCCAGTGAGTCCTCTCTTCCCATTAGGTGGCCAAAGTATTTGAGCTTCAGCTTCAGCATCTGTCCTTCCAATGAGCAGTCAGGGTTGATTTCCTTTAGGATTGACTGATTTGACCTCCTTGCAGTGCAAGGGACTCTCAAGAGTCTTCTCCAGCACCACAGCTCGAAAGCATCAATTCTTTGGCGCTCAGCCTTCCTTATGGTCCAACTCTCACAGCCATACACTACTACTGGGAAAACCATAGCTTTAACTATACGGACCTTTGTCGGCAAGGTGATGTCTCTGCTTTTTAATATGCTGTCTAGGTTTGCCATAGCTTTCCTCCCAAGGAGCAAGCGTCTTTTAATTTCATGGCTGCAGTCACAGTACAATAGCCAGACAATAACAGAAACACTGATGGGATTCAGGGAAGAGGGTTTTGTTCCATTGCAGAAATCAAGTTAGTGCCAGATGAGGCTCAGATGGTGACCCCAGCAATACTGTGAAATTCTATGGATCTGTTTGGATTTCACATGGCTGGATCTCCCCAAAGATGCTGTGTTAGACTAGAATCCTGGTTAAAGCAGTGGGAAAGTAGAAGTAAAGAAAGACTTTAGTGGAGTTGTGGTACCTGCATTCAACACGTTTTACACGCTAAGTATTTACAGGATATTTATATTTTTTCTGTTACTTCATATTCCCATTTCAGACAAGCCCTTCCACAAAAATGTGCACTAGAAGAAACACTAGAAGAAAGAGTTTCAGGTGTCATTAAACACACAGAGGACGGCAGAAACAGACGTGTTTCCACAGAGCCCATTTCTGTATTTCTCAAGAATCTCTTTAGCAAAAGTCTCACTCAAATTAGCATTTGTTGCTTAATGTTCAATGGCCTCATATTCATGAGTGGAGGTGGCATTTGGATTGTTCACATTAGGCATCAGAAATGTTTCAGACCAATTCTATCCCTCTTTTCATTAATTACTATAATCAAATACCAGTGTTGTGTAAATATCATCATATTTCATGCAGGGAGGGCATGCTTCGGACCCCATCAATAAAAGAATTCCATCTAGCGGGGTCCAGGAGGCGTGCCTTCTCTGCGATAGCACCCGCCCTGTGGAATATCTTGCCCCCAGAGGTGAGGTGGGCACCCTCGCTCCTGGCCTTCAGGAAGACTTTAAAGACCTGGTTCTGCCACCTTGCTTGGAACGAAGGAAATAATAGTTCTTCCTGGGGGTGGTTAGCTTAGTAATACCCTCCTTTTAAGAACTCACCATCTTTTGGATTTTTCTATTTATTATTATAGTGGATGTATAGGTTTCAATTTTTTATAATATTATTGTAAACTGCCCAGAGTCTACTGCTGTAGAGATGGACGGTGATAAATCCGAATAATAAATAAAATAAATAAATAAATATGATATGATATGGAGCACACAAGTTAAATTGTTACCTTCAGAAGACTGAGTCTTAGAAGATAGTGTTCCTTTAAAAAAAATCTCTTACACACTGCAAAAGATACAGGATGAATCTCAGGACAGATTTCCACACTAGATGGTTCCGTGGGTGGTTTGTGAAAAATGCCGTGTGTTGACGTTAGTCTGCAAATGGAAGAATCAGAAAAGGCTGAATGGATGAACACATTCTAAATTGTAAAAATTGAAAGCCGAACTATTGATAGTCTTCTCTCCCACCATAAAAATAGTTGGAAAATGTTCTGTGGAAAACATCAAGAGAAATTATGCATTGCAGTTATTTTCCAGATTGGCGGGGGGCGGGGCCGGTTATTAAAAGAACAAGTTTTGTTGACATCTCTATTGTGCAGAAGTTCAACCTCTTCAGGTAAGATTTTGGAAAAACTGGAACTCGGCAGGCTCCACTTCTGCCTTTGCAGGTGTCTCTCTTGATATTTGTGCGTGTGTTTTCAAAATGTGACTTACTCACCCACTCCAAATCCCAGCTGCTCTTCAGAAACTGGATGGAGGTTCTCTTTGCTCACAGGGCTGCCAAGAAATTACACTGTCCAAATAACAGAGCATTTTTGGCAGCCTCTCAAAAGGGGCTCAAGAAATGCCACCAGTCGGGAAGGGAGTTTTCAAAGAGCCAGCCTTCGCATCCCTGATCTCCTGCCAGCTGCGGCTTTGGAAATCCAGCCCTGTAGCTATTCACAGTTGATTACTTCCTGGCATACAGTCTGAAAGTCGACAGCAGGGAAACCAAATCTAGTGAGGGTTTTTTTTTTTGGGGGGGGGGGGAAGTACGTGGAGCAGGAGGAGGAAGGATTATTCAACATCACTTAGCATGACTGGAAGAGTCTGTGCGTGATGTTCAGAGTTACAGCTTTGGTCGCAGCCCAATGCTGAGCCAGCAGTGATTCAAAGCTTCAGGAAGAGAGGACATCTGAACCTTAAATGTTGTTGTTTAATCTATAGGCGCCAGGGCTGAATTAGGTAAGCAGGATGGGACTTTAGTTTGCAAAACCTACGTCCTTGACCTTTGGGCCTCTACAGGGGAAGGAGGAGGAGTCTCAAAACATGGGTTTCCAGTAGAAAGAAATATTTGTAATTCTATTTTGTATCATGCTAGGATCAGCTTGTTTTTACCATCCATATGAAAGAGAGATTTCTTACAATGAAACGTGTTGGGTTTATGCACACTGGGTGCAATTAGTAAGATCCATAAAAAGGTAAAGGTTTCCCCCGCACATTTGTGCAGTCATGTCCGACTCTAGGGGCCGGTGCTCATCTCCGTTTGTTAGCCGAAGAGCCAGTGTTGTCCGAAGACGCTTCCACGGTCATGTGGCTGGCATGACGCACACAGAACGCTGTTATCTTCCCACCGAAGTGGTACCTATTTATCTACTTGTATTTGCATGCTTTTGAATTGCTAGGTTGGCAAGAGATGGGGCTAGTGCGGGAGCTCACCCCGTCACGCAGGACTAGGGAACCTCTGAACTTGCAATCTTCCAATCAACAAGCCTGGCGTCTTACCTGCTGAGCCACCACGCCCCTTATCCATAGGACGATCCATAGGACGGTGCTAAATTAAGCCCTGCTACTAAGGGGGTGGTTTACAGACAACGGGAATAAGGTTACAGTCCTAAGGACCGTGGAGGAAGTCAGACAGAGGCTTATCCTCTACCTCACAATAGGCTATGGGTGTCCATGGGGAAGGGGAATGTGATGTCCCAGGTGTCATGACATCATTCAATGACCTCATGATATGTGTGACCTCATGATTGCTTCTGCGAAACAATTATGCAATTAGATCTTTCACAACAGTTTAGATCAGAAAGAGGCCAAGAGGTTTTTTGTTTTTTTTGTTTTGCTTGAGACAAATACATAAAAGAGAAACAGCATATTTATGGTAAAAAGGGATACGTTGCTGCTGTTACATTATACCCTAAAACAGCTTTCCAAACTTTTCATGTTGGTGACACGCTTTTTAGACATGCATCATTTCGCGACACACTCTTACAGCAGGGCACAAGGCAGGCACTAGGACCTGCGCGGAATCACAGGAGGTTTGGAGGCAGCAGGGCACAAGGCAGGCACTAGGACCTGCGCAGAATCACAGCAGGTTCGGAGGCAGCAAGGCACAAGGCAGGCACTAGGACCTGCGCAGAATCACAGCAGGTTTGGAAGCAGCCAGGCACAAGGCAGGCACTAGGACCTGTGTGGAATCCTGGCAGGGCAGGTTTGGAGGCAGCAGGGCACAAGGCAGGCACTAGGACCTGCATGGAATCACAGCAGGTTTGGAAGCAGCAAGGCACAAGGCAGGCACTAGGACCTGTGTGGAATCCTGGCAGGGCAGTTTGGAAGCAGCAAGGCACAAGGCAGGCACTAGGACCTGCACAGAATCACAGCAGGTTTGGAGGCAGCAGGGCACAAGGCAGGCACTAGGACCTGCGCATAATCACAGCAGGTTCGGAGGCAGCAAGGCACAAGGCAGGCACTAGGACCTGCGTGGAATCACAACAGGTTTGGAGGCAGCCAGGCACAAGGCAGGCACTAGGACCTGCGTGGAATCACAGCAGGTTTGGAAGCAGCAAGGCACAAGGCAGGCACTAGGACCTGTGTGGAATCCTGGCAGGGCAGTTTGGAAGCAGCAAGGCACAAGGCAGGCACTAGGACCTGCACAGAATCACAGCAGGTTCGGAGGCAGCAGGGCACAAGGCAGGCACTAGGACCTGCGCGGAATCACAGCAGGTTTGGAGGCAGCAGGGCACAAGGCAGGCACTAGGACCTGCACGGAATCCTGGCAGGGCTCGGAGGCAGCAGCAGCCACGACACACCCAGACACTGCAGCCGACACACTAACGTGTCCCGACACAGTTTGGAAAGCTCTGCCCTAAAATATGCAATTTTGGAAGAAGGCCGGCTCATATGGAATACTTCTATACTGAATTTATACGCTGCATTAATTCATAATGTTGTCGTCCCGACATTATGTTGGGTCCGTGCCTGGGGTGCTCAGCCCAATTAATAAGCAAAGCAGGGGTGGAGATATTAAAAATTATTTTTATTCTGCGCAGACCAAAAGATGCCTGGGAATACTTTCTCAAAGCAGGCATAGCCCAGACCAAATCCCAACCGTTTTTATAAGTTGGCAAGACACGTAGCATTTAGCAAAACAAAGCAAGTGAGGTTTCTTATTAGCAAAACAAGGTTCGACGGGTAATGAAACAAAGGAAGTGATGTTTCTTCCCAGTAAAACAAAGCAAGACAGGTAATGATCTCTCATCGGCACAACAATCAAGTCTGTGCAAAGCGTTTGTAGGCATCAGGAAGCAATAAACTAAGCACTTGCAGTGGGGCTATTTTATTCAGATGACTGATTGATAGTCATGACTATCAATTCAGCTGGGCGGATGATTTGCAAGCGACTTCTCCTGCTTATTACTGAACAAGCTTCCCACAAAAAGGGTGGGGAAAGTCATTTGTTGTTGTTGTTCAGTCATTTAGTCGTGTCCGACTCTTCGTGACCCCATGGACCAGAGCACGCCAGGCCTTCCTGTCCTCCACTGTCTCCCGGAGTTTACTCAAATTCATGTTCGTTACATCGGTGATGCTATCTAACCATCTCATCCTCTGCCGTCCCCTTCCCCTTTTGCCTTCAGTCTTTCCCAGCATCAGGGTCTTTTCCAGTGAGTCCCCTCTTCACATTAGGTGGCCAAAGTATTTGAGCTTTTATTTATTTATTTATTTATTTATGTTTCAATTTATATACCGCTCCATCTCCCCACAAGGGAACTCTGGGCGGTTTACAAAACACAAAAATTAGTAAAAGGTAAAGGTTCCCCCCGCACAGTTGTGCAGTCGTGTCCGACTCTAGGGGCCGGTGCTCATCTCCGTTTGTTAGCCGAAGAGCCAGCGTTGTCCGAAGACGCTTCCACGGTCATGTGGCCGCATGACGCGCGTGGAACGCTGTTACCTACCCACCGAAGTGGTACCTATTCATCTACTTGCATTTGCATGCTTTCGAATTGCTAGGTTGGCAAGAGCTGGAGCTAGTGCGGGAGCTCACTCCACACGCAGGGCTAGGGATTCGAACCTCCGAACTTGCGATCTTCCGATCTACAAGCCTGGCGTCCTACCCGCTGAGCCACCACACCCCCTACAAAAATTAAAATCCGACAATTAAAACAACCCAATAAAACACTCTAATATATTAAAATTAAGTATAAAAATCCAAGATGCGGTGGTATGATGTTTGGATGTTTAAAAGGGCCCTATGGCACCAGCCATCCCCAAGAGGAACTGTTCCCCCCCTCCCCCCACGCAAGGCTTCAGCTTCAGCTTCAGTATCTGTCCTTCCATACAAAATATTAAAATGGCTAAAAAAAATACAAATTTCAAGTACAAAATGGCTAATACAAAATGGCTGAACACTGGCTCGTCAATGTCACATAGTTTTTGCTTAGCAAGATGTGTGAGTTTATTGTGAAAAGGAAAATGTATGGAAAATAAAGGAAGGAATGATCACCAGCATTTCAAATACAACCAATACCCTTTTCGCACTGAATCCCTTTTCACACTGAAGATGTTGCCTAGCCTGGCAATGAAACGTCTACAAGAAAACAACAAGGCTCAGAGAGCACCAAGAACTCCACAGAAAAGTTCTGCCCACTTTTGCAGTGTGGTCATTTACATGCAGTGCATTTACTGGAGAACTACCAAGGAGAGAACAACACCCCCACCAACACAGGCAGGACAAGCCAGAGTATATAAACAGAGAGCAAGTCCCACTCCCTTTTCGCACTGAAGATGTTGCCTAGCCTGGCAATGAAATGTCTGCAAGAAAACAACAAGGCTCAGAGAGCACCAAGGACTCCACAACCAATACAGTTAGCCTAACTAAACTAGTTTACTCATTACTTCCTTGAATAAGTTCTTGGTTTCAGCACAAACATGGTGGAGAGAGATAATCTGACCCTCCTACTTGGATGTTGCTAGTTAAGGCCTCCTTTTTCCTGTTCTTGCATCTTTTTTCTCTTAAGCACTTGTCCATATTTGACAGAAATATGATTAAGAGAGGGATTGCAATCCTGATTTTGTGAAGTTGAAAAAAACAAACTTCATCATGCTAATTTTAGGGAATAAACTCATAGAATAAAATTATAGAGATACATTCCTCATTGCATCCTTTTCTCCTCCTCCTCCTCCTCCTCCTCCTCCTCCTCCTCCTCCTCCTCCTCCTCCTCCTCCTCCTCTTCTTCCTCTTCTTCCTCTTCTTCTTCTGTCAAGTCCCTGTGCTCTTGGAATAAATTGCATTTATTTGTTAGTGTAAATGAATTTTAGCTATGTTTCCTTTTCTTTTTGTTATCTCACACCTTCAGTTTCTTTGGCTTGCTCCTCCTTACTCCTTTTCCAAGCTCTGCAGAACATTCCTTAGCCTGAAAGGGAACAGCATGATGAGCAAGTAGCATTTAAGCATACAGTATATTACTTCTGCTTAACCATTTTAGCTATGGGAAAACAAGTCCCCCCCCCCCCAGTTACCTACCTTGGCTCTCTTTGGTATAAGAGGAGGAGAGAGAGAGGAACTCTGCCAGGCTTTCAATATTTGTTTTTATACCCTAAAACAATAGAATTCCAGTAGTTCCTGTGCTGTCTGTTTCTTGACACTTACTTATTTATTTATTTTCTATCCCACCTTTATTATTTTTATAAATAACTCAAGGCGGCGAACATACCTAATACTCCTTCCTCCTCCTATTTTCCCCACAACAACAACCCTGTGAGGGGAGCTGGGCTGAGAGAGAGTGACTGGCCCAAGGTCACCCAGCTGGCTTTCGTGCCTAAGGTGGGACTAGAACTTTCAGTCTCCTGGTTTGCCATTGGCTCCTTCCTAGGGCTGAGAGACAGGGACTGTCCCAAGGTCACCCAGCCGGCTTTCATGCCTAAGGCAGGACTAGAACTCACAGACTCCTGGTTTGCCATTGGCTCCTTCCTAGGTCTGAGAGACAGGGACTGGCCCAAGGTCACTCAGCCGGCTTTCATGCCTAAGGCGGCACTGGAACTCACAGTCTCCTGGTTTCTAGCCCATTGCCTTAACCACTAGACCAAACTGAGAGGGCTTGCTGCGGACCCCATCGATTAAAGAGTTTCACCTAGCGGGGTCCAGGAAGCGGGCCTTCTCTGCAGTGGCGCCCGCCCTTTGGAATATCTTACCCCCGGAGCTGAGGCTGATGTCCTCGCTCCCAGCCTTCCGGAAAGGCTTAAAGACCTTGTTCTGCCGTCTTGCCTGGGAGGGAAACGTCAACAGTTCCTCTTGGGGATGGCTGGCCCCTTGAAGCCTCCCAGTGACTTATTTTAATATTCTTCCTTGGAATTCATATTTTGTATTGATGTAATTTTATATATTTTTAACTCTATTTCATTGTGCACCGCCCAGGGTCCCCGTTGGGGGAGATGGGCGGTAATATAAATCTAATAAAATAAATAAATAAATAGACCAAACTGGCTCTCCTCAAGGGAGAGCATGGCCTTCCTCAAGGGCTGACAGGCTTCTGCCACTGTCTATCAGCCTTTCCCTGTCCTTCCCTGTCCATCTCTCCCCCTTATCTCATCTCCATCCAGTTTTGCTCTCCCCTCTCATTTTCCCAGGATACCAAACAAATAGGAGGCGCGGTGTGTCTGAATGGGGGAGGGGCACGGGGTCAAAATTGGCAAGATAGTGGATGCAGCATTACAATGCGAGCCCCATCCTTTTGCACATTCACTGACATGGCGTGGACATATCAAAGGGGTAGAAAATGTGTTGCAACATTCCATCTGCCATCTTGCTAATTTTGACACCCTCCTCTCCCCCAGGCAGACACCCCTGTCTGCTGGGTATAGAAACCATTGATCTTGTATCTTGATGTAATATTAAAACAGGGTTCCACTGGTATACATATGTAAAAATCCACTTAAAATATTTTGTTTTCTCAGTAACGTTATTAAGGGCAGAGTGGGAAATAAATGTATGCCTATTAACTCCACCCTTGTACTTCCACCAGTCCAAGGTTCCTCAAGGCTTCAGCAATGCTGTCCCATCTCCTTCCGCCTAGCATTAGCAAAGCAAAGTTCTTATATTTTGGTTGCTCAACCTGCACAATCGTCAACAGTGACTTCAAGCAGAAATGTACCGTCACCAAGGGTGTTGTTTTGGAAACAATCCATAGTGTGTGTCTGTGTGTGTGTGTGTGTGTGTGTGTGTGTGTGTGTGTCACTTTCCCATACTACTTATTGTTATCTGCATTAGACAAGTCAACTTCAATGGCCATCTCCTTAGCAACCAAAGCACAAATAACAGGTCTTACCTGGCTAATCTGTGATTCATTTTAGACAAGGAAAACAGCAGAAACAGCCATGCCGTTCCTTGTACAGAGTTCATCTTCCTTTCTATCTGTTAAGAAAGGAGGTCCATCTATCCCCTGAAGGAAAAGAGCAGGATCTGCTATTTTGGAGGCGTTAGAACACAGGCAGAGAATACTCGAGCATATCTATGGAAATAAATATGGATTTATTTATTTATGGAAATAAATAAATATTAATTTATTTATGGAAATAAATAAATATTGACAAGCTTGCAATGTGCTCTATCTGCAAAAGCATTCTGCTTCCTTGTCTCCTGATAGAAGCTATCGTCTGCATGTCTCCACCTTTTCAGCATATACTGTGAAGACATGGCTATGCAATAATTTTCAGAAAATCAAGGCCATGATTCACCCTGCAGAATCAGTTGGCGGCCACATGTAGACAGGCCGAAAGGAAGGGGATTTGGTCAGCTCCAGTCTACAATGAACGCCGCATTTTCTTAAGCCCCATTCGTTCAGGTTTGGTGTTGACCCCACTGTCTTCCACCTTAGCCCGTCTTACAATAACCAACTTTTAATTCATATTAATGTACTTAAAACTGACGGCAGAGGAAGAGGTGGGAGCTGCTCCAAAATTCTTAGAGGATCAGGGGTTGAGCACTGCCACGTGTATATTTAGCCTTGTAAAACTTGTTCTGCTATTTACCTTCATGCCGGGAAATGCGTCGCATTGAGTCTGTCCTGAAATGTAACCCTAGTCGGTATAAAAGGGGCAGAAGGAAACCATGCCTTATATGGAAAACACACTTGGCCCCCAACTGAGCAAAACAATGAGGCAGGCAAAACACCGAAAGCCGTGCCTATATTGTAGCAATTGTCAATAAACGGAGTTAATGCCTCATGGAAAAATTCCGGTTTGGTTATAAGGCATCAACAGGGTAGGATACTGTGATGTGTTTAAGAAATAAAGGCAGAGGAAGGATTGTCCTGTTCTTTAGGATCACCTGGTTGCTAGAAGTTTTCACAAAGCACTTTTCAGAGCCGAAAGAGAAAGGATGCCAATGAAAACTCTGTAAAAACAATCAAACGCAATGTAAATATTTGGTTCTCGGTTCTCCTCTGCTCTGGATGTAAATCTTTCTTAGTGGTTTTCCACACTGCAGCTATAAGCTGCTTCATGCCCATGAGTAAACCAGCTGGAAGTGAACTGGTTTCAGAAACCCCTTTCTGGATTTTAACTTCTCTCTCGGCTTCAGCCACGTAATGGCCTGGTGTTCGGTCTGGATGGCTCGCAACGTGGCCCCCAGTTGGTGGGTTCCTTTGTTTGTTTATTCCCCCCAGCTGTGCCAGAAAAGCAAGTACCAATCACTTTCCCTTTTGTGGGTGTGGGCCTTTGCGGACACGTGGTTTCATCAATAGACATTTTGTATGGACATCCCCTCGTGCTTGACACCTTCCTAACTGATGGTGAATCAAAAAAAGAAGAAGAAAAAGACAGCAGAGTTTTACAGCTGAGCTAGAAGGAAGATGGAGGAGCTCTTGTCATGTCACGAGACTGAAAATGCTACATTTGAGAAGGAGCAGGAAAAAATGGGAAGATGTTACCTTCCTGGAGAGCTGGAGGGAGACAAATAGAAGACAACATTGTGCATTCCTGCCTTGAAGTACTTACATTGCAGGAACGTGGTCATGCAGATCATTCCTTAGAAGTCCTTCTCAGTGGTAACTACCATTCATTTCTATACAGGTAGTCCTCGACTTACAACCACAGTTGGGACCGGAATGTCCATTGCTAAGCGAGGCAGCTGTTAAGTGAGTCATGCCCGATTTTACAACTTTTTTGCCACGGTCGTTAAGTGAATCCAGCTTCCCCCATTGATTTTCCTTGTCAGAAGCTGGCTGGGAAGGTCGCAAATGGCAATCATGTGACCCTGGGACACTGCAACCATTGTAAATACATGCTGGTTGCCAAGAGCCTGAATTCTGATCACAAGACCGCAGGGACACTGTGATGGTCGTAAGTGCGAGGACCAGTCGCAAGTCACTTTTTCAGCGCCATCATAACTTCAAACAGTCGCTAAATGAATGGTCGTAAGTCGAGGACTACCTGTATATGAGACAGAGATACTGTGTGTGTGTGTGTGTATGTGTGTGTGTGTGTGTGTGTGTGTGTGTATGTAGAGTATGGAAAGTTCCTACCTTGAGTTGGTTCAAAGTTGGCCAAAGCTGCTCAGAATCTTGACATGGCAGGGCTAAATAATATCTTTACTACTGACCTGACCTGAAGCCAGTTGATTGCCCTCTGTAAATATGAGAGTGAAGTCCCTTTGACTGTCAGCAGTTTAAACCTGGTGCTTCTTCCCTTCTTTTCCAAGGCTTAACAGACACTTTGTCTTTCTCCCACTTAGCGCTAGCTCGCAAGCAGCTGTTTACAATTAATTTGACATCTAGCTCATAACTAATCTCCCACATAATGTATTCAATAAATATCTGCAGTTTGGAGACAGAGGACCAGAACAATAACTTCCAACCTTTCACTCACAACGTTAAGAGAGCATCTTACAGGCACAACATGTAATTTTTACTGTTTGACAGACACGCCAATAATCAATTGTCCAATGCATTGTCATTGTACTGTACGTATTTCAGGGTAAAGTTGCATAGCTATCAATATTGCAAAAGGTCAAAGGAAGGTCAAAGGCCTTAGGGAGCAAACTGGATCTGCTTAGAAAAGATGATTGAAGGGGGTCATGATAGACTTCTCAATGACCTTGAAAGGATGTCACACCGAGGAAAGTCAGATCTGTTTTCTGACATTCCAGAGTCCAGGAATGATTTATCCTACTGAAAGATTTAATCTACCCCAAGGTTGGTTCCAGTTGAACAGTAGAAAAAACTTCCAAAGAGAAGTTCAACAGTGAATCCATTGGCCCCAAAAGTTGGTAGCTTCTTCTTCACCAGATGAATTAAAGTATCAGGGATGCTTCAATCTGGTTTCTTGTACTAGGCAGGAGGTTGGATTCAAGAGGTTACATGACCTCTTCCAATTCTACTGTATGATTCCATGAAAGAATGAACACATTGGAGAAAGAATACTTACGAGGGCGCAGAAGCTTGGAAAACTTGTATTTCTTTGGGGTCCTGCAAATTAATAAATAATGCTGACACAATTTCTCATGTATGAACTGTGGATTTTTTTTTAAGTAGCTACTGCTTCAGCTTTAGTAATCAATTGGATTCATTCAGTTAACAAATGCAGGCGCTGCTATATATATTATATATTATATATTATATATTATATATTATATATTATATATTATATATTATATATTATATATTATATATTATATATTATATATTATATATTATATAAGGTAAAGGTTCCCCCCGCACATTTGTGCAGTCGTGTCCGACTCTAGGGGCCGGTGCTCGTCTCCGTTTGTTAGCCGAAGAGCCAGCGTTGTCCGAAGACGCTTCCGTGGTCATGTGGCCGCATGACGCGCACGAAAGGCTGTTACCTACCCACCGAAGTGGTACCTATTAATCTACTTACATTTGCATGCTTTCGAATTGCTAGGTTGGCAAGAGCTGGAGCTAGTGCGGGAGCTCACTCCGCACGCAGGGCTAGGGATTCGAACCTCCGAACTTGAGATCTTCCGATTGACAAGCCTGGCGTCTTACCCGCTGAGCCACCACGCCCCTATATATTATATATTATATATTATATATTATATATTATATATTATATATTATATCTTATATATTATATATTATATATTATATATTATATATTATATATTATATATTATATATTATATATTATATATTATATATTATATATTATATATTATAACTCCAGGGATAATTAGAGGAGGGGGGAAGAGATCTGGCTTTCTGACTTTTAGGCATACAACTGAAGTTAACCAAAATTGTCCTAAATCACGTGGGAGTATTTGGACTGGTAACAAACAGAAGCACTCAACTATGGAGTCCTTGGTGCTCTCGGAGCCTTGTTGTTTTCTTGCAGACGTTTCATTGCCAGGCTAGGCAGCATCTTCAGTCTGAGATGTTGCCTAGCCTGGCAATGAAACGTCTGCAAGAAAACAACAAGGCTCAGAGAGCACCAAGGACTCCACAGTTCAACCCTGAGCTACAAATAATCTCTTCGATTGGCACTCAACCCTGAAACTCTTTTACCTCAATTCTGTGGGCATCCATGTTTCTTTTCCTGCAACAACGAAATGTGAAGAGGACCCCATTTAGAAACACAGAAGAAGATTTGGGACAATATGCTTCTCAGGAGTCGAAAAAAAACCCCTCTACCTTATTTAAGAAGCTGCCTTTTACTCCTTCCCAAGAATTTTTCCTCTTAATTGTGTTTTTTAGCTCTTGGCAGTGCAAAAAGATGAGCAGCTAAGGGGATATAACTGGGCCTTCTCTTCTCTTAGCTTCTGCATCTTCTATCAAAAGTGGAATATTAAAATCCCTGCTCTGGTTAAATGAAGAGAAATGCCTTTTGTTCATTAAAGCAGCATCCTCTTAACTTGCAGGCAAAGCTAGTAGACCAACTGGCTTGTGCTGAGTAGATTTAACACCAGCCATCTGAAGGGGAAAGAAGGCGAATCCTGCAGAACAAGGGAGACGCCCTTCTCGCAAATGCACCCACAACTGCGTGGGGAGGATTGAAAGGACCACCCCCAAATAGTCCGTGGGCCTCTGTTTGCAGTCTAGAGAAGGGGAGGCAATATCTGTCAACCCAACAAGGTACACCAGTCTAAAAAAACCAATGCCATGGAGGTCAGGACTACTTTTATTAGAACAGCTATAGTAACAGAATCTTGCAAGTCTGAATGTGCTTCCTTCCTCCCTCACTTTTTCTTGTGAACGGAGGAGGAGCCTGTCTGAGACATTTTTGTATGTCATTTTCTTGGCCTGGGCTCAAGCCCCTCTTATCTGACCGTTGCCTTGGTCGCGGCTGTTCCTCCTGCCCTTCAAGGCCACTCCTTCTTGCCTCTGCAATATCAGATGGTGAATGAAGGGATCATCCTCATTGTGGGCACCTTACTTGGCCCCCACCTGAATTAATTTTTAGAAATATTGTCTTTCATTAAAAGACTTCATGGGAAGGGGGCTTCGTTTTATTTGTTTGTTTATTTATTTATTTGGAAAATTTATATGGCCGTACATCTTAAGTACATAACTCTGGGCAACTATTCTTTCCAATGGTGCCATCTCGGGTGTCGATGGCAGCCACAATGGTGCAATTGAAGCTCCAGCTGTTGTTAAAGGGCATCATGTGTGCTTAAAATGCCCAGGTTCAAACTGCGAGCAACGCTGGTGAAATTTGGCAAGGAAATCTGTTTGGTGAGCAACTTCATCTCCTTCCTTGCTGCTGGTGATAGTCTTACATCATCCTTCTAAACTGGAGAACCAGATATCCAATCTGTGACCCAGCGCTATTTCAATGATCTTGTGTGTCGAGTGATGTATCTCTCGAGGAAATCAATGCAGCCTTCCCTTTTTAAAAATAATATGGGACTTTTTTTGTATTGGGTGCAACAAATGTTCCACATTAAAAGGGAAAATATGTGAAATTCCCTGAAGTTGAACACAAGTTTTGGTGGTTTCATTGACAGGTGCCAGTGCCATCTTCTGGGATGTCTATGAAGGTTCTCAGTCATCCAGGTGGAATTGTCTGTAGCTTGAATCATGTCAACTGGATTTCTATTTTCTCAGTGGAAACGTTTCGCTCCTTATCCAAGGAGCTTCTTCAGTCTGAGCAAAGTTGGTAAGGGAATCCTAAATATGTTTCTAGGTAGCTGTGTGACCTTACATAATCTTTCCCCCATCTTCCTCCCTGCTTTGTCTTCTGTGCCTAGGAAGATTAAGACCATTTCACAAGCTCAACAGCAGCATGGTGATCTTAACGATCCTCCTTTAGATAATAAAAGGACTTAAAATAACATCTCAATATAACCATGCCCCCAGGTGTAAGGTCACACAGCTACCTAGAAACATATTTAGGATTCCCTTACCAACTTTGCTCAGACTGAAGAAGCTCCTTGGATAAGGAGCGAAACGTTTCCACTGAGAAAATAGAAATCCAGTTGACATGATTCAAGCTACAGACATCTTCTGGGATGTTTTTCTGACTTCGGAGTCTGGTGTGCGGCCTGGGATTCCTACTGCTATTCCCACTCAAGTGCTAACCAGACCCAGTTCTCTAGTTCTGAGTACGGACAAGGTCAGCAGCTTGTTAATTATTACTTTAAATTAGTATTTTAAAAGGAACCAGATTCATCTGCAATCCTTTGAAGGTAACTTGAATCTTTCTTGAACAAGAACAGATGAGCCAACGAAGCAATTCTGCACTGAAGAAATATATCGCTTCCTTCCTTCCAGCACAGCCTCGTGAAAAATGGGGTTTCAAATTCATTCCATAGGGAACCATTACTGAAATGAAAACAGACTTTTCTCAGTCTTCCCCTACATCATAGGGAAAGAATTATAAGCTATAGACATCTACTTAAAACGTTGGCACTAACAGCGCAAATACATCAACACTGAAATGTGACAATGCCAACAGTGACTAACTTCCTGAGGCAACCCAGTTATTTACGTTCTGGAAGAGAAACTTGGCAAGATGTTTCTGATAAGCCGGTACTGTCTGGGCAATTCTAGAAGGAAGAAGGTCCATTCTGAACAAAAAGACCCACAAGGGACTTTTTGGCATCAGCCAGCCATCACTGAAGCAGTATGAAGCCTGTCTTCATTATTGTTATGTCCTCACAATGATGATGGGTTGATTCTACCAGAGGTTACAAACCAGTGGTGGTGGTGGTGGTCAAAATTGGCAAGATGGAGAATGGAGCATCATGAAGCAAGTCCTACCCCTTTTTAACATGCATGAGACCTTGACCAAGTACCACCATTTTGCAGATTTTGATACACACCATGGAGGCTGCTGGAAGGCACGTGTTTTATGCTGAATTTTGTAAGCTACCTTGGATATACATTTGTGACACTTATTTTGTTAATCTCTCTCTCTCTCTCAAAAAAAGGCTCCCAAATCTATAGTTATGTTTTGTTCCTAAGATGCATCTGATAACAGAACAGATAAATGCTGGAGTTAAGATTGCCGGGAGAAATATCAACAACCTCAGATATGCAGACGATACCACCCTAATGGCAGAAAGTGAAGAGGAACTAAAGAGCCTCTTGATGAGGGTGAAAGAGGAGAGTGCAAAAGCTGGCTTGAAACTCAACATTAAAAAAAAACTCAGATCATGGCATCTGGTCCCATCACCTCCTGGCAAATAGACGGGGAAGAAATGGAAGCAGTGACAGATTTTATTTTCTTGGGCTCCAAGATCACTGCAGACGGTGACTGCAGCCATGAAATTAAAAGACGCTTGCTCCTTGGGAGGAAAGCTATGGTAAACCTAGACAGCATATTTAAAAGCAGATACATCACCTTGCCGACAAAGGTCCGTATAGTTAAAGCTATGGTTTTCCCAGTAGTAATGTATGGCTGTGAGAGTTGGACCATAAGGAAGGCTGAGCGCCGAAGAATTGATGCATTCAAACTGTGGTGCTGGAGAAGACTCTTAAGAGTCCCTTGGACTGCAAGGAGGTCAAATCAGTCAATTCTAAAGGAAATCAACCCTGACTGCTCATTGGAAGGACAGATGCTGAAGCTGAAGCTCAAATACTTTGGCCACCTAATGCGAAGAGAGGACTCACTGGAAAAGACCCTGATGCTGGGAAAGACAGAAGGCAAAAGGAGAAGGGGACGGCAGAGGATGAGATGGTTAGATAGCATCACCAATGTAACAAACATGAATTTGAGTAAACTCCGAGAGACAGTGGAGGACAGGAAGGCCTGGCGTGCTCTGGTCCATGGGGTCACGAAGAGTCGGACACAACTAAACAACTGAACAACAACAAAGCATATCTCCAATTCAGGGATCCTATAGCTGCATAGATGGTTCACACAATGCATGCATATTAAATTTAGTTAATATCATGACCCAGTCTTAGATCTGAACAATGACCATGACTTCCATATTCCTCTAAATGGAGTTTTAGGAAATCAGTGTTTTTTTCTTGTAGAGATCTGGCTGATCCAATTCTGTACAATTGTTCAGTGTCACAGTGATTTGGGATAGTCACCTTAAAATTGTGATCAACGTCTTGCCACACTAGACTGCAGCAGGTGATTCATCTTAAATATATTTATACCAAAATCCACAATCTGCTCCTATGTCTGGCTCTGAGCCTCTCCCACCACCATCCCCAAAGGATACATTTTCTTAGAATTTTAGCTTATATAATTGGGAGCACATCCTTTCCTTTGCAGGTACATTTTCAGGGAACTAATTATATGCCCCCAATATATATTTGAGTTGCCATTTTATTTATTTATTTATTTATTTATTTATGAATGAATGAATGAATGAATGAATGAATGAATGAGATTTATATGGCTGCCCAACTCACGGTGACTCCGGGCAACTTACAAAAAGAAAACCCTAAATACAAAACCCACTACATCCCCACCTGGGATCCCCAGCCCCGCTGGCCAAACCATGTCTTCAGGGCCTTTCGAAAGAGTATTAAGGTGGGGGCTAATCTTATCTCTCTGGGGATGATGTTCCACGGGAGGGAGCCACCACGGAGAAGGCCCTTCTTGGTCCCACTAGATGGTCCTCCTTAATGGGGGGGACCTGTAACATACCCTGCCTCCCTGATCTGGTGGGTCGGGTAGATGTGACTGGGGTAAGGCGGTCCTGCAAACAACCTGGCCCCAAGCCATGTAGGGCTTTAAAGGTGATAACCGGCACCTTGAATTGGATCTGGAAGCAAATCGGCAACCAATGCAGCTCCCGCAAGAGAGGTGACACATGTGCCAATCTGGACTTGCACAAAACCATGCGGGCCGCGGCATTTTGAACCAACTGAAGCTTCCGGATACTCTTCAAGGGAAGCCCCATGTAGAGTGTATTACAGTAGTCAAGACAGGAGGTGACTAGGACGTGGGTGATTGTGAGCAGGGCCTGTTGGTCCAGGAAAGGGCATAACTGGCACACAACCCGTAGTTGCGCAAAGACCCTCCTGGCCACGGCTGCCACCTGCTCCTCAAGCAGGAGTCGCGAGTCCAAGAGAACCCCCAAATTACACACCGGGTCCATCTGGGGTAGTGCAAGCCCATCCAATTCCTTTTCTAGACACACTGTTGTCTAAGGTGGCACCGATTTTTGTCCTTCATGCTGAGAAGCTTCAAAGCTACAAGCCATTGATGAAGGTAAAGATTATCTTTAGATTATTAAAAAATCTAAAGACCTGGTTTTGCCACCATGCTTGGGGAAGGGAGGGGAACAACCAGTCTTGGGGTTGGCTGGTCTCTTAGATCTACCTTGACCAGCCTCTCTGACCTATGGGATAGTAAGGTCTACCATTCCTTGGATCAAATTGTATTAGATATTTTTATTGACTTTTAGTGGTATTTATGTTTTTTATTGATTTTAAACTTTTTCTGTGAACCGCCCAGGGTCCCTCCTTGCGGGGGAGATGGGCGGGATATAAATATGACAAATAAATAAATAAATAAATAAATAAAAGTAAAGGTTCCCCCCGCACATTTGTACAGTCGTGTCCGACTCCAGGGGCTGGGGCTCATCTCCGTTTGTTAGCCGAAGAGCCAACGTTGTCCGAAGACGCTTCCACGGTCATGTGGCCGCATGACGCACGCGGAACGCTGTTACCATCCCACCGAAGTGGTACCTATTCATCTACTTGCATTTGCATGCTTTCAAATTGCTAGGTTGGCAAGAGCTGGGGCGAGTGCGGGAGCTCACTCCGTCACGCGGGACTAGGGATTCGAACCTCCAAACTTGCGATCTTCCGATCGACAAGCCTGATGTCTTACCCGCTGAGCCACCACGCCCCTTTTATTGATGAAGAGCAACGTCTATTTTATTGGAGAAATGACTAATTCCTCCATTAAATATCTGCTTATTGATTACTTTTACATCAGGCTGTTATCTGAGAAGATCAGTGATGTATGTAGCTATCTCCCCTACTTTCTGGCTCAATCGATGAATGTAGACATTTTTTGGCTTAGGTGAGGATTTGGACTAGTCCTTTCCAGTCCTTGACATGAATGCCAACCCCTGAACCCCACTCTTATTTTGTATCACTGCTCGGAATGGAAGTTGGTACGAAAGAGGCTGACATTCCCCAATTCTGGTCATATTGTGCCTTCACCCATGCTTCCAAGAACTAGGTAAGCATACAAGCTAAGATCTTATGAACAGAACGTTTTCCATTTCCACCCAAACAGCAATCCTACAGCAGGCTCAATGTTTTCAATAGCAAATCAGATTCAGTCTGCTTTAATCTAGCTGTTGACATTCCCTCAAGGAAACTTTTGAGAATTCTACATATATTTAGCAAGGGTGCTGCAAATGCAGTCCCTCTTAGAGAATTTATTTATTTAAAATAATTGTATATAAAATTTATCAGACTGACTCCATGATTACTCTGGGTGGCTTACATCAAGAAAGGCAGTACAGAAACCATATGATAGAGAGGAATGATACACATCTGCAATAAAAAAGAATCCAGCCTAACTCACCAACCATCCTAACCCCAGTCCTGGAGAAAAAGCCATGTTTTAATGAGGTTGGGGAAGGAGTCATATGGATCTCTAGGGGGGTGCTGTTTCAGAGGGCTAGCACAGCAGCAGAGAAAGCCCACTTCCTGGGATGGCACGTTTAACTGATGGGACCAGGAGCATGCCAGCTGTGTCTGGTCATACAGGACATGCAGAAATAACCAGAGATAGAGGGCCCTAACCAGGCCTTATGCCAGGAAGGCTTAACAGGTGGTAGCCAGCACCTTGTATTGCATCCAGAAGTCAACCAGCAGCCAGGGCAATTCATACATGGCCATGGTAAGGCACGCCCATTATCACCCACACTGCTGCATTCTGGACCAGCTGCAGCTTCCAAGTGGTCTTCAAGGGCAGCCCCGTGTAAAACAGATTGCAGTGGTCCGCGCCCAAGATGACCAGGGCAGTTGATTTTTTCCCCAAGCTTTAGAATTGGGAAGAGAAGCTAGAGAAGAGAATGCATCAGCCAGCCATTGTTGAGGAGATATAAACGTCTCTGCTCTTTTCTGTCACATCAGGTCACTTGTGAGGATCCTATTTTAGCATTCCAGCAAGTCCTGCTCTTATACAAAACAGACCCCAGGCAGCTCTATTGTACGTGAGCTGAAGGCTTTCGATCGCTGTCCATGATTGTGCAAAATCTCGCCCTCTCAGCTTCCTGCTCCCTTCCTTACAGTGGCGAGGCGCAGCGAAATCAACTTGGTTCTCAGGTTGTTGCTGTTTAAAGCAGACTTGGAGGACTGAACGTGAATGTAGTTTATATGACTGCTCTTCTAAGGTGTTCTCTGTCAACCCAGCTGGTTGCTAGCCCAGACAAGATTGAGACACACGATATGTGTATCTTCGTTGCCTTAGGGAATATGAATATGGTATTGCTTTTAGCTGAACAGAGTTACATCAGTTGAAAGTTTTTGATTTCATGACTCACTTTTAATAAACTGTCAATGTATCTTGACTGTGTATGAGAGAATGAGTGTAATTTGTTTATGCAATAAGACTAAAGTTCTCCCTCATTCTAACCATCTCATGGTACAGGTAGTCCTCACTTAACAACCACAATTAGGACCAGAATTTTGGTTGCTAAGTGAAGCAGTCATTAAGCGAATCTAACCTGATTTTACAAACTTTTTTGTGGCAGTCATTAAGCGAATCACCGTGGGCATTAAGCGAACCATGTGGTTAAGCTAATCATGTGGTTCCCCATTGATATTGCTTGCCAGAAGCCGGCCAGGAAGGTTGAAAATGGCAATCACGTGACCACGTGATGCTGCAACGGTCATAAATGCGAACCAGTTGCCAAGCACCCAAATCATGATCACGTGACCGCAGGGGATGCTGTGATGGTTTAAGTGCGAGGACTGGTCGCAAGTCATTTTTTCCTGCACTGTTGTAAGTCCAAACCATCACTAAACGAATGGTTGTTAAGCAAGGACTACCTGTACATTAGTGGTGTTTATTTATTATTATTTATTTATTATTCATTATTTATATTATTATTTTTATTTATCATTCATTATTTATTATAATTTACTATTGTTTATTTATTAGTGGTGTTTAGAATGCTTATCACCATTCTGTGTTTTCTGTTTAACAATGGGGACTAGCAGAAGGGAAAAACGTTGGGCCAAGGTCTCTTGATTCAGGCAGGATTTGAACCCAGTTCTCTTTCCAGACATGGTGAGACTGAGACACAAAGAGGCACAAATAAGTTTCAAAGTTAGCTGCAGGCAAACCCTTGGGATAACAGTTTTCTGAACACGGGAGACCGTACAAGAGATGCATGGAGAGCTTGTTCATTGCTGTACTTTTTAAGCTAGACACAATTGTGAGAAAACTCCATGAAGATATTGAACTAATGAACTTACAAACCACCTGGGCCCTTGTTCCTAATCCTTCCCTTTCCAAACATAACATTTGTGTCCAAGATGCCAGGAATCTGTTTATATGAGAAGCTCTCACCACAATCTGCAGACACACATTTTATAGGCTTTTAAAGATTTACAGCAGCTGTTTTTGTCCTTTATTTTAGACTGGTGCTTTTTAGGTTATTTGTAGTGGTCTTTTTCATTTTTTGTATAAGTATTCTCTGTTGTCAAGGCACTCTTAGTGTCTCTTGGGCAGAAAACCAGAATATAACAATATCTTTCCCACATCAGTGGCCTTTGCCAACAACTGCTTGTGGAAAAGTGATTATCAACGTAGCTGGAAAATGCTTAAAGGACATAAAGTTAAGAAATGCATTGGTCCAAGGTAAGATTTAGATTTCAGATGAAGGCCATAGGTGATATCACAATAGGCTGAATTTCTTCAGCCCATTTTTAAAGGTGATTTGGGGATAGTTATGGGTGGTAGTGAAGGGGAGTGCAAAGCCTTGTGAAAACAATGCACTCCCACTCCATGGCCTGAAATTGCACCACCAAAATTCTTCAACATTGCCAAATTTTGGCAATATGATTTATGGATTGGAAGGGGTGGTTAAGGGTGAAAATGGGAGGCAGTTGCCTTCCAAAGGACCCCTGCTCATATTTCCACCTTCATTTGGAGAATGAAGCCCCCCAAATTGCACCTCCCCCAATTTATTTATTTAATTTTTATCCCGCCTATATTATTTTTTTATAAATAACTCAAGGCGGGGAACATACCTAATACTCCTTGGCACCTTCCTAGGGCTGAGAGACAGGGACTGGCCCAAGGTCACCCAGCCGGCTTTCATGCCTAAGGCGGGACTAGAACTCTCAGTCTCCTGGTTTCCCATTGGCACCTTCCTAGGGCTGAGAGACAGGGACTGGCCCAAGGTCACCCAGCCGGCTTTCATGCCTAAGGCGGGACTAGAACTCTCAGTCTCCTGGTTTCCCATTGGCACCTTCCTAGGGCTGAGAGACAGGGACTGGCCCAAGGTCACCCAGCTGGCTTTCATGCCTAAGCGGGACTAGAACTCTCAGTCTCCTGGTTTCCCATTGGCACCTTCCTAGGGCTGAGAGACAGGGAGTGGCCCAAGGTCACCCAGCCGGCTTTCATGCCTAAGGCGGGACTAGAACTCTCAGTCTCCTGGTTTCCCATTGGCACCTTCCTAGGGCTGAGAGACAGGGACTGGCCCAAGGTCACCCAGCCGGCTTTCATGCCTAAGGCGGGACTAGAACTCTCAGTCTCCTGGTTTCCCATTGGCACCTTCCTAGGGCTGAGAGACAGGGACTGGCCCAAGGTCACCCAGCCGGCTTTCATGCCTAAGGCGGGACTAGAACTCTCAGTCTCCTGGTTTCCCATTGGCACCTTCCTAGGGCTGAGAGACAGGGACTGGCCCAAGGTCACCCAGCTGGCTTTCATGCCTAAGGCGGGACTAGAACTCACAGACTCCTGGTTTCCCATTGGCACCTTCCTAGGGCTGAGAGACAGGGACTGGCCCAAGGTCACCCAGCCGGCTTTCATGCCTAAGGCGGGACTAGAACTCACAGACTCCTGGTTTCTATCCTGGAGCCTTAACCACCAGACCAAACTGGCTCTCCAATTGGCCAATTTCAGCAGTGCTGGATGGTTGTCCGTCCCTGATCTCCATGCTACTACATATTGGGGGAAGTGAGAGGCTGAGAGACCATATACAGTACATTTGATCCAAGTTTCTTTTACTCTTATTATTGGTGTGGTGTATCTCATTCTGTGAACAGAGCTCTGTCCTTGCAGCGACCATCAAAGAGCACCAGCAGTGGGATTACAGTGTGAGGCTCAATAATGAATTTACCATCCTTGCACTGATCAGCCACAGCTACAGCTCACTGTTCCTGCTTGCAGGTCTTTGGTGTCTTCATGCATAGTTGGAATGAGCTTACAGAAGTATGGAGTTACAGAGACTGGATGGATTAGGCCATAGATACCATAGTATTAGGTAAAGGTAAAGGTTCTCCCCGCACATTTGTGCAGTCGTGTCCGACTCTAGGGGCTGGTGCTCATCTCCATTTGTTAGCCGAAGAGCCAGCATTGTCCGAAGATGCTTCCATGGTCAAGTGGCCGGTGTGACGCGCGCGGAACGCTGTTACCATCCCACCAAAGTGGTACCTATTAATCTACTTGCATTTGCATGCTTTCGAATTGCTAGGTTGGCAAGAGCTGGGGCTAGTGCGGGAGCTCCCTCCGTCACGCGGGGCTAGGGATTTGAACCTCCAAACTTGCTATCAACAAGCCTGGCATCTTACCTGCGGAGCCACCACACCATACTATTAGCACCTCACAAAAAATAAAAGCAAGATAGTTGAGTGACTTGAAATAGTTACAGGGATACTAGGTTGGAATCAGCAGCAAGAGTTAAATCTTCAGGATGCTGAAAGCAGCAGCATGTTTTTCCGCAACCCAGGAATCCTCCCCCACTTGGCTATTTTTCTGCTGTTCTTATGAGTTTTATTAATGGCCCCCAGTAATTAGATGACTGGCATGGATGCTCCTTCTTCATTTCATTTCCCTTTGACTTTTCCATCAACAGTCCTCCAGCCTCAGTTGTATACATACTTACAACTCAAAATTACACTGGGTACACTGATGATGCAGACTGGAGTCAATGACACTCATGGCTTAATAAATTTATTAAAAGTCAAAATGTCCTTGAGTTCAGCTTGAGCCCTGGTGACTATATCCACAGAGTTTTCCTGGCAGGGTTACAGAAGTGGCTTGCCTTTGCCTTCTTTGGGTATTTTGTCTTCAACTTCCCAAGATGTTTTTTATTATTATTATTAATATTATCCAAACCTAGCTTTTAGTCTTGGGCTTCCCAAGCATCCCATCCAAGTCCTAACCAGGTCCAATCCTGATTAGCTTCCAAGGTCAGGATCTGCCACCTGCTGAGGCAATAAATTTGCTACTCAGTAATAATAATAAATAATAAATTTGCTAGTAAAGCTTTGCTGCTCCCCAACTTCCAATATGAAGATGGATTCTCATCCAACTGCCTTGCAAGAGTATCTGCTAAAAGTATATCCTTCAGTATTCCTTGCTTCTTCTTAGTTTCATTCATAACCTCTTTGAGGACAATACACATGGAGGACTAAATCTGGTTGTCACCGTGGCTGGAATGGTTTGGCCTCTTGCAGGGGAAGGTGGAATCCCGATAGACCTTGAACACCATAGCTGATGCCGGAGCACTGGGGAAATGTCTTCTAACGCCTTGGCAACAGCCACACATCAGCTTTACAGGTGTCTAATTCTGAGGTTTTGAAATCACAATACTGTAGGTTCTTACTAGGTTGGGATCCAAAAGAAAAAGTGGTTCCAGTTGGGCGAAATGAGGAGAAAATGCATCATTGGCTTATTGGCAGTTATGGTTCCATGAGCTCTGAAGTTTCCAGTACATGCAGCCTGGAAATGTTTACTCTCTTCTGTTAACAGGGTTCTCTGTTCTCGCTGCCAATTCCCATGTTTGCAGACCATTTCTACCTCCGTCTCTTAGGAGGTTAAGAGCTTCAGTTAGACCCTCAGTATCATTTTTCACAAGGGCCCAATTTTAAATATCCGTAGAAGTGAAAGGAGGCAGTTAAACTCTGAAAATTAAGATCTCAAAGCAGAAAGGAACACGCCATTTCAATTTTTTTTTTCTAGGACTTCAGCTAATCATCTCATAGGCAATCGTGAATGACCTAGAAGCTGAGGAGGGAACGCTGGGAAGGCATTGTCCCTCCTTGAGATACTAAGAAGTATTTTCCTCCCATCTTCAGCAATTTAAGCCACCTCCTCCTGCTTCTTCAGGATATTTTTAGACACCAACCACCCTGCTTCATTTTCTCTGAATGAACTTAAGCTGTGGATGCTGTAACTCAGGGGTAGTAATTTAACTAAATAAAATTCTGGGTTCTGAATTCACTGCTCACAGAAACACTGTTTGGACTCCGTCTTCTGAAATCAAGTCTTACAGCCAATTGCATCAGGTTAATGTAGACTACGTGTTTTGTAACTAACAAGGTACCAATGTATAAACCACACATAAATGTTTTGGATTACAACTGCCTTTTTATTTGCAGTATCGGTCAACAAAGGGGGCACGATGGCTCAGCGGTTAAGAGGCCAGGCTTGTCGATGGGAAGATCGCAAGTTTGGAGGTTCGAATCCCGAGTCCTGCGTGATGGAGGGAGCTCCCGCACTAGCCCCAGCAATTCCCAACCTAGCAATTCGAAAGCATGCAAATGCAACTAGATGAATAGGTACCACTTCGGTGGGTAGGTAACAGTGTTCTGCACGCGTCATGCCGGCCACATGACCGTGGAAGCATCTTCAGACAACGCTGGCTCTTCGGCTAACAAACGGAGATGAGCACCGGCCCCTACAGTCGGACACGGCTGTGCAGGGGAAACCTTTACCTATCGGTCAACAGCTAAAGGGAGTTGTCAAAATACCTGGTGAGCATGAGATTGCCTGTCCTTTTTTCAGATATTGCAAATTATTTTCACAATTAATGTCTTATAATATTTGGTTTGCAAGAATCTCACTTAAGCCTTTGTTTACTTCTAGTTTCATTACTTTTTAACGTTCTTGTAGTGGGGAATGAACAATATTTCTGTGGGTGGAGTTGAAATTCTAATGTTCTAAAACCCAATGTCCCAAATGTATGTCCCAAAAATCACACAAAACCCAGATTTGACTGGCCTGTGATGATATATTTCAGTCATGTTGAAAGAAAAAGGCATAACGGAAGGATCTTTATTCATGCAGTGGAATTAGAGAACTAGACAAAACAGTTTTATTTCCAACTGCATTATTCCTGCAACGTTTCATTGTAATCAAAGGTATCAGCAAACCTTTTTCTACAAATTACTGGTTAGCTACACATTCAAATTAGGTGTTTTGTTGAATTAGGCCACGATCCATCTAATAGATCCATCTAATAATACCATCTCTTCTTACAACAGCCAGAGCGCGCATGAAAAACTTTACCGTTAAATATGTCCTAAGATATCGAAAGGTGTAATGCTGCATAGATTCCTCTTAGCTATCAAGACAAGGTGAAGTGACTGATTTATTCTCCATAAATTTGTTAATCCTTTTTCAAAGCCCTTTAAGCTTGTAGTCCTATAGCTCCTTGGAGAACATCTCAAGATGTTGTCCTCCAGCTCACCCTAACCAGCCTTGAAGGAAAACCTCAAGAGAGCATTTGGATCTTTCCAGCAATGTTCTCAAGTACATGCAAACTGCTTGCAGAGAGCAGAGAACTGCTTTAGCAAGTCTTGCCAAAAAAAGGGTTAGAGAATGTCAAACATACCTCCACCCTGCAGGCGGATTGACTATCGGTAGAGATTGCTGACATACCTTGTAACAATGCTCTCCAGGAGTTAATTGTGCATCTTATGCACAATTGACTCTTTTGCCTGCCAAATGTAAAAAAAGCAATGCTTGGTCTAATTAGGTTTTGGGGGTTTTAAAAATAGTGTTTAGTACTGGTCTTTTATCCTGTACAAGAGATAGCAATTTCTCTAATAGTCTGTACAAGAGGTAACAACTGATGTAATAGTTTGTGCTAGATCCATTAATCCTTCACATCCAATCATAGTAGGCAATTTAGACTGCTGTTGTATTTCTTCTTAGCAAAATCCCATAAGTACATTTTCTCTGTTTTAGATTTTGGGTGTTTTTACCCTAAAAATTTAAGGAGAACTTTTACAATATTTGTCATCATCTTCCCATTTTTTTCTTCTTCTCTCAAAAATCTGTTAGGAGTAAATGATGAAACAGTGCTTTTGTTTATAGCACTGGAAGCTGTTTTTTTTTACACTCCATGCCATTTTTAGCTCAGAAAATCAAAGCTAGCAGTATTTCCCACAAACAATTGTAACCCCATGCTTGTCTCAAGTCTCTCTGTTTGAAGGATTCCAATCCAGCATTTATTTGTGTCCATATTATAGATTGAAGTTTGACTGCAGAAGCCAATGCTACTACAGTAGTTGAATAAAGACTTTTTTCATGGCATCAACAGATCATAGCAAGGACTTCATCGGAGTTCCTGATTCATGAACATGCACATTTAGATAATTCATTTTTCCCCTGTGGGTCAGGAAGCAGGAATCACAAAATGAATCCAAATGCCAAGCTGTCCAGATACTTTGGGATTAAACTCATAAAACAGATTTTTCTGGCTGGGGGATTCAAGAATCCCAACACATTTTTAGGGTACCAGGTTGATGAACGCTGCGGTTCAAGCTTCCTGTACTAGCAAATTAGGAGCTTCCTGAACTTCCATATTTGGGCAAAAGTCCATCAAATGGTGGCTTCTCAGTATATCCCACCCAGAGGACCAATGCATAATTATGAAAGAAACTGTCCCAACTTTTCTTGTGGATATGGATTTGCTCCTTGCAGTACCTGGTATGAATCTGAAATGCTGAATTAGCTGTACAGGAAGTTCCTACCTAGACATTGTGTCCTGTTTGCCTGCCTGGAGAGGGAGGGAAGGAGGAATTGAGAGAGAGATTCCAGAAACCAACCTACTGGCCCAATTTAGCTGTACTTCTATACCATAGCTTTCCAAACTGTGTGTCGCAACACATTAGTGTTTCGCGACAAATCCCGGAAGTGTTGATGGCGCGTTGCCGCCGCCCCTGCAGCAGCGCATGCGGTGGTGGTGCGTGTGGTGGCAGCGGCGGCAGCGGCATCCCATCAGCGCTTCCGGGTTTTAGCGCCACACATGAAACCGCCACCACCATTGATGTGTCGCCAACGGCGGGACTTTGGAAAGCACTGTTCTATACTATATACATTAGCAATTTTGAACTCTCCTCATCAAACATCAACCTAGCTTTCAGAACAAACCGATAAACTATGCATCTGATTCATCCACCAACATTATGGATAGATTCAAACAGGCTCTTTAAAGATTGTGGGCTGTTTACATTTCTGATCCCCACCACCACCACCACTTTAGTTCCCTGGAAAAACGCATGGGGAAATCCTATTTGGATGGAAACAAGAAAACAACTCTGCTTTTAGAGAGTAAGCACAGGGAATATGAGGTTACTGTACTGAATTCTAGCAAATTCAGCATCAGAAAGAGTTATGGTGAGAAATGCTAAGGGCCTAATTCAGTAACTCTGTCAAGCCACAAGTTCCCTGCCTCTAGGATATAAGTACTCTCCTTCAGTTATGTCAATAAATATAGAGTATGATGGACATACATAATTTGCATAATTTATCTTTATTCCACCCTGCCCTGCCCCGATGAAAACAGTATAAGGCCTTCTGTAATTTTCTGCAGAAAGAACAATTATAGTTTGGCAAAAAGAAATGTGTGTAAATGTAAAATTTAATGTCACAGGTGAAAATGCAGAATACAAGCATGTTAGTCTTGGCTGCAGTCTCACTTAAGCCTGGCATATTAGGAAGCTATTAAGTAGCACAAAATAGAAATATATCAACAGAGCTGGAAACTGTACATATCTGAGACATGCTTGGAAAATAAAAAAAATGCTTGTCGCTAATTACTAAAATTGTTTTTAAAGTTGCTCATAATTACCAAAGTCAGAGAGTTAAAAGACTTTGCACAGGAAACAGCACTTTAATTTCAGCTGGTTCTGCCCTATTTCACTGAAGCTTGCCTCTTTTTATCTTTGTTGGAAAGTGGCTGGATTTGGAGTAGCAACTAAGCCTTATGAAGAGCAATTGAAGCAGCAGGGTAAATTTAGTGGAAAGAAAAGAGAACTGATAGGACTCCTCAAATGCCTCAAAGGATGCGCCATAGAAGATGGTCAAGATTGCAGTAATGCAGTAATTACTTGCAGCAATTGTTCCAAGGCAGTGTTTCTCAACCTTGGCAACTTTAAGAGGTGTGGACTTCAAGGTTGAGAAACACTTCTAAGGTATAGAAAGACCAATGCTGATATTTGTTAAAAAAATATTTCTAAACAGTAAGAGCTGTTTGACAGTGGAACCAAAGTCCCAGAGAGTCAACTGGCTTTTTCAGTGGACATGTTCACTTGACTAAGAGTCAGGTGGGGTAGTGGTTAAGACACCAGGCTAGAAAACAGGGGACCGTGAGTTCTAGTTCTGCCTTAGGCACGAAGCCAGCTGGGTGACCTTGGGCCAGTCTTTCTCTCTCAGCCCTGGGAAGGAGGCAATGGCAAACCACATCCAAAATCTTGCCAAGAAAACTGCAGGCAGTTGCCAGGAGTCAATACGGAGTTGAAGGCACACACACGCATGCACAAATACACAAAGTTTAGTTGACAGACATCTGTTGGGGACTTCCAACTGTAGAATCCTGTAACGCTTAGTGTCTCTAGACACATTTGGGTCTTGATTTGTGAGGTCCTGTACCATTTTTCTGAAGCTACAGGCTGACAATTTCCTATTGCACAAAGGACAGGCAAGGGCAATGTCTCAGATTTTCAGGGGGCAAAAGTGATCAATTAAGCAAACAGACAGAGCCCAGCTGCATTTCTGAGGAAGGATCCTGTAGCGTCTGGCAAACGATTTGGAGCTGCAAATAAGAGAGAAGGAAGTTTGCACATCACACCGAGCCACTAGTTTGTTTAGTGACAAACAAATCAGTGAGCATCTGCAGGCTGGGCCCGACTGGTGTGGCTTCTGAATCATCTCTAATTTGGTTAGCCATGCTTCGTGCAGTTTTCTCTGCTGGGAAGGGCCAGAGAAGAAAGCCATCAGCCAACTGAACTTAAAAAATGGATCCGTGCTGTTTTGTTCCAGGCAAAGTAAAAAAAGTCCCAGGTTTACCGGTCTAATCTCGACTAATCACGTACAGACCACAAGCCACACTTGCTTGTAAACGTGTTTGCAGCTCAGCCATGTTGTCCCTGTCTGTGTAACCAAGTCTCTGGATGACCTCTGCAAGCCCCCCCCCCCTTAACTTCTCTAGCATGCAATATAAAGGGTTATTGGTACCCGAGCTTGCAGGATGAGTGTAAGATGATTCAAACAACAGACACAAAGCATTTTGAACAAGGCTCAGTGTTACCTGAAGTCCAATCCATTTAATGCAGCCTGAATGATGCATTCAGAATGCAACAACAGCTGCACTTCTTTGGTGTACTACTTTGCAGCACAGACGTTCTTTTAATCAGATTTAGCTAAAAGGTTGGTTTGCCAGTAAGGAACAATGGCCACTTCGGTTTTGCACCACCTCTTTCGAAGGACTGAAGTACCTTTTCTATCACGTGTGAAAGGAGTGACAGGAAGAAGCAGAGGTTAGCAAAACCCAGGGTTCCATCTTCCCTTCTGGTTTAAATCCAAGTCTGCATTTATTTTACTGCAACAATACGGAGGCTTTAATAATATTTTAATTTTTCACTGTTGAAACACCCCCTCCCTCTTTTTAAAATAGGTTTTGCAAAAACCAAAAGCCCTGATGAAGTTTGGTTTTTGGATGACCCAATGGAAGGTAACAGTCCTCCTTACCACAGCTTCTATATCAACATTGTATGCTTTATTGGAAGTTGACAAGTGCAATAGTTAAATATACGGACATTTTACCATTTTCCTCCCAATCAATCTCCAAGAACATGCACAAGAACATATGCATCCTACTACACAGATCATATGCCCCCTCAAAAAAGTGAGAAATTAATTTTTAGATTCTGCTTTTGTGAACCAATCCCTCCTGCATGAACTGGAACTGCAAAGGACAGAGTTTGACTTGGAGAGTATATTCACTCTCCAAGGCAACTTTTAGAACTGACATAAACAGCATCAGCCAATTTCTGAAGAGCTGTATAGGTGCAAATCTTATTCACGTAGCATCAAAAATAAAATAAAATAAAAAAACACTATCCAAACTGGTTCAGTTCATTCTTTTAAATTCACTCTGTACAACTTAATGAGTAGTTACAGTTCCTATTTTACAAAGTAATTACACTAAATACACAAATATACATTAAGCAAACAAACCTTCATTGGACGATCCTATGTCACAGCATCACCTACCCATTCCTCTCCTAGAAATAGATTATTTTTGCACCTTTCTTGGCTACAGGAAACGTGCATTATCTGCTTTTTAAGACTGCAGGCACGGAGGGGACCCCCTTTGCTGTCCTCCAGTTCCCCCAAAGCTCTCGCTGATCCCTTATTCCTTTGGCTCCCTGGTGGAATGCTAGCGAATGGGTCTTCATTCCCACCACCCCAGCCAATTTCTTCACATTTCCAGGCCCAATAGCACTTGCATTCATCACGGCACTACACGGAAGGAAGATCTTAAGGAAAAATGCCTCAGCAACACAAACTCGTACGTTTAGCAGCCGGCTGCAGAAGCTGCTTACGTCCCCAGTGCACTTGTGCTAATTCCCTGAACAGCGGTGAGACCCTCCTCCCTCCCCCAACTTAAAAAAAAAATCTAAAAGAAAAATTCAACTCCCCTGCTCCCCACGAACAGCTCAATACTGGAAAGGAAAACGTTTTGCGGCTTGGAGTGCAGGGCGCAGAGGAGCCTTCGTAACGGGGGGACAGACAGCATGCAGAGACTGCCGGATTCCTGCAGTCCAGCCTCAGCAGAGTCCAGAGTGCCGAAACCCAAAAAGTTCTGGACTACGCTGAAGGCCCCGAGCCTTGCGGTGCAGGCTGGGAAGGTTGCAGAGCTGTCCCCTGCGACTGGGAAGACACTGGGGAGGAACTGGTCTGCAACTGTGCCTGAAGCTGAGCCAGCTGTTCCGGACTGGCCAGTGTTTTCAACAGGTTGTTCTCCTGCTCGAGCTGATTATTCTTCTCAATGAGTTCTTTGATCTGCTCCTTCAGAACCTCCACTTCTTCTCGTACCGCGTACATCAAATGGCTCTTCACGAGATCCTGAAAAACAGAAGCAAAACGGAAAAAAGTTGCACCGACGGCAGAGGCTTCTAAAACCACCCGCCAGAACGCCTTTCAACGCTGCCGACGGTCTCCATCAAGAGTCCACCTGCTGAATCTCACCATTATGATTGATTGATTGATACACCGCTTCCTACACAAAAGCAGCCTGTAAGCAGCAGCTTACAAACATTAAAATGCCGGTGCACACAGAAAAATGAAAAATATACACCTAAAAAGGGCCCAGATTTGTAGTCATCCCTTTACCTCACCCCAAAAGCTAGTTCTCATTTTAAAACATTTTCATTTCCAAAACTCCAGGGAACTGACTTGTCAGAGAATAGCAACGGCAATCCTTGTGGGAGTCCATCTGTACTGAGAATTTTATTAACATATCCAACTTAACAAATAACATTCCCAAACTGTTACCCATTTAAATAGTCACGACTGTTGAACAGAGGTTTCGGCTTGCAACACAACACAAATCTTGAAGGCTGTTGGGATCAGTTCTAAATCCTATTGTTTTCCCACTACAGGCTGACATAAAGCCTCATTCGCTCTCTTGTGGTGTGCATTTTAGATAGGAATGGTTTTCCTTTTTTCACCCAAAGTTTGAAGCAGAAGGGAGCCTGGCTGGTTGTGGGTGGTTCTTCCCTGGCATGAATGCCAGCCCAGGTCCATGGGAGTGGGACTAATTTCCAGAAAAAGGCTCTTGCTCGGCCTTTGGCAGTGGGGTAACAAGGCAATGCAGTGGTCCCAGATGGCGAGAACATGGCTCCTTCCTGGGCAGAGAAGAGGCCTTGCAGAATGGCCAATAGCCCCCAATATAAAGGGGGGGGGGCGGAGGATGACAATAACCTGGGCTTTGCCCAATCTGTTGCCTTTTCCTCTGGGGCAGAGCAGTGCAGCCCACCGGGAGGACCCAGGTCTATTTTGTATCAGACAAGGGATGCAACGGGCACAGCCTGAAATGGTCTATTGTGGCACCACCCAACCTTTCTTCCTCCCGGCTGAGAGGACCACGGTCCCTGCTCTGGCTTTAGGATGGGGGCAGCTGCAGTTGGCTGGGGGGGAGCCTTTCCCAGCCTCTGGCGGGCCGTGGGCCCAGATCACCTTGCCTGCCTGTCCTCTCCAGGACACGGGTGGGTGCCCTGTGCCCCCCATGCCCACCTTCTGGGCTGCAGCTCATGTCGTCTTGGGGGGAGGTTGCTTGCCGCATTTCCCTCCCCACCATCCTCTCTGACGTCAGGCCAACCGAGGAAGACCGCCTCCCAGGCTGATCCTTCCACCAATCGGCAGGCTGGGCTATTTATAGCCGAGGGTTATACTTCAAGTTTGCCTAGCAACAGAGGAGGAGGAGGAGGATCCCGTGAGAACGGGCTCCTTGCAGCTCTCCAGCAACAAAAGCGCAAAGCGGAAATTGGGGGGGGGATAAAAAATAACGGGGTGCTTTCTCGAGATAAAGGGAGCGCCCTCCTCCCCCAATGAGATGCTCTTCCCCCGATCCTTGCCCCTGATCCCCACCTGCGTTCGGGCTGATGCAGCCTTGGTGGAAAAAGGAAATGATGTTCTCGCTAAGCCGATCTCCTCCTTGAAAATGGGCGGGGGGGAGCGCATTCCTCGATCTGCATCGCGATGGAGAGGCGCCCGGCCACCCGTCCTTCCCGCCCGGCCCCATCCGCGTCCCCGGCAAGGGCAGGTGCGCCGCCCCCATACCTACCATGGCTTGCTCGATTTTGTTGTCTATCGCGACGACGCTGGCACCGGAGGAGCTGCAATACACAAACGGGGGAGGAGAGAAGCCCACGTTAGCAGCAGCCGAGCTCGGCGAAGGCGCGCGGGCCTCGAAGGCAGCGGCGGAGCCGGCGGCCCCCGCCGCCTCCTCTCGCTTCCCCGCGCAGCCAGAGCGGCGGCCGAGCCCGGAGCTGTCAGGCTCCGTCCAGCCTCCCTCGGACAAAGGAAGGGGCCCCAGCCGGCAGCCTCGCCGCCAAGGCGCCTGCAACGCGCCGGGCAGCGAGAGGCGAGGCGATCGCTCCGCCTGGCCGCCCCGGTCGGAGGGCGGACGCCTCGGCGCCTGCCGGATTTACCTACTGTCGAGGCTGAGGGCAGAGCTATCGGTGCCCAGCAGGGACGACAAGAAGGAAATGGAGAAGTGCCGGAGCTGGTAGACGCCTAGATCCATTGCCCCCTGCCTCCTACACCATGGGGCCGGCGCGCAAGGGCAAGGGCGCGGAGCCGAGAGGCCAGGCGGGCGGGGAAGAAGCGCGCCGACGCTGCGCCAAGCCGAGCGCCCTGCCTCGCCAACCCCCTCCGCGGCCGGCGCTTCCCCGGCTGCCGAAAACCTGGCGGGGGCTCTCGCCTGCTTGCAGAATGCACGCAGGCAGGCGCGGCGCTCATTGGCTGCCCCGCCGCTTGGGCACGCCTCTTTCTCCCTCCCGCGCCCCCCCTCCAGCCCCGGCTGAAACCTTCGCAGCCGGTCGGGGCAGGAGCCAAGTCGGGGCGTAAAAGCGCAGCGCGGAAAAGGAGCCAAGACCGAGCGATCCTTCGCAGCTTCTCCCCCACCCCGCCCCCCCCAAAAGCCCATAAAGGGGAGCCGGGAAGGATAGGTAGCCATCCCAATCCCAGACGGTGCATCTTCCAAATTAGCCCCCCTTCTCCACCCGCCCTTTCTTTCGGAGCCATTCGCCACAGGGAATTCTGCGCGCTTGCAAAGAAAACCAGAACGGCACGCAGGAACTTGGCGATGCGAAAATTAGGGATGAGGACTCCTCCGGCGGGATGCATTGCACGACCGCTGGTTGCTTAGCCGCTGCAAGAGCGCCCCCTAATGGCCTCCAGAGGAAAAGCAGGCACAGCCTTGCAGGGCCTCCACCACAAGGCAATCCTGTAGCTTTCAACTGCCCGGATGGCCAATGCCTCGGGCATCAGGGTGGTCTTGCAGGCGCTCTGCTGGAAAGACGGGGGCCGTTTTCTTTGAGCGTCGCCAGAAGCCCCTTTGGGCAGAGCAAAAGGCAGACAGCAAGGCCTGGAAACGGGGCTTAAATTGCTACTACTGGGTTGAAAACTCCAAGGAACAGCGGAGGGGAGAAGAGGTGAGCCACACCCCACTGAGGGCTCCCCTCTTTACCGCTGTCCTAAGCCAGGAGAGAGAAGCCTGGCTTGACCCCTGCATGAGAAGCAAAAGCTAAGAGATTGGGAAGATCCTAGCAGCAGCCAGGTGGACCTTCAGCAACGTCTTGCTTCCTCTCCCTCCATCTCTCTGCGTGATGAGGCGAAGCAGAGAGCCTGCGAGCCAGAGAAATCTCACTCATCTGCCCTGAACGTCTCTACAGCAGGGTTTCTCAACCTCAGCGACTTTAAGATGGGCGGACTTCGGCTCCCAGAATTCCTGGCTGGGGTATTCTGGGAGTTGAAGCCCACCCATCTTAAACCTGCTGAGGCTGAGAAAGCCTGCTCTACCGGGCAGCCTGGTCCTTGCAAGGGGCGCGCAGATGGGTGGCGACCTCAGGCTCTCATCCCCAATGGGAAGCCCAAGAGCGGGGGACCCTTCCCAAAGCCATGTGCTCAAGACAGGGGGCCTAAGTAGGCACTGCCGGCCCACCTCTTGGGGGAGAGGGAGCCAACCAACCGTGGTTGAAACTTCATCTGCTCTCTTGGCCATCTCCAACCTTTCCTCCCTCTCAATCTCTCAGCAAGGGAATTGGGAGAACTGTTTTACACTGCAGCAGCCTGGCTCAAGGAAGGGGTCATCTCCTTCTCAGCTCCCCAGAGAAGGAAGAGGCAGCTGTTCCTTTGATGAGAGACCTTAGCACAGCGTTTCCCAACTTTGGCAACTTTAAGATGGGTGGACTTCAACTCCCAGAATTCCCCAGCCAGCAATGCTGGCTGGGGAATTCTGGGAGTTGAAGTCCACCCATCTTAAAGTTGCCAAGGTTGGGAAACACTGCCTTAGTATAATGGAGACGCTGAGCTGTAGAAAGGAGACCTTTTTCTCTCCTTTGCCAAACCTCAGTGGAAGTGGGACCCCCTTTGGCCATCTCCGCTTAGGGGGCAAGGAGCCAGGAGAAATGGCTGCTGAACTCACTTCCCTTCTCCTTGGTCCAAAAGCATTTTTCCCTTCCAAACGACAATGCCCGTCTTATCTGGTCATTAGGTCTTTCCTTAGCTCAGGCCCGCTTCCAATATAAAAAGAGTAACCTTTCCGTAAGAAAATAGCAAGCCTTACTTTAACTTTTGATTATTCAAAAACGCAGCGATACAGTTTCAAACAGGAGTGGCTTTCAACGTGTTTTTGTTTGTAGCGCGGCGCAGGAAAGTTCTGAGGTAGGAGAAACCCGCAAGAAAACAGCAGGCTTTTCTTTTACTTCCTCTTTTTCCTGTAGAAACTGACCCAACCTTTGCATTCCCCCCCCTCACATCCTCTCAATAGAAACTGATTGTGTGTGTTCGTCACCACGTTTACTGCAGATCACCTAACTCCCAACACCTCTCTGCAATTTTCCCACATTTCATGCATTGAAGAATTCAGGTAAAAGCAATTCAGAGACGAAGCAGCAAAACTTTTCTAGCAGCAAAACTTTTCAAGGCCGCTCCTTCAATGTTTACTACCCCAAATGTTCAGCCATCTGAACATGTAATTCTTCTGCTTGTTTATTTCAGGTGTAAAGTGCGGCAACTGTGTCTGCCAGTCTTATCATTCTGTGTCTGCCAGGAATCTTTTTTATCATTTGCAGGAGATTAGCTTATCTTGCATGAGTGTCAACTCGCAGCACATCTGGCTGAGGCCCTTCTTGGAGGAAACAGAAAGAAACTTCATTGCCAAGGGCTTGAACATGTTTTTTTTAAGTATTCCAGGTATAATGCCATCAGCTTCAACATCAGGTACAATGCCATCAGCTTCAACATCATTCACACGGGAACAACAATGATATATTTGGAACCTGGGGGGAGGGGGGTGTTTACAAGCTGCTATAAGAAAAGCAGGCATTATTATATAAAGCAGTATTTCTCAATCAAAGGAAGGCAAAAGGAAGAGGGGCCAACCAAGGGCAAGATGGATGGATGATATTCTGGAGGTGACGGACTCAACCGTGGGGGAGCTGGGGGTGGCGACGGCCGACAGGAAGCTCTGGCGTGGGCTGGTCCATGAAGTCACGAAGGGTCGGAAGCGACTGAACGAATAAACAACAAACAAGTATTTCTCAACCGTGGCAACTTGAAGATGTGTGGACTTCAACTCCCAGAAGTTGAAGAATTCTGGGAGTTGAAGTCCACACATCTTCAAGTTGCCAAGGTTGAGAAACACTGATATAAAGTCTTCCTCAACACATCTAGTCACTTAGTCAATTCCAGGTATAAGTCTCTTCGCAATAACACATTAGTTTTTCCAGGATGTTTTTTAGACTTTCCAGTCTAGCCTAATATTTCCTAGTGGTCTCCTAACCAATTCTGACCAGGGTTAGCTTTTGAAGATTGGTGAGCTTGGCCAGGGGCTGCCATCTAGCTGGGCCGGATGCTTAAGAGAAAGCCAATAATCGGTTTACATTTCATTTCTGTCCTAGCAGGCCATCCTCCTCCTCCTTAGTTTGCTTATTTTACTTTACCAAAGTAGTAACTGAGACACCTGTCTTCCAAAGGAATTGTCCTAAAGCAGGGGTTGGCAAACTTTTTTATGCCAGGAGCTATTTTGACATTTATAAAATTTATAATATCACTCGAGGGCCAGGGGGCGGGGTTTGAGGGTGGGAGCCAATCGCGTAGAAGGGGGTGGGGTTTGCAGGCGGGGGCCAATCGCGCGGAAGGGGGTGGGGTTTGCGGGCGGGAGCCAATCGCGCACTTAGGGCCTGCTGCCGCCATGCCCGCCGCCACGCACACCATGCCGCTGCCGCGCCTGCTGCTGCCGCGCCTGCCCCCACCGCGCCTGCCTGGGGAAGAGCCACACTCAAGGGGCCAAAGAGCCGCATGTGGCTCGCGAGCCGCGGTTTGCCGACCCCTGTCCTAAAGATACCACAATCCCATTAATGGTCACTGAGCATTCTTCCTTCTCTCTCAAGAAGCCAGTGGAACATCATGTATTCACCATCAATTAGAATAATTTGACCAGAACAATATGTATATGGAATTGCTGCCTGACCTTTGAATCAACTGCCATCATTTGGAAGCAATAATTTCCAAATGACTATTTGGAGAGAGCCATTCCAAAAGTTCTTTTCGAGATAGTATCAGAAAAAGCCCACACTGCTTTAAAAAGGATAATATATCCAGCTACCTGCCACACCAAGTTGGATGCCAGTGTCTGCCCCACCCAGAAGAGAGAGTGCAACACTACTTTCATCCTTCTGACAAAAGCCTTCAATCGTGGGGACATCTCTGGTTCCACCCAGGGCAGAGTGCAGCATAATAAATATAGAATGTAAGGAAATAAGAAAATCTAAACTCTTAACACTAAAGATCATCCCATGCTCAACTGACCTCATCTCAAATAACAACATCCCAGCGAGTTTGGTCTAGTGGTTAAGGTGCTGGGCTAGAAACCAGGAGACTGGGAGTTCTAGTCCCGCCTTAGGCATGAAAGCCGGCTGGGTGACCTTGGGCAGTCACTCTCTCTCAGCCTTAGGAAGGAGCCAATGGCAAACCAGGAGACTGGGAGTTCTAGTCCCACCTTAGGCATGAAAGCCGGCTGGGTGACCTTGGGCCAGTCACTCACTCTCAGACCTAGGAAGGAGCCAATGGCAAACCAGGAGACTGAGAGTTCTAGTCCCGCCTTAGGCATGAAAGCCGGCTGGGTGACTTTGGGCCAGTCACTCTCTCTCAGCCCAACTCACCTCACAGGGTTGCTGTTGTGGGGAAAATAGGAGGAGGAAGGAGTATTAGGTATGTTTGCCACCTTGAGTTATTTATAAAAATAATAAAGGCGGGATAATTAAATAAATAATTTTGTTACAGCCGGAGTGTCAATTTGAGGGACCCTCCAGACTTTGGGGGAACCAACTCCCACCACGCCTTGTCATTCCCCATGCTGGCTGTGGCTGATGGAGAAGGGTAACATATCTAGAAGGCAAGAAATTGCTCATCTTCTGTTACAGTAGTGGCGAATGTCACCCGCAGGACAATTCTACACAGTATCAAAGTCCATTGAGTTCAATGGGCTTGATTCCTAAAGAGTAGGGTGACCATACGTCCCGTTTTGAATGGGACAGTCCCGTTATTTTAGCATTTTTCAACCGTCCCGTCGTTTTGATCAAAATCTCCATTTTGTCCCTTTTTTAAACCCAGCGAGGAGGAGGACAGGAAGACAGGAAGGAGGACTGGAGCCGGACTTGCCATTGGAGGCAGCCCGGAAGAGGCCCTATCAGCGCGGCAACTGGAAGCCCAGTTGCCACGTGCGATCCCAGCAGCAGAAGCAGCACCACAGTCCAGGTTCCTGCCTCCTTACCTGATCCTGAGATTGTCTGCCCAGCAGTGGTGAGGCCAGGGAAAGCAGGCACGGGAAGGTTGTGGAAAGAGGGTGTGTGTGTGTGTGTGTGTGTGTGTGTGCATCTGATCAGGGTTGGCCGAGGGAGGAGAGTTGTCGGGCGGCTGCAGCCACACCACTCCGCCCCTTGCTACCCGCTGAAGCTCCCCAGGGTGGCCGCTCCTGCTTCTCACACACACACACACTTACAGGACAGACTGCCCTGGCAGGAGCTGACCATGCTGGGGGGCTTCAGCGGGTGGCAAGGGGCGAAGTGGTGTGGCTGAAGCCCCTCAGCGCGGCTGGCTCCTGCCGAGGGCAGTCTGTCCTGTGAGCGTGTGAGTGTGTGTGTGTGCATCTGATCGGGGTTGGCCGAGGGAGGAGAGTTGTCGGGCGGCTGAGCAGGAGAAGCCGAGCGCTCGGCTGCTTCAACCACACCACTCCGCCCCTTGCTGCCCGCTGAAGCTCCCCAGGGTGGCCGCTCCTGCTTCTCACACACTCACAGGACAGACTGCCCTGGCAGGAGCTGACCATGCTGGGGGGCTTCAGAGGGTGGCGGGTGGCGGAGTGGTGTGGCTGAAGCCCCTCAGCGCGGCCGGCTCCTGCCGAGGGCAGTCTGTCCTGTGAGTGTGTGTGTGTGCATCTGATCGGGGTTGGATCAGACGCACACACACATACTCACACACTCACAGGACAGACTGCCCTCGGCAGGAGCCGGCTGCACTGAGGGGCTTCAGCCACACCACTCCGCCACCCGCCACCCGCTGAAGCCCCCCAGCATGGTCAGCTCCTGCCAGGGCAGTCTGTCCTGTGAGTGTGTGTGTGTGAGAGAGAAGCAGGAGCGGCCACCCTGGGGAGCTTCAGCGGGCAGCAAGGGGCGGAGTGGTGTGGCTGAAGCAGCCGAGTGCAGCCTCCGCCAAGCCTGATCAGATGCGCACACACACACTCACAGGACAGACTGCCCTGGCAGGAGCTGGCCTTGCTGGGGGGCTTCAGCGGGTGGCGAGGGGCGGATTGGTGTGGTTGAAGCCTCCCAGCACGGCCGGCTCCTGCTGAGGGCAGTCTGTCCTGTGAGTGTGTGTGTGTGCATCTTTTTTTTTTAATATAAAATTTTAATTTTATTTACATTCAACGTAAAACATATAACACATAACAATAACTACATTTATGTATACATATTTACATTTGATTTATAATATTCATTATCTAATATATTTCATATAACATATCTTTATTCTAAATTATTTTCCCTGTTTCCCTCTTCCCTTCTTCTTCCTCTAACCCTTTCTAACTACTTTATTTATATATATATCTATTTCTAACCTTATCACTATTTTCTTTTTCTTCTCTTATGTTATATTACTGATTTCTTAAGTATTTATTTCAAATTCAATTTTTCACTTACACATCTTTACCATACAATACATACGTACATTTCATTAAAATACCTCCAGTTTTCTTAACAAAAAATTGTGTAAATACTTGATTTACATTTTTCTTCTTTCTTCTATATATATTCAAAAAGAATATAATATTAAGTAGAGATTAATAAACTATAAAAATAAAAATACAAACATAGGGGGGGGGCGGGGGGAAAAAAGAGATATAAGAAGAAAAATGTGTGTATGTGCATCTGATCGGGCTTGGCCGAGGGAGGAGAGTTGTCGGGCCGCCGAGCAGGAGAAGCAGGAGCCGGCCACCCTGGGGAGCTTCAGCGGGCAGCAAGGGGCGGAGTGGTGTGGTTGAAGCAGCCGCGCGCAGCCAGCTCCTCCTGCTCTGTGGCGGTGGCAGCAGCAGCGACTCTCCTCCCTCCCTCGGCCAAGCCCGAGGGGGATGGGGCAGTGGTGGGCCTCCATCCCCTCCATCCCCGCCCCTTGTTCCCCAGCTGATGACGGTGCTGTGTGCACAGTGTGTGTACTCCGGCCTCCCCCAAACACACCAGCTCTGACGTACCATTTACTGCTAGAAGAAGAAAAAAACCTTTAAAAATTAAAAAAAAAAGTTAAAATCCGAGCCAATCACGCTGATGGGGGTGGGGTTTGCAGGCGGGAGCCAATCGTGTGGGGCAGGGGCAGGGTTTGCAGGTGGGAGCCAATTGCGTGGACTGGGGGGCGGGGTTTGGAGGCCGGCATGGTGGCATAAGGCCCTGTCCCGTTTTGCCATCCCAAATGTCCCGTTTTTGTCTGAAGGAAATATGGTCAGCCTACTAAAGAGGGGTGTTATAAAATCATAGTGCTGGGAAAGTAACACCGGCATTGTTCTGAATGTGGCATAATTAGGTGTGATGGAATGTGAGGGTGACCTTGGAGGACAGAGGGAAGAGATGCTGCCTAGGGAATGATCAGATAAAAGGAAAGGGAATCCAAAAGTGGGTAAGGGTGTAAAGAAGAAACTTAGGAAAGACCCATCCTGACCACTCAAGCGATAAATAAGCAGGGTGGGAGATTTGTACTTTCAGACTTGCAAGGTTCTGTTAATGTAGCCTTACAATAAAGTAGAATTAATTCATCTAGTCGTGTTTCCTGTCTGGTTTACCTGGAAGGGCTGACATCAGGTTTCATGCATGCAACATCTAAAGCAGAGCTTTCCAAACTTTTCATGTTGGTGACACACTTTTTAGACATGCATCATTTTGCGACACACTCTTACAGCAGGGCATCATTTCGTGACACACACTTACAGCAGGGCATCATTTCGTGACACACACAGCAGGGCATCATTTCGCGACACACTCTTACAGCAGGGCACAAGGCAGGCACTAGGACCTGCGCGGAATCACAGCAGGTTTGGAGGCAGCCAGGCACAAGGCAGGCACTAGGACCTGCGCAGAATCCTGGCAGGGATCAGAGACAGCAGGGCACAAGGCAGGCACTAGGACCTGCGTGGAATCCTGGCAGGGCAGGTTTGGAGGCAGCAAGGCACAAGGCAGGCACTAGGACCTGCGCGGAATCACAGCAGGTTTGGAGGCAGCAAGGCACAAGGCAGGCACTAGGACCTGCGCGGAATCACAGCAGGTTTGGAGGCAGCAAGGCACAAGGCAGGCACGGGGACCTGCGTGGAATCACAGCAGGTTTGGAGGCAGCAGGGCACGAGGCAGGCACTAGGACCTGCGTGGAAGCCAGGAGGCAGCAGCAGCTGGGACACACCCAGACACTGCAGCTGACAAGACAGACAGTTTGGAAAGCTCTGATCTAAAGTCATGCTCATTTAAGAGTTAGTCCTGTTCAATTTAGTATGGCCACTTGAGATTCCTGAACTATAAACTGACATTAATAGTTTAGCAAGACAATGCAGAATCTGAAGGTCCATTATTGGGAGCTGGGACACAGGCCAGGAGCCTTGCAAGTAGAGTTCTCAAGTCTGTCTGTGATGGTAAAAGACAGAGGAAGCGATAGAAACTAGAATTCTTATGGCACACAGTTCAGAATGCATCCCTTTGTGTTCTGTACATTTTACAGAACAGTTGTGTTGCCAGTCTGTACGAGTGCAGGCAAAGCGTTGAAAGAAAAATGCATTATTTGTTTGAGTTTGCAGATGTCGCCCAAGTCTCTAACTGCGGTGCCACGTTTATTAACTCAATGGAAGCTAGACTTCCATAGTAATTATCTTCCTAAAGTAGATCACATCACATGAAACATTCCAAGCAAAATAATTGTCCAAACAATACTCATACAAGAAAGCAAGTGTGGTGAAGTGGGAATATTTTATCCCTAAATTTCTCAAAACACAATTGATTCCTCTGCTCTATAGGCTGATGGCACATGAGTACAGTGACCACGCGTCCTTTGTTCTAAAAGACAGTCCTTTATTTCAGAAAGCTGTCTTTTGGGTTTATTTAATTTAATTAGTTATTTTCTTGCTTTTGCTCTTGAATTTTCCTTAGTAAAGCAAAGTTATAAACATAAACAATTAATTTTTTTTATCCTTATGAACCTCTTTCAGATTTGCCCCTTTTCCAGGTTTGTCCTTTACTTTTTCCAAGGAAATATGGTCACTATACATATGAGCAGCATTCCTCATGAGGAATGCAGACCATAGTTGATCATTCCTCTGCTGGGGAAAGAAAACATAGTAAAATAAAAATATTTAGATAGCTAGAGGAATGAGTTGATAAAGCACTTTAACCATGTCTCTTCTTTAAGCACAGAGATTTATTATTTTCCCTGATCCAAATAAGAAGGAACTAATTGGAGAGAAGATGGAACTCTTACTTTGTTAAAGAGTAGAGTTGCATTTCCTATTGTTTCTAAACCCATAGAGATGAAAACGCAATATTTTTAATGTATATATTTAACAAGAAACAAGGCACACCAGGCTGAGAAACTTGCTTCAAATAGTAACATCATAGAGAGAGGTGTTAGGATGCACAACAAATATCTGCTAGTGTTGTGTTTAAGTACTGCCCTGTTTGGTCAGCTCCACATTCAACCAACTTCATTACCAACTGTTCTGAGCAATCATAAAAATACAGTTTGCACAAAGGGTTGGGCTAAGGCAGGGGTGGGCAACGTCAGGCCCGCGGGCCATATAAGGCCCGCGGGGCTCTTCCCTAGGGCCCAGGGGGCTCCCGCCTGCAAACTCCGCCCCTTCCACGTGATTGGCTCCCGCCCATAGACCCCGCCCCCCAGTGCTTGTGATTGGCTCCCACCCGCAAACTCCGGCCCCCGGTCCGCAGAAATCGCAGAAACCCCACCTCCCATCCCTTGTTCATGGGAATACTTCTCACAATGAACATGCTAATCACGCTCATCAGCCACTCATTAACATTTCAACACAACAAAAAACCCCACCTAATCTCCTATAATTTAGCTCTATAAATAGAAAACGAACAAAACATTGCCACTCTACCTGGGCACAGAGATTTCGCTTCTGTCTGTGCTCCTGCCCTCTGAAGATGCTGGCCACAGATGCTGGCGAAACGTTAGGAACCACAACTTCCAGAACACGGCCACACAGCCCGGAAGACCCACAACAGCCACCAGTTGTAGAAAGTTTGCATATCAGAGGATTATCAAAAAATTAACAAAACCTCTGTGTGTATATGTGTCTGTAGTATTTTCTTGGGGTTAAAATGATTCTTCAGTATTGGCCAAACCCTGCTAGTCATCTAGGATTATCAATACAGTAATACCAGTGGGGGATGTAATTTGGGTCACAAGTTACAAAACCAAAAAGTTATTATTTTAGAACTGGCTGAGTATCTCCTAGGTAAAGGTAAAGGTTCCCCCCGCACATTTGTGCAGTCGTGTCCGACTCTAGGGGCCGGTGCTCATCTCCGTTTGTTAGCCGAAGAGCCAGCGTTGTCTGAAGACGCTTCCACGATCATGTGGCCGGCATGACGCACACGGAACGCTGTTACCATCCCACCGAAGTGGTACCTATTCATCTACTTGCATTTGCATGCTTTCGAATTGCTAGGTTGGCAAGAGCTGGAGGTAGTGCGGGAGCTCACTCCGCATGCAGGGCTAGGGATTCGAACCTCCGAACTTGCGATCTTCCAATCGACAAGCCTAGCGTCTTACCCGCTGAGCCACCACGCCCCTATCATTTATTTGCCCAGGTAGGAGTATCTCCTACCTGGGCAAATAAACACAAACAGCACCTCTGCCTTATCAGAATCCATTTTTTAAAAATCAGGAGAGTTGTTTTATGGAACCAGGCAAACAATTTTTGTAAACAAGAAGCTATTGCATTATTAAATATTTTCATTTCCCATATTATACAGATAAGGAACTGAAGCTCAAATCCTCATATGAAACACGTCTTCAAATTAATTGACATACATTTAAGTAATACCCAAAATGAAATTAAGAAATTAATTCCTAATTAACGATGGCTCTAATTTCAGGACTTGGAAGGAACAGAAAGGAATTTTAAATTACTCTTGCTTCTTTGTGTATTTGAATCTAGCAACTTAAAGCATCTTCTTAAATCATCCAACCATCACTAGCCAGGATGGGTCTTCTCTTGTTTCAATTATGGCTAGGTGATGTATGAAGGTGTTGCAAGTCCCTTATGGGAAAATGGCTTTGCTCTCTCTTAATTCCTATAGCTAAGGTCCCACTTCTGAAGTGGTTATGGCAGAGCTTTCCAAACTGTGTCAGGACACGTTAGTGTGTCAGCTGCAGTGTCTGGGTGTGTCGCGGCTGCTGCTGCCTCCGAGCCCTGCCAGGATTCCGCACAGGTCCTAGTGCCTGCCTTGTGCCTGGCTGCTTCCAAACCTGCTGTGATTCCGCGCAGGTCCTAGTGCCTGCCTTGTGCCCTGCTGTAAGAGTGTGTCGCGAAATGATGCATGTCTAAAAAGTGTGTCACCAACATGAAAAGTTTGGAAAGTTCTGGGTTATGGGAATGGACTTTAATTCCCATATTCCTCAGGGCCATGGGGGGGGGGGGGTTACAGGAATAACCTTTCAAAGGCACAAGGTCAGCAGCTGGGCAGCTATGCTGCAGCAATGTTGAGAAGCCGTTGTGCAGACAGCACCCAATTACCTCTCAACTGTGTTTTGCCCCTCAAGACTATTGAGGTTTAACAAAACAGATTTTTTAAAAACCACACTGCTAAATAAATTTCATTAGTATTAGGGTTTTAATGCATTTCGTTTTTGAAAAAAGGATATCTGAGACAGAACTCTTTAAACCTAATTTTTTTGAGAAATACATGAATGTGAGGAAGAAAGTTGACTGCATGTTTGTTCATTTAGAGAAAGTGAATGATAAAGTGAATAGGCTTGAATTATGGACTGCTTTTCAGGACCATGGAGTTGGCGGATGGTTCCTAAATATAGTAAGATGGAATGGATGGTGATGGAAATAAAGCAATGTTCAGGAAACGGCCCAATGCTGAGCAGGGAATAAGCCCCCTTGACTGTTGAATGCATTTATGGATAAATGAATACAGCATATAAATGTATAATTTATTTATTTTTTATACCGCCTTTATCATTTTTATAAATAACTCAAGGTGGCAAACATACCTAATACTCCTTCCTCCTCCTATTTTCCCCACAACAACCCTGTGAGATGAGTTGGGCTGAACGAGAGGGACAGGCCCAAGGTCACCCAGCCGGCTTTCATGCTTAAAGCGGGACTAGAACTTTCAGTCTCCTGGTTTGCTATTGGCTCCTTCCTAGGGCTGAGAGGGAGGGACTGGCCCAAGGTCACCCAGACGGCTTTCCTGCCTAAGGCGGGACTAGAACTCTCAGTCCCTGGTTTGCCATTGGCTCCTTCCTAGGGCTGAGAGACAGGGATTGGCTCAGGGTCACCCAGCTGGCTTTCATGCCTAAGGTGGCACTAGAACTCACAGTCTCCTGGATTCTGGCCCGTTGCCTTAACCACTAGACCAAACTGCATTAGTGGTTATGTTGGTGGAGAACATGAATTGCATGTGTACTTTGGTATGCAGTCAGTGTTTTGTTGGCTGAGAATGTAAACAATTTGTAGTGAATGTTAGATGCATTGTACAATGCAATGAGGGGTATAGATTTGAAAATTAATATCTCAAAGACCAATTTCTTACTTCATGCCTGAGTTTCTTTAGCTTACCATTTCCTGCTCTTTTTCTCCATGTTGCATAATGCTGCTTGCCCTGAAACGGAAGGGCATGATGTATGTTTGCATGTGTATGTTTTCAAATCAGTTTCAAGCTCACATTCCCCACCAGCTCTTTCATTTCCTTAGTCTGTCGTGACGTCTACACTTTCTGTCAGGCTTTTCCATTCTGGAAGAATGGTTTCTTTGCAGCAGTCCCATCATTCCACTTTCTTGAAGACCACTGCAACCCATCATGGTTACATCAGTGCTTCTCAGACAAGTGTGCACTTTCATTCCCACTTGTGCATGTGCTTTTCTTTCTACAGACAGCATCGCACATACTATGGTCAACAACACAGTGCAAGTAGCAAAAGCAGCTACATTTTTCAGATATCAAGCAAAACCACAGTATACATTTCCTGAAAACCTGGTGTGTTGTAACAAGCAATTCTGTCCCTACCCACAGGCCTCTTTCTCCTGGGCAAACAGCTACTAATTCCCTGCAAAACAATGGCCAGTTGTATGCATCGGCTGAACGGAGTGCTGCACTTCTCAGCCTTCTTGTACCATGGACAGTAGCCTTCAACAAAGGGACTATAGCCATATGGTAGTCTGTTGCATTACAGACTGCAGCTTTTCAAGTCCAGGGTGGCGAAGCTTCCTACATTAATCTACCCTCCGCTGCAAGAGTATATTACAGAGATGAAGGCAACTCTTAAGGCTACTTTCTCCAGGAAGACTAACTTCAGTTACTGCCTTGACTGGACTATGTCAACCTGAACCGGAGCACCCATTCAGCCAGCTACACAGAACAGCACAAATTATGATTAGCTGCCTAAGATCTACTCCCTTTTTCAGGGCTTAAAGGAGAGAAGAGAGAAAAGTAGAGGCATGAATTGGAGGAATCACCTATAAACAAGTCAAGCTGGGAGTGAATGCTCCCCAGGGTAAAATGGTAGGTTACAAGAAATCCCAAAAACCTTTCATTCTCACACCTTGGCATTCCACATACCTCGAAACATGCAGGGCTGTGTCAATTTGGCAACAGTTTGTACCAACAAAAGGGACAAAGATAGAAGGTGCACATACAGTGGGCAATTACTCCTACAATAGGGAGAATTAAGTTAGCTTTAATTCTCACCATGACAATAGAAATTCTATTTGCAAATGTATGGAAGAAAGCTTGGCTCTGGACAGTCAAATTTAGCCTTTGCTTGATCGGCTCAGGTTCACTCTTGAAAACAAATTAGATAGGCAGATTTAAGATGATTTTATTTATTTATTCCCACATTTATTATTTTTATAAATAACTCAAGGCAGGGAACATACCTAATACTCCTTCCTCCTCCTATTTTCCCCACAACAACCCTGTGAGGTGGGTTGGGCTGAGAGAGAATAACCGGCCCAAAGTCATCCAGCCGGCTTTCCTGCCTAAGGCGGGACTAGAACTCACTGCCTCCTGGATTCTAGCCTGGTGCCTTAACCACTAGACTGCAGGTATAAATGATTTATCTCATTGCATTTTATTTAGCTCAAGTCAAGAAAGCCATCCTTCCAACAGGGCACTAAAAAGCAATCCAGAGTATTTCTAACCTGAAAAAGCAACTACAAAAATACAACATTCAACCCACTTCATAATTACCTCTTAAGACGCTGCTCCAGATCCCAAAACATTCTCATGATTATTATTCTGCAAATAACTTGTTTCCAGAGACCTACTGGTCATATTTTAGTGCCATACCTATCATGATACTGTTAGGCAGCCTGAAGATTAGCAATGATACTACAAGTTTGCCTTTCCCTAGTAAGGCAGCAGTTTCAGGGATCTTAAATGGAGGAAAAGATCCAGCAATATAACAGGGGCTGGTTATGCCCAACAGAAAAAGCAAGCGGTGACGGTGACGTCAGAGACGTTGAGATCACATGTTTCTCTGTTATGTAAAGCACTAAAAGAGATTACAATCTTCCTGACCAGGATTTCTGAGTATCTTTTTGAATTACTCATTTGTTTCTCAAAGCCTAATGGGTGAGTCAGTCTCTGCTTTCCTCAGCTCAAAACAGCCTCCCTTAAACCTCAGCCAGATGGGTTAAGGAGCAAATTGTAATCCAACCTGTACAAAAACTCCCAGGTTTGAAGAAGGTGCCTCCTAATTGTTTTTGCTTGCTTTATTTCAAAGAAGGTTTTCAGTGGACTGATGTCTCCATAGCACACTGGATGTTAAGGCGGTTTTTCTCCTTTTATCTCACAGCGATCCAGATGTTCAGTTTGGCAGCCAGAGGGGGAAAATTACAGTAAAGGCAAATTCTCCCTCAAGTTGAGTTTGATTCCTGGATGACTACCCAGACACATCCATGTTCTTTTTTTGGCAGCAAGAGGTACGTGGGTTTTCCACTGCCTTCTTCCCAAATGTATTTTCAACTGCCCAGGATCAGCGTAGAATCCTCAGACCTTCCGGTGAACTCCTATCGAAGTAGCACTGAGGCCCAACCTTTCTTAACCATTTCAAGACTAGCAAAGGTCTGCCAGGTGCAATCATAGAAAAGGGAAAAATACTCATTTCTGCATTACTAAACTGGAACAATCCGTATGGCTTTGCTGTAGACATTTGAGAAACTAAAAGATTCAATCGAAGAGAATATTTGTAGCTCAGGGTTGAACTGTGGAGTCCTTGGTGCTCTCGGAGCCTTGTTGTTTTCTTGCAGACGTTTCATTGCCAGGCTAGGCAGCATCTTCAGTGCACTCAAAGAAGATGTTGCCTAGCCTGGCAATGAAACGTCTGCAAGAAAACAACAAGGCTCCGAGAGCACCAAGGACTCCACAACTAAAAGATTAATTCCTAACCTGAATTTTATGTCAACTTTTTAAAAAAAGTTCTACTTAATTAAATGTCAGGATTAGCTAGAAGCTCATTGAAGAGCCTTTACAAGTCTCCTTTAGCAAATGTTACTAGAAGAAGAAGAAAAAAAAGGGGGGGATTTAGGGAATTGCCTGCAAGAGTTCCAGTCTCCAGGAATACATCTGAAGATGGTTTTCTGTAGGAGATCAGACTACACATCATCTTAAATCTCATTCAATGGCTTTGCTTGGAAAATGTGGTAGAGTGTTAAGCAGCTTAAAAATTAATTAAAAGGTCATACCCATTTCCTCATGTGCTGGAAACACAGCACCAGCTCAATTAATAAATGACAGAAGAACTTCTACCTTTTATGGTATTTTGAGGTTTTCTGCTTGCTAACAGTCAGTCTCCACAGAATACAACAGAATTACTCCATGGAGAATTAACTCAAGAACTATCTCCATGGAATACAACAGAATTACTGTTGTAATACTGTGAAGAAAACCATCTTCAGATGTATTCCTGGAGGCTGGAACTCTTTTACAGGCAATTCCCTAAATTTCCCTTCCTTTATTTTTTCTTCTAGTAACATTTCCTAAAGGAGACCTGTAAGAGATCAGCTGCTGCTTGCAATATTTCTCGTCTGATGATGCAAATGCAAACAGAGGAAATTCACAAAAACAATGTCTGTGCATCACATGTTTGGAGTTACTAAACATCACTGTGGGAAAGGGAAGCTTCAAGGCAGCTGTTTTCATCACCAATCATGTTACCATCGAAACTCATGCTGAACAGCTTTCTTCACCTTCAGCAACTCAGCATGAATTCAAATATTCATCTTTATCTCAAATTCCTTAGGTCCTATCTGCTCATTACTAGCTGCAAGAGTCCTGTAGGTTGGTGATGAGCCATAAATAAAATAAATAGCCTGATCAATCACTATCCTACTGCCCCTTGCAAATGGAATGAATGCTGAAAGCTACCACTTCATGTTTGAAGTTAAAGGGGGTTTTAAGCAGAAGCAAATGGTTAGGTTGCAACATACCTAACAGAAGACTTGTCCTTTGAACACTTTTGGGACCTCCTGGATATAGAGAAAGCTCTTTCTGATAGTGCTGGGTTGGATTCAGTCATTTGTCAAACTTAGAAGAGATTTACTGTCATCTGTTCTGAGTATATACTATCTATCTATTTCACAGCATTACTCCAACGTGTCTTATCAATGAAGATTCTCAGTCATCCAGGTGGAATTGTCTATAGCAGAGCTTTCCAAACTGTGTGTCAGGACACGTTAGTGTGTCGGCTGCAGTGTCTGGGTGTGTCGCGGCTGCTGCTGCCTCCCAGCCCTGCCAGGATTCCACACAGGTCCTAGTGCCTGCCTTGTGCCTGGCTGCCTCCAAGTCTGCTGTGATTCCGCGCAGGTCCTAGTGCCTGCCTTGTGTCCTGCTGTAAGAGTGTGTTGTGAAATGATGCATGTCTAAAAAATGTGTCACCAACATGAAAAGTTTGGAAAGCTCTGGTCTATAGGTTGAGTCATGGCAACTGGATTTCTTTCTTTTGGTTGAAACGTTTCACTGCTTGTCCAAGTAGCTTCTTCAGTCTGGGCAAAAGTTGGTGAGGGGACCCCATATATGTCTTCCAGGGTGACTGTATTGACCTTACACCTGATTGGCTTGTTAATTGGGCAATTGAGGTGTAGATAGTCTTGCAATGTCTTACTCCTGAAACCTTTATTCATCCCCAAGAGGATCCTTAAATGTGGCCTTGCTGGTGAACTTGTGAAGTGGTCTTAATCTTCCTGGGGACTAATGAAAGAGCAGCATGATAAATGGGGGACAAGTTGTGCCTGAGGCCTCGGCCTCTATTAAAGGAAGGATTTTCCACTTTGGCAGGAATGGATTCCTTAACCCCTCTCTCAAACCATGCATCTTCCTTGTCCAAAATGTGAACATTAATGTCCTCAAATGAGTGTCCTTTTTCTTTTAGATGAAGGTAAACTGCTGAATCTGGTCCTGTGGTGTTGCTCCTCCTGTGTTGGGCCATCCTCTTGTGTAAAGGCTGTTTGGTTTCTCCAATGTAGAGCTCAGAACACTCCTCACTGCACTGGATTGCATATACTACGTTGCTCCTCTTATGTTCTGGTGTTGGATCTTTAGGGTGTACAAGCCTCTGTCTCAGTGTGTTGGTGGGTTTGAAATATACAGGTATGTGGTGTTTGCCAAATATCCGCTTTATCTTTTCCGACACGCCGGCCATGTAAGGAATGACCAGGTTCTTCCATTGATTCTGAGTCTCAGCTCTGTCTGCTGTTGTTTTGGGTCTGGGGGTAGACTTAGATTTAATGAAGGCCCAATGTGTCTTACTCAATTATAAGAGATGCTTGAAGGACACATCAAGCCTACATACTTTCCTCCTCCCCAAGGTAAAAGGTGACGTTTCCTTTAAAGAGGCTTGGCTTCTGTGGACACATCCATGAAGTTTTCTTAGGAACAACATGCAAGAGTTTCTCCTGGGAAGCTTATTTGACTCCCCAATCTAGCCTACAGCCTTAGAAGGTCTCCCATCCAAGCACAAAGTGGGCCCAACCCTCCCCAAGCTTCAGCACAAGATCATTTTAATTCTGCCAAGACTTTGGTATGGCTACTGTCCTGGTTCCCTTTCTTCTCTTGACACATCTCTTAATGGTTCTTCTCCTTGACAGAATCAAACTGTCCCTTACTACTTGTAGTAAAAAGGTAAAGGTTCCCCCCCCCCCCACATTTGTGCAGTCGTGTCCAACTCTAGGGGCTGGTGCTCATCTCCGTTTGTTAGCCAAAGAGCCAGCGTTGTCCGAAGACGCTTCCACGGTCATGTGGCCGGCATGACGTGCGCGGAACACTGTTACCTACCCACCGAAGTGGTACCTATTCATCTACTTGCATTTGCATGCTTTTGAATTGCTAGGTTGGCAAGAGCTGGGGCGAGTGCGGGAGCTCACTCTGTCACGCGGGACTTGTACTGCTTGTAGTAGTGGAGTGCAAATGCTCCTAAACTGGAGCCTCCTCTGCTCCACCACTGCTCCTTGGATGTATTTGGACTAACCCTAATTAAACTGAGGACAGCAGCAGCTGCAGGACCTCACTGCTTTCATCAGAACAATAAAAGCAGCACTGGGTTGAAAACTTTGGAGTATGCATGCAACGTCATGGCCCATGTAGAAAAGGTGTGGAACTCGCATGATGATGATGCTTTCATCAGTCTGACCAACCTCCTGAGGACAACTGCTCCTCCAACATTGTCCTCTCAGACATCTCAAATATCTTTTGGGAATCAGGTGGTCTCCACTGGGTGACCAATCTCTCTTTTTGGAGACCCACATGATCTAGGCTTTCTGCTTTCCTTACTTCATTTCCCATGCACTAAATTGGAGCTTACTTTTCTATGCAAACACCAAAGATTCTTGCAGCATCTTAAAGCCGCCTATTTATTACCACACAAGCTCTTAGGGGTCACTCATCATTACTATGGAGATATACCGTTGGAAAGCATCTGTAAGAGACAGTAGTCCTCAAAGAGCAAAATACGAATTTATTCATTCATTCAATTTGGATGCCACCAGACTTCCGGTGGGGAACATGGCTGACTGAACAGCTGTGTCCACAAGCTCCGCGGGCAGATCTGACAAAGTGGCCATTTTTGGGGGGCGCAGGCAGGCTTTTCCTGCAGCCCTAGAGCGTTTTCATGGTCAGAAAACACTTGGAATCATCCCATTGGTACTCCAAAACGCCATCTTGCAGCCAGAGAATCGCAAACAGCGTTCACGATGATCCGGTAAGAGACGACGGGAGACGGGGACGCCATCATTTCCATGCCGCGCTGTAGCCTTAAAGGGACATTGGGTCGAGCCACCCCATTTCTAAATCACTCAATTTATATATTTTTTAAGTTTTGTACCCTAAGAGAGGCTTTCTACAGTAAGAAGAAGCGGACTCTCTTGGTGCTTATCGTTATTTCTGGATTAATTTTTTAAAATCTTTTAAAGTTTTGGCTTGCTTTCCCGTTTAAAGACTAAGGAGAATTGAGAATAAATAATTGCCTTCCTGCTATTATTTTGTACCGAATTTGAAGGATTTAATATTTTCCTACACGCTGAAATTGTTTTGAATGTCTAGCTCACAGCTTTCCAAACTGTGTGTCGCAACACAAAAGTGTGTCGCCTGCGGGGCCCAGGTGTGTCACGTCAAAACCTGGAAGCGCTGATGGCGCATGGCAGCGGGCCATCAGCGCTTCCGGGTTTTCGCACGGCACACAAGGACACCGCCACTGCTGTGGCGCGTGAAAATCCAAAAGCTGCATTTTCAGTTGAATTTGGGGTAAACGCTTGAAGCATTCGTTGTGTTGAGCTATTTCAATTGCTTTTGATTTGTTCATTGCAAACAGCTGAAAGTCTGTAAATTTTGACAATAAACCTGATTTGCAATGGGGGTTCAATAATTTCGATTACAACTGTATCTATAAGGAATATAATAATATAATATAATATAATATAATATAATATAATATAATATAATATAATAATATATAACTGGTTTTTTAAGTTTAATAGGGTTAAGATTGTTGGAGTATTATTAATTATAAAAGACAATTTATATGTTTTTATAATTTGATTTTTATCACAGTGGACAAGTATATAGAATAGTGGTAGGCAGGAAATAATTAAATAAATGTTTTTTGGGGGAGGGAAGTTGATTTAGAGATTTATATATTTAGTGATTTATACGTGTGTTAACGGAAGGATTTATAGAAGTAATGTGATTTTGGTTTGATACAGAGTAAGGGATTGACTATGGAAATATTTTTATTTTATTTATTTTTATTTATTTTTCAAATTTATTCCCCGCCCATCTCCCATGCAAGGGACTCTGGGTGGGTTACAATAAATAAAAAATTTAAAAACTATACAAAATATCTAAAAACACAAGCATAACATAATAAAATAAAATCCAAGATGGATTTGGACCCGCAGAATAGATCGTGGAGCTACGGGGCCAGCCAACCCCAGGAGGCACTACCACCTCTGTCGTCCCAGGCCAGGCGGCAGAGCCAGGTCTTAAGGGCCTTCCGAAAGGCCAGGAGGGAGGGGGCCAGTCTCACCTCCAGGGGCAGGATATTCCACAAGGCGGGCGCTATCGCAGAGAAGGCACGTCTCCTGGACCCCGTTAGATGGAATTCTCTTGTTGAGGGGGTCCGAAGCATGCCCTCTCTGCATGCACGGGTGGGGCAGGCCGACGTTATCAGGACGAGACGGTCCCTCAGGTACCCTGGTCCTATGCCATGTAGGGCTTTAAAGGTAATCACCAACACCTTGAATTGGACCCGGAAGCAAACTGGCACCCAATGCAGCTCGCGTAGCAGGGGTGTCACATGTGCCGATCTTCTGGCACTCATAACTGCTCGCGCCGCTACATTCTGCACCAGCTGAAGCTTCCGGATACTCTTCAAGGGTAGCCCCATGTAGAGCGCATTACAATAGTCTATACGGGAGATGACAAGGGCGTGAGTGACTGTTTGGAGGGCCTCCCGATCCAGGAAAGGGCGTAACTGGCGCACAACTCGCAGCTGTGCAAAGGCCCTCCTGGCCACGACTGCCACCTGCTCTTCGAGCAGGAGTCGCGAGTCCAGGAGGACCCCCAGATTCCGCACTGGATCCGAGTGGGGTAGTGCAACCCCCCCCCAGAACCAAAGATGACAACTTCCCGGATCCAGGGGGGCCATCAATCCACAGCCACTCCGTCTTACCAGGGTTCAGTTGAAGCCTGTTGTTCCCCATCCAGACCCCCACAGCCTCCAGGCACTGAGATAAGGCATTGACCACATCACTTACTTCACCCAGGACGGAGATGTATAACTGGGTATCATCAGCTTATTGGTGATACCTCATCCCGTGGTGTATATGCTGTATATTCTTCTTGTGGAAAGTTGGAAGTTATTTCTTTATGTAATCCTCAAAATTCTTTTTTCTTGTGTTTCACACCTTTTTAGTTTTTTTTCTTCTTTTTGTAGTTATTTTTACTTTTTTGTAGTTTTTATCTTTGTTTTAAACTTAATAAAATTCTTACGAAAAAAAAATTTGGATGCCACCCAACTCCAACCGACCCTGGACAGGTCACAACAATAAATAACATAAAAACAGCAGAATACCAAAAAAAAAAAAAAAAAAAACAACCCCAAGACAAGTAGAAAAATAGCTACAAATTATGGGAACACCCATAATTTTGGTTTTCCGCGCCAAAGCAGGAGACAGCTATGTCTCTTAAAAAAATTAAGCAGGGTCAGACCTGAGTTCTGCTTGGAATGGAGACCACACAGGAATTCCCTGGCTACAGGCTGAACCAAGAAGTCCAAAAAATTCCCAGAAGAAAGGAAGATCAAACTGTTGCCAAATAGCTGCCACGAACATTTACTTACGTATTAATCAAATTTGTAAGGCTGCCCATCTATGCCATGAACGTGCCAAAAAAAGTCATGCTAGTGATTTGAGTGTCTTTCCTTTTTAATTGCAAAACATGCAAACTGTGGCTATAAAATAAAGCTTTGGGGCACGTTATTTGACATACTTTATTCTTACAAATAACGCCATTCTGTTGGGGGAAAATGCCATGGAAAGAAAATAACCGTTATTGTCTGTGGGAGAGTGGATTTCAGTGGCCAAAGGGGCTGGTTTTTTAATAAAATGCACTTGGAGTGCAGCCGGTCATCTTGACGTTCAAATTATGAACAGGTTGATGTAAAGCTACCCATGCGAAGGACTAACCAGCAATTTGTGGCATCTGTCTGAAGCAAATTGCAGGTTTAGATTTCCAGGAACAGGGTTGTGTTGCTCTGGACTCAGGACTGCCTCTCCATTTTCTCTGCTTTCACTATCACTGAAGCCAAAACTAGGTGTAATTCTACACATACACACTGAATAAAGATATACTGGGAGAAAGGGGAATTTACTGCAACAAGTGTGTGCTGATAAGGAGAACTGGATCTTGTTTTATCTTTCTGTGTTCCACTTGGGCCAAACCCATTTTTCCCAGACAAACTCAGATACTGGAATGAAGAGGGGGAGTGTTTTTTAAGCAACACAGCACAGCACGATAAGAGGGGCAACACCATCATTTCCCTCAAACACCCTGCCCTATTTTGCTGCCCAAATTAGACCTGCTTTTGAGGGGGGGAAAAACAACCACCAACCCCTCCTTAATGTTCTATAGGACCTTAAGATGGAGATCTGCAATTTCAGCAATTAAGAGGAACAGGCACTAAGCCTGCCAATTGAAGTGAGAGCACCCTGGACAAAATGCATCTGGGCAGTGAAAAGCTAAGCAAGCCAGTCTGCGGCATACCTTAGTGGAGTAAAGTGCTCCTGTGGGAACACCTGCCAATGTTTATACCAAGACACTATACAGCAGAGCTTTCCAAACTGTGTGTCGGGACACATTAGTGTGTCGGCTGCAGTGTCTGGGTGTGTCGCGGCTGCTGCTGCCTCCGAGCCCTGCCAGGATTCCACCCAGGTCCTAGTGCCTGCCTTGTGCCTTGTTGCCTCCAAACCTGCTGTGATTCTGCACAGGTCCTAGTGCCTGCCTTATGCCTGGCTGCCTCCAAACCTGCCCTGCCAGGATTCCGCGCAGGTCCTAGTGCCTGCCTTGTGCCTTGCTGCCTGCAAACCTGCTGTAATTCCGCGCCGGTCCTAGTGCCTGCCTTGTGCCTTGCTGCCTCCAAACCATCCCTGCCAGGATTCCGCGCAGGTCCTAGTGCCTGCCTTGTGCCTTGTTGCCTCCAAACCTGCTGTGATTCTGCACAGGTCCTAGTGCCTGCCTTGTGCCTGGCTGCCTCCAAGTCTGCTGTGATTCCACACAGGTCCTAGTGCCTGCCTTGTGTCCTGCTGTAAGACTGTGTCGCGAAATGATGCATGTCTAAAAAGTGTGTCACCAACATGAAAAGTTTGGAAAGCTCTGCTATACAGTATGTAACGGCATGTGGGAATGACCTTGGGAGACAGGAGGAAGAGACGCAGACTAGACAACGGTCAGATAAGGGACGGCTGAGCCCGCAGAAGCAATGGGAGTGTGGCAAACGTCTCAGAAGGGACCCTCCCTAGTTTCTTGGACTGTAAAGGTGAGGGGGGAGAGATGTAGTTTCAGACTTGCAAGATTCAGTTAATGTAACCTAACAATAAAGCTAGAGCTAGTACTTACTTACTTACTTACTTACTTATTTATTTATTTATTCTGGTTGTGCTTCTTGTCTGGACTACCTCACAAGACTGACACTGTGAGAGATAAAAGTGGAGGGAATGTGAGGCAAGGGGCGCGATGGCTCAGCGGGTAAGACGCCAGGCTTGTTGATCGGAAGATCGCAAGTTCGGAGGTTCGAATCCCTAGCCCCGCGTGATGGAGTGAGCTCCCGCACTAGCCCCAACTCTTGCCAACCTAGCAATTTGAAAGCATGCAAATGCAAGTAGATGAATAGGTACCACTTTGGTGGGTAGGTAAGAGCGTTCCGTGTGCGTCATGCCGGCCACATGACCGTGGAAGCGTCTTCGGACAACGCTGGCTCTTCGGCTAACAAACGGAGATGAGCACCGGCCCCTAGAGTCAGACACGACTGCACAAATGTGCGGGGGGGACCTTTACCTAATGTGAGGCACATTAAAAAGAGGGGGGAGGGTTCAATTGCCATTGTGAATGTTTTGATGGTGGACGGCCCTGAAAGGAAGAGTCAACGCTTGGAGGCGCGGCCCACCGTTATCTCAGTTCTGCTCAGTGTATTTATTCACTGCTACCAGCCTGTTATAGAACGTATTTTAAGGTTCAGTCACCAGGACCTGGCCAATCTGGTGAACAATCCTAAACAAATCTCTTACAAAATGGGAACCGTCCTCTGAAACTAGAAAAGGAGAAGCCGTTAGTGGTGCCGGTTTATGAAAGTGAAACTGGTTCACGTGAATGCCTTCCCACCATGAGCAGCTCACAAATTATAATACGCTAGGAAAGGGGAAGAAATTGTAGTGATGGTTCTCAGTCACCGTATTACTTTCATGAAAGGCATGCAAAGTGTGGCCAAATAAAATCTCATCATACAAATGCTTAAGCACGGAAGTCGTTCAGCGCTTGCTGCAGAGTTCTTATGATGTACCCAAGTCACTCTACAGTTTAAATAAGAATATTCGATTTCTAAAATGGACATGGGTATTTTGGATTTTAAAATCAGCCAGGAAGGCAGCCGCATCAGGTGGTTTTTTAAGAAGGTGGAGAGTCAGCTCTCAGGTACGGTTTTTTAACTGGTTGCCCTGCACATTGCAGAGGGTTGAACTAAATGATCTTTGTGGACTCTCCCAACTACTGTTTCTCAACCTCAGCAATGTTCAGATGTGTGGACTTCAACTCCCAGAATTCCCCAGCCAGCATGGCTGGCTGGGGAATTCTGGGAGTTGAAGTCCACGCATCTGAAAGTGGCTGAGGTTGAGAAACACTGCTTCCAACTCTATAATTCTGTAATTAAGGAGCTATATATACTGAAAGCGTTTTGTTTTCAATTTTTATGCATCATAATGTTCCATCACTGCATCAAAGTGTGTGTGTGTGTGTGTGTGTGTGTGTGTGTGTGTGTGTGTGTGTATGTAAATAAAGCCAATGGATGGCTTTGACAATACATAAAACCAATGGAACCATAATTAACAGATATCAGTAATAAACTGGCTGCAATAAATACTACATGATGTAATACTTGGGAGGGCAGTGTCAGTTTTCTTGGAAAGCTGGGATTGTAGTCCTGTATTTCCAAAGGGAGCCAAGATAGGGAAGGGGAATCTACACCGCCACAAAAGAAAAGGAAAAAATTGAACTAGAAAATCACTATTGGCTCAAGAGATGCAGACCAAGATGAAGAAAAAATGAAGTATGTTTGTGGAACGGTGCAGAAGAAAACCACAGCACAGAGCATTCAAATTAGATTAGTGTGCATGTGAACACTATACAATAATTTCTTTGAACAAGAGAACCAAATTCACGTAATTTTCAGAAAGAAAAAAAAAGTTTTAAATATTTTGTATTACTGTTATGAAGCAGCAAGAGCAGGAATTAAGATGATAAGCTACATTTATTGGAGTACATATATTATGGAATGTAAAAAGTATTATTCTGGTTCAAATGGCAAAACATTTTGAATCTAGGGAATTATAGGACCAGGATTGAAATGTGCATTCTGTATGCAGTCCATGCATATTTACAGTTAGTCTTCACTTAACAACTTATTCATTTAGTGGCAGTTCAGACTTACGATGGTGCTGAAAAAAACCGACTTACAACCGGTTTTCACACTTATGACCGTTGCAGCGTCCCTGCGGTCACGTGATCATGATTTGGGCGCTTGGCGACCGGTTTGCATTTATGACCGTCGCAGCGTCACGTGGTCACCATTTTTGACCTTCCCAGCTGGCTTCTGGCAAGCAAAATTAATGGGGAACCACGTGATTCGCTTAACAACCACGTGGTCTGCTTAATGCCCATGGTGATTTGCTTAACAACTGTCACAAAATGGTTGTAAAATGGGGTCAGATTCGCTTAATGACCACTTTGCTTAGCAACTAAAATTCTGGCCTCAATTGTGGTCGTTAAGTGAGGACTACCTGTATACCTACAGTATGTGTAAACACTGAAATGCAAATAAGCACAAGTAACTTATATAACAAAACCTGTGACTCTCAAAATGTGTTTTCTGTTTCTGGTGCTAGTCACTTCATAAATGTTAGTTTCAAAAAGCTATCTATTTATGTGGATTTCTAGAATAAGCAACCAACACCCCCCCCCCCAAAAAAAAACCACCTTTGGATTCTTTAGATCCTGTAAAATTAATATCCCAGAACAAAAGATGGAAATACTAGATCCATATAACCACTGCGAACTATTATATGGCTATGCTGCCTCCATGTGGGAAAAATAAAGCCAACTACGCTTCGAACATTTCTCCCTGTACATAGAAACATTAAGACCACAATTACCACCTGTTTGACAGCATTCCGTTGATTCTTAATAGTTTAATGTAGTATTTGCTATAAGTAGGGTAATTTTTTCCCTAGCTAATATATTTCAGAGTTTGCTAATGGAAGGGAAACTAGTAGAGAAATCTTTTATTATTATTTCAGAATGCAGTTTCATATCTCAAAAGCTTTTAGTGTATATAGAGAGCTATAAAGTGAAATATTACAGCAATATAGAAAAACCCTCATTCAGTAAGTTAAAATTCCAGGAATGTTTTAAAGACCAAAACACTTCACCAAGTTCTTGCATGCATGCATGCATGCATGCATGCATAATACCTATATACAAATTTCCTTTTCTGGATTATTGCTCCCACAAATATACCAGAAAAACTGAAAACTGCAGAAGATCCTTCCAATTCCCAAATTTCTCTTGCAAACTAGCTAAATAAATTGCAGGCTATGATTTTTGCAGGCACCAAAGGAGCCAAGAATGTAACTGTTTTAAAAAAGTTGTGGCCTTAAAAACAAGCAAGCTTTAGATTGTCCTCTAGGTGGCACTACTTGATAAATTTATCTAATCTAAGATAGATGTATATAAGGTAGAAAAATGGATTGGACAGCATCATCTTCAGTCTTTATTGTCTCTTTGATAAAGAAACAGTATTTATTGTTTCTTTAAAGAAGGTTTTGGCTCTTTCATGAAATAAATTCATTAAAGCTAATAGATAGATAGATAGATAGATAGATAGATAGATAGATAGATAGACAGACAGACAGACAGACAGACAGACAGACAGACAGACAGACAGACAGACAGACAGACCAGATACATTGCTTTTCTCTAGGCTCACAATGAACTCCTTAAGAACAACAGACTGCTTTAATAAACACCAGAGATGGATTTGGTGGATATGCATTTTGGAATAATGGAATTTGGAATGTTTTTCCAAATTACGTTCAAAGCATGCATAGCCCTAATATTTAACCTCTTCTCCCAACAGATTGTCCTTTCTGCTTTTTATTTCTAAGAAACATAACAATAGGAAAGGAGATAACATCCCTCCTATTCATCCCCAATTTAACACTTGCTTTTCTTAGTGACAACAGAGCCATAGAATCAAATATGACATAAATATAACGATCACGAACCTTTTCTAAACTCTCCATGACTTGAGCTACAACAGAATTCAAAGGATTCCACACTACAATCTCAGGAAAGTGGGAAAGAATTTGGAAATATTAAATACAATGAAGACAATAAATTTCTAGGATCTGGGTCGGGAGCAAGCAACGTATGGCTTTCCAGATGTCATTGGACAAAAAAAGTCACATGATCCCTCCTTGTTGACCATGCTGGACATGGTTAGTGAGAAAGGAATCCACAATATTTGGAGACCAACACTGTCTATCCCCAAGCATATGAAAAATAAACTTATTTAAATTGGATAGATTCAAAAGGGAATTGTATTCATAGAGACCAGGCCTAATAGTCTTGAAGACTCAATGTTATGTCCATGTTGGGAAACCAGAGAGAACCCCAGAAGCATCTGGTTTGCTACTGTAAGAAAGAAAATACTGGATTAAAATGGCCCATAGCGTGATCCAGGAGGGCTGTTTATATTCTTAGAAACATTAAGAGAATACTTCAGCAGAGTATGTGCAACAGGAATAATATGGAATGAGCGTTAAACTGGTACGATACTGGCAAACTTCTTGAACTAAAGTACACCCATCTGGGAATCTTTGGGAATTATTATTTTTTAACAAATGCATGTCCTCTTGTGACAACATTAAAGCTGCAGAGACTGATCCTCAATGAAATGCTGTGGCAACACTTATTAAACAGAATTATAAGAGACTGATTTGTTTAAGAATTATAAGGGACTGATTAGGTATCAAAATGAGGAGTGAAGACCCTCCTTCCTTAATTTCTGCATTGAAGGAAATAACCAAACAGTTCTTTTTGTAAATGTCTCACTTGGATTCCATTCTCTTGCTTCAGCTTAATTATTAGGTACCATTTCTAACTGCTGCTAAGACTAGCTGTCCAGGTTTTTTTGTCTCTAAATACTGCTAAAGCTAGTTTTACATTTTGGTATGAACTTACTGTTAGGTGATGGTTAACTACGCGGGGTTCCAGGCTTGAAGTAATCCAAACAACGTGTTGTAAGGCTAACAATATCTTTATTGATAGCATAAGGCAATAATGGATGTATAGTGCATTATTGCAAAAAGGTAAAATCAAAGCATAAGCAGAGTTCCATCACCAGAAGTGAGGAAAGAAAAAACATCATGGTCTGTGCAAAGACCAGGCATGGTTACAGTTCAGATACAAGTACATGCAGATAGCAGTCTACATAAAGAACAGAAGACATATATGTGTAGAACATAAGTGAGAACATAAGTATAAAGGAATACCCATGGTTCACAGCTCACATCTGATTGGTTTAAACATGGGCATCTCTTTCAGTATAGCATTTCTGGTAGTAATTGTACTTACTATAAAGCGTCACACGATGGCAGTGTTGTGTATTGGCCTTTTTTTGTTTTGAGAATAATCCTGATTACGGGTTTATTTTGTCTAGCTAAAGAGATATCTCAACACCTGCCATCTACGTCTCAGATGTTTTGAGAACCAAACTTACAATGCGGAAAACAATGTAGATTGTTTTCACTTGTATTTTTCCACTCTCTGGCCAGACACAGTGGAAGAAAATGCCATGCGTTTAATTCTGCATAGAATGCTTTAACCAAATAACCTTAACACTTACAAGACCCTACACAATTTGGGGTAAGCTATATACCTTCTAGCTTACCCCAAATTGTGTAGGGTCTTGTAAGTTCATACCAAAATGTACAGGGGAGGACAGGAAGGCCTGGCGTGCTATGGTCCATGAGGTCACAAAGAGTTGGACACAACTAAACGACTGAACAACAACAACAAAATATACCTTCTACAGATCTCTTCAGCAGCTGCAGTCAATGGCTATGCCAAATTCTGTGCCTATTCACTAGACATCAACCACCAACCATCATCAGTTGGGGCACTGAAACCCTCTTAGTTTTTTTTTCATGTGCTTGTATTAATATAGTTCAACTTGTATTGTTTTATATGCTTTATTGCTTTTAAAAGTGTATGCAACACATTACAGCAGAGCTTTCCAAACTGTGTGTCGCGACACGTTAGTGTGTCGGTTGCAGTGTCTGGGTGTGTCGTGGCTGCTGCTGCCTCCGAGCCCTGCCAGGATTCCACGCAGGTCCTAGTGCCTGCCTTGTGCCTTGCTGCCTCCAAACCTGCTGTGATTCCGCGCAGGTCCTAGTGCCTGCCTTGTGCCTTGCTGCCTCCAAACCTGCTGTGATTCCACGCAGGTCCTAGTGCCTGCCTTGTGCCTTGCTGCCTCCAAACCTGCTGTGATTCCGCGCAGGTCCTAGTGCCTGCCTTGTGCCTTGCTGCCTCCAAACCTGCTGCGATTCCACGCAGGTCCTAGTGCCTGTCTTGTGCCCTGCTGTAAGAGTGTGTCGCGAAATGATGCCCTGCTGTAAAAGTGTGTCACAAAATGATGCATGTCTAAAAAAGTGTGTCACCAACATGAAAAGTTTGGAACGCTCTGCATTACAGTCTTAGAAACCATCTGGACATCTTTGTCAGGTGGTAGAAACACTGCTGTCACATGACCAAGGACACTATGGTGTCCAAGGAGAAAGGGCTGATTTAATGTGGACTAGAAGGCATATCAATTAAGTGAATGCACATTTGGCTCATCAACAATTCCTTATAGAACTGGAGTGAGATACCAAGAGGGTGCCACAAGGTTCAGTCCTGGACCATCGAACTCATCAGTATTTGTATTAATGACTTCAGTGAAATGATGGAGAAAACATTTATCAAATTTGCGTATGACACAAACTTGGGTGCAAAAGTTAATTTTCGAAGACAGAAATAAAATTCCAAACCATCTTGGCAGGTTAGAGAAACTGTTGAAGATAATAGAATGGATTCTGACAGAGAAGAATGTGAAATTCTTAAATGAAGAAACAAAAATCAAATATCCAAGCTACCTCGCTCAGTATTTGTAAATCTGAACTGGTATTGGTTCTGGCTACCACGTTTCAAAACAAACCAGAATAAGTTCAAACAAAATAGGAAAGGGTTAGAAAAGAGCAACAAGGATGATTTGGAGACTAGAATCCAAGGCCAGTGAAGAGAGACTGAAGGAAATGGACATGTTTTGCCTTGAGAAGATAAATGGGGATATGACAGCATTCATCAAATACCTGAAAGGATGTCAGGTAAAAGAAGGGCAATGCTTATTCTCTATCATTCCATCCAAACAAAGTGTCTTAAGTTAGAAGGAGGCAGATTTTGGTTCAATGTTAGAATACAAAATTCTATTTGCAAGACCAGTTCAGCTACTGAGGTGTTCTAGGCGAGGGCTTTCCAAACTTTTCCCGTGGCAACACACCAAACCCGGAAGTGCTGCCGCTGCGGCGGCACGCAAAAACCTGGAAGTGCCGCGGTGGCGGCAGTGTGCAAAAACTCGGAAGCGCCGCCACTGCGGCGCTTTCAGGTTTTCGTGCATCGCGGCGGTGGCGGCGACGCTTCCGGGTTTTTGCGTGCCACCGCCACGGTGCTTACGGATTTTCGCGCGCCACAGCGGTGGCGGCAGCGGTGTCCTGGTGTGCCGTGCGAAAACCCAGAACCGCTGATGGCCTGCCACCGCAGGCGGTGGCGCGCCATCAGCACTTCCGGGTTTTGACACGATACACCTGGGCCCCGTAGGCGACACAGTATTGTGTCGCAACACAGAGTTTGGAAAGCTATGTTCTAGGCTCTTCTTCACTAGATATAGCCATCTATCAGGGATGCTTTAATAAGCATTTTTAAAAAGCAAACTTAATTTAAATTAAGTGATCTGGACCTTGGTGGCTTAAATGTCCCTTCCAACTCTAGATTCTATGATTTTAGGAAGCAAATGTGAATACAGCAGCAAACTTGAGAATAACTTTCATTGGAGAACAGAAACCTATCTCATTTTACAACCTCCTGGCAGACCATCAAAAGCATTTTGCAATTATTTGAGGTCTAATTAATATTAGCTGAATCTCTATTTCCCACAGAATCCTCTCCCTCGCTGTGGCATCGCAGATCTCTCTGAATCATATATTGTGTTAATTAACCTTATTTTTCTCTCCACTGCTCTCAAACTCCATCTCTCAATACCTTCTTTTCTTCCGCAACTTGCTCGGTTTACATCAAGTTGTTGTGACCTCAAAATCAGTGGTCCACAAAAGTCTATTTGGTTCAACCAAAGCCTTTCCCATTGGCCTTGCCTCTGCCGTTTTCTCTGAAAATATTTCAGAGTAAAAACTTAAACGTCCTTGTTCACCATATTCTTCTGTACCATGTTCAAACTGTTCAGGATAATGACCGGAAAAAACACCCCTATTAATTTTTTTTTCAACTTCACATCAAATATGCTAGGAAAAAAAGTTAAGCATCTGGGGCATGTATTTCTTTTGCTTTTTTAAAAACACACACACGCACAGACAGTCAATATTTCTACCATGTAGGTTTTCAGGATAGGCTTGCTAGCTTCGTGTCTAAGAGCACAAGTTTCCACTGCAGGGATTAAAGACTGTATTCTTTCCAGAATGACTTCAGTTATTACACAGACAGAGGACAATAGATAAAACTTCATTTATCTGGACACCAGTTTTTCAAGTCCAGGTGCGAGACTTGAAGAATGGATGCCTCTATCTTCCCTACAGTGAAATGCAGAGAGAAGTACACATGCATTCTCTTCGATTGGTACACATGCATCTCACTCATTCATGATGGGGGGAGATAGAGTAGGTCTTTCTTTAGACATTATTTTTTATCACAAGTAGCAGACTTACAAACTCCGCAGGTGAAAGCACCTAGCCGATCTTGGCTGATTTTGGAAGCTAAACAGTTGGCCCCAATTAATACTTGGATGGGGGACCACCTAGGAATTCCAGGGCTGTTGGTTAGACTGGGAAAAGTCTAAAAACATCTGAAAAAAGCAGTGACAATCCATCTCTGAGCTTAACAGGGTTGGTCTTTACATTTTTAGCAAGCGTACAGAACAAAACATGGAGCAGCTTAATTGTCTTCCCTAATACAACCCATTTTGAAATGAGGCATTATAGTGTCTATAGTTTGTATAATAAATGTAATTTATTTTTAGCCTTTAAAAAAAATCTACAGCTCACGTTAGACAGAAATCAGGGTTTTAACCAAGTAATTTTACCCACGGTATTTGTAGTAGTGAAAGGCACTGGACTAGGTGTACACCCATTAACAAAGTACTTATACCACAAAAATAGAGGAAGAGACTATTCATAGCATTAGGGAGACTGTAAAAAGTAAAGGTTCCCCCCGCACATTTCTGCAGTCGTGTCCAACTCTAGGGGACGGTGCTCATCCCCGTTTGTTAGCCGAAGAGCCAGCGTTGTCCAAAGATGCTTCCATAGTCATGTGGCCTGCATGACACGCGCGGAACGCTGTTACCTACCCACCGAAGTGGTACCTATTAATCTACTTGCATTTGCATGCTTTCAAATTGCTAGGTTGGCAAGAGCTGGGGCGAGTGCGGGAGCTCACTCCGTCACGTGGGGCTAGGGTCTCGAACCTCCAAACTTGCAATCTTCCGATCGACAAGCCTGGCCTCTTACCCGCTGAGCCACCACACTCCTTACAGGGAGACTGTAGGAAACCACATATTTAAGAAAGAAAAAGATTATAGTTACAGAAACAGTTCACAAAATATAACCAACATGAAAGAAACAAGCTTTCACCAAAGGAGGTCATGGTTATTTGAGATATTTCTAAGTCCCTCTAACTCCTTTGGATGATAAAGGGGCTTAGAAATAAACATCTCAAAATAACCATGACCTAGCCCCAGGTGCAAGGTCACACAGCCACCCTAGAAACATATTTAAGGATTCCCTTACTAACTTTGCTCAGACTGAAGAAGCTCCTTGGATAAGGAGCGAAACGTTTCCACTGAGAAAATAGAAATCCAGCTGACATGATTCAAGCTACAGACAATTCCACCTGGATGACTGAGAACCTTCATAGACATAATAGTGCCTAAAATTTAAAGCAGGAGTGTCCAACCCACGGCCCACGGGCCACATGCGGCCCTGAAAAAGCTAGTAATGCGGCCCAAAAAAATCATAAACATTATTTTGCAATTTTTTTCGTGACTTGAGCGCACGGTGCTCGAGCGCAGACTACATAGGTAGAAACAATGGAACGCTGTGTAGGGGAGGGGGCAGTGCAGTGATAACGCCGACACCCACTACACACATCAGCTTGTGGCAACTTGGCGTTATATATATTTCAACCTACCTACACGTGTTCTGTGATGACAGGTGTTTATTGTTTTTATTATTAAGTAGACATGTAAGTTTTCTTATTTGATTATTAAACTTTGCTTTGTTTATTTGCCTACCTAACAATTTACGATGGGCTTGTTGTGTTATTTCTTTAAAAAAATATTTATTCCTAAATAAATTTATTCCAGCATGGCTTCAACGTCGTTTCAACAGAAAACAGAACCCAAAAAAGAAAAGAAAAAAAAGAAAAATCATGGGTGAAGGAAGAGTATTCAATGAAAAATGGACAGATGAGTACTTTTTTGTCGAGATAAATACTAAGGCACTATGCTTAATTTGTAGGGAAAATGTGTCAGTTTTCAAAGACTACAATTTGAAAAGTTATTATACAGAAAAATATGCTGCCAAATTCGAAGCGTATCAAGGAATTTGTCGTAAAGACAAATTAACGGAACTGAAAAAAAGTCTGTTGTCTCAACATTTTTTTTAAAAAAAGTCACAATTCAAAAGGACTCTATTATAAAATCTAGTTATTTGGTAGCAAATCTGATTGCAAAAAAATCAAAACCATTTACCGATGGTAAGTTTATTAAGCAATGTATAGAAAGCGTGGCAGATATAATTTGTCCTGATAAAAAAAGCAATTTTTCTAAAATCAGTTTGTCTCACCAGACTATAGCCAGGCACATTGAAGAAATAGGAAAATCTATCGAAAGAGGTTTGAAGAGTAAAGCTGCTAATTTCAAATTTTATGCTTTGGCGATGGATGAAAGTACTGATGCACAGATAACGGCTCAACTTGCCATTTTTATTAGAGGTATTGATAAATATAATGTCACTGAAGAAATGGCACAATTTGGCTACTGGAATCAACCAAATCTGAGAGATGATCTCTGTGCTACTTGAATTCAATACTATACTTGAGTTACTTGAGTTCTGTAGTGGAGGAAGCTGGCTTTTCCAGCTGTTCTTTCCCTTCAGCTCTTTTTCTTGGACAACTAGGAAGGCAAATAAGGAATTAGCTGCATTCCCAAGACATAAATGATTGAGTGGAATTAGTATAACCTTATGCAAGACTGAGACTGAGGGGGCGTGGTGGCTCAGCAGGTAAGACGCCAGGCTTGTTGATCGGAAGATCGCAAGTTCGGAGGTTTGAATCCCTAGCCCTGTGTGCGGAGTGAGCTCCCGCACTAGCCCCAGCTCTTGCCAACCTAGCAATTCGAAAGCATGCAAATGCAAGTAGTTGAATAGGTACCACTTCGGTGGGAAGGTAATAGCGTTCCGCGTGCGTCATGCGGCCACATGACCGTGGAAGCGTCTTCAGACAACGCTGGCTCTTCAGCTAACAAACGGAGATGAGCACCAGCCCCTAGAGTCGGACACGACTGCACAAAAATGTGCGGGGGGAACCTTTACCTTTACTTATGCAAGACTGAGATTATTACTGGACTAAATTTGCTAATTTCTGCACAGTAATCACCCTGCCTGCTGATCCAGTTAAGCATTTCATGGGGAAAGGACCATTAAGAACAGAGCCAATAAGAACAGAATCCTAAATCTCCTTTAGAAAGACAGGGCTTAACCATAAAAATCCTCCAAAGCCCAATGATTCAATAGTAAGTTTTTTCCCAATCACAGTTCCACAGGTCATCCTGAGAACTCTAGGAGTTGAAGTCCAGACATACAGAAGGTGCCCAGATTCGGGAAACTACTGTTGTATTTGTGGGACAGCTCTATACACATCTCTCCATATACTCTGGTCAAGACGAGCCATGTGTTTTATTTATCTAATATTATGGGAATCAATGGCTTGCAACTGTTTCCTGGAAAGTGATCAAAACGAAAAGTCCACTACAGGTAGTCCTCACTTAACAACCATTTGTTTAGTGACAGTTCCACCTTACGACAGTGCTGGAAAAAACGACTTACGACCAGTCCTCACACTTATGACCGCTGCAGCATCTCCACGGTCACATGATCACAATTTGGGCACTTGGCAACCAGTTTGCATTTATGACTGTCACAGCATCCCATGGTCACATGATCACCATTTTCTACCTTCCCGGCCAGCTTCTATCAAGCAAAATCAATGGGGAACTGTGTGATTCACTTAACGACCACATGGTTTGCTTAACACCCACAGTGATTCACTTAATGACCACCATAAAAAGGGTCATAAAATCTGGTCAGATTCACTTGACTGCTTCGCTTAGCAACTGAAATTCCGGGCCCAATTGTGGTCGTTAAGCAAGGACAACCTGTATGCATTTACCAGATCTGCCATGATACATCTGAGGTTTTCAATGAAACATCAATCATTGGGTGAAATGTGGAACTCAAAACAATACAAGCCCACTCGTCCACCACTTTGGACAGTCTACCTCTAAAGTTCATGAAGTTATAGTGCACGGAGCTTAACCCATTTTCTCTTGAAAACTGACAATATTCAACCATGTTTTAAAAAACTAAACTGAACTTAAAACGAACATAAAAACTAAAGAAAGTTGAAAGATTTATACGATCTGAAGAGAAACAGAGTGCGTCGTGAGAGTGCGTCGTGTGTTGCTGCATTGCCTTTATCATAGAAACCTACGAGATATGTATATTTCCCCATTTAGAATACAATACTCGGGCAGGCCGGAGGCTGATTACTTTAGTCTCTTGCTAGCTGACCAGAGGCAGGGATTTCAGACAAAGTTGCCTGGTTCTGTGTCAGAGCTGTGATTAAACATGTACAACTCCTCCAAGTGAGGTGATGCTGAGCCTTAGGCTTCCATAACTCAATATATTTTCAATAGAAGAGAATAGGGTTGAACTGTGGAGTCCTTGGTGCTCTCTCTCCTCTCCAAGGAACAACCAAGCTCAGAGAACACCAAGGACTCAATATATTTTCTCTTCCTTTTTTCTTTCTTTCCTTCCCCCTATTCTTTTTTTTTCTCTTTTCCTTTTAAACCATACCATTCTATATTTTATTTTGCTCTCTCTTTGTTATAATTGGTAGGTCCATAATTGTCTTAATCTGAACAAACCCTGGCAGGGCTTCAGCAAGTATTAATATAAGTTAGGACAGACTGACATTCTTTATTATTTTCCAGTAATTCTAGTATTCCTTTATGTCCTTTTATAGTTATCTATCCTAGTTATTTATTGCATTTAGATTATTCATTGTAAAATTAATTGTAATTCTATAGGATTCTCTCACATTTTAATTCTTGTACTCTGTAATTTTACGTTAATAATTCTCTTTACTTATTTTACTCTATCAATATGATTTTTTAAATCTCTATTTTAGAGTAATTGTTATGTTATTAGTTCTATGCTGGTCTATGACCAAAATAAAATTGATTGATTGAAAAACCAAAGAAATGCAACTCAGATAATAGTTATGTACAACTGTTGCACCATTCTGCTAACCACCAAGAAGGTGGGAAGGCCATAGCCAAGGTGATGTATTTTTCTCTCTACAAATTCCAGAATTTCTCCCCATTTTTGTTTTCTGAATCTGTAAGGACTTCTGGATTATTTTATCATTACTCCACCTTTTTTCATAAAGGGCACTCACTCTGCACGTCAGAAGGTTCTCTCCATATCTTGACTTCGCTTTTCTCTCTTTCCTGCTTTGCACTCCTCGTATTAATGCTTAGAGCAACAGGCCTGTCTGACTCATTCTTTGTAATGTCTTAATCACTGGCAACATAAACAAAATTACTACAGAGGCCTAAACTTTTAAAGCATGTAGAAAATGAAGAGGTAAAGTTCCTTTAGAATCAAGCTTGAGTGTCCATGGATTTGCTTGGCACATCAGACACACACGGCACCATGGCTAAAGTATAAAAAGGTAAAGGTTCCCCCCGCACATTTGTGCAGTCGTGTCCGACTCTAGGGGCCGGTGCTCATCTCCGTTTGTTAGCCAAAGAGCCAGCGCTGTCCAAAGACGCTTCCACGGTCATGTGGCCAGCATGACGCGCATGGAACGCTGTTACCTACCCACCAAAGTGGTACCTATTAATCTACTTGCATTTGCATGCTTTTGAATTGCTAGGTTGGCAAGAGCTGGGGCGAGTGCGGGAGCTCACTCCGACACGTGGAGCTAGGGTCTCGAACTGCCGAACTTGCGACCTTCCGATTGACAAGCCTGACGTCTTACCCGCTGAGCCACCACACAACAGCATAAATGACAATCTGCAAAATAAACCCAATTCAGACTGAGACTGAAGAAGAGCTAGGAGTTTAACCCTGTGCTCTGAATTTTGGTCCTGATTTCAACTACAAATTTGCACTGGAAAGAATTTCTATTGAAATAATTGAAAACTTTCCTCCAAAATGATAGACAGAAAGACTGGATACAGAAGGGGAAAGTGTGAATGTTCTTATTGCAGTGTAACTGACAAGACAAAGAGGGCCATTCATTAGTAGGCATTTAGGAATGCTCTAACAAGGTCAAGACAAGCAACATCAGCAAGAAAGTTTCTTTTGAACTCCTTGTGCCTGAGTTATATGGGCAGAGAGGAAGATAAGAGGGAGACAGGAGGAGGATTTACGTCTGTGATGCCAAGCCACAGCTGTGCATGCCTGATTAAGGTGTCCCTGACCGGGAGATACAGTAGTTACCTTAGTTTATTAGCATACTAAACATCACACCCCCATAGGAGATTTTAGAAAACACAGTACATGCTAAGAATTATTATGGGATAGTATGTAACATGCAAACTGACTGCGCGAATGCTAGAAGAAATGACCAATTATAAGCTTTGATGGCTAGATGACAGCTGTGATAATAGTTGCAAAAGTGTGTAAGAGCTATTGTTTGCCTTTCCTTGGGGCTTCTCTGAGTTTAAAGGGAAGCCCCTCTTTCTTGTAGATCTACAATAAACAGGTTTATATGGTGAATTCTCTGGTCCAGTGTGGTAATTGGGTCTAACCGCACCGGACTAACGAGCTTACCCCATTTTGGGGACAACAAAAGGAACAGGCCAGCTCCAGATTAGGAATGTATATGTACTTTAAAAGCATGTGAATAAATTCACATTCTATTTGGCATTCAATTGGAGACATTCTGTCAAAACTAAAGCTATTCTTAAACTAATTAAAATATTTCTTTTGGGGCTTTTGATTTTGGATGAACCGAAAAAGACAAAGTCAATTCTATTATGTATTTCTGAATTAAGGAAGAAAAGAAATACACAGAGATCCTGGTTTAGGCGGATCTTTGATGTTTTCTTAGGGAATGAAATAGTATTATGGTTATTTCAAATGCCTCTATTAGAAAGGGGGGGGGGGTGCACACGCGCACACACACACACACACACACAGGCATGGACAGAGAGTTTCTGTAGAATTTTAGTTCCCTAGACTAATTTTCCAATATAGTTAAAGTTGTGTATCTAATATACTGTTAGCAAATGTAGCCAAGTTAACATTGTCAGTTTTTATGAAACTGGAATAGAGTATAAAAATGTAACAGCAAGTCTAAGGTATGATAAATTATGGATGCTAGATGAATTCTCTTTGACTATCTGGGTATCTTTTAAAGATTTGGTATGATCTACCACCAAGCAGACTGTTTACTGAAATTAGAAGAATGTAACATTGTCCTATCAAATATATCTTCTCATAAGGCAAGGTGTTCAATGGATTCTTTTGGGTGAAACTGGATCATTTAGATCTATTTTCAGCTCAATGTGTCAGTAAAGAAACAGCCACAATGTCCTATGCCAGAAAGGGAGGAGAAAATGACCTGGCTGGACCTCTGAGAAGATTTTGATATAACTGACCATCCAGAAAAGTTATCTGTGTTGGGGACACGTCATTTCATTGGCTTCAATCCTTAGACAGCTTACTGCAGGGAGAAATTAGAAAGGATTTGAAGAACCACATACCAAAGCTTGCATCACTGATAAATTTGCCATTCAGCTTCTGCTGTCCATCAGCTTCTGCTCTCCACCATGGATAAACTAGCCATTCAGTTTCTGCTTTAAAAGGTCTTCTCTTTCACTGTTCAGCAGTTTGCAAAACAATGACCTTCACCCATTAAACATTCCTATTTTTAAACACCTTTAACCCAATCATTTTGGGTTAACCCAGGTAACAATTTCACCACTTTCTAAATGATATCCTTTCAAGTACTTCCAATACCTGCATCACCTCTTCTCTCTACTAAAATATTCAGCTCTTTCATCTTCTCCTCATAGGATTCAGTTTGCTCCCTCTTCATCTTCAGTGTCTCTAATCTTGAGATGCTCTGCTTTGCAGCATTTTATATATTTTACACAATAGCATATATCATGAGGGTCTCTTTTTTTTCCATGCTTAACCTCTTTAAGAAATACCTGATTAGGATCATCCAGAGATTTGGAACAAGTTGCCAACAATATACAAATGACACCCAATAAAATTTGGAAGACATGGGAAATACTTAATCAGAGTCTGTAAACAATAACAGACTGCCTGAGAAGTTGGAACTGTGGTTCATCACTAAGAAAATAGTGCACAGCTTTCCAAACTGTGTGTCGGGACACATTAGTGTGTCGGCTGCAGTGTCTGGGTGTGTCACGGCTGCTGCTGCCTCCGAGCCCTGCCAGGATTCTGCGCAGGTCCTAGTGCCTGCCTTGTGCCCTGCTGTAAGAGTGTGTCGCGAAATGATGCATGTCTAAAAAGTGTGTCACCAACATGAAAAGTTTGGAAAGCTCTGAAATAGTGTTCATGATGTCTCTGAACAGAATTGCAATCTTCCCCAAAAACTTCAAAACCAGATCCATCACTTGTCTCTACAATGGTTTTCACAGTGATGAAATTCAAATGAGGTGTACCTGTGCAATTCTTTCTAGGTCGTTTGGTCTCGGTGATCCAGCCTTTGACATTGGAATGCTCTAATGCATGCAGAGACACCTCTGAAGACTCCTCTAAGACTACAATTAGAATAAAACATAGCTCCTAGGTTATAAAAATGGTGGCAGAGAACCACCAATCTTACCGGAACAAGAATCTTACCAGTTCTTGTTCAAATCTAAACAGAAGGCTAACCCGTTATATAAGTCCTAGACACTTAGTAATTCTTACAAAACACTAATTGCCAGATTGGCAGTCTTTCTGGACACCAAACTGCTTGAAATACCACTTTTCCGCATCATTCTGCCCAAATTTTCAAACATCTGGTGCTCGTGTCATTTGAGACTAAGTGACTGGTAAGCAGAAGACAGCCTTCTCCATTACGGAACTTCAGATGTGCAATGATCTCCCCAGAGAGGTTCATTAGGTGTTAGCTGGTATCTTTAAAAAAAAAAAACCTATCCAAGACTTCAGATTGTTTATAACCATCTGTTGACTGTGAGATTTTATTTATGGCTATGGCTTCTGCCTTTAATGCAATTTAGTTCAGGAGCCTGCCTTAAAGACTGGGCTGCTAATAAGCTGAATTAACAATCTGATAAATTAACAATAGAAAAGGTGACCTTACCTCAAGCTTCCTAATAGGCATTTTGAAGAGGAGCTTCCTCAGGCTACAATAATAGTTTGACTGGAGGTACTCACCAAGTATGGACCACCAGTATGTCTATGAAGGTTCTCAGTCATCCAGGTGGAATTGTCTGTAGCTTGAATCATGTCAACTGGATTTCTATTTTCTCAGTGGAAACGTTTCGCTCCTTATCCAAGGAGCTTCTTCAGTCTGAGCAATTCAGCATGGTGATCTTAACGATTCTCCTTTAGATGGTAAAAGGACTTAAAAATACATCTCAATATAACCATGACCCCAGGTGTAAGGTCACACAGCTACCTAGAAACATATTTAGGATTCCCTTACCAACTTTGCTCAGACTGAAGAAGCTCCTTGGATAAGGAGCGAAACGTTTCCACTGAGAAAATAGAAATCCAGTTGACATGATTCAAGCTACAGACATATGGACCACCAGAAAATAGGAAGGGGCATCTCTCATGGTCATGTCTCAAGGGTCCTCCTCAGATGAGGAGGACGACGACCAGGGGGGTGGCATCCCCAGAACGACACCCTATACTTCCAGGCCCCTACAGACCTGGAAGGCAATAGACGTATTATCTCTGCCAAGACCAAGAAGGCTTTGACTGAAAACAGCAGCCTTCTTCACTTAGTCCTCAAGAATACTGCCATCTGCAAATCAGAAGGCAGAGAAGCATGGAGTGCCTGGTTATATTAAAAAGATAAAAAAGAAAATATTCAACAAGACACGGAGTAACCTGTCAAAGGAAACTGGGCTTGCCCAAGGACAGGTGTGTCGAGCAGGATCAGTCTAGCATTAGGGGGCAGTCTAGACATGTCCAAGCCACTAGAACAGAGCTTTCCCAAACTTTTCATGTTGGTGACACACTTCGCGACACGCTCCTACAGCAGGGCACAAGGCAGGCACTAGGACCTGCGCGGAATCCTGGCAGGGCTCGGAGGCAGCAGCAGCTACGACACACCCAGACACTGCAGCCGACACACTAACGTGTCCCGACACACAGTTTGGAAAGCTCTGCACTAGAACAACATTGATCAGAGAAGGCCTGCATCTGACTGTTGACTTTATTCCTTCAGGCACTGCTTCTTGGCAAGCTTTGATGTCTTGACCTTGCCCTGCATTTTACAACTGCAATTGCCGGTAGCCTGGCAGGTTTGGTGTGTAATAGGCCCAGATAAAAAGCTGACATAAACTATATGATAAAAAGCCTGGACAAAATCCAGCAAATATGGTTGGTCAGTTACTGGATTCAAATCAGGAAGAGTCTGAATGTATTTGTAATTATTGTATTCATTGTGGAGATCTGATAAATTCTGTACCGTCAAGGAGAAGAGACATCTCCAACGATATTTACTAGAACTGTCAGGATTCATCAGAAGTAAGTAGAACTGCCCAAATCTGTCGACCAGGTCTACTGATAAGCAGCTTTGCTTTCATTTTTTTCTTATTTGTATTATCAAATTATTCTGTGTTTGATATTATGAGCCAGTCAAAGCTTAAGTGGACTCCCCTCAACAAAATCTGTTTAAGTGACCTGAAGCTCACAAAAGCTGATACCTTTTTAATAACATTTGTTAGTCGGAAAAGGTGCTACCAAATTACTGATTTTTTGCCACCACAGACTAACACAGCTCTCCTCCTACAATGTCCCAACAAAGGAATGGCTAATTTAATCCTAAATCAGAGATAAAAAATGGTAAAGGCTCCCCCCGCACAGTTGTGCAGTCGTGTCTGACTCTAGGGGCCGGTGCTCATCTCCGTTTGTTAGCCGAAGAGCCAGCGTTGTCCGAAGAGGCTTCCACGGTCATGTGGCCGGCATGACACGCGCGGAACGCTGTTACCTACCCACCGAAGTGGTACCTATTAATCTACTTGCATTTGCATGCTTTCGAATTGCTAGGTTGGCAAGAGCTGTACCTCTGCACTATATTTCTACTAAATCATTGATGGAAATATTGAAGAGAAGATGTCCTAGGACAGATCCTTGTAACCCCTCGCAATACCTCTGTCCAATCTAAAGAACCACTAATGAGCACCTCCATTTCCACTTGACTCTCATGCCATTCAACACACACTGGTTAGTCAGCATGTCATGGGAGACTTTGAATGCTTTGCTGAAGTCAAGATATATTATGTCTAAAGTATTCACACAATCTATTAATGATGCCACCTGATCAAAAAATGAGTAATATGAACATGGCAAGTTTTGTTCTTGGCAAATATATGCTGATTTCTGGTAATTACTGCTTTGCTTTTAAGGTCATGACAGGCTGATTTCTCTACATCTGCTCTAGAATCTTCCTCAGTATTAATGCCAAAATGGCTGGTTCCTTGTAGTTTACTGAATCTTCCTTTCTCCAGTTTTTGAAAACAAAGACAATTTGCTTTTCTTCACTCATCTTTCCTCATTTCTCCAGGATTTCTCAGAGACAATACTTAAGGGTTCAGCCATACCACCAGCAAGAACTTTTAGGTATTTTTGACATCCTTTGCTAACCTCAGCTCATTCTGAGGTTTTGCTTTCTTGACGTGTTTTACAGCTCCCGGATATCTGTATTCTTCTTTTGTGACCTGATCCCTATTTCCATTTCCTATGCAAGTCCTTTTTTCCTTTCAGATCTCCACTATGTTTTCTGTGTAGCCACACTGGGTTCTTTTGCTATCCCCCATTTTTTCTCCTTATTGAAGATGTTCTGCAACTGTGCTTTTAATATCTTCTTCTTTAGGACCTCCCATCCAACTTCTGCTCTTTTCCCCATTAGCTTCTCCACCCAGGAGATCTTACATATTGCTCTGAGTTTAGTAAAATCTGTTTGTTTGTTTTTTAAAAAAATCCTTTTGAATTCATTTATATCAGTGAAAAAGTGAAGAAACCAACAGCAGGACTGGTGCTGTAGCGGAAGAGGATAAATTTGTTTAATAGACGCTCATATAGAATGAGCACCAGAATACTGTATTCCTTCTGAGACTTTTGTGAGCCACGCATAACATCTTGCCATCTGCACGGCTGCAAGACAGATACTTCCAAAACTCCATTAACCGAGCGTACCTGCCTATGTGGTGACAAGGAGAGTGAAGCCATTTCACATGTATTATTACATTGTAAATTCTACAAGGATATCAGGTCTGCTTATATTCTGCCCCTAATACAGACCTTTCCAAACTGTGTGTCGCGACACAAAAGTGTGTCGCCACACACAGCGTGGTGTGTCGCCACACCACCCAGAAGCGGCGGCGCGCACACGGCGGCCGCCATGCACGTGCGTGCCGCCGCACGCCCCTCGCGCTGCCACACGCCCCCCGCACCGTCGCCGTGCGCGCCGCCGCACGCCCCCCGCGCCGTCGCCATGCGCACCGCCGCACGCCCCCCCGCGCCGTCGCCATGCGCGCCGCCGCATGCCCCCCCGCGCCGTCGCCGTGCGCGCGCCGCCACTGCCGCTGGTGTGTCGCCAGCGGCAGCACTTTGGAAAGCCCTGCCCTAATATGTAAATTTCCAGGAAGGCCAGACAATTTCTCTGTGAACCATCTTCTAGAACTGTTCCTCTCAATATTAGCAACTTTAAGATGTGTGGACTTCAACTCCTAGAATTTCCCAGCCAGCATGCTAGCTAGGGAATTCTAGGAATTGAAGTCCACACATCTTAAAGTTGCTGAGGTTGAGAAACACTGTTCTAGAAGATTCAAAACCCTTTATCCCTTATGCGGTAGCCAAATTCTGTGTTGCCACAATGAAAATAAGGCATAACTGGTCACAGAAATAACTACTTCTGTTTTATTTATCACTCTAGGTTTAATACATGCTAGCTATCTTGTTTTAGGTGATATAAATGTTTACTTCATCAACTGTAATATTTTAGATTTACACTTGCAGAGGTAATTAACACACCATTATAGTAGTGTATGTTACATTTTTATTTGTTATTTTATCTTTGTTATGCTAGTACAGGGTTTCTCAACCAGGGTTCCGTGGCACCCTGGAGTTCTGTGAGAGGTCACTAGGGGTTCCCTGGGAGATCACAATTGATTTAAAAAGTTATTTCAAATCCGGGCAACTTCACATTAAAGAGGTAAGTTTCATTCTTTATTTTTAGTTTAAGAACACTGTTAATGCATAGATACAGGCCTACCCATGAAACGCATATAATAATTTTGTAACTTCTGGCCTATATTTGAGCCTGAATGTGCAGGGGTTCCCCGAGGCCTGAAAAATATTTCAAGGGTCAAAAGGTTGAGAAAGATTGTGCTAGTATTTTAATCTCATATATTTGATTTTACTTTGGTTGTTGCATTTTTTCAAATGTTTCAAATGTTGTTGGTCACTGACTGAAATATGTATATGTATACAGTATGTATACTGTATGTATATGTATATGTGAAGCAAGGAAACACTTGATTTAAAATGAAACAAAGTACACATTTCCATGTTAAATAAATATTAAGCAGTAATAACATCTTCATGTGAACATTTTCTGTTTGTGGCCTTCTACCAATTTCAGCTTCACACTTCATGCTGCCAAGCTTTGTGGAAAACTACTCTGCAAACATAAAGTCCAGGAAGAAGAGTAGAAGGAGGTGGTGGTGGTAGAAGGATTAACCTGGGCTTACATACGCTAACTATGGATGACAGCTGTGGATGGGAACAGATTCAAGAATTAACTTGGACAAAATTTACCTGCTGAAGTGCAATATATGAAATTTCATCACTGGATCCTTTAAATGAGTAGAGCTCCTCCTCCGCTTTTTCTAGAACTGGAGATGCTAAGAAAGTGACTGAGGAAGGAACCTTCTCCATGCAAATAATGTGTTCCTCCCCTTCCCCCAATTTTATTGGTAGCTCTGACAAGAAGTACCAGATGTTCCAAGGGCAGATGTGTCTCTACAAAGAACAGCTGAACTGCTCTGGACCACCACAATCAGGAGCCAACCACAAGGCATGCCAAACTATGTTTACAGAAACAACCTACTTTTCACACTTCATTTGCTTAACTTTTATCATCTCAATGATCACTTAACAAAACTTTTCAACTCTCAGCCTTTGAATCAGCTTTGTACTGAAGGAAAAACAAGAAAATTGCATAGGTTTAATTCATTGTTTTGGATCATAACAAATTGTGGCAAGTTCTTGGTGGTATGGGGATACCGAGTCATCTTGTCTGCCTCCTGAGGAATCTGTATAACGACCAAGTAGCAACGGTAAGAACAGAGCACGGAACAACGGACTGGTTTAAGATTGGGAAAGGAGTACGGCAGGGTTGTATACTCTCACCCTACCTATTCAACCTGTACGCAGAACACATCATGCGACATGCTGGGCTTGAGGAATCCAAGGCTGGAGTTAAAATCGCTGGAAGAAACATTAACAATCTTAGATATGCAGATGATACCACTTTGATGGCTGAAAGTGAGGAGTTGAGGAGCCTTATGACGAAGGTGAAAGAAGAAAGTGCAAAAGCTGGGTTGCAGCTAAACCTCAAAAAAACCAAGATTATGGTAACGAGCTTGATTGATGACTGGAAAATAGAGGGAGAAAAAGTGGAGGCAGTGACAGACTTTGTATTTCTAGGCGCAAAGATTACTGCAGACGCTGACTGCAGCCAGGAAATCAGAAGACGTCTACTTCTTGGGAGGAGAGCAATGGCAAATCTTGATAAAATAGTTAAGAGCAGAGACATCACACTGACAACAAAGGTCCGCATAGTGAAAGCAATGGTATTTCCTGTAGTAACCTATGGCTGCGAGAGCTGGACCATAAGGAAGGCTGAGCGAAGGAAGATAGATGCTTTTGAACTGTGGTGTTGGAGGAAAATTCTGAGAGTGCCTTGGACTGCAAGAAGATCAAACCAGTCCATACTCCAGGAAATAAAGCCAGACTGCTCACTTGAGGGAATGATATTAAAGGCAAAACTGAAGTACTTTGGCCACATAATGAGAAGACAGGATATCCTGGAGAAGAAGCTGATGCTAGGGAAAGTGGAAGGCAAAAGGAAGAGGGGCAGACCAAGGGCAAGATGGATGGATGGTATTCTGGAGGTGACGGACTCAACCATTGGGGAGCTGGGGATGGTGACGGCCGACAGAAAGCTCTGGCGTGGACTGGTCCATGAAGTCACGAAGAGTCGGAAACGACTGAACGAATAAACAACAATTCATTGTTTAAAGATTGAATCAGAATGTTGAAAATTTTATTTAAGTTTAGTAGTGGTTGTCAGATAAACTAGTTTAAATGCTGTTATATATGCATTAACATATATAGCATATATTCTGTATGTAGAATTAGATGATTAATTAGACACAAATGACATGGGGGGGGGTTCAAGCTCTTTAATTCCTTTTAATTTTTTCCCCTACTCTCTAGCCCCCCCAATGGTTTTTTCTTTTCTTCTCCAGCTATTTTAATAGATATTTTTCTTTTTCTCTTCATTACATCTTTATTTGTACAATTAAGTTACTGTTTTTAACTAAATAGTTTTTATATAATGAATAGCAATATAGTTCATTGCTATTTACTTTATATAGAATATGACACACTACTAAGTTTTTTTTGAAAAAAGAAATGTTAATTGTAATGTTTTTCTTAAGTTTAATAAAATAAACAATTATAACCCAAACCCCCAAAAGAACAATTAGCATTTTGATCGTGCTAATCATAATCACCACTTTCTGTTGCTGATTCTTCTTGGAAATACAATGTCTAAATTAATATTTTCAAAATCCTAGTATATTCTAATTTCAAATTTTCTTATCTTTCGTTGCTAGCCCTATGGTGCCACTCGTGTGGTCCCCCCCCCAGCCCCCAACGGCAGGTGCAATGCAGACGTTAGCCTCACCTATTCGTCTGTCTGCCATGCTTTGTGTAGGTTGCTGGTCTGCTCTATTTGGCTTCAAAGACTTCGCCTTCTGCACTGCGGGGAGAGAGCTGATAATTGGTTTGTTATGGCTGGGCTTTTATGGGTGTTTTTTGCCATTGCTTTGGTAAGGTTTTGCTTGGGTTATTGGAGGTTTCTGCTGCCCTGAAGTGTACTAATCCTGAATAAATGGATCCTTTAGAGTAACTGCCTGAAGGTTTTCTTGGTTGGGAATTCTGACAGGGGTTTATCACAGCAGAGGATACAAGGGACCATCAACAGAAAGATAAGAGGAAGGTGGAGGACACATGTCACTGAACCAGCTTCAACAACTGCTGTGATTTCCCTGGCATTATTTTTATTTTTTTCCCTTACAACACAGCTTTCCAAACTGTGTGTCGCGACACAAAAGTGTGTCGCCACACACAGTCTGGTGTGTCGCCACACAACCCGGAAGCGCTGATCATCGTCAGCGCTTCCGGGTTTTCCCGCGGCGACACACCAACGGCGGTTGGTGTGTCGCCGCGGGAAAACTTTGGAAGTTTGGAAAGCCCTGCCCTACAAGATTTCAGTTTGTTTTTCAATTGAATTGTACAGCTTATATGTTATATTAAAGGTGGAAAAAATTCTGAAGTGATTTATCTTGGTCTGATTTTTTTTACATCTCAAAACCCTGGCATTTCAACAGGGGTGTGTAGACTTTTTATATCCACAGTAGCTCTTAAAATATACAACTTGAAAATCATTCCTGTTTTCAAGCATAAAACCAAAACTCTATTCAAACCATATTGTTAAATTATGCATTATTACTTCTGCCTCTATATAAAGTTCACTTACAAGGTTTAATCTGGCTTAATTCCCAATCCTTCATCAAGGCACAACAGAATCCTCTTTCAATACAACTTTGTGCTGGAGGAACTTTCCAATCCCATTGTTATTATATGCATTAGGAAGGAACTAAATAGGTATTCAGTCTCTCACTTTTGGAAACCATGAGCATCGCTGTATTAATATATGGCAATAAATTTCAGCAGGTAGTCCTCGACTTACGACCACAATAGGGACTGGAACTTCCATCGCTAACCAATGTAGTCATTAAGTGAGTCGTGCCCAATTTTACGACCTTTTTGCTACGGTCGTTAAGCGAATTGACATGGTCACTAAGCAAATCACGTGGTTGTTAAGCAAATCCAGTTTCCCCCATTGACTTTGCTTGTCGGAAGCCCCCTGGGAAGTTGGCAAATGGCAATCACATAACTCCGGGATGCAACCATCGTAAATACATGCCAGTTGCCAAGTGCCCAAATTTTGATCATATGACTACAGAGATGCTGCGACAGTCATTAATTGTGAGGACCGGTCGTAAGTCACTTTTTTCAGTGCCATCGCAACTTCAGTCATTAAATGAATGGCCATTAAGTCAAGGACTACCTGTATAGCACAAGCTGATAGACTGTGCTACCAAAAAGCTGGGAACTGTCTTATACTTTGGAATAATCACCACTGTGCAGTGCATGTATGGAAAATATACCTTCAGGTCCCCCCATCTTGGATGCCTCTCTAGTGCCACATCTTAGCAGAACATTGCCAAAATTATTCTCTCTCTGAAACCTCTACACTGGTTTCTCTAATGCGCCACATCCAACTGAATTGCACGCTCCAATATTTCCTCTATTTCCCTCTCTAGCACATGTGCCCTTAGAGGATCTAGGATTTGGCAAATGACTGTGCCCAGTTTGTGTGCCATTTCAAAATAAAATCAATGGCATTCTAAATGGACATGGAGAGGTACCCATTCATTCTGCACTGTACAGCAACACAAACATTCCTTATCTGAAGAGGAACCGTTTTGATCCTGTGATTTGCATGGAGCTGGCATACCCATCAACTGACTGATTAAATATTGTGAAGGATCTCAAGAAAACTGTGATGCTAGTAATACCTTAAGGACTTTTCTGCTAGCTACTGAAGCACAGCTCCTGTGGTACAAATTTGCTTATTTTTAAAAAACGGGAGTTATTTGAGTTTGTTGATCTCTTTCTCTTTCTTTTCTAATTGTAGGTTGTTGGCATCCCAGGAGAATGGATTTGGTGGCTTATTTGCATTCAGTCTTTTAACATCATTTTAAAAAGTAATTTTCACTGTTGCACAAGAATTAGCTGATTTTTTTGGTACTTGGATTAACCAAGTACAAGTAACTGTTTGAAAGTAACTGTTTCAGGTTGTTTCCTAGTAGAAGGTAGTGTTTTAAGATTAAGATTATATTAAACTATTTTTAAAATCAAATGTCAAGTATAAAAAGAAAGTGAAAGGTCTTCTGTGCAAGCACCGAGTCATTACTGACTCTTTGGAGGGACGCCGCTTTCACTGGCGTTTTCTTGGCAGACTATAGAGCGGGGGTGGTTTGCCATTCCCTTCCCCAGTCGTGATTACCTTTGCCCCAGCTTAGCTGGGTACTCATTTTACCGACCTCAGAAGGATGGAAGGCTGAGTCGACCCGAGCTGGCTACCTGAGAAACCAACTTCCGCTGGGATCGAACTCAGGTCACGGGGAGAGTTTTGGTTGCAGTACTGCAGTACTGCCGCCTACCACTCTGTGCCACACAAGGCTCTACGTCAGAGCTTTCCAAACTTTTCATGCTGGTGACACATTTTTTAGACATGCATCATTTTACGACACACTCTTACAGCAGGGCATCATTTCGCGGCACACTCTTACAGCAGGGTATCATTTCGCGACACACTCTTACAGCAGGGCATCATTTCGCGGCACACTCTTACAGCAGGGTATCATTTCGCGACACACTCTTACAGCAGGGCATCATTTCGCGACACACTCTTACAGCAGGGTATCATTTCGCGGCACACTCTTACAGCAGGGCACAAGGCAGGCACTAGGACCTGCGTGGAATCCTAGCAGGGCTCGGAGGAGGCAGCAGCAGCCGTGACACACCCAGACACTGCAGCCAACACACTAACGTGTCCCAACAAACAGTTTGGAAACCTCTGCTCTAGGTTGTTTCCTAGTAGAAGGTAGTGTTTTAAGATTAAGATTATATTAAACTATTTTTAAAATCAAATGTTAAGTATAAATTAGCTCCATTTCACCACATTTTTCCTCCAACAAAAAAGCTGCATCAGTAGTTCAAATACTATAATGAACCACCATACGTGTGCAACTATTATTATAACTGTTGTGTATTATTGTGAACCGCCCAGAGTTCCCCATGGGGGGAGATGGGCGGTCATATAAATTAAACAAATAAATAAACAAACTATCTTACCATATACAGGTAGTCCTCGCTTAACAACCACAATTGGGACTGGAATTTTGGTCGCTAAGTGATGCAGTCATTAAGTGAATCTGACCCGATTTTACAACTTTTGTGGTGGTCATTAAGTGAATCACCACTGTCATTAAGCAAAAAACATGGTTAAGTGAACCACATGGTCATTAAGTGAATCACGCAGTTCCCCATTGCCAGAAGCCAGCTGGGAAGGTCGAAAATGGTGATCATGTGACCACGGGACACAGCGACTGTCATAAATATGAACCGGTTGCCAAGTGCCCGAATTGTGATCGTGTGACTCCGAGGACGCTGCGACAGTCCTAAGTGCAAGGACCGGTGTAAGTCGTTTTTTTCGGCACGGTTGTAAGTCCAAACTGTCGCTAGACGAATGGTCGTTAAGCGAGGACTACCTTTAGTTGCTTCATCTATCTGTTGTCAGGATAAACAGCTGTAAAGTTTAAAACATTTACAGAAATCTTTTGTTCCAAGGGACTGACCAAAAATGCAGTTACAAGTTATTGTGGCTAAAAACCCAGGCTAAAAATCTGAGCCAACTAAAGCAGACTAGGTAGCTAGAATGGCAATTCTGCTGTGCCTTGCATCAGATTTTTGGCAAAGCTAACCAGGATGGGCACTGTTGAAAATGCCAACACTAACTCACTCTAACTTGGAATCATTCTGGGGCCCAGACTGCACATATGTACTTAATTATAGGACAGAAGGACACAGACAAGTTCTAGATGAGTACCTTGGTCATCGCTGTGGCAAAAAATACATACCCCTGAACAAGTCTGCAATTTGTCCACACTTCCTTTGAGCACAGAAATGAAAGAAGAGAGTTTTGGCTGTTGAGCAATTGCCAGGGTGGAATCTGAGATCTCCTATGCCCTTGTAAAGGAATAAAGAGTTGGCCCCAGGGTACAGGGAAGGAAGGAATGAGCTATTCAGGGGGATTCATGGAAAAGACAGAAACGTGGACAGGCTTTCAGAATGTTTACTAACTTTCCTTACTAACTAACCTTACTAACTCTGCTCAGACTGAAGAAGCTCCTTGGATAAGGAGCGAAACGTTTCCACTGAGAAAATAGGAATCCAGTTGACATGATTCAAGCTACAGGCTTTCAGAATGTTGTTCTACAATGAAGAACATTCCTGAAATCCCGGCCATGCCTTTTCTTGACCTGACCGACCACAAACGGCTGGCATCAATGTTGAGAACCTGTGCAAGTTTCTCTCTGTCCCATCTTATACTAAACAAAATCAAGGTGGAGTTATTTTGTGTTTCTTGCTCATGCCTCCCCCTTTCTGTGTAATCTTTTCTGCAAGTCCTTCTTAATGGCTCCTTCCTTCCTTCCTTCCTTCTTCTCAAAGTCAACTCTACATTCCTTTACAATCTCCCTGGCAGACAACAGCCAAAACTCCTAAACAAGGAAACGACCACTATATTGAATGACAGTGGTATTATATTTATATACAACCCACAAGTTCAATAAATAGTTAACCAAAGTTTTAAGCAGCCAAAGATCATGAAGGTTGAAGACAGCAAGGATTATGGTCCAACTGTGGAAGGCTAATCTTAGTTACACGTGCCAAGAAAACAGAATTCAACCTTGCATTGTAAATATTTCTGTAGTTACTAACCTGGAAACTGGTAGCAGTACAGTGTGACTCATTGAATTGCTGGCATGATATCCAAAGTCACTTAGTTTGGAAAAAGTCCAAAACGCCCAATGCTGTTATTTCCTTTCCTCTCCCATGGCTCATCTCACCTACCCTGGATGGTTTTCAAAAGCCTCCTTCACTCCCCCCAACTGATGAGACAGTCACACAATTTCTACCAGACTGTGATGAAAAATAAAATACATTAACCAAAGGCATCCCTAGAAGATCCTAGAAAGAAGAATTAACCAATGAAATCTATTCCATTTCTCTGAACTAGCAACTTTCTCAACAGAAATGGGCAGAAATAAAGCAGAGCAGAGTTTCCAGACATCCCACCCAAGTCCTAATACAGACCCCCCCACCCCCCACAATAATTACAAATTTACTCATACAATTTGTGTAGAAAGCAGGAAATGTGAGAACTAGTGATTCTGAGATTCTTCCAATACTGCAGAGCTTTCCAAACTGTGTGTTGGGACACGTTAGTGTGTCGGCTGCAGTGTCTGGGTGTGTCGCAGCTGCTGCTGCCTCCGAGCCCTGCCAGGATTCCACGCAGGTCCTAGTGCCTGCCTTGTGCCTGGCTGCCTCCAAACCTGCCCTGCCAGGATTCCGCGCAGGTCCTAGAGCCTGACTTGTGCCTGGCTGCCTCCAAACCTGCTGTGATTCCGCGCAGGTCCTAGTGCCTGCCTTGTGCCCTGCTGTAAGAGTGTGTCGCGAAATGATGCCCTGCTGTAAGAGTGTGTCGCGAAATGATGCATGTCCAAAATGTGTGTCTAAAATGCATGTCTAAAAAATGAAAAGTTTGGAAAGCTCTGCAATACTGGTTTTGGAGCACTGAACTCATACTGCTATTACATTTTTCTCAGCTATGACCACCATTTCCAGCAACAATATAGAAGCCAACTGCAAGTAATAAGTTAAGTGCAGTGAGAATCAAGGCCAGGATAACCGAAGTATTCTGCAATATGCTATCCTCTTTCCAGGGGATAAAATAAAATATAGGTTCACCTAACTGAAGTCCTTAGAAATAATTTACAAGATTGAGTTCCTAAAGTTGAAACTTGCACTGGAGATCCATTCTGCCTTAAGAGGAAGGGTATGTGATTCTGAGGTTGGTTTTCAAGAATTTGCAGGACGTTTTGATACTGTATGTGGAATAGAATAAGCATAAAGGACTTATTCAATCTGAAATCCTGATTTAAATGTTAAGAGGAGACTGGTTAACTGTAATTAAAATACAAAATCAACAGAGCACGCAAGTACATGGCAAGCAGAAGCCATGATAGAAAACAAGCCATCTAAGTTTAAATAATACAAAAGAAAAAAAATCAAAAACCATTTGTATACCCAAGGACAAAGCTTTGAGATAAAATAAAAAATGTTGTGGCATGGAAGCTTTTAAAAATTTCCCAAGACAGCAGCTAAACATACTTTGTGGGAAGACATCAGAGAGATTCACTATTTACCTTAACCAGAGCTTTCCAAACTGTGTGCCGGGACACGTTAGTATGTCGGCTGCAGTGTCTGGGTGTGTCGCGGCTGCAGCCCTGCCAGAATTCCGTGCAGGTCCCAGAGCCTGCCTTGTGCCGTGCTGCCTCCAAACCTGCCCTGCCAGGATCCCACCCAGGTCCTAGTGCCTGCCTTGTGCCGTGCTGCCTCCAAACCTGCCCTGCCAGGATCCCACCCAGGTCCTAGTGCCTGGCTTGTGCCGTGCTGCCTCCAAACCTGCCCTGCCAGGATCCCACCCAGGTCCCAGAGCCTGCCTTGTGCCGTGCTGCCTCCAAACCTGCCCTGCCAGGATCCCACGCAGGTCCTAGTGCCTGCCTTGTGCCGTGCTGCCTCCAAACCTGCCCTGCCAGGATCCCACCCAGGTCCCAGAGCCTGCCTTGTGCCGTGCTGCCTTTAAACCTGCCCTGCCAGGATCCCACCCAGGTCCCAGAGCCTGCCTTGTGCCGAGCTGCCTCCAAACCTGCCCTGCCAGGATCCCACCCAGGTCCTAGTGCCTGCCTTGTGCCTGGCTGCCTCCAAACCTGCTGTGATTCCGCGCAGGTCCTAGTGCCTGCCTTGTGCCTGGCTGCCTCCAAACCTGCTGTGATTCCACACAGGTCCTAGTGCCTGCCTTGTGCCTGGCTGCCTCCAAACCTGCTGTGATTCCACACAGGTCCTAGTGCCTGCTTTGTGCCCTGCTGTAAGAGAGTGTCACGAAATGATGCCCTGCTGTAAGAGTGTGTCGCGAAATGATGCATGTCTAAAAAGTGTGTCACCAACATGAAAAGTTTGGAAAGCTCTGACCTAAACCAATTCAAGGCTGGCAATAACAGGTTTAAAACCTTTCAGATTCTAAAGCAGAGCTTTCCAAACTGTGTGTCGCGACACAAGAGTGTGTCACCTGCGGGGGCCAGATGTGTCGCGTCAAAACCTGGAAGCGCTGATGGCGCGCCACCGGGCCATCAGCGTTTCCGGGTTTTCCCGCGGCGACACACCAACGGCGGCGCGTGAAAATCCGAAAGCGCCGCAGTCATGGCGGCGCTTCCGGGTTATCCCGCGGCGACACATGAAAATCCGAAAGCGCCGCAGCCACGGTGGCACACAAAAACTGAAAGCGGCAGCAGCGCTTTCGGGTTTTTGCGCGCTGCCGCAATGGCGGCCCTTCCGGGTTTTCCCGCAGCGACACACCAACAGCGAACAGGGAAAACTTTGGAAAGCCCTGTTCTAAAGGCATTCCCTATTAAATACAGTTCCTCTGAATCTATCACAGGGCAGTGTTAAAATCACACTTTTAGCCTTATATGATGATGGGTGAAATTTGTGGTGTTCTATTGCTGTGTCTCCTGGCTAAAGTTACCCATATTAGTTATATTGTAGACCGCCAGGCTTGTTGATCAGAAGGTCAGCAGTTCGAGACCTGAGTGCTGCGTGACGGAGTGAGCTCCCACACTCTCCCCAGCTCTTGCCAACCTAGCAATTCGAAAGCATGCAAATGCAAGTAGATAAATAGGTACCACTTCCGTGGGATGGGAACAGTGCACCGCGCGTTTCATGCCGGCCACATGACCATGGAAGCATCTTCGGACAACGCTGGCTCTTCGGCTAAGAAACGGAGATGAGCACTGCCCCCTAGAGTCGGAAACGACCGTGCAGGGGAAAACCTTTTGCCTTTACCTTTTAGACCTAGAAGGTTAGTGGCAGTCTCCTATTTACTTCCCACCCCAGATAAGGGCAAAACCATAAATATCAGATCCAGCAATCTTACCCTAACAGTTGTTAAAGAAAAGGATTTGTCAAGATGGAATTTGGACATACAGGTAGTCATTGGTTAACGACCACTCGTTCAGTGACCGTTCGAAGTTACGACAGTGCTGAACGAGTGCTACTTATGACCATTGACTTTGCTTGAGGGAAGCCAGCAGAAAGTTGCGAGGTGTGCTGGCTTGCCTCCGATGTCAAGTTACAGAGTCTCTGCAGTAAGCCGAAGGCAGGAATTCTCTTACCAGCACTAAGCTGAACACAATTTCAGCCAGAAGTCACGTTGCAGGAAAAGCCGAGAGAGAAAAGCCAGAAGTCCGTGTGCCAATGTCAGGGTTGAAGCCAGAAGGTAACTGATATTCCAAAGCCAGGTCAGGGGTGGTAACAAGTAGGTCAGCGAGAAGTCAAAGCCAGGTCAAGGAGTCCAGAAGTCAGAGTAACAATAATCCAAGCAGGGTCAGGAAATTAGGAATCAAGCCAGGTTGCCGGAGTGGTCGCGAAGCCAATATGCTACGTTGCTCCCACAACCCACTCACTGCTCTGCTGGTTATTTATTAGGAGTTTAGGAGCTGTCATCTGGGTCCTGCAAAGACTCCACTTCTCTGCGTAAATCTCTTGCAGCTAACCGGGCACTTCTCCTTCTGTCCTTTAAGGCGAGGCGTACACGCCTTCGTCTCTGCCCTTTGGGTGATTCAGGTGAGCTGGGAGTCTGATGGGATCCAGCTGGCTGCTGGCTAGAGGGTGGGGACAAACCACCATCCCCGGCTTGCTCCCCTGTAGCCTCGATTACTGGCTGCTGGCTAGAGGGTAGGGACAAACCACCATCCCCAGTTTGCTCCCCTGTAGCCTCGGGTATTGCCAACTCCCCACTGCCCTGTGGTGCTGGGTCTTCGTCTGGGACCGTGCCTGTGTCTGGGACCTCGTCTGGTTCAGTCCCCTGGGGGTTCACCAGGGGCAACTCGTCTTCTGACTCCTCACTGAAGTCCTGGGGCAGAGGCTGAACCAGGACACGAGGAGGTCCTCACTTAATGACCCACAATCCTCACTTAACGATGTCAACAGGGACTGCCAGGATTGCCATTGCTAAGTGATGCGGTCATTTGATGTTGCGCTTTACAACCCCATCACTTAGCAACTGAAATTCCAGTCCCAATTACTGTCATTAAGCGAGGACTACCTGTAACAGCATCCGTTGGGTGCCCTCATCAACCTGCTTCAATCACCCACACCAACTTGCGATGAGGGGGGTTAGCCTAAAAGATTCTATTTTCTTAAGACCAGATTCATACACTTGCAGTTTTTGTGACGAGCACCTATCCTCACTCCAGTCAACTTGCTGAAGTACAAGCTTGATTTGATACTCAAACAATAGAAACTATTAAATATTTGCCGGTTAAATACTTCTAGGAATGTTCAAAAGCTTTAATTGTAGGGCGACAGGCATCTCTTTCTCAAGTGCCATTTCAATTTTGGGTGAAGTAGAGCAGGGATACCCAACCTTTTTGGCACGAGGGACCGGTTTTGTGGAAGACAATTTTTCCACGGACCTGAGTGGGCAGGGTTTGCAGGCGGGAGCCAATTGCATGGACCGGGGGCAGGGTTTGCAGGCGGGAGCCAATTGCATGGACCGGGGGCAGGGTTTGCAGGCGGGAGCCAATTGCACGGACCAGGAGGCAGGGTTCGGAGACCGGCATGGCGGCCCAGTTCCTAACAGGCCACGGACTGGTACTCGGTCCACGGCCCAGGGGTTGGGGACCCCTGAAGTAGAGCACTTTGCAAAAATACAGGCAGAAGAGGTATATACAACAGAGTTTGGACTAACTTAACAGGAAGGAAAATGAAGCCTTAAATGTTTCTCCTTCAATTCAAGATAACCAAACAACTATGTAAATATTATTTAATTTTTTAAAAGCAAGCACTATTGGAAGGAAGGAAGGAAGGAAGGAAGGAAGGAAGGAAGGAAGGAAGGAAGGAAGGAGGGAGGGAGGGAGGGAGGGAGGGAGGGAGGTCTAATATACATAAATAGTTGCCTTGTGTACATTTGATCCAAAGATCTGCCTAAACAGAGAATTACTTGCTTTATCTCAGAGATTACTTCAAAAGTCTCCGACAAAGAAAACTGAACTGCTGTATGATCCTTCAGAAGGAACTGATGGGGTTTAAATTTGCATATGAATTATTCAACGGAATTAACACCTTAGAACTAAACGCTTCTCATTCTATTTAAACCATATCACAGACACATCAGAAAAAAATATGCTGCATACTGTATATATTCAGACTAGAATTGACAAGATCAGTTCTTTATTTTTTTTCTTTTCTAAAATAATGTTAAACCTCTATTTTCATTTATATTAAATAACTGCAGAACTTCCTTTATGAAGCAAAGTAAGACAAGTGTATTTTAAGTAGTTCTTAATTACATTCTCTGAGAAGAAAACTAATTATCTTCCATGGTTAATTTGCAAAATGCAAATGAAGTTATACAGTTGCATGAGCCAGTCAAAAAACATACAGTATTTAGTTTGGCTTTATCAGCCGAGCTGCAATTACTTGGTTGATAGCCTATAGTCACTTGCAAAGATGAGAATATATTAAAGCACTTTCAACATATTATCAGAACTTATAAAAAGACTTTCATTCACAAAAAAACATTAATAAATATTAACATTCCTGTTGAGAACACTAATATAGCCTCCATTATTGGCAACCAGCATAGGGCTGTGGCTGCAATGACATCTGGAAGAAACAAGGTTGGAATTATTGGCTTTTGCCCATCAGAAAAACTACTCTGGGAGGATATTAGAAACCATAATGCCATTTACTTTGGACTCTAGAAGATTACTTGATTCTTCAGCTATGCTTGATGTTCTTGCTGTTCATTCCAATGATTCAAGTCCTCCAAGGCACAGCCATTCTGCATCTCTTTATTCTGAGATGGTAAAGCTTTCTCCCCTATTCCACTGAGGGCAAAAGTATAAGCAAAATCCTATCCAATTATTCTATCTGCATTCTTCAAATTGGATTTTGCCAATTCCTTTTATCTCTAGTTTTTTCAGATTTCTTCTGATGTTACTATTCTATGGGGAACTCAAATAGAGTGAGTGATGAAATGCTTCTTTCTTTAACCCTAATAAAAAAGCAACTTGAAATATTCATGAAGGTCCCGTTAATTTTAGCCAGATGGTACACATCCATGTAAAAGAGAATAATTATCTTAATTAACACCTTAGCGGCCAAGGCACAAATATATTCTTGTGCTGAATGAAGACTACGTTTTAAAAATGGCACTGTGACACTTCATAAAACAATTTGTTTCTAACATGTTCAGCTCCCCAACAGCAATATAATTTGTGAACAGTAAACGTTACAAGGCTTAATTGGAACATCAGAGTCCTCTCAAAATATCTTCACCAGCATCATATCATGAACAAATTAAGCCATGGCTAGACACACTATTTGAAACAATTAAATGTGGTGTTTCCATGGATATACTAATCCCTCCAAACCACAAAGCTAAAATAATTCTAGAGATAAGACTGGAAGATGAGAGTGCTGTTCTTAAGTTGGAAGGCTAATCCTTGCAAGCCAAAAGGCTTGAAAACTATTTACAGCGGGTAAGATGGAAAATCGCAAGTTCGAAGCCCCGTGACAGAGTGAGCTCCCGCACTCGCCCCAGCTCTTGCCAACCTAGCAATTCTAAAGCATGCAAATGCAAGTAGATGAATATGTACCACTTCGGTGGGAAGGTAACAGCGTTCTGCATGCGTCATGCCGGCCACATGACCGTGGAAGCGTCTTCGGACAATGCTGGCTCTTCGGCTAACAAACGGAGATGAGCACTGGCCCCTAGAGTCGGACACGAGTGCACAAATGTGCGGGGGAACCTTTACCTTTTTTACAGTTACTGACATTTTATGCAACACGCTAGAACACTGTTGATGGTTTTTCCAGGCACACAAAACTGGTTCTAGTTATGGTCTTACAGAGAATCAGCGATCCAATCCCACCATTTTTTTTCATTGGGCTGGACTTTCTCCTGAAGACACCTGCATATCCATACTTCTATCTTATCTGGTTTAACGTTGTCTGGAGAATCTCACAGACCGCCAAAACTGGGTATGGCACTTGGATTTCGGGGATATACTTTTTAACACCTTCAGAGAGCCCTGTTTTAAAGACACTATAATTATCCTTAATTATGTTTCTTTTTCTTTTTTTTTCTTAAGAAATTCACAAAACCAGATAGCACTCCTGCAGGAAACACTGCATTGGGAAAACAAAACACTATCTACAAGCCTATTAAATGATATGCTATTCTTATGAAATTTGACCCAAATTTCCTGGAAATCAAATAGAAATTGGCTCTTGTCATTTTCCTCCTACATATGAAGCACTTTCACCTATCCTGCTGGACTCAATTGGACCTCCAGCTTTTGCACTATAATTAACTTTGGCATTACTTTCTCACAGACATATTACTGTGCAATGTTAGAGTCAGTCACTCTGTTATCTGTTGAAATGTTTAACAGTACATTAAAATAAGTTTTAGAGAAAGAGAAGGGAGAGAAAATCAGAGAGGCGAGCGACTAGAGCATTGGGTGATCTAAGGTAAAAACCACATTCACCCCCAACATTAACAAGCACGCTTTGAAGAAAGCACTTCCCTCCCATGTAAACCTAGGTTAGTCGTGAGAAGTGGTCTAATTCCATCTTGGAGATGCTCGCAAATGGACTAAGACAGCAGCATGGCATGGAATGTAATGGATTTGATATTGGCTTTAAGAGTCTAATCAACCCAAAAAATTATGTATCATTGTTTCAAAAGTACCTGGAAACATATAAACCACAGGGCAATAAAACCTTTATTGCAATGGATGCACAAGGCGAGTTCAAATTTGCCCATAAAGCAAGCAAGAAGTCCAATGTTTGGTGAATCAGTTTGGACAATGTGCATAAACTATGAGGTGTATACAAATCGTGTATGAAACATTTGTGCTTAATGGACGCCCTTTTCTCCTGAATGGTCCATTCAAATCAAGGTTTTACTCTACGGGAATACAGGAACTACAGCTATGAAACCTAATAAACTCTGTCTGGTCTACAAAGCATATACACTAACCTAATATACTCTGTCTTGTCTGCAAAATATTCCAGAGAGCAATCATGGTGTTCCAAAACCGAGAAGTGTGATGGCACCTTAACAGTAATTCCAGCAGATATATTCCTGGCCCTGAAAAGCTTCTGCACAATAATTACCTTAATACTGTATTTTATGAGGCCAGAAGTTTCTTTTCTCTTTTCTGCCTTCTCACTGTTCGCTCTTAAAGTCACACCATTTCTTAGAGAATCCTAAGGCTGCAAGATAAAAAGACTCCAAGATCCTAATGTTCCCTTCCCAAACATTTCAAAGAACACAGAAACAATATCATGGCATTCACATGCACTAGTCAGTCGACCTAAGGCATGCAGGAAATTTTTAAAAACAGTGTGAAAATTGGGGAGGAGCTTCATTCTTAGGGTTTTCAGGGACAAAAGAAGGTGATTTAAAATTAGATCCTCACACAGCTGCTCCAAAACAGAGCTGAAACAAACAACAGCACAACTTCTTTCCATTTGCTTGCTCTTCTGTATGATCAATGTTTCTGTCAGGGAGACACAAGAGAGTGGAGAAGAGGGCCGGGCCAGGAGAGATAAGCGGGCACGCAGCTCGGAGTGCCTGGCCTATTTTCCCAAACGTCAGAAGAAGGCTCCGCCCTAGGTTGGACTGGTATACTGGGGAATCTGTAGGCATCGTTAGTTTAGCAGGATTTCTGTATGTAGGTATGCAATAAACACTAGAGACTAGATTCCCAGCCTCGGCGTGTTACTTCTGCACCTGCACACGACAGTTTCAGACATTCCTTAATTATAGAAATGGCAATGTTTATTAGAAGCTCTTAAGAAATAGGAATGCATCTTTAACATGAAAAATAATGTAGCTGGGCTACAAAAAAGAAAAAGGAGGAGGAGGACCTGTAGATGGCAGCAAAGAGTTAATGTTTTGGTATCTGTGCTGCCATCTAGTGATTGGTTGAATTTCTGCAACCAGAAATCTGGTAGCTCTACCTTAGGAACAAAATGACCTTGTCTGTAAGTGATGCTAAGTTAAGTTGTGTTTTGCATGCCTGTCCTTTGGCCAAGCATATGAACTCCCCTCATTCAATCAATTGTAGGCAGGCTGATGGGGTGATTGTTTTGCCAGAGGTTTCTATTTGAAACCATGGTCTCAAATTGGTCTATAAACTCTGATTTAATTCTGGTGTGTTGCTTGTTCCAAACCAGGCCTCTTGCCAATCCCACACAAACACACATTTTGCACCCACCCACCCCAATAGTTCCTCATTTGCAAATTGCTCCATGAACTACGGTGATTTCCCAATGTCAGATCTCATGTTTGCCCCACAAAGCAGAACATTTTACAGAGGGAAACCAATGAAGCTCAGAAAAATAGACACAAACAGAACGCCAGGTGAAACTAACAAATCAACCCACAACTGCTCCCTCCTAAGTCCTCTGCCGCCTCTGCCTTTCATCAAGTCACAGATCTTATTAAAGAAACCTGGAGACATTTCCATCACAATAAAGCAAGCTCCTGCACAAACACATGGGCCCAAATCACCATAATCTACAAACACCCACTCACAAATAGTTTCTCACCCCCCCCAAATATTGGCACACCCTTTAACTAACAGATACCACAAGTTATGCATCACTCTGCTGCTCTAAGTGCACTAGGAATACCATCTGGGACTTGTAAAAGAGATAGAGGACCAAGAACTAACAAGTTATTGTTGCTTTGCAAGACTGACTTCGGCTCTTTTAACAAGTAATGGCTAAAACCCTTGGCTTAGGTTCAAATGACTACCAGTGGGATAGAAAGCTATATCAGATGAATGCATACCATCTCTGAGCAAACAGAAGCAGGATAGGAAGAGTATTGACACTTTTGAACTTTGGTGTTGGAGAAGACTCCTGAGAATACCGTGGACAGCCAAGAAAACAAACCAATGGCTCATCGAACAATTCAACCCAGAGTTCTCACTCAAGGCACAAATGACCAGACTCAAATTATCCTACTTCGGACACATTATGTGAAGGCCCAGCTCTCTGGAGAAGGCTCTGATCCTGGGAAAGTGGAAGGAAAGAGAAGAAGCGGACGACCAGCAGCAAGGCGGATGGACTGTTATAGTGGCGATGGACCCATTGGAAGCCCTGAAGGACCAGGTTAGGGTCAGATCGTCATGGATAAAATCTATGTGGTCGCTAAGAGGTGACAACGACTTGATAGCACATAATCAATCAACCAACCAATCGGAGCAAATAAAGGTTTCCTAGCAGTAGCACTACCAAAACTAGATTTTTCATTCTGCCTTTCTGCTCCTGCCATCAATGCTTCATAGGACTGAAAAAGAAACACAGATGTGGAGTTTATTGTCTGAAAGGATCAATAATAAGAATGTAAACTCAACACTCTTATGCTCAAGATTGTCTTTGGGATGAAGAGAATGAAGTATATAAAGCCATCTGAGAAAAATCACAATGTCTATATGTCTATGAAGGTTCTCAGTCATCCAGGTGGAATTGTCTGTAGCTTGAATCATGTCAACTGGATTTCTATTTTCTTAGTGGAAACGTTTCGCTCCTTATCCAAGGAGCTTCTTCAGTCTGAGCAAAGTTGGTAAGGGAATCCTAAATATGTTCCTAGGTAGCTGTGTGACCTTACACCTGGGGCTAGGTCATGGTTATATTGAGATGTAATTTTTAAGTTCTTTTATCATCTAATGGAGGGTTGTTAAAATCACCATGCTGCTGTTGAGCTTCTGAAATGGTCTTAATCTTCCTAGGCACAGAAGACAACACGGGGAGGAAGATGGGGGAGAGTTTGTGCCTGAGGCCCCCACCTCTATTCAAGGAAGGATTTTCCAAGTTGGCATAAATGGATTCCTTGACCCCTCTCTCAAACCACCTATCTTCTCTGTCTAAAATGTGAACATTAATGTCCTCAAATGAGTGTCCTTTTTCTTTTAGGTGAAGATAAACTGCTGACTCTGGTCCTGTGGTGTTATTTCTCCTGTGTTGGGCCATCCTCCTGTACATAGGTTGTTTGGTTTCTCCAATGTAGAGTTCAGAGCACTCCTCACTGCACTGGATTGCATAAACTACATTGCTTTTCTTATGTTTTGGAGTTTGATCTTTGGGGTGTACAAGCCTCTGTCTCAGTGTGTTGGTGGGTTTGAAATATACAGGTATGTGGTGTTTGCCAAATATCCGTTTTATCTTTTCAGACACGCCAGCCATGTAGGGAATGACCAGGTTCTTTCGTTTACTCTGAGTCTCAGCCCTATCTGTCGCTGTTTTAGGTCTGGTAGATTTAGATTTGGTGAAGGCCCAATTTGGATATCCACAGGCCTTCAGGGCTGTTCTCAGGTGCTGATTTTCATTCTTTTTGGAATCCATGGAGGTGGGGATGGTTTCTGCTCTGTGTGACAATGTCCTGATGACTCCTAGTTTGTGCTGCAGTGGATGGTGGGAGTCAAACATCAGATATTGATCTGTGTGTGTGGGTTTCCTGTAGATCCCTATTTCTAGCTTGCCACCGGTCCCAATGAGGACTTCACAGTCTAGGAATGCCAGTCTGTTGTCCTTGGTGTCTTCTCTGGTGAAGCTAATGTTGGCATCTATAGTGTTTATATGGTCCGTGAAGGCCTGTACTTCCTGGGCCTTGATTACATCTCAATATAACCATGACCTAGCCCCAGGTGTAAGGTCACACAGCTACCTAGGAACATATTTAGGATTCCCTTACCAACTTTGCTCAGACTGAAGAAGCTCCTTGGATAAGGAGCGAAACGTTTCCACTAAGAAAATAGAAATCCAGTTGACATGATTCAAGCTACAGATCACAATGTCTAATTCACCTGTTTAAAAAAAACAATTTCTATACCCCATTTCTCAGACACAAAAACAGCAGGACTTTAGTTTTGTTAGATATTTTAGAAGTAAAGTGACTGTTACATATATATCCAAATTTTACTTCATCCTAACCCTCTCCTTCCCATTTAGAAGGCAACGCTATCACTCCACTTCATCAAAACTTTTCTCATCTTAGCACACAATTTATTGCAGTTAAATATCCTGTATTCAGGCAGGCACTAGGACCTGCGTGGAATCCTGGCAGGGCAGGTTTGGAGGCAGCAAGGCACAAGGCAGGCACTAGGACCTGCACGGAATCACAGCAGGTTTGGAAGCAGTGAGGCACAAGGCAGGCACTAGGACCTGCGCAGAATCCTGGCAGGGCTCAAAGGCAGCAGCAGCCATGACACACCCAGGCACTGCAGCCGACACACTAACGTGTCCCGACACACAGTTTGGAAAGCTCTGACTCATATATTTGGATTTCTGTTTCTTTGTGGGTTGTTTTTAAGAAGACGCTTATGGTGAATTCCTGTTTTCCAGGTCTCCTAAACAGCATTCAAACTCACTTGAACTTTGGGATTATCCCTCCAACCCTGTGTTAGAAGATAGTCAAAAGCATCTGTTGGGTCTGTTCTGATAGAAGGGATATCCTTGTTTCCTGCCTGGCACTGAAAAATGGATTTGGCATAAAACAACCTAAATTAATTTAGTAGAAAATTATCCATCATATGACAACAAGCCATAACAGGAGAAAAAGAAAGGGAAAAAATGATGAGATGTCCCTGTTTACTGCCTGGTATTTCTGGAAACAGCAGTAACCGTATTATTTTCTCCTGATTAAAAACTAATTTGAAGGAAGCTAAGGCAAAATGTATCATTGGCGATCACTCGTAGCCGAGTAAGATTGTCTTCCAAGGGTTAACAGTGGATCCGTAAGTGGCTGTAAAGGCCAATTCTGGATCCGCACAACCTCCCACAATGAGGGCATAGGTTTCCGGGTGGGAGACGGTCATGATGAGGGTTTGCCTGACATGCCTTCCTTTTAGCTCTTTTCTCCCTTTCGCCCTGTACTCGTGCTTCTTCAAAGTCCATAGCGCCTTTAATAAAGGCTGACCTCCAATTGAGACGCTCATGAGTTAGGGCTTCCCAGTTCTCAATGCACAAAAGAGAAATTCATGTTAAGAAGTGTCCTTTTTTCCTCCCAGGACACCTGTAGGTATTCTGATTATATTATTCTTTGGGATATAAAAGAGCAGAATATAGATCTGGGAATGAAATTCAGATGATAAAAATGTAAGAATTTATGCATGCAAAACTGTAACATCTTGAGAAATCTCTGATGGTCCACTGCAAAGCAGAAGAGGTTAAGGGGTCATGGGTGATGGTGAGAAGGCAGAACTTCTAGCTCCCGTTTTGCACCTGTCTTTTCTCAGAATGGAAAAGGAGCACTAACTGGTCATCATTATGAAGGAGGGAACTACAGCTTAGGGTAAACAAAGAGAGAGTATAAAATAATTTTAGCTAATTTGAATGAATTCAAGTCTCTGGGTCCAGATGGGTTACATCTCAGTGTACTGACAGATCTAGCAGAAGAGATCACAGAACCACTCTGTCACCTTTGAGAACTTCTGGAGGTCTTGCAAGGTCCCCAAAAAATGGGCAAACCAATGTCATCTCCATCTTTAAAAAAGAGAAGACAAATAAATCATGCCAGACTAACCATACCTTCTTCTTTGACAAAGTTACTAGTTTAGTAGATATGGGGAATGCCACTGACATAGTTTATCTTCACCTTAGCAAATCCTTTAAGAGAATGCTATTTTCCTTTATAAAACGCTAAAAGAGTCTACCACGGTAGAGATGGGCGGGGATAAATCCAAATAATAATAATAATAATAATGATAATAATAATAATAAAATATGGACTAGGTGGTATTGTTGCTAAATAGGCTCACAGTTGGCTCTATGACTACTCCCAAAGAGAGATCATTAATATCTCCAACTTGAAGGAAAGTACTGAGTAGAGTGCTACAGGGCTCTGACCTGCGCCCTGTGCTGTTCAACATTTTTGTCAATGACTTGGATGAAGCAGATGGGGGATACTTACAAAGTTTGCAGGTGACAAAAGGCTGGAATGAGTGGCCAATATTTTACATAGAAGACAGAAGATTCAGGGGAAAAAAATGAAAGGCACGAATATAAGATAAGGAAGACGTGGCCTGGTAGTAGTACATATGAAAGCGATTTGAGTGTCCTTGTGGTTGTGGTTGTTTATTCGTTCAGTCGCTTCCGACTCTTCGTGACTTCATGGACCAGCCCACGCCAGAGCCTCCTGTCGGCCATCACCACCCCCAGCTCCCCCAAGGTCGGGTCCGTCACCTCCAGAATATCATCCATCCATCTTGCCCTTGGTCGGCCCCTCTTCCTTTTGCCTTCCACCTTCCCTAGCATCAGCATCTTCTCCAGGGTATCCTGTCTTCTCATTATGTGGCCAAAGTACTTCAGTTTTGCCTTTAATATCATTCCCTCAAGTGAGCAGTCTGGCTTTATTTCCTGGAGTATGGACTGGTTTGATCTTCTTGCAGTCCAAGGCATTCTCAGAATTTTCCTCCAATTTTCCTTGTGGACTACATGTTAAAACACAAGCCAGCAATGTAATGCAGCTGCTAAAAAGGCAAGTGCTATCAATGAGGAATGCTTAAAGCAGGGCTTTCCAAAGTGCCGCCGCTGGCGACACACTAGCGGTGGCGGCAGTGCGGCGTTGGCGCGCGCGTTGGCGACACAGGGCGGCATGCGGCGGCGCGCGCATGGCGGCGGCAGCCTCCGCTAAAACGCGGCACTGATCCCGCGCCGCTGCGCACGCACCGCCGCTTCCAGGTGTGTGTGGCGACACACTTTTGTGTCGCGACACAGAGTTTGGAAAGCTCTGGCTTAAAGCATGTTTTGCCTACAAAAAAGACAACTGAGGGAAGATATGACAGGGTTGTCCCAAGGAAGAGAGTGGAGTTATTCTCAATTGCCTCAAAAGGCAGAACAAGAAGGTTGAAACTACAAGGAATCAGATTCAGGAGGCCAGACATCAGGAGGAACTTTATGATCATATGAACTGTCAGCCAGTGGAATGGGCTGTCACATGTAGTAGTGAATTGTCCTTTACTAAAGGTCTTCAAACAGAGGCTAGATGTAGTGGATCCAGAACAACAGGAAGTTGGACTGCTTCACCTCTAAGATTCTTTCCAACTCTACCATTCTTCTGTTCAGCAATAGCCCCAATATCTAAGCACATTGCTTAGACATCTCTTTCTAATGAGTTAACGTGGAGCCTACTGAATAACCCTAACTGAAGAACATAGAGCATACCCCGAAGAGCTTCCCTTAGCCTCTGTGCATAGAGCCTTTGGTCATAAATCAGGGAAGCTTTTTTGCTTAGACACACACAAATAAACCTGCCTTAAAGTACCCAAATTTTCAAGTCACTTGTCTGAAGATCTGAGGATGAAATACTTACTCCAAATCCCGGGCAGATTTTGATCAACCCAATCTGCCATGAGGTTGGATGTTCCAACCCCATGTTCAGCTTTGAGAGACAAGCCCCCCCTCCCCCAATCTCAAGACTGCACCCTCTTACAGAGCACAGAAGAGGAAACTCCGATTCTCTGCAATGACCTAGTAGGTCTTGGCTGTCACACTGTAATTCTTATCAGCACGAGTTTGTTTTGAAGGCTGCTTTGAAATTCCAATTGAGCTAATTTAATGGTTCAAAGTTCCAAGAACTTGATGCACTTCTGATGTTTCTTTCAGGTAACTGAAAGCAGCACCTGTAATAAACCCTCCCACTCCCCTTTTATTTTTAGTGCCATCTAAAGCATCTGGTAAACCTATCCCATGCCAAAAGGTCTGAATAGGCAGAATTCATCTTTTGCTTCACAGAGAAACCTCTTCACACCAGGGCAGAACTGGTACAAATTACTCCATGCTTTTTTCATTTGCCACAAGGAAGGTGAATTCAGCTGCTTGGTCATCTTCAGATTTGCTGCTCAGACTCAGGATGAAGCCACGGCCAGCCTCCTCCAAGATGCAGAATAGGAAAAAGAGAAAATGAAGCATCAGAAGCCAGGAGGACCTGCCTAACCACAGCCAAAGAGGAGGCTGAGAGGATGCTCTCCAACCATCCTCTCTGCAATCAACACTGAACATGTGCTGAAACCCAAGATGTTATGCATACCACGTAGTTGATTTAGCTAGGCGGACTGTATTAATTTTACTTAGAATAATGTGGCATCGCGGTTTTCTTTACTTGCCTGTACTCTCCACCCCTTTCCCAATAAACTCATCTGGATCACCTCAGATGTTCCAACCACCACGAGGACTTCAGGAAGTTCTTCTGAAGACCGTTCACAAATCAGGGTGATCTGGGACACTTCCATACATTAAAAATATCTTTCAATTGGAACAGAATATAACTGAGATAAAGATACAAGTAAATGCCTTTCCATCTCAGGAGAGCCACTACTGATGCCAGGATCTTCACAAAAACCTAGGGAGTCTTCTGTGCCTAGGAAGATTAAGACCATTTCACAAGCTCAACAGCAGCATGGTGATCTTAACGATCCTCCTTTAGATAATAAAAGGACTTAAAATAACATCTCAATATAACCATGACCCCAGGTGTAAGGTCACACAGCTACCTAGAAACATATTTAGGATTCCCTTACCAACTTTGCTCAGACTGAAGAAGCTCCTTGGATAAGGAGTGAAACGTTTCCACTGAGAAAATAGAAATCCAGTTGACATGATTCAAGCTACAGACAATTCCACCTGGATGACTGAGAACCTTCATAGACTAGGGAGCTAAGTTTAATACAAAAAGCTCTGTCCTGGAAATGCCAGCAATAGATAAATTAGTGGCATTTCCTGAGACTGGGTCTGAAAAGTGAGGCTGAAAGCCATCCCTGATGGTGGCTGCTGCTTTGGGCTCTGAACATCCGCCTTTTTCAAGAAGAACTTGCTTAGCCATTTCAAATCCAAAACTTTCCTTACTTTCCCATTCTTTTGAGGAACGAAAGACAAAAAACAAACCCCACAGAATAGACCTCCAATTCTTTTGAACTCCTTTAACTCACGTTTGAGAGAATGTGGAATTTTGTGTAGTGCTGCATCTTTGGGACGGTAAGCAAACTCTTCAGCATAAACCAAGGAGATTCACTGCAAAGCCCATACATCTGAGGTAGTCACTGATCAGGTTTGCCTTCTTACCCCTTGGGAAAAGACTGCTGAGAGGGTTGGTTAATCTTCCTGTAGGCTTCTCAGGGGTGAGGACATTTGTTTCGAAACCCCTTAATTTTTCTGAGGATTAAAGGAATTGTTGATACCTTCCCTTTAGTGTAGATACCCTGCCTTCACGAAGGCTTGAGGGAAGGAAGCAAAATAGGAGAATCAGTGTTGCTGTTGTTTTGGTGGTGGTGGTGGTGGTGGTGGAGGAGGAGGAGGAGGAGGAGGAGGAGGAGGAGGAGGGAAGATGTCACTCAAAGACCTGTTATTCTACCTACAGCCAAGAGAGTTTGGGAGACCAGAACCACCATCCCTACCTATTGGTGTAAGAAGAATCCTGAAAGATAAGAGAATCTCAATACTTTCCTGAGGGACATTGATCAATGATTTCTCCCACTACAATTGTGTTGTTGTTTTGCTCAGTTGAGCAAACTTGAAGTTATATTTCAAGGAATCTCAAGTCACTAGAACAGTGTTTCTCAACCCTGGCCGCTTTAGGATGGGTGGACTGGGAGTTGAAGTCCATCCATCTTAAAGTGGCCAGGGTTGAGTAACACTGCACTAGAACATTAAGCCAATTATGAACCAAAATGTGGCTTTGGAGGAGACAAACAGAACTTACAGGCTTGCCCCTTGAAATTCACAAGAAACCACTGAAATAGAAGGCTTTCAAGGAGCAAAACCCACATGAAAGAGCAGGACTGATCCCATTGCTTTTCTATATATTTCAAAAATCAGAAACAACATAGGAAACAACCATACAATCCAAATATGAATTTAAATTGGAACATAGCAAGCCCCGAGAGCATTATTAATCAGAATAAAAAAGTTGGACTTGATTCCATGGAGTAGTTCATATACAATAAACTACAACATGGCTCTTTTGTTCTTTGCTTAAGGTGCTATGCAAACCCTTCTTTTATGTCACAGCATTATAAACAAACCTGGCCTTTGTAGCCTGAACAACCAGCCATGATTATAAAATCCTGACTTAGCACAGTACGTGACTACAGCTAGTGGCACGAGGCAGCTTCGCACGTGGGATGGATGTTTACAACTAAGAAACAGAAGATGCAGAGGCACGTGCTTGATAATACTAAGCCATAATGTGATTTGTTTGTCTTTTGCTTAGCATAATGCATGAAGCCAGCCATTATGGTTTTGCATTATATGTTAACAAGGCTATTCTCTCACTTCTGCAGTACTCTAATAGATGCCCTGAACACCACAACAGAGGTTCTTTTGGATGAACAGCTTGTTTACAGAGATCAAGGTACCTAGGGGAACTGCGGTGCAGAAATATGGGACAACAAGAGTGGAAGCAATGGCAAGGCAACTAGATTTAAATACTTAGCACTGACGTTTTGCTCAGTGATGAAATGGATAGGTTTACCTTGAACACTTCACTTGGGCAAAGCTCAAAGCAAAGTGAAGAGGACTATTGGGAATGATGGTGAGAAGATGGATAATGGGAGAAGAGGGGGCAGAGGAACAGCATGGGGAATTCAACACTCAGGCCATACCTTTATGTCTAGGAGCAGTGGAACCAAGTTATCCCTCAAGTTTTGAAGAAGGTGATTTGGCTTACTACCTCTAATGCAAGTACTTTCTAGATGCCCCACTACCATCCACAGGAAAGTTAGGAGGAATACAACCTCCGGAATATATTCCACCTAGTCCAAGCTCATCTGTGCCCTGTCCACAGAATTTATACGTGTCTCAATTTCGTTCCACTCTGAAAGATTGTCTGGGGCATCTTGCCCTCCAAATAAGCTTCTCCTCTCTTCATTCATGACATGTTGTTTATTCGTTCAGTCGTTTCCGACTCTTCGTGACTTCATGGACCAGTCCACGCCAGAGCTTTCTGTCGGCCGTCACCATCCCCAGCTCCCCAATGGTTGAGTCCGTCACCTCCAGAATACCATCCATCCATCTTGCCCTTGGTCGGCCCCTCTTCCTTTTGCCTTCCACTTTCCCTAGCATCAGCTTCTTCTCCAGGGTATCCTGTCTTCTCATTATGTGGCCAAAGTACTTCAGTTTTGCCTTTAAGATCATTCCCTCAAGTGAGCAGTCTGGCTTTATTTCCTGGAGTATGGACTGGTTTGATCTTCTTGCAGTCCAAGGCACTCTCAGAATTTTCCTCCAACACCACAGTTCAAAAGCATCTATCTTCCTTTGCTCAGCCTTCCTTATGGTCCAGCTCTCGCAGCCATAGGTTACTACAGGGAATACCATTGCTTTAACTATGCGGACCTTTGTTGTCAGTGTGATGTCTCTGCTCTTAACTATTTTATCAAGATTTGCCATTGCTCTCCTCCCAAGAAGTAGACGTCTTCTGATTTCCTGGCTGCAGTCAGCGTCTGCAGTAATCTTTGCGCCTAGAAATACAAAGTCTGTCACTGCCTCCACTTTTTCTCCCTCTATTTGCCAGTCATCAATCAAGCTCGTTGCCATAATCTTGGTTTTTTTGAGGTTTAACTGCAGCCCAGCTTTTGCACTTTCTTCTTTCACCTTCGTCATAAGGCTCCTCAACTCCTCCTCGCTTTCAGCCATCAAAGTGGTATCATCTGCATATCTGAGATTGTTAATGTTTCTTCCAGCAATTTTAACTCCAGCCTTGGATTCCTCAAGCCCAGCATGTCGCATGATGTGTTCTGCGTACAGGTTGAATAGGTAGGGTGAGAGTATACAACCCTGCCGTACTCCTTTCCCAATCTTAAACCAGTCCGTTGTTCCATGCTCTGTTCTTACTGTTGCTACTTGGTCGTTATACAGATTCCTCAGGAGGCAGACAAGATGACGTGGTATCCCCATACCACCAAGAACTTGCCACAATTTGTTATGATCCACACAGTCAAAGGCTTTAGAATAGTCAATAAAACAGAAATAGATGTTTTTCTGAAATTCCCTGGCTTTCTCCATTATCCAGCGGATATTGGCAATTTGGTCTCTAGTTCCTCTGCCTTTTCTAAACCCAGCTTGTACATCTGGCAATTCTCGCTCCATGAATTGCTGGAGTCTACCTTGCAAGATCTTGAGCATTACCTTACTGGCATGTGAAATAAGTGCCACTGTTCGATAGTTTGAACATTCTTTAGTGCTTCCCTTTTTTGGTATGGGGATATAAGTTGATTTTTTCCAATCTGATGGCCATTCTTGTGTTTTCCAAATTTGCTGGCATATGGCATGCATCACCTTGACAGCATCATCTTGCAAGATTTTAAACAGTTCAGCTGGGATACCGTCGTCTCCTGCTGCCTTGTTATTAGCAATGCTTCTTAAGGCCCATTCAACCTCACTCTTCAGGATGTCTGGCTCTAACTCACTGACCACACCGTCAAAGCTATCTCCAATATTATTATCCTTCCTATACAGATCTTCCGTATATTCTTGCCACCTTTTCTTGATCTCTTCTGCTTCTGTTAGGTCCTTACCATCTTTGTTTCTGATCATACCCATTTTTGCCTGGAATTTACCTCCGATGTTTCTAATTTTCTGGAAGAGGTCTCTTGTCCTTCCTATCCTATTGTCTTCTTCCACTTCCGCACATTGCTTGTTTAAAAATAATTCCTTATCTCTTCTGGCTAACCTCTGGAATTTTGCATTTAATTGGGCATATCTCCCCATATCACTATTGCCTTTTGCTTTCCTTCTTTCTTGGGCTACTTCCAGTGTTTCAGCAGACAGCCATCTTGCCTTCTTGGTTTTCTTTTTCTTTGGGACGTTTTTTGTTGCCGCCTCCTGAACAATGTTGCGAACTTCTGTCCATAGTTCTTCTGGGACCCTATCTACTAAATCTAGTCCCTTAAATCTATTCTTCACCTCCACTGCATATTCCTTAGGAATATTAGTGAGCTCATATCTAACTGATCTGTGGGTCTTCCCTATTCTCTTTAGTCTGATTCTAAATTTTGCAATAAGAAGTTCGTGATCTGAACTACAGTCAGCTCCAGGTCTTGTTTTTACCGACTGTATAGATGTCCGCCACCTTTGGCTGCAAAGGATGTAGTCAATCTGATTTCGGTGTCGACCATCTGGTGAAGTCCATGTATAAAGTCGTCTTTTAGGTTGTTGGAAGAGAGTGTTTGTTATGCACAGTGAGTTGTCTTGGCAAAATTCTATCAGCCTATGTCCTGCTTCATTTTGTTCTCCCAGACCATGCTTGCCTGTAATTCCAGGTGTCGTCTGACTACCCACCTTAGCATTCCAGTCTCCTGTAATGAAAATAACATCTCTTTTTGGTGTATTATCTAGTAGGTGCTGCAGATCCTCATAGAACTGATCTACTTCTGCTTCTTCAGCATCTGTGGTTGGGGCGTATATTTGGATCACTGTGATGTTAAATGGCTTACCCTGAATTCGAATTGAGATCATTCTATCGTTTTTTGGATTGTATCCAAGCACTGCTTTAGCCACTTTATTATTAATTATGAAGGCTACTCCATTTCTTCTGTGGTCCTCTTGTCCACAGTAGTAGATCTGGTGGTCATCTGATGTGAAGTGGCCCATTCCAGTCCATTTCAGTTCACTGACACCTAAAATGTCTATATTTAATCTTGACATCTCACCAATAACCACATCCAATTTGCCCTGGCTCATAGATCTTACATTCCAGGTTCCTATGGTGTGTTGATCTTTAGAACATCGGATTCGTCGTTCACCACCAGCACCGTCGGCCGCTAGCCGTCCTTTCGGCTTTGAGCTAGCTGCGTCATCACGTCTGGGGCTAGTTGAACGTATCCTCTGTTCCTCCCCAGTAGCATTTTGACCATCTTCCGACCTGGGAGTCCCATCTTCCGATGGTATACCGTCATATCTCTGGTTGTACTGATCCATTTAGTTTTCATGGCAAGAATACTGGGGTGGGTTGCCATTACCTTCCCCAGGGATCGTATTTAGTCTGACCTCTCTGCCACGACCTTCCCGTCTTGGGTGTCCCTTCACGGTTTAGCTCATGGTTTCATTGAGGTGCTCAAGCTCCAGCACCACGACAAGGTAATGATCTCCTTTGCTGGAGTATGACATGCACTAAGCTAATAACTGCAATCAACAAGACAACAGATTAGGCGAAACAAAGAACCCAGCCAGCAAATAAAGGGGTACATCAGTTGCGAAACTTCTATTAATACAGACCTGTTGAGAATAGCAGTTTTTCAACGTTTTCTTCAAAATGAAGTGCCCTTGAAAAGTGAGCTTTCAAGCTTTTTTTAAAATGTAAATTATCAGGTTGTTTTTACCACTTTTTTTTATTATTTCCATTTGCATCGTGTTTCTAGTTTCTATTTAATTTTTCTGATTGGGTATTAACCCACATGGGTTCCACACAAAAATACTCATATTTTTGTTGACAAACATTCTAATTAAAGAGGGTTTTTTTCTTTCCTATTAGTTTTTTTCTTTTCATTTTCTGTCATGTGCCTCCAAATATGGGATTTTTTAAAAAAAAAATTCCTTAAAAAGATACAGGTGTACCTGTAGTAGGCATGCAAGATCTGGAATGTGGAATCCAGACAACCACTAGATGGCCATAGAAAAAGTTTCATGTGTCTTTCTACTGCCTTCTGGTGGTCATCAGGACTTTTGCAGATCATCTAATATTTGCTTCAGAGCTTTCCAAACTGTGTGTCGGGACACATTAGTGTGTCGGCTGCAGTGTCTGGGTGTGTCGCGGCTGCTGCTGCCTCCGAACCTGCTGTGATTCCGCGCAGGTCCGAGTGCCTGCCTTGTGCCCTGCTGTAAGAGTGTGTCGCAAAATGATGCATGTCTAAAAAGTGTGTCACCAACATGAAAAGTTTGGAAAGCTCTGATTTGCTTCATAGAGAACGTTACTAACGGCTGCCATATACAAAAGTATCTCATATTGGCAAATCAGGTTCCTTGCCCATCTCTAATTTGATGACATAATTTTATGCACTATTAACTCGAAACTTATTAATTTCCCTCAAATATTGGTAGCATAGCACTAAAATGTATGGTAAAGTTAATTAACAAAATTCCTTATAAACAAAGGGGTCATTATTTATTGTTTGAAGGCAAGTAACCAACTGCAGTAGCATGCAAACCCAGAGATTACCAAGTCCTGTAAAGGGCCATAATTTATTATATATTCATTCACTCTTCTAAATAAAGGAACCAAGGCATTAACAAGGGCATATCAAAATGCCGCAAAATACAAAATCATATTTTTCCATATGTACACCTTTTAATTTTCTTGTATGCACATTTATACTACAAAAGCTTTGTATTTTTTCTCTCCCTTGTAGCTAAAATACACAGACACATACATTAAGTTACTGGCATCAGATATTAGATATACTAGGTAAAGGTAAAGGTTCCCCCCGCACATTTGTGCAGTTGTGTCTGACTCTAGGGGCTGGTGCTCATCTCCGTTTGTTAGCCAAAGAGCCAGCGCTGTCCGAAGACGCTTCCACGGTCATGTGGCTGGCTTGACGCGTGCAGAACGCTGTTACCTACCCACCAAAGTGGTACCTATTAATCTACTTGCATTTGCATGCTTTCGAATTGCTAGGGTGGCAAGAGCCGGGGCGAGTGTGGGAGCTCACTCCGTCACGCGGGGCTAGGGATTCGAACCTCCGAACTTGCAATCTTCCGATCGACAAGCCTGGCGTCTTACCCGCTGAGCCACCACGCCCCCTGTATTAGATATACTAGATGTATCTAATTAGATATATCAGTACAATTTAGGGCATAATACTAAAATTACCCACTGCAATACTTTACATTTCAGTGGTAGAGCGAATACTTAGCCCACCATCACTAAGTAGATTAAATTTTAACCATCACTCCTGATAGTTTTATTATTTTATTTGTGTTAAGATAATTTTGCTTCTGTAATCAGCATTAATTATTAAACCTGATCACAAACAAGAAAAAAGATGTCATTAATTGATCTTCAGTGACCTCGGTGATTTCTTAACAGGAAAAAGTAGGAAGAAGAGATTGCAGAAATGAGAGATTGAAGACTACTGAGATTGAGTCAACCATAGTCCTTCTTAAGTAGTGTTGATGCATGAAGTTGGAGAAGAAAGCCTACAGTGATTTTGAATATGGCCACAGAGATACATTTCCAAGGTTATGAAAGATTAACCACAGCTCTTGGAGTTCAATGCCAAAATATGCATACAAGAAACTAGAAAAGCCAGCGTTTCCACCCACCCCATCACTACCTCAAGGATGTAGAAGTTAATAATTGCTAATAATAATTGTAGTGTACGAAAACTGCCTTTCTGTGTATTAAAACAGTAAAACCCATTGTGCACAGCACAAAGTACATTAGCACTGTTCCCATCCTAAATTCCTATTTTGTCTCATCATAGTAGTAAATCAGTAAAAACATGATTGCAACGTATGTCATTAATGAAAATACTAATTTCAGTATTAGGAATTATGATAAAAAGGAACAGACAAAACATTATACAAGTTGATGTGTACAGTACAAGTTTGCAATATGGTAGAGAGTTTTGATCATTATTATCTCAAAAAAGACTGTTGTGAAAGGTGCCGAAGAAAGCAAATAACATAACGCACAGGAATAAAGTATCTTCTTCCCATGGTGGAATCCCCATAAAATCCTAATCCATGTTTAGAGCAATCCAGTCAATGGATTGATTGGAAAGGAGGTGTGGGATTAGTCCCCCTATAGAATGCAAAATATATTTTATGCACAGAATTCATTACTAAGCTAAAGAGCACTGCAGCTGAGCATACTTCGTAATTTTTCTCTGAAACACAATTATTCTAAGAGCTAGTCAATGGGAAAGGGGCGTGGTTGCTCAACGGGTAAGACGCCAGGCTTGTCGATCGGAAGATTGCAAGTTCAGAGGTTCGAATCCCTAGCCCCGCATGACGGAGTGAGCTTCCGCACTCGCCCCAGCTCTTGCCAACCTAGCAATTCGAAAGCATGCAAATGCAAGTAGATTAATAGGTACCACTTCGGTGGGTAGGTAACAGCGTTCCGCAGGCGTCATGCCGGCCACATGACCGCGGAAGTGTCTTCGGACAGCGCTGGCTTTTCGGCTAACAAACGGAGATGAGCACCGGCCCCTAGAGTCGGACACGACTCCACAAATGTGCGGGGGGAACCTTTACCTAGTCAATGGGAATCTCTTTCTTGCTTCAGACAGTTGGACCTATTGAGCATAACCTACATTGAAATACCTGTGTGGTCTTTTTCCTGCCCTGCAACTGATTTGCAGACGTAGAGAGTAAGGAAGATGACCTTGACAGAAATATGCAAGAAGCGTTGCCTAGTCAAAGGCGGCTGAAACATTCTTGAAGTCCTGGGAAGCAAGAGAACATTCAGAAGCTACTCAGGCAGACACCTCCCTGATTCACTGGGGCATAAGGTGGGGGCGGGGGGGGGGAAGTACAGCACAATCAGACTTGCAAAATTGATGCCAGCCCCACAAGGGAGACCAGGCCAGGAAATCAACTCCACAGGAAGACTAGAACTACACTTTATTGGGATTGGCAATAACAACAGAATAGATTATAACAGATAAGAATCCATCTTATACCCCATTAATTAATTGACTGATTAACTGTTAACCTGAAAAGGCACTAGTAGACTCCTGATTTTTGGTGACCGTAGTCTAACATGGCCCCCTCCCTACAATATTTCTTTCTTTGAAATCTTTTACTCCAGAAGACTCTTCTACCTGAGGTAAGTAGTACTTAAAGTTTCACACATGTAGACTGATAGGATTACAGCAAATGTTGGATTCTGGGGCAGCCAGTTGGGGGTCACAAAACTATCACCCTTCTAGTCAGCCAAAGAATTCCAGGTGACCCCTTCAACATGAAACCAATCCGCAAGCCATGAATATTCTCTTCCTCGCCTCTGCAGCTGCTGACTTAATGCTCCAGAATGTTTTACAAAGGGCTCCAATGCAGCCAGCCATCCCTGAATAATTCAGATGGAGCAGAGCTGAGGTCTCAGGCATCATGTGACCGCCCTCGGTAACACAAGTAACTTTGAAGGTGAACAACATCTGATATGGAGCTACCCCCTGGTTACAGAGTGGAAAATATGAAATCGTTTCGAAAACCAAACAAACATTTCAGAACTTGCACTTCAGGACTTTTATATCTTTTTTCTATTTAAAGCAATGTCACATCCACTGTTTACATATGCCCTCTCTCGCAGGAGCTCCTGTCCCATGAATTTGAGCCACCACTTAATTATCCATACCCAAGAGACACCGTTTGCTCATATAATCGTTTTGTTATATGGCAAATTACATGCTGTTAGCGTTTGTAAAATTCTTAAATTTGGGAACCCTAGTTCTCTCCCTCAATTCATTATTTTATTTCACTTTTTTTTCTAGTATGCACAATTGTAAAGCTGCTTATTTTGATTCAATTTTGAAAGCTAAAAGCAATTAAAACACAAATAAAAGTGTCTTCTGCCTACATGCTTCTGAATGATGAATCAAGGGGAAAAGGTGAGGGATGCTAATGACACCTGACTACCAAGGGTATCAGTAAGAACAAGACAGACCACCAAACTCGATGAAATATAAATTGGGATGTCTGTGCTACAGACTGGTTTGAATGCTGAAGGCTGAACAAAAAACAGCCTATGACCTTTCCTATTTTGTCACTTTATCTAAACACCATATTTATTTACACACTTTATCTTAAAATATTGAAAAGTTATTGCAGGAAATGAACTCAGTTAATGCTCTGCATATGAAAAAAATCTGGTTTTCCTCTTATCTCTTTAATATAAAACTCCCCCAAATGGAGTACAGGTAGTCCTCGCTTAATGACCATTCGTTTAGTGACAGTTCAGACTTACAATGGTGCTGAAAAAACCAACGTACAACCGGTGCTCACACTTACGACTGTCACAGCGTCCCCGCGGTCATGTGGTCACGATTTGGGCGCTTGGCAACCGGTTCGCATTTATGACCGTCGCAGCATCCTGTGGTCACGTGATCGCCATTTTCAACCTTCCCAGCTGGCTTCTGGCAAGCAAAATTAATGGGGAACCACGTGATTTGCTTAACGACCACCTGGTTCACTTAAGGACTGTGGCAATTCGCTTAATGACCGCCACAAAAAAGGTCGTAAAATTGGGTTGGATTCGCTTAATAACCGCTTCTCTTAGCAACTGAAATTCCAGTCTCAATTGTGGTCATTAAGTGAGGACTACCTGTAACTGTTTTTGTATGATTGAGATATAGAGAACTAAAGGGCAAAATGAGTAGATTAAACCCATCTTGCTCCTCATTTTATTAAAAAAAAACCTACACCACCAAAACTAGGGTTAGTTTGCCATGAATTTCAGCAGCATGACTAACTGGCATAGGCCAACCCAAACTATAAAAGGATATATTAATATTCACATCTCTGTGGGCCCAAATTTATACAGGTTCCCTACAAACTAGAACACCTTTCTTCAGTTCCACAGAAAGAAAATATTCTCCCATCATCCAGGTGAATAAGAAACTTCTATTTTTTAAAAACTTTGTGGAAATAATTGGAAACAAAAAACAACTCTACACTGAGACAATTTAATAAGCATTAAGTGTAAATCCACAATACAGATAGTTGAAGATGATCAAGAACGAAGATCATATTTACTTTGGTAAAACTGAAACCCTTTCCTTTGGTGCCATATAAGAAATACTTTACTCAATACATCAAATGCATCAATAACCCAATATAATAATCCAAGAGTTATTTCCCAATGTTCTGGTTTATAAAACAATAGCCAGATTGCTTGTTTCTCATTCTCATCCTACTGACATGATTCACACATTACACAAATCTATCATGTGGTTTGTTTGGTTCAGACTTAGTAAAGATTAATCCAATCTGGGTTAATCCAATCTGCCACAGCATACATGAACCTGATCAATTGTATCTTATTCAACAATTTATTTAAGCATGGCTATTACATGTGAAGTGGTATACCTGAAAAGGATTCAGCTACCATTCATTTCTCAGTAAAATGAAAACAGAAGCTTGAGATGTATCTGAAAATTAAAATTTTGTAAAAGAGAGAGATAATCCAGAGTGCTCTGGATTCTTCCAACAGAAAGGGGACCAAAATCCTTCATAAATTACCATCTTCATTGTAATAAATAGGGAGTTTACATTACAAAATTTGTGGGAAAGTATGTTACAGCGGTTTGTCAAAACTGATACAGTTTGTCTGAAACAGTGTTACAAATCCTTTGATAGTTATTTGCAAAGTCTGGAGCTTTGCAGTTTTTGTATCATTGGCCTAAGGCAGAGCTTTCCAAACTGTGTGTCGCGACACAAAAGTGTGTCGCCACACACAGCGTGGTGTGTTGTCACACCACCCGGAAGCGGCGGCGCGCGCGTGCATGCACGCCCCCACGCCGCTGCACGCCCCTCCCGCGCTGCCACCATGCGCGCGCACGCCGCACGCCCCCCGCGCCGCCGCCATGCGCCCGCACCGCCGCACGCCCCCCCACGCCGCCGCCGTGCGCGTGTCGCCGCCGCCGCTCGGTGTGTCGCCAGCGGCGGCACTTTGGAAAGCCCTGGCCTAAGGCAAGGGTCGGAAATGGCGGCTTGCGAGCCAGATGCGGCTCTTTGGCCCCTTGAGTGTGGCTCTTCCGCAGCTGAACTCACCCCCGCCCCTTCCACGCGATTGGATCCCGCCCTCAAATGGCCGGCGCTGGAGGAGGGCGATTGATTCTTCCTCCTCCCGCCCTCGGGAGCCTTCCAGAGTCGGGCAGCGCTTCTTCGAGGTCGGCGGGTGGGGAAGTTGGTTGGTCGCCGCCGCCGCCTCTTCCTCCGCCCGCGTTGCAACGGCCGCCGCCGCCGCCCCCCCCCGAAGCGCTCACCAGGCAGGCAGGAGAGCGTCGCCATGCTGGGCGCGCTGCGGGCGGAGCTGCCTGCCTGGCACTCGGGCGCTCCGGCCGGGGTGCAGTGGGACGGGAGCTCCGCCCGCGCGCCTTCCCTGGCCGGTCCTTGCGGGCCGATCGCGTGGAAGGCGCGTGGGCGGAGCTGCCTGTCTGGCACTCGGGCGCTCCGGTAGCGCGGCCCCGCCGCCCTTTCTCTCCGGCTTGGATCCCGGGAAGGCAGCGGGGGGCCTCGTGGACGGAGGCAAGCAGGCAGGCAAGCGGCCCGCCTCTTCCGCTCTCCGCTTCCACCTCGCTTGCTGGAACGTATTGAAGGGGAGGAAAAGGAAACATTAAGATGAACCAGGAGCTTTGCGGAGAAGCGGAGAGCGGCAGAGGCGAGGCGGGCGGCGGCGGCAGCGAAGAGGCCACGGGCGCAGGAAGCAGCCGCCGCCGCTCGCCTCTGCCGCTCTCCGCTTCTCCGCAAAGCTCCTGGTTCATCTTAATGTTTCCTTTTCCTCCCCTTCAATATGTTCCAGCAAGCGAGGTGGAAGCGGAGAGCGGAAGAGGCGGGCGGCGGCGGCAGCGAAGAGGCCACGGGCGCAGGAAGCAGCAGCCGGAGGCTCGTCTGGCCCCGCGGCGCGCCGAGGGCGAAGAGCCGCCTGCTCTCCCCTTGGCCGCCTCCGGTCGCTACAGTCGCCCTGGCATCTCCCTTTGGCCTGCCGTCCGCGGCCCCTGCCCCCGCCCCAGCGCCCAGCCCTGTCCCCCCCGCCTCCCTCCCTGCAGGCGGCGGACAAACTCGGCGAGGAAGCCTGCGATGGCGGCTTCCCTCCCGCACGCACAGGCTCGGCTGCGGAGCTCAGCCTCCCTCCGCGAGGCCCCCCGCTGCCTTCCAGCGCGCCTGGGCCTCGCGGAGGGAGGCAAGCAGGCAGGCAAGCGGGCGGGGCTCTTCGGCACAGATCCCGCCGGAGCTGATCTCCCTGGACCCCGGGCAGCTGGGCCGGGTGGACGCCGTCTCCCTGCAGCAGCAGCAGCAGCAGCGGAAGGAGCGTACAGAGAGGCTGATACCTGCCCGAGCAGGTGGGCGCCGGTGGCGCTCCGCTGGCCACTCTGGGAGGGCGGGGCGGGGCGAGACGCAGCTCTGCCGGGCTCCGGGCGTGCGGGCGCTGAGTCCCTGCCCCCCTCCCCCCAGCGGGGGCTGAAGGGCCGGGACTCGGCGGGCGGGCGGCTGAAGCGGAGGAGGAAGGTGGCAGCCGAGCAGCAGCGGGTGAGTTCCCTGGCGCTCCCCGTTCCTCCCCTGCCCCGGCTCCGCCCTGGCTCCTTGGTTCGGAACAGCTTGGCAGCCGGCGCCCTCCGAAGCTGGAGCCCCCGCAGCCCGCAGATCGGCGCTGGATCACTTCCGGAAACAGCGGGGGGAGAAGGCCAGCCGCCTTCTGCAGGCAAGGAGGGAGGGGCGGGAAGCCGGTGGGGGGGGGAAACTGCTACATGGGCCCTCCCACCCGCCCCAATAAGCCACGTGATTGGCTCCCGCCCGCAAACCCCGCCCCTTCCACGTAATTGGCCCCCGCCCGCAAACCCCGCCCCCTTCCACGCGATTGGCCCCCGCCCGCAAACCCCGCCCCCTGGCTCTCGAGCATTTCAAAATATGCACGAGCATGTCAAAATGGCTCCCGGCATAAAAAGTTTGCCGACCCCTGGCCTAAGGTAACCAAAACTTTCAGATTATTTTCCCTCCTTTCATTCAATTTGAATTAGCTACTTCTCAATCCACTCGGGGAAGAATCTCATCAAGTGACTTGCATTTTTAACTAACTTCAATTATTCTCCAAGCATATTTAGGTTAATATGGTCATACAAGAACACTCCTAAAAATAATTCAGTTTCTTTTTTCTCTCACAAGCGGAATTGCCAGCTAAATTCATTTCATTGCGCTACTTCAGAAGTAGAAAGTCACAAGTAATTTAAAATCAAGCCGCATGACCCTGCTCAGAATCAGAATTGTAGAGTTGGAAAGGACCTCAACAATCAGCTCATGCAACCTTCTGGAACAGGGTTTCTCAACCTTGGCAACTTTCAGATGTATGGACTTCAACTCCCAGAATTCCCCAACCAGCATGGCTGGTTGGAAATTCTGGGGGTTGAAGTCCGCAAGTCTTAAAGTTGCCAAGGTTGAGAAACCCTGCTCTGGAATGTGTAGGGAAACCAATTAAACCATCCTTGAGAGGTTGCCCTCCATTTCTTCTTAGAAACTTCCAGAGATGGAGAACCCCCATAAAATAGGAGAGTCCACCATTGGTCACCAGAGAGTTGTGATAGATATCTTGCACAGAATATGCTGATTTACAATTGCTTAAACATCCCACTGCTCTTCCAAATTTCATGTCAAAGGTATTACAGAACCATACATTAAGTATTTATTTGCTTTACCAAGCACAGGATAGCAATATCGCATTATTCTACTTGGCAGAATTGGAAAGCAGAAAAATAATCAGCAGGTTGATCAGCAAAACATCTAAAAAAGCAATCTTCTTGACAAGACAATACCATCAACAGCTCACTTCATGCTTACACCACAAATTGTAGTCACTATCAGAGAGAATTCATACTTCTCTCAAGTACGACTAGCTAGCTTGAAAACTTTTGCCAAAATGACACTCCAGCCTCTTCCAATGTACTTTCAATTCCTCTTGATCATTTGCAACTGGAATCACAGAGAGACCGACCTGGAATATCCTTGGATTAGAGAGACATGCAACCTTGCTTCAACCACTTTATCACCCAGGAGGGAGAGTGGGCTAACTCGTTTTGGTTGAACCCCTTGGATGGAAGGAGAAAATAGAAATGGAAATGTGAAATCCATAAGAACCTGCAGATCTTTTTGTTCCTGACTGAATCAAAATCTTGGATATCACAGATGCAAATTTGCAAACGTATTTCATATTGTGTGGTACCTTCACTAGGAACCATAACTCTGGAGTTGCACAGCTGTCACAAAGGCTATTCAATGAAGTATAGATTTAAATCAACCCTACCCAACCTGGTAATTTCCAGATGTTTTTTGGGATTACAATCCTCAGCATGAGACGCCTTGACAATGCAGCAAACACACCCATGTCCCCTTCGAAGTACCTTTTCTGCCTCAGATTTGAATAGCTGCACATCTCTATTTGAGATTAGGTCAAGGCCAGAGAATCAGTGTAATATCACAATTAAGATGTTGGAATCAGATTGGGGAGATCCAAAGTCAAGCCACCTTCTTCCCTAGAACCTCACTGGGTATCAAAGACAGGCATTCCCTCTTTGTCCAACGTACTACGCAGGGATCTTGTTTTAAGGATAAAAGGGAGAGTTCCAGTCAAGCTGCACTGAGCTCAGAGAAAAGGGATAGTGGTACAAATAATAATATTGTAAGGAGTTTTCACATCTCATGGGACATAAAAGGAAGAGAATAAGCAACACCTAAAAATAAATCAACTCTGTTACAAATCAACAGGATCCACAAATGAATGAATCCACCCATACTGAATGTGCCTGCTGAAACCAGAGGTAGACAATCTGTAGCCTCCGGAGGCTGAACTACAATTCCCAGCATCCCCCAGCAATTGCCACATTAACTAACCGCACTGGAAGTTGTCTGCATAAAAATCCATGCAAAGGTCACAAAGAACAAGCTAACTCATTAATTCTCCTTGACTTCTCTTCCCCCCGCCCCCCCCCCCAAAAAAACCCCATGTTTTACCTTAACAACTGGGTTCCATGTTTCTGCCATGGTTTCTTTTGGGTGCAACCTTAAGTCAACGCACACCAACTTAATGTTAATGCCCCAAATCTCCTCTCATCTTCAATTCTGCCCATGCAGACTTCCCTCTTAAGTCAACCTCTCCCTAATCTACATTTCTGCAGAATCTTGCTTGACAAAAGAATCTGAAGATCCTGAAAACATGCAGATGTTCATGGATATAGGGTTGGTCTAATAATGTTGCCTTGATTGCGGTGGGGGGGGGCAAATTCTGAACCAGGAATGGTTGAAATCTCAGTCCTCCCCAATTCATTCCCACTCTACCTTCCACCTCTAATGAGAACAGCAGAATTGTTTAGAGTGTGAAAGCTTCTGTGGATTCTTTGGTTGGATTCTACATACAGAAACAGACCCAATTTGGACCGATGTGCTCTGAACACGGCAGTTCTTAAGTTAATTGAGTATCTGATGCACAAAGAAAAGCTAATCTGACCTCTAAGTTTGTGTTGGCAGCTCTTCCTCAAGTTACATCCCTAGGACACCTTCCCCTTTTGGAATTGCTGCAAAAGGACAATCAAGCATTTTTGCAGAGATTCTTTTGTCCACTAGGAACCAAGCTCATCCTTGTTGGCATTCATGAGAAAGCTGGTATTTGGCCAAGGCTGAGCCAGTCGCACAAGCCCAGCTTACAACATTTCCCTTTGAAGTGATCTTACCTGTCTTCCTCACCGTCCAGAGACGCCAGCGGAAGTACCTTCAGGGGGAAAAGGGAGGAGACCATGCTCCCATCGGCCAGGGCCGAGGCGGCTCCAACACTGCCTTCGCCACCAGGCAGCTGGGTTAAGCCAACCAAGGTGGATTCTGCAGGACGCTTGGCATCTTCAGTTCGGGCTGTGATTGACTGGGCGAGGGACTGCACAGAGAAGTGGGAAGAGTTCAGTGGCACGTTGGGGGCTCCGGGCAAATTGATGCTAGTAGAAATCAAGGCAGGTTGAGACAGATTTTGGACCAAGTTCCCATTCTGCATACTTGAAGGCTGTGCTAGGTTCTTGGAAGGAGCCAGGCCCAAAGGCGCAGGGGGCCCACTTGCAGCTGAATGGCCTGGCACAGGAGCAGTGCTAACGGAAGGTATTGGGGCAACAGGAGGCAACTGGCTCATCCCTTGAACCAGAGGATCTCCAGCTTGCATTGGTATCAAACTACTCTGCGGTGCGACGCCCAAAGGCTGGGAAAGGCCTGGAGGGGCACCTTGGGACCCTGGATGAACGATCCCTGCCGGAACGGAGGAAGCTGCTTGGGAGGGTGGAGGAGCAGCGGCGGCGGCACTTTGAGCCATCACCGAAGGACCGATCTGATTTGCAACCGGCGGTGGCTGGGCCACAGGAGCTACGCTTCCTTGTTGTCCAACGCTCATCATGGGAGCCGGCGCTCCCACGGCTGGAATGGAGGGCTGGGCCCGAGCAACAGGCTGAGGAGGTGCCACAGCGATGTGTGCTTGGACAGGAAGCTGCATGTTTGGAGGCTGAACGATGGGCACCGTCGACCCTGTTCCTACTATCGCAGTCCCGGGCTGCAGGGAAGAAGCCGAAGCTGGAAGCATCTGCGGCTGCTGGGTGTAATCCGGCACCGGGGCTTGGGTTACGGGCTTCACGTGCCCTGGAGCCATCTGCATAGACATGGGGGGCAGGCCTGTCGGATGCGGAGCTGGTCCCTGCCCAAAAGGTAACTGTTGTGGCTGTGGAGCAACTGGAACAGCTGGGACCGGCTGGGCTGGTGGGGTGAAGGGCAGCTGTTGCGATGCCAGTGCTGGTGGATGGCCACCAACTACGCTCACTGGAGGGGGAACCCCTGGCTTCTGCGGAGGGTAGCTGACCTCTTGAGGATGGAGCTGGACCTGCGAGAGCTGGGACTGAGAAACACTCTGGGGTAGACCAGGGGCTGACACCGGGGCAGCACCAGCACCGCTGAAGTCCATCTGCGGAGGCCCAACACCTTGAAACGCCTGCTGCTGCTGCTGCTGCTGCGCCCCGGAAGGTGCCCCCATCTCCCCACTTCCCACGCTCTCAGTATAGTGGCTCAGGGTGCTGCTGACGGAACTCCCACTGGTACTCTCCCTTTCCGAGGTCACTTCCAGGAGAACATCTACTGTTTTGGCCACGGCGGCTCCTTCGGCCACCGGCCCGGGGTTATCTTTGTCGTAGAACTCTGTGCACGTCCATCGCCCTTTCTTAAACGGCTCCGAAGTAGAATCTAATTTCACCACTCGAAATCTTGACGTGCCGCCCGCAGGCTGCAGATGACCCGATGCCGCGGCTGCTGCCCCTGCGACTGCGTGACCAGCGTTTCCAGCGGCATTCGAGGAAGCGCTGGTGCCATTGCCAGCCCCGCCTGAGAGCGCCACGCTCCCAGGGTGGCTCCCTCCGGGCAGAGCCATCCCGTTCCCAGCACTCGCAAGGTTACCGAGGTTCTTGCTACCCAGGCGCGCTCGGCCACTCGCCCCACCGGCCACGCTGCCGGCGCCGGCTCCACCGGCGGAAGTGACCCCGGGAGGGCCACTAGTGCGGAAGTGGGCCACGGTGGCAGCTGCAAGGGTGCCCACGGAGGACGCTGCTGCAGGACCAGGACCAGAGCCCTCCAAGCTTCCAGTGCTGGGCAGCCTTCGGAAGGACGGGCTGGATGGAGAGCCCCCTGAAATCGGCGCCCCCCCAGCCCCGGCGTGGGAGGCGGCCTGGGGGTGCCCGTGGGGGGGGTGGGCCAAGGGGTGCCCGTGGGGAGGGTGGGTGCTCCCGTTGGTCAGGGCTCTGGGCGGCTGGGCCAGGTGGGGCTGGTTGGGGGAGACGGCGCCGGGGCTCTCGGCCTCGTGGAAGTTGTTCAGCGTCTCCTCCGAGGAACTCCGCTCCGGCTCCCCCAGGTCGGTGGCCCTGGACAGGGAGACGTCCAGGATCTCGGAGGAAGAGAAGTCCTCAGTGTGCGACTCGTCCAGGTCGTCGTAGCTCTCCGTGTCCTCGGCGATGCTGTTGTTGGAGCTCAGGCTGGCGGAAATCTGGGCCGGGGTCACGCTGGTGATCTGGAAGCCGCTCTTCTTCTTGAGCTGGGCCCCCGCTTGGCCGAGGGGCGGCGGCGGCGGCTGCGAGAGGAGGGCCAGGCTCTGCGGTGGGGGGTGCGGCGGCGGGCCGGGCGAGGAGGAAGATGCTGCGGCGGCGGCGGGGGAAGGCGGCGGCGGCGGCGACTGGACCAGCAGGGCAGGCGGGTACTCTTCCAAGCCGGCGCTGCCGCTTCCGACGCTGCCCGCCGTGCCGCCGCTGCTGCCGCCCCTCCGAGGCAGCATCGCCGGGTGCGCCATCTTCTTCGCCCGCGCGTCTGCAGCTGAGTCAGGGTGGTGCATCGAAGCCGGGCGCCGGGCAGCAGCGCGGCTCTCCAGGGCCGGGAGGGCGGGAGGCCGGGCTCACCTCGCCCCGGAGGAGAGACCGCAAGACGCGCACCTCGCCCGCTCCGGGGGCGGGCGATCCAGGCGGCGGCGGCGGCGGCACGCCGAGCCCCTCCGCCCTGCCGCTCAGGCGCTGGCCATCCGCTCCGCCGAGCGCCTCCTGCCTGCGGCCGACGGCGGGGGGTGGGAGGCGGCTCCGGCGCCGGGCGGCCGCCGCCCCCAACTCCACCAGCAAGGCTCGGCGGCGCCCGCACCGCAGCCCCCGGCGCTCACCGGGAAAAGGCAGCCGGCTTCCCAGGAGGAGGAGGAAGGGGAAGGAGCCGCCCCTCTCGACGCAGACGCGCAGTCCCGCTGGAGACGGCGGGCGCCAGGCGCGTCCCCATCAAGAACAGCGGCCACACGGGCCGCGGGCAGGCTCGGGGAGGCAGCGAGGCTGGCGCAGCCGGACGGCCCGCTGGTCCTCCCTCCTGCTTCTGCTGCCCTGCCGCCTCCGCCTGCGCGCCGTCGGTGCCGCTCTTCCCGAGGCCAGGAGCCAGCCCGCCCGCCTGCCCGCCTGCCTGCCGCGCGGCCGGGCTGGAGAGACGTTGCGCGCTCCGCCTCCTCCGCCCAGACCCTTTGCTCCGGAGCCTCGGCTTCAGAGGCGCGGGGGGGAGGCGGCCAAAAGATGGCGCTGGCGGCGCAGGCGCACCCCGAGCGCAGACATAAAGGCCCCGTCGGGACGAGCGAGGGAGGCGGCCGAAGGGCTTCGCCTCCTCTCGCGGAAATGGCCGAGGCGAGCGAGGTCCCAGGGCGCTCCGCCGAGGGCGGGCCGGGCGCGCGCTAGAGCTGGCCCGGGGTGCGGCTGCTCTGCTGGCTGGCCGGCTTTTTTTCCCGGTCGGGGCAGAGCCCATCTGGGGATGGGCAGGCGCTTCCTGGCGAGCCAGCCGGCGGTCGCGGAGGAAGGGGAAAGCCGGCGGGCTGCAAGCGCTCCTCGCAAACGTGCGCTTCTGGAGTGTTCGGCAGAACCCCGCGGGGATGTCACAGACGTCCCCGAAAAGCGGGCGACCCCTCCGAGTGACTAACTAGCAGGAAAACTAAAGGGAGACGGCCATCCCCGCTCGCCGGCTCTGCACGCCGAGAAGGCGCCCGCGGCTGCTGGCCAAGAGCGCTGCAGCAACGGAAGCCCCGTATTTCCCCACGGATGGAGTCGGTGGATTTTTCCAGAACTTTGCCTTGTGGGGAGGGTCTGTGGGTGTGTTAAACTCCGCCTGAGTGCAGGCTGGTCCCAGAGGCAAAACTGACGGAAGGCTTGGCTAGGGAGAAGCTTGTCCTCTCCTCCAATTCCCAACCCGCTGAAGGTGGTTTGAAGTAGCCTCGGAGGACAAACCCTGATTGACCTCTGAAAGTTTGCCCTGAAGGAAGCCCGCTGTCTCCGCCACGTTAAAAGAATAAAGGGGAAAAAAAAAAAAAGGGGGGGGTGCTGGCGTCTCATCCCTCCGACTATCTTTTGCCTCAAGAACTGCGTCTTCCAAAAATCACCCGCTAGTGGCTGATCCTAGAAATGCTTTCACGTCCTTTTGAAAAATCCCGTACACCTTTCGGATTTTCCAGACGCTAATTCATTTGGCTTTCTAACAAAGAGATTTGCGACGCTTCAACGGCAAGTGCATTTATTACAGCATTTCCCCTCCTTACGGCTCACTTTGATGCTGCAAGGCCATTTGTAACAGCTTCCTGGAGAAATACTGCATTAGTCTCTCGGAGCAAACACTGGGTTATACATACTGCATTTACACTGCTTGAGATACTTCTCGAACAGAGGCTACTGGCTCTAATTCAAATATTTATAAGGTGAAATGGGGGCATGCATTTGAATTTCTTCTTTTAAGCTGTCATCATTTTGTTCCATAGATACTCCACCAATAAATATATAAAAAGGTAAAGGTTCCCCCCGCACATTTGTGCACTCGTGTCCGACTCTAGGGGCCGGTGCTCATCTCCGTTTGTTAGTCGAAGAGGCAGCGTTGTCTGAAGATGCTTCCACGGTCATGTGGCCGGCATGACGTGGAACGCTGTTACCTTCCCACCGAAGTGGTACCTATTAATCTACTTGCATTTGCATGCTTTCGAATTGCTAGGTTGGCAAGAGCTGGGGCGAGTGCGGGAGCTCACTCCGCACGCAGGGCTAGGGATTCGAACCTCCGAACTTGCAATCTTCCAATCAACAAGCCTGGCGTCTTACCCACTGAGCCACCACGCCCCTACTAATAAATATATATTCCACCAATAAGTAATAAATCAACTGGATCCAGGCATGTAATGTTCTCCAGATGATGTCCTGTTGGGATAGGATCCTAAATCTCTAGGAATGGAAACTGGACTTTGAAGAAGCAGGATAGAAAGAGTATTGATGCTTTTGTACTTCAGTGTTGGAGAGTACCAAGGATAGTCAAGAAAACAACAAATGGATCATAGGACAAGTCAATCCAGAGTTCTCATTTGAGATGCAAATGACCAGGTTCAAATTAACATATTTTGGACACTTTATGCAGAGAAGGTCGGGGGCGTGGTGGCTCAGCGGGTAAGACGCCAGGCTTGTCGATCTTGATCGCAAGTTTGGAATCCCTAGCCCCGCGTGACGGAGTGAGCTCCCGCACTCGCCCCAGCTCTTGCCAACCTAGCAATTCGAAAGCATGCAAATGCAAGGAGTTGAATAGGTACCACTTCGGTGGGAAGGTAACAGCGTTCCGCATGCATCATGCTGGCCACATGACCGTGGAAGCGTTTTCGGACAACGCTGGCTCTTCGGCTAAGAAACGGAGATGAGCACCGGCCCCTAGAGTCGGACATGACTGCACAAATGTGCGGGGGGAACCTTTACCTTTACCTATGCAGAGAAGACCATAAGGTAGATCAAGAGGATGAACGGCCAGGTGGATGGACTCGGTTACAGCAGTGATGGAACAATGTTGGAAGACCTGAAGAACCAGGTTGGAAACAGATCATCCTGGAGAACATCCATCTATGAGGTCACTAAAAGTCAACACCAACCTGACGGCACATACTCCAAGGAATGCAAACATTCACTTGTGAGCTTTTTCTCCTCCTCTTATGTTTTGCCATTCATTTCTCAGCCTTGGATGTTGAGGACACCTGCAAACAGCTTTGATAATGGGCTTCTGTGTTGCAGACTCTTCCAGTGTTGCCAGCTTCAGCCTTCACACCAGAGTTGGGATTGCAAACCCTAGAATTCTCAGCCAGCCAGGAATTGCACTAGCTCCACTAGAGAGCATCATCTTGAGGAAGTATTGTGGGAGCAATAGCCGCCCACCAGGAGAGATCCCAGAGATAAAATGGACAACAGATGCCAGGATTACAGCAACATGCAAAGCTTTATTAAGCAGCAGAAGCAACATTCTTACACAGGGGAGCTCTCATCCCGATCAGCCATGACAGACGGTGGCATTCTTCAAGGGTTCTTCAATGCCCAGGTTTACAGCCCTGGGCTCCCCCCTCCCATACAGTGCCAGGGCAATTGATCATGAGACTGACATTTATGCATTCCTATCAATAGAAGCCTGTGTGCAGGAATGAGGGGTGCTTCCTTATCCCCAAGCTGCATGCAATAAATATATTGATGGCAACAGGAAGTTAGTTACCTGATTAGGGAGGACAAAGAGTTAATTATATTGTTAGCAAGAATGGAAAGGCTGTTTGCATGGAAAAGGGGAGGCCACCCAGCCTGGAAGCTCAGAAGGCTTCCTTGGAAGAAGCCGCAGGAAGAGACTAATTGACTAATAAATAAATTCAGGCGCTGGTCAGCCTTGCAGGATAATTTTTACAACAGGAAGGCAGCTTTGAACATCTGGTAGCAGAAAAATGGCATGCATGTTAGAAAGTAGAAGCAAGCAACTTGTTTCCTGTTCTTAAGCAGTTTCCAATCCATGTAAATAAACAACTAGGGTGGAGAAGAGATTTTCCCCCTGAGATGAAGGCATTACCTTGCTTATTTTTAAAAAATACCATTTGAAATAATCAGTTTTTTTTAAGTTGGGGTTGGAAAAGCCAATCTGTATTGCTCCTGCACATGCGTTGTGCCAAGTAAAAGTAGGATATAAATTAAAAATCAATATATAGGTTTAAATTTTAATAACACTAAGGTAAGACAATAGGTAAGATCGGCACAGGTGTGTTCATGCATATCAGTTCCTAGCTATTCATCTTCCATTTAAAAAATCCAAATCTGAGATATTAGACAAAATATGTGATCATTTTTATACTCCCCCCTTTTTGGGGGGGAGGGGGGAAGGAATGTCTTTTGCTGTTTTTCATTGAGTTTGGCCGTTGAATAAACATCCTAGCAATAACTGATAAACTGCCTGGAGAAGAAAAATTGTGAAGTTTGCTTCTTTATCTCCCCTGATAGGAAATGCTGGTTATCTCCTTAAAAGGCATTTGGAAATCTTGAGTTTTTCATGACTGGGCAGCAGTATGTCTGTGCCAGATGAAAATGGAGGAACAAAGTATTTCTTACTCAGTTCCTTTAAAAATTAGTGATTCTTCTTCTAAATATTTTTCAAAAGTCATAGTCAATTCAAGTAATTTGTGTCTGAAGTTATACAGGACTTTGTAAATAGTGTTGTTTATTCGTTCAGTCGCTTTTCTTTCAGTTGCTTCCAATTCTTTGTCACTTCATGGACCAGCCCACGCCAGAGCTTCCTGTCGGCTGTCGCCACCCCCAGCTCCCCCAAGGTCGGGTCCGTCACCTCCAGAATATCATCCATCCATCTTGCCCTTGGTCGGCCCCTCTTCCTTTTGCCTTCCACTTTTCCTAGCATCAGCTTCTTCTCCACGGTATCCTGTCTTCTCATTATGTGGCCAAAGTACTTCAGTTTTGCCTTTAATATCATTCCCTCAAGTGAGCAGTCTGGCTTTATTTCCTGGAGTATGGACTGGTTTGATCTTCTTGCAGTCCAAGGCACTCTCAGAATTTTCCTCCAACACCACAGTTCAAAAGCATTTGTAAATAGTAGTCCTTTGAAATTTGTTTAGAGTGGTTGCCCGTTGCGCTGTTTTAACAAGAAAGTTGCACTTTATAAGTAATCTGTATAATAGCGTGGATGCAGCAATCTGGACTAGCTAAATTCTCCAAACCCTTGAAACACAAAGCTGCCTATAGTATATTATTTAGCATATGGTATACATTGCAAGGGAGCCTACAATGTTTTTACACACGATAGATGTTCTAGCGCCGGTAGTCGCTAGCTCTTCGTTGCACTGGTGCACCACAAGAGGGCGAGCTAGCTTTGCATCAGCTGGCCAGCAGCATTCCTGGGGAAGTCGGCTCATCTGGGCTTTTTTCTCCACTGACCCTCCGCCAATCGCGTCCAGGCAGATCTGGCCCCGGTTCCTGCTCCCCGCATAGAGCGCTGCCAGTGTTCCCCCCCCCACCGAAATTGGGGTACCTATTTATCTACTCGCAGATGGTATGCTTTCGAACTGCTAGGTGTGCAGGAGCTGGGGACGAAATGACGGGAGCTCACTTCCGTCACGCGGAGCTGGGCTCGAACCGTTGGAGTGTCGACCATTTAAGCCGCTGCGCCACCGCGTCCCCTGCCTATTGTGTAATATTTACATTATAAAAAGGGTGCAGGTAGTCCTCACTTAATGACCATAATTGAGACCGGAATTTTGGTTGCTAAGTGAATCTGACCTGATTTTACAGCCTTTTTTGTGGTGGTGGTGAAGTGAATCACCACAGGCGTTAAGCAAACCACATGGTCGTTAAGTGAATCACATGGTTGCCCATTGATTTTGCTTGCCAGAAGCCAGCTGGAAAGGTTGAAAATGGCGATCATGCCACTGACACTGCGTGACACTGCGACGGTCATAAATGTGAACCTGTTGCCAAGTGCCCAATTATGATCATGTGACCGCAGGGACGCTGCGACGGTCGTGTGAGGATCGGTTGCAAGTTGGTTTTTTCAGCATCGTCGTAAGTCCAAACCATCACTAAACAAATGGTTAAGCGAGGACTACCTGTAATCTAAGTGCGATGGAACTAAATCATGAGTCACCATGGCCAGATCTGACATGTTCAGGAATGAATGTACAGTACTCAGAGAACAGGTCTTCTGTTTCTGCTAGACCTGGCGAGTAGCTTGGGCATCAGGCCTACCCAGGCATATAGACTTTAATTAATTAATTGTAATAGAGACTTGCCCCCACCCATTTTTTTTCAGTGGGTAATGCTTGGCTCCAGGGACCACAGGCAAAGTCAGAATGATTCCAGGTTCAGTTCCTATCTAGCCAACACAGATCAAACTCCTCTTCCTTGATCTATCTTACCAAGCGGCCAACTAGAGTGCTTGAAAGCAGACCTACCCCTCTCCTTCTGTTGTACCCCTGAAAGGCGGGAGGATGTAGAATTACAAACCAGAATTAGCTGCCTAACACAGAGCTCCAGAACGCTCATCTCCATGAACACCTGGAAACCTGCGAACTATAAGAATTCTTCAGAGTTCTACATAATGTACTGCCTTCTGCTCCTCGGTGGCAGATATAATTAAACACCTATCCATGAAAGATTACTGTATGTCCATGCGATTCTGGAGAAACAGAAACCGTCAACCATGTCCTCCTTTATTGCAATTAATATAGAGATCTCCAAAAGTACCATATAATGCCAATCTGCAATCCCCAGGCAAAACAGATAAGTTGATAATTTATAACAAGGAGAGTTGCCACCTATTGCTGGGCAGCAGGGAAGACATGGTGTCAGATGACCCCCTCAAATAATTTTTAATTTTCTTCTGTAATTTATATTTTAAAAATTAATTTTCTGATATATGATCGTAATAAAAGATTTCAATGTTTTGATTGTACCCCTAAACTGCTATGGAGGGCATGCTACCTGCAATGGGAAGGCAATGTAAGTCTTGAGGTTGATAGACCTGCCTTCCATGCATTTAAACAATCTTCTCTCAAAACACCTTAGTGGCCTTGTGGCAGTGAATTCCACAGGTTAACAATGTTATTGCTGATATACAGTATATATATGAAATTTTCAACAAGATAAAGCAATACAAATATTAGAAAAGAAACAAAATAAAAAGAATAATTAATAAGTGAGAAAGAAAATATAAAGAAGAAAGAAGAAAAAGAAAAAATATAAATGGCTTCCAATCTTTTTGACAGCAGTTTATTTATTTATTATTTGGATTTATCCCCGCCCATCTCTACCGTGGCAGACTCTGGGCGGTTATACATGCATTTATATTTTACCCGCTCTCTAAGGTTACATCAGTTTCCTTTTTCCATAAGCAACCCTTTCTAATCTTCAAACCCAAAAACCACAAGTTCATTTTTCTCTTTTTTCAGCAAAAAGTCCATCAGGGGTTTCCAGTCACTAATAAATGTAATAGTTGATCTTTCTCTAAGCAAACAAGTTAATTTTGCCATCTCCGCTAGTTCCATCATCTTCACCAACCATTCCTCCATTGTGGGTCTATCAGAATCTTTCCATTGTCGTGCATATAGGAGTCTTGCAGCAGTGATATATATAAAAATAGTCTTCCGTGGCTCTTTTCTAGTTGTCTGTCCATTAATCACAACAAGAAAAGTTCTGGTTTCAGTTGAATCAGTCTTTAAAATTCTTTGTATCAGTGTATGTATTTGAACCCAAAATCTTCTGGATTTTAAACAATGTTGAAGAAGGGTTATTTCTAGGGGCAGAAAGGCCCCAGCAAAAAAGCCTGTTTTACATGCAAAGCACCTTTAATCACTGACTTATCATAGTCTATTGCAGGGCTTTCCAAAGTTTTCCCGCGGCGACACACCAACCTCCGTTGGTGTGTCGCCGTGGGAAAACCCGGAAGTGCCGCCATTGCGGCAGCGTGCAAAACCCCGGAAGCGCTGCTGCCGCTTTCAGGTTTTTGCGCGACCGCCGTTGGTGTCACCGCGGGAAAACCCGGAAGCGCTGATGATGATCAGCGCTTCCGGGATGTGTGGTGACACACCCGACTGTGTGTGGCGACACACTTTTGTGTCGCGACACACAGTTTGGAAAGCTCTGGTCTATTGTGTTCTGCTTCTAAAAAGTGGGATCCTTTTCCTGCCCTTTAAGTTCTCAAACTTAATGAAGATGGTATTGTCAATCAATCAATATTTTTATTACAGTCTCTATCCAGTACAAGATAGGGTTCTCATCATAGTCATAGAAAATAAAAAATAAAATTAGAATGTAGAAATCTTTGCATATCTGGGTGATGATTGCTGGCAAGGAGGTGTTCTGGTCTGGCTTTTCTATTGTCTCTTATGAATGGTATGTAAATGTTGTTTACCTCTATGTGTCTGTTGATGGCTGCTTTGTCTGAGTGCCAAGCTTCCAGGAATTCTCTAGCGTTTTTGGATTTGGCTTGGTTTAAGATGCTCTCAGTTTCCCAGTTGAAAGTATGGTTGAGTCTGTCCATGTGTTGTGAGATTGAGTTTTCATCGTGTCTTCTGACCGCTAGTTGGTGTTCATGGATGCGCTCTGCTAGTCTTCTGCCAGTCTGATGGCTTCCCAGGCTCTGGGAATGATGTCATGGACAGGTGCCCGGCCCCAGAAGGAATCCCAGTCAAGGTCAGGCTGGGCCTGGTCACAGGGTTTGGTGGCCAGACTTTGATAAAAAACCTTGGGATTGTCTTTTGAGTTTGGGAACTTCTGTACAGGTCCAGTGCACTGGGCGCTGTAGAACAATATGCCATCCTTTTGGGGGGTCCCTGCTATTTTGGTCAGGAGGTTCCTGGTAGCAAAAAGGGAATAAAGGTATCACCTTGCTTGGGTATGTATGATTTCTTTCTGTATGCTATGCTTTTTATGCTTTTGTTTAATCTGCCTAAACTGTGTTCCTGTTTAAACCGTGTTTTCTGTTTAAATCTGTTTGCTTAAGTTTATAATAAAGCTAAAGTTTCTTTATCCACTGGCGTGCTTATCATCTCTGGATCTAAAAGAAACAATTGCCTGAGCACCTGATCACTGCTTGGACACTTGGCAGGGCAAATCCTTTCCATGTTTACCACTAACTGTCCTATGAGATACCTCAGTAAACAAAGAGGCGGCGCATAAAGGTAACCCAGGATCAATGCCACCAATTGCCTCGTAGCAAGGATCCCAAACATTTTTTTTAAAACCATTATTTTAATTTTACTGTTGTGGATGTTCATAGTGTGTAGGTTTTCACAGCTATTTATTGGTGAAATCACCACCAAAGTAACGCCATGTGGGATAATGAGTATGTGATGTTTCATTAGCCATGCCACTAACTTCTTCGCAGCACATCTGTTGCTGATGTTATTTCAAAATCATCCTTGTAAGTTCAAATGAGTCCTTGATGTGAATTCTGAAAGGTGGGACTATAAATAATTGTAGTTCAAGTTTTTAAAATGGCTGTGAAAGTTAACAGAACTGCATTGAACATGCTACCGGGAAATTTCTCATTGCTCCACCTTTAAACGGCTCTGTCATAACATGCCCTGTATTAACTACAGAAGAAAGTAAACTGAACCCAGGACAATGAGACAATTACAGGTTGAATGTTATAAATTAAATTAAAATCTAATTTAGTGTTTCTGTTTTTCAAAAGCTAAAGGGACGATTTAGGCAACATAACTTTACTGGGTGCTGATGTTTTTTGTTTTGGTGCCTTCGAGTCAGTGTTGACTCCTGGCAACTGCCTGGACGAGTCCCTGCAGTTTTAGTCGAAGGCTTTCACGGCCAGAATCTGATGGTTGTTGTGGGTTTTCCGGGCTGTGTGGCCGATCCTAATCTCTTGTAAATGACACACAGAAGGCACACACCCTCTCAGCAGCTATAAACACCAGCAGGAACTCACACCCTCCACTTGGGCACGGACAGAATCTTCTAGCTGTGCTCTTGTCCTCTGAAGATGCCAGCCACAGCGACTGGCGAAACATTAGGAACCAAAACTACCAGAACACGGCCACACAGCCCGGAAAACCCACAACAACCATCGACCCTGCAGTTTTCTTGGCAAGATTTTGGACGTGGCCTGCCATTACCTCCTTCCTGGGGCTGAGAGAGGGGGACTGGCCCAAGGTCACCCAGCTGGCTTCGTGCCCAAGGTGGGACTAGAACTCCCCGTTTCTAGCTTTGTGCCTTAACCACCACACCAAACTGGCTCTCATGCTGATGTATTACAACTTTAAAACCAGAGAATAAAGTGGGCAGAGAATATTGCTCTATTAACAAAGTCTAATCTGAGCAGATAAACACCTACTGCATACTTCTGTTCTCTGATGAAAAATTTCCATCACAGGAATGAGAATAAAGCAACAGTGAAGACAAAACCCAAATCATTTGCAGAATGTGTCCAGGCTAAGATACAGAAAACTAGTTTCTAAGGCAGTGTTTCTCAACCTTAGCAACTGTAAGACGTGTGGAGTTCAATTCCCAGAATTCCCTAGCCAGCCATGCTGGCTGGGGAATTCTGGGAGTTGAAGTCCACACGTCTTACAGTTGTCAAGGTTGAGAAACACTGTTCTAAGGCCTTTATCTTGTATATATATATTTTCTTTTAGCATAGTAAAGGCTGCTACTGATACAGATTTTTAGTATCAGCATGAAATACCTGCTGATATTTCAGAAGCCGGGGATTACAAGGAGAGACCAAAGACGATACATTGAGGGCATTATTTCTCTTTTGCTGGTCTATCACGTTCACTCCGAGGTTGGGATGGGCTCTGGTTTTAATATCGGGGGCTGCATTTCTTCCCTGGTCACCTATGGCTGGCTTTCCTAACTCCCCTCTCCCACCTGACCACAATTCTGTAACTAAGGTGGGCAAGGGGAAAAGTACCTCTTATTATTAACAGACCACTGGGAAGAAAGCCAGGACAGGACTCACTCGCTTGATGCAGCCAAGGCGGCTATTCCAGCTTGTTTCAATCTAACGTACAACAGGCGTTCTGCCGCTTATGGTAAAGAGACTCAAAATAGCAGCCATGATGGTGTGATCAAAGCCCCGCCCCTTTTTTACCTGCATCTCGACCCACTTACAAAATGGGCAGAGCTTCAATCATACTGTTGTGGGTGCTACCTTGACTTTTTTTGACCACCGCTTATGGACATCCCTGACACGAAAGGTAAATAGAACAGTGTTAATATGATTTTTATTCATACTTACAATAAGTAAAAATGAATCCCTGAAGAACAGTATTGCAAGATCAGAATATCACAAGGCCTAACTGAGTTTTAGTTTTCATCGAAAGAGTTGATTTAAATGCATCCAAATTCTTTGGATGCAATGTGCAATCTGAGTTGCAGCAAGGATCCCAATATGGGCAATGGTTACCCACGTATGGTTAAAAAAGAAATCAGTCGTCTTTACTAGTGATCGCTGTAGATTCCCAAACATCCTCATCAACAGCAGGAGATGCAGAGACTTCCTTGCTTTCAAATAGTTTGTTGGGTTCTGTTTTGTTCTGGTCAAAGTTGAGAGAGTTGATGAATTCGCAAGACTTGTCTGTCACTAACTCTTTTGTATGCTGAGGAGTTGGCTCACTGTCCAGCAGAGGGTTTGAATTAGTTTCTAAATGGAGTCCAAGGCCATCGTTTTGGAGAATATAACGGATACACTGTAGAATCACGTTCCTTTCATGCCGTATGTCCTTTGCTAGAAGCTAAGAGAAAGGAAGAAAAGGTGCAAGGTATATGACCACCAGTCTCCAAAGAGCGATATTAAAAGAATTATGCAGAGTATTACAAACAAGCATGGTCAGTAAATGCATTTCCAACCCAGAGCAGGGATTGCATTTATTTCATCTTTTAGGCACAGCCAGAGATGGAAAGAAATCATCCAATACAGTCCCACACTGGATATTCACTTTGGTCTGGCCTTGACCCCCAAATTTAGTGCAATATTCCACTATGGATTGGGCCAGAGATAGAGGATGCACTGCAAACCTGAGTATCATTCACGCGCTACACAACTGGGACGTGTGTTAAAAAAAGGGTCATGGTATAAATGTGGAATTCAAGAACCATCCTATTGTGACAGTACTGTATGTTCTCAAGCAAGACATCCGAAGACATGTAGCACATATAGCTGCAATGCAGCCTTTCAGGCCACAAAACATGCCAAACTGCCTGTAATGTTCAGAATATACACACATACATACACCCTTGTTCTGCACAAAGAGCATGTAGCAGTGCAGTAATTCTATGACATTATGTACCATCATTTTTATACAGTATTACTCATAAATTGGTCAATCCTGTTTTCTTGTGCTATTGACAGTGCTGGAGAGATTTTTCATGGATTTTAGCAGCTGTTTTTCCTTGCAATTTATAGGTTCTGTTATGCTTATAACCTGAGTTGAGGCCATCGGTTGGAAAGACATACATTTTGTAAATCAAGGCACAGCCAGAAACCTCCTGGGGTTTTCTGAAGAGGCAGGGTAAAGCAACAGAGTCATCTGCCTTGCAGCCATGAAAAGGTGCAGAATGTCAACAGATACTTCGAGTTTATCTGGTTTCTTCAGAGCAGGTTTTTGAATTCTACAGCTGAGCTTGTATGTCGTGCTCAGCAATGGTTTGCTGAATAAACACAATGTACTCAGCCAAAAGCAAACAATCTGCATTAATTAATATACTGGATAAGCCTGACCTGTTTTTGCAGTATTTGACTTGTGGAAAGAATTTGGGGGTAAAGATTGTCTAGTTCAACATTTCCATAAAAGATATCTTGTTGCACTTTCATCTTACTTCTGGTATATTGGAATTACTAAAGTAAGGTCTGAGCATTTCAATAGGTCTATTCTAAGTCCAGATCCAAGCTAACCAATTTTTTTAAAGTTACTAGGAGTAATATTTCTGTCAACTTCCAGGCCAGCTCGATTCTTAAAATGCCTTGAGATGATTAAAATCATTACAAAAGTACCACAAAGGAAGTTAGAAATCCATAGATAAAACAGGAAACATTAAATAGCACCGGTTTACATTAAAAAAAAATCTGGGCTCTTAACAGCTGAGTTGAATGTTAGTTTACATTCCAAGGAATTGATTTTTTATTTTATTCTCTGCTAGAAGGAACATTTATGTATTATTTTGTTTTGGAATTTTAAGTTATTTCATTTTAACATTTTCCTTTGCTTCGGTAAGCCCTCAAAGAAATTATGATAAGGGGCAGTTACATACATTCAGTAACAGGAAAAACATGATAGGTAGAAGAGGGGGGTTACATCTGGAGTTTGCAGTTTAAAGGCTTTGTTTTATTGGATTTTTAATTAAAGCAATTGCCAAGCCCTCTTCCATTATAACAATCAGATTGGGTGCCCTGTTTCTCTCTCCATAAGAGAAGACTGACCACTCTACAGCATCTGTCAACCAGCAGCTTGAACCTCCTTTGTATTATTTCCTGAAATGCTACATTTCACCTTTTGGCATGTCCTAATGTCCCCTGCTCCCATGTCTATATAGACAGAAGTGGGAAGAGGAGTGATATACCAAAGGACCTTATTTGACCAGCCAAAATTAAATCACCCTTTTTCTGGATTATAGCTCCTGGACATAAGCAGGTGGATTACCTCAGTACAGAGGAGTACAGAACGAACATACACAACTGCTGACAACTATGTTCCTGGCAGATAATGAATCTGAGCAGCACATGGGTTACAATGTCCTCTCAAATTAATTATGTATTAATTCAGTTAAATTTTCCAATCCCTTGGCTAGCATATCATGAGCACAGAAAGGTAAAATAACGTTTTTCTGACATCATTTCATTAAGGGCCCAATTTACTCTCAACATGTTTTATTTTCCCTAGCACCCATGATCACGTATTTAGATATCACTGAAAACCTAACAAACACTGCAGGAGAGTCCTTTCTGAAATGCAATTTTCCTTCATCATTTTGGTACAAGAGATGGTCAAGTAACTTTTATTTTGCTTTGTTTAAGTCTGCTATTAATCACTAGAATGTCTGCATTTCAAAATGGAAAATACATTTATTCTTAAAATCAAATTAAAATATGAGGGTGGGGGATGGGAGGAATATGTTTAAAAGACTTTAACTTTCCTTACAGAGAAGAGCAAAAAAAAAAAGTTCTCCACCAGCGGTGCAGTAAAATCTTGAGAACTCTTGGAATCAACAACCGTAAGCTGAAGGGAACAAATTTCTACTTAAATATGGTAACGTTCATAGGTATCAAGTAAAAAAATACTGAAAATAAAAGGCCTCTTACCATTTCTAGCAAAGTTGGATGGTGGTTTCGCAATGCAGGAAGTGATTTACTCTGTCTTTTCATATTTCTTGTACTCCCTGTATGTGATTTTGATCTCCCCAATGTTGCCCCTTTATGTGGGTAAGAGTGAGTTTCTTGGTGATCCTCACGCTCGTAGCTTTGAGAGTTATTTGAAGACTGAGGGATATTGCTGGGAATGGCCTCATTTTCAGCTGCTGTTTTTGCTACAGGAGTGATAAATTCTAATTTAAAAAACAAACAATTAAGCAATGAATTAATATGCAAGGAGTCAAATAAAAAAACAGCTATAAAAAGATTCTGAGTTATGAGCATTGTGGCACATATTTTATTTGTATTGGATGAACTAAGATACTACTTTTATAGTTAACACAAGCTATCACAAAATTAAAGTTCAATTTACTCACATTTCTTAAAAATAGCAGGAGTCAATGATATCCATGCACCCTATTTTATCAACTCTATATTTAACCCATGTTTTGTTATGGGTTTAAAATCCCATAGCTGAAGGTAATCCACAAACATATGAGACACAGTTTCTTCATTCATATTTATTTATGGTCAGATAGCTTTTTATACAGCACTGATTAATAAAGAAATGATCTAGGATCATGGCATTGAATCCAGGTTCCTCCCATCTGGTTTTTTTAAAAGATCACCACATGCATGATAGGAGTTGATACTCTCTATAAATTTGTCTAATCTTCATTTAAAACTAGTTAAACAAATGCTACTCAGTTTCTCACAGTAAATTCCCCAAGTCAATCATGCACAGTATGAAAAAATACTTTGTTCTGAATCTGTCATTTTCATAGGTCAGTTATTATAATGGTGTATAATCCACATCATGGGAATCTGCATCCACAATGGAAACACTAAGGTGAAAAGTGCTCCAATGTTTTTTTTTAAGGTGGGGGGACTAAAGTACATAGTTTTTATAGTTTAGATGTTTATTACAGTTTGGCAACAGTTTCCTTTAGAAACTGTGATTGTATAGGGCGATAATTTTTTATGCATACAAAAAGGAGAAATAGTGTTAATATGAACAATCACTTCATATGCCTGCAGATAAAATTATCTATTTGGAAAAGAAAAATTGGGAAAATCTTACAGTAAACCTAAATATGTGCAATGCTGTATTATTTCAGCAAACACCATCAGAATTTCCCACCTGAATTGACAGGCTACTCGAAGAAAATAGTTGGCATTCAGGTGCTAATTCTCAAGTACAAACATGCCAATTAGTGCCATTAACTATGAAGCTGCATGTGTCTTGAAGTGTTGCCTGTCAACACGGACATGCTGTGTCTCCATGAGTTCAGTGATGGCTTGGCATGACGACGACCCAACACTAAAAAGTACACTACAGTTATATCATGCTATACTCTTTTCTCTATTTACCTATTAAATATTGTGCAAAACTGGCAGTTCTATCAGCATTTCTTTCCCCCCCCCGTTAATTCCCCCAAGCTAAAATAGGCCTTTTGAGGGTAAAAGAAAACAATTTGGAATCGTGATCCCTAGTTGTGTGAAGAGAAATTGGGAAGCCATTTTTTGTTCTAGAACAGGGCTTTCCAAACTTTTCACGTTGGCGACACACCAACGGCGGCGCACGAAAACCCGGAAGCGCCGCCGCGGGGCTTCCGGGTTTTTGCGCGCCGCCATGGCGCTTTTGGGTTTTCGCGCGCTGCGGTGGTGGCGTCCTGGTGTGCCGTGTGAAAACCCGGAAGCGCTGATGGCTCACTGCCGTGCTGCTGTGCGCCACCAGCGCTTCCGGGTTTTCGCACGACACACCTGGGCCCCACAGGCAACACAGTACTGTGTTACGACACAGAGTTTGGAAAGCTCTGCTGAAGAAGATTGACTTCTGCAAACAGGTGACCCATCTGCTCCAAACGGATTGTGGTTGGGCCACAAAGAGAGAGGAATGCTCTTCGATTGGAATACACCACGGTTGTACTGGTCAGTGACCGTAATAGATTGATTTGAATTTGGAATACACCACGGTATTTGGCACATCTTTTTATTCCTCCTGCTTCCACAGAGGAAGGAGGAAAACTCAATGGGCTTACCGTCCTGTTCACTCTCACTTTCGGACAAGCTGCCGTAGTTGACAACCAGGGAACTCAAGGCTGAGGTCACCTGTTTCGGAACAATGCTAGTTCCAAGACCTTGATCTTTGGACGTTCCCACCTCCTTGTCTGATTCTGGGAAGAGACAGACATGGTTTACTTACTGTTTTATTGACATGAACGGTAAGCTAACAAAGGTGATACTTTGGCAGAATGTATAACGACAAACCAAGAAGCTGGCCAAAAATAAAGAGTGGACAAATAAAATGGAGTGTAGCGACAACTAGTAGAGACAACCAGTCAAGTCTTTGGGGTTTCTCTGGAAAGTCTCAAGTGCTGGATGTGTTGTGGGGAAAATGCCCACTTAAATTAGGAACAAAGGGTTTGGAGATAGGTGGGGCAAAGTATCTTTTATTGGCAGACACCGCTACGGTGATCATTGGGCTCCTCGCCAAAGGCACGCAGAAAAGCCACAAGATCCACAAGGTTACATACCCTCTGGAAATGATACACGGGCTTATAAAAGTGGTGTAAACTATGACACAACCTTTACTGCAGGAATCTGATGACAACATGGGGTGACCTTACTATGGGCTGACCTGGCACCTTTGCATTCTGCTCTTCTAAAGAGACTCCAGGCCTGCCCTTTCTACTGATACTAGCACCTTCTGACATAAACAGTGTCCCTCACTGTACCTATATATTGACTCCCTTCACACCATGGAAAAGGAGAACCACCTGGTTTTCGTTATCTGTCTCCTTCCCTTCTAGGGTCACTGGGCAGCTTCAGTCTGCCTGCTCTGTCTAATATGCACTTCCGAATCATATACAGCAGGGGTGCCCAACCTTTTTGGCACCAGGGACCGGTCATGGAAGACAAATTTTCCACGGACCGGGGCGGGTGGGGTTTGCAGGCGGGAGCCAATCGCGCAGACCGGGGTTTGCAGGCGGGAGCCAATCGCGTGGACCACCACCGCTCACCTGCTGTGCGGCCCACTTCCTAACAGGCCGCGGCCCACAGGTTGAGGACCCCTGATATACAGTATATAAGAATATTTGTCCTGCACAGACCTCACAAGAGGGAAGCCCTAGTAAGAAGGCCTTGTAGCCCTTGTCTGTCTGTCTGACTACCTTTAGTGTGAACATGCAAGGAAGTGGTCTAGTGCTAATTTCAGAAACTGGCATGAGGGAAACCAAAACACCTCACCAAATTTACTTGCCTAGAGGTAGCAGTTCATATAAGGGTGGGAGGGTTTTCTGGAGGTAGCTATCTGAATTTATTCTGATATTTAACTCCTGTTCCAAAGCCTCTTTCCTAGCGGTTAATGGAATGAGTGAACTCACTTAAGAAAACAGATGTTTAAATGAAACTGACTTAACTCTGGCACCAACAGCACCTGAATGGACCAAGGACTCTACTGAGACCAGCTCTGAAAGAAGAAACTGAGCACTGGGGTCACAGGGAGTTTCTTTTTCCCTAAGCTACAGCAATCTTTTTTCCCAGCAGCCTCCTGACCTTTTAGCTAATTTTTTCTTAATCCGTTCAATCGTGTCCGATCCTCAGAGACCGCCTGGACAAGTCCCTGCAGTTTTCTTGGCAAGGTTTTTCAGAAATGGTTTGCCATTGGCTCCTTCCTAGGGCTGAGAGACAGGGACTGGCCCAAGTTCACCCAGACGGCTTTCATGCCTAAGGCGGGACTAGAACTCTCAGTCTCCTGCTTTCCCATTGGCTCCTTCCTAGGGCTGAGTGTGTGTGACTGGCCCAAGGTCACCCAGCCGGCTTCGTGCCCAAGGTGGGACTAGAACTCACAGTCTCTTGGTTTCTAGCCTGATGCCTTAACCACTAGACCAAATGTGCTCTCTTTAGCTAAATAATTCCTTCATGTATCATGCCCAAGAGCTTGGCTCCACCCTACAACTCTTATCCCAATTTTTGTGCAGAGATGTCATTATTGTAGGTCAGTGGCTGGTAGGGATGCACAAAACCTTTTGTTCTGGAGACAGAATGTCACAAGAGCTTCTTCTTCCAGACTGTGCTGATCTGGCTATTCCAAAGGTAAACCCAGAAAGGAAACAGTCTGTCCCAATCTGGCTCTGAGACAGTACACTCTGCAGCAACAGCTAGGTTTTCCACAACGTTCTTGGTGGTGACTGCGCTTTATGGAATATATGATGCCTGGAAATACAGGCGGCTCCAACTTTCTGTGCTTTTTGGAAGCAAGTTAAATTATTGCAGCAAGCTACTGGACTATAGTTCTCTTGGGCGACCATCATAGTTGAATGTCATTAATTTTTAATTGTATTGTATTTTGAACTATTCGTCTGTGGCTTGAATCATGTCAACTGGATTTCTATTTTCTTAGTGGAAACGTTTCACTCCTTATCCAAGGAGCTTCTTCAGTCTGAGTAAAGTTAGTAAGGGAATCCTTAAATATGTTTCTAGGCTGGCTGTGTGACCTTGCACCTGGGGCTAGGTCATGGTTATTTTTGAGATGTTTGTTTCTAAGTCCCTTTATCATCTAAAGGAGGATCGTTAAGATTACCCTGCTGCTGTTGAGCTTGTGAAATGGTCTTAATCTTCCTAGGCACAGAAGACAAAGCAGGAAGGAAGATAGGGGAAAGGTTATGCCTGAGGCCCCCACCTCTATTCAAGGAAGGATTTTCCAAGTTGGCATGAATGGATTCCTTGACCCCTCTCTCAAACCACCTATCTTCTCTGTCTAAAATGTGAACATTAATGTCCTCAAATGAGTGTCCTTTTTCCTTTAGATGAAGATAAACTGCTGACTCTGGTCCTGTGGTGTTACTTCTCCTGTGTTGGGCCATCCTCCTGTACAAAGGTTGTTTGGTTTCTCCAATGTAGAGTTCAGAGCACTCCTCACTGCACTGGATTGCATACACTACATTGCTTTCCTTGTGTTTTGGAGTTTGATCTTTGGGGTGTACAAGCCTCTGTCTCAGTGTGTTGGTGGGTTTGAAATATACAGGTATGTGGTGTTTGCCAAATATCCGTTTTATCTTTTCAGACACGCCAGCCATGTAAGGAATGACCAGGTTCTTCCGTTTACTCTGAGTCTCAGCCCTATCTGTCGCTGTTTTAGGTCTGGTAGACTTAGATTTGGTGAAGGCCCAATTTGGATATCCACAGGCCTGCAGAGCTGTTCTCAGATGCTGCTTTTCATTCTTTTTGGAATCCATGGAGGTGGGGATGGTTTCTGCTCTGTGTGACAATGTCCTGATGACTCCTAGTTTGTGCTGCAGTGGATGGTGGGAGTCAAACATCAGGTATTGATCTGTGTGTGTGGGTTTCCTGTATATCCCTATTTCTAGCTTGCCACCGGTCTCAATGAGGACTTCACAGTCTAGGAATGCCAGTCTGTTGTCCTTGGTGTCTTCTCTGGTGAAGCTAATGTTGGCATCTATAGTGTTTATATGGTCCGTGAAGGCCTGTACTTCCTGGGCCTTGATTTTGACCCAGGTGTCATCCACATACCTAAACCAGTGGGTGGGCACCGTTCCCTGGAATGTGTTGAGTGCTTTCTTCTCCACTTCTTCCATGTATAAATTGGCCACAATGGGTGACACAGGAGAACCCATGGCACAGCCGTGTTTTTGTCTGTAACAGACAAAAACACGGCTGTGCCATGGGTTCTCCTGTGTCACCCATTGTGGCCAATTTATACATGGAAGAAGTGGAGAAGAAAGCACTCAACACATTCCAGGGAACGGTGCCTACCCACTGGTTTAGGTATGTGGATGACACCTGGGTCAAAATCAAGGCCCAGGAAGTACAGGCCTTCACGGACCATATAAACACTATAGATGCCAACATTAGCTTCACCAGAGAAGACACCAAGGACAACAGACTGGCATTCCTAGACTGTGAAGTCCTCATTGAGACCGGTGGCAAGCTAGAAATAGGGATATACAGGAAACCCACACACACAGATCAATACCTGATGTTTGACTCCCACCATCCACTGCAGCACAAACTAGGAGTCATCAGGACATTGTCACACAGAGCAGAAACCATCCCCACCTCCATGGATTCCAAAAAGAATGAAAAGCAGCATCTGAGAACAGCTCTGCAGGCCTGTGGATATCCAAATTGGGCCTTCACCAAATCTAAGTCTACCAGACCTAAAACAGCGACAGATAGGGCTGAGACTCAGAGTAAACGGAAGAACCTGGTCATTCCTTACATGGCTGGCGTGTCTGAAAAGATAAAACGGATATTTGGCAAACACCACATACCTGTATATTTCAAACCCACCAACACACTGAGACAGAGGCTTGTACACCCCAAAGATCAAACTCCAAAACACAAGGAAAGCAATGTAGTGTATGCAATCCAGTGCAGTGAGGAGTGCTCTGAACTCTACATTGGAGAAACCAAACAACCTTTGTACAGGAGGATGGCCCAACACAGGAGAAGTAACACCACAGGACCAGAGTCAGCAGTTTATCTTCATCTAAAGGAAAAAGGACACTCATTTGAGGACATTAATGTTCACATTTTAGACAGAGAAGATAGGTGGTTTGAGAGAGGGGTCAAGGAATCCATTCATGCCAACTTGGAAAATCCTTCCTTGAATAGAGGTGGGGGCCTCAGGCATAACCTTTCCCCTATCTTCCTTCCTGCTTTGTCTTCTGTGCCTAGGAAGATTAAGACCATTTCACAAGCTCAACAGCAGCAGGGTAATCTTAACGATCCTCCTTTAGATGATAAAGGGACTTAGAAACAAACATCTCAAAAATAACCATGACCTAGCCCCAGGTGCAAGGTCACACAGCCAGCCTAGAAACATATTTAAGGATTCCCTTACTAACTTTACTCAGACTGAAGAAGCTCCTTGGATAAGGAGTGAAACGTTTCCACTAAGAAAATAGAAATCCAGTTGACATGATTCAAGCCACAGACTGTTCCACCTGGATGACTGAGAACCTTCATAGACATTTTGAACTATTGTAAGCTGCCCAGAGTCCACGAGGTAATAGTGTGTCTGTCTGTCTGTCTGTCTGTCTGTCTGTCTGTCTGTCTGTCTGTCTGTCTATCTATCTATCATCAAACACATTTATATGGCCGCCCTTCTCACTGACCGTGACTCTGGGTGGCACTCAACCGACACTTAAGACAATGTCATACCTATTAAAAACACCTTTAAAAATAAATAAAAGCAAGATTGCGGGAGAACATCCATCTAAAAACACAATACAAACATCACACAGCCCCAATTGGGGCTGCTTATAAATATTGTTAAATAAATTAGTATTAAATAAATAAAACCTTATTTCTATTAGTTTATTTAATATTTTCCCTTTCGATTTCCTTAACTGTTGCTGTGAAATTCTCTCTTCTTCAGGACGATCAGCAGTATTCATCTGCCTTATTTAAGCTGCTGAACAGCTGTCCTAATTTATCAAACCAGATATTCTTACCTTAAACCAAACAAGGTTTCTTGCAGTGGTAGGTTAGTTTATGGACAGAGTCTCCCTCTAAAACAGAGTCCCAGTTAACCAACTCCAAGAACTATTTCACTCTCGCTTAGATTTTGAAGAATTCATTCATTCAGACGGATGGATTCTTTTCCTCGCGTGATTTAAGAATCCTACCAATTTCACAGCTGCTGCCTCCAGCCCAGAATCTCTACTTCTACCTGTCCTTCAACTGAATTTCTCTTAAATTCTGAGTCTAACCTTCTAAAGGAAGCTTCTCCCCAGTTGGTTGCTCAAAGCAACACGTTGCAATATTTGAAAAAAGTAAAATCATAAAAACAATTGCACCGGGTTTATTCTATAACTGCAATGAAACGCAATTTCCTCCATCATTGCTAAACTGACCATAAACAAAAACAAAAGGAGTATCTTACCAGGATCACTACTGGCCAGCATGCTAAGGGGGTCTCTATCTGCTATAGAGTCTTGTGCGTCTCCAGAAGGTTCCCGTCTAACCTCCTCAGCTCTATGGTTGTCGGGACCAGTCAGAGTTGAAGCATTCGGTGGGAAACCTTTGTCATTAGAAACATTCCTCGATTTATTCCAGCACCGATTTGTTCTTCTCTGCGGGTTTCCTTGTCGCCTAGAAACTTCATGCTGAGGTTTCCACATTCCCTTCATCTTGCTGAAAGAGAAAACATTTGTTCCAGACCACTTCTGGATTAATTGTGAAATGGACAAACGCCATCTCACCGATCCCCAAATCCCTGATCTTTTACAAGACCTTTCAAATCATTCGTGATTCCAGCCAAGAATCAAGTGTTTGAAAAACATTGCCCAGGAGAACGACGACAGATTCCTCTACTTTCAGGATACATACACTGTGTCCCTTGTGGTAAGTACTAGATATTCCAACGTCGTCCAGTTTACAGTTCTTCTGTAGCTACAAAGATAGAGCTATCTGTACTAATGCTGATGGTGATCCCATGCCTGTCAAACAGGCTAGCTTGAATTCTACTAGCCCAAAAAATAGAACAAAGGAGGCCAATATAATCAGAAATGAAGTAGGCTTAGGCTGGGTTAATATCTGGGAGGAAATCTGGAAATCTCAAAACCGCTCTGAAAGTATAGCAACAGGAAGTGATAATGTACGCTGCCTGGAGTTAGATGGGTGGCTATATAAATCTGATAGATAGATAGATAGATAGATAGATAGATAGATAGATAGATATAAAATAAATAAAATAAAATAATAAAATAATAAAATAACAAAATAAATAAAATAAAATAAAATAAAAAATAATAAAATAAAATAAAATAAAATAAAATAAAATAAAATAATAAAATAAAATAAAATAAAATAAAATAATGTGATAATCTGCATACACCACAAACCCTTCCAGGACTTCACTGAGTTAGATGGGTGGCTATATAAATCTGATCGATAGGATAGGATAGGATAGGATAGGATAGGATAGGATAGGATAGGAAAAGAAAAGAAAAGAAAAGAAAAGAAAAGAAAAGAAGAAAAGAGGTAATCTGCATATGCCACAAACCCTTCCAGGACCCCACTAGACATCAGGTGGGAGAGGGTGGAAGTCTAGCCTTCATTAAGAACCCTGTTAGCCTTTGTGTCCCGGAATGGAGGGCAGGATTCCATTCTCCTCTAGCCAATTTCTGCACACAAATCCTTAAAAGTGGAAAATGTGGGTCTGGAGTAGATGTATGTTTTAAAGGGGTCCACCTGCACCCATCCTGAGAACAGCTATACCCCCATAGCAGCCATTTCAAGATGGTGCCTCCAACATTTCCTAAGGGTTCAAAATAGGCCACAAGCTCAAAAAGATTAATACAGTTAATTTTTTTTTAAAAGGAGGGGGGAACAGACTGGCTGGTTACATTCAGAGCTTACTAAGAAGGAAGAGCAAAGAGATTACAATAAACCTTACCCAAATTGCAATGTTGTCAGCACTTCTCCCCGACATTCCTTTTCCATCTTCAATGCTTTCTTCTTTTCAATATTTGCCAAAGTAGGGAAATTTCTACAGCAATACGCATAGGAGGCTTAATTACCAATCCATTTACGACAATAAAGTGCTCAGAAAGTTCAGCTTCACAATCAACCAAATCACTACATTCATTCATTTCTGGGACTGATCATAACTCTAATTGAGTCAGTTTTCCTCTGTTAAAGGCCCCAGAAAAAAAAAACACCTGCAAATCTGCAGGCAGAGAGAAGGAATCAATAGAATGTTTGGGGGAAAAAAACCCTCATCTTCTGCCGTTAATAGACTGGCATTTGTATCTCCACAAACTAACACCTACTTTTTTCTTTCTTCTCTCCATCTAGCAATTTCATCTGGTGTATCTAATTTGATTCGCTTGGCACCAGGAGAATGCATCTAAGAAGGAAGAAAACAAACAAACACATCTCAAAGCATTATGAAACGTGCATCTCTTTTAAAATTAATTGTAAACAATACTGTGTAAAATAAGATTGGAAAAAATGACCACAACTGCTACTGTTTCCACTGTATTCCCCTCTTACACAGTGTTACAATTTGCTGGTACTGTATGTTTTACGAAGCCTTGCTGAAGCTAAGTACAGTTAGTCCTTGACTTACGACCACAACTGGGACCGGAACTTCCATCGTTAAGCATCACAGTCATTAAGTTTCACCCGATTTTATGACCTTTTATGCCATGGTTTTTAAGTGAATCACGCGGTTGTTAAATGAATCACGCGGTTCCCCACTGATTTTGCTTGTTGGGAGCCAGCTGAGGAGGTCGCAAATGGCGATCACATGACCCCAGGATGCTGCAACCATCATAAATACATGCCGAAACATGTATTTGCCAAGCGCCCAAATTTTGATTGCGTGACCTTGGGGACGCTGCGATGGTTGTAAGTGCCAGGACCGGTTATAAGTCACTTTTTTCAGTGCTGTCCTAACTTCAAACGGCCGTTAAACGAATGGTCGTAACAAGGACTACCTGTAGGTAAAATTCTTTGGAGAGACGACTATTTAAGAATCCCATATATGCAACCTTGAGAGATGTGGAGAAAGGTGAGATAGATGTATCACTTGAGAACACACAGCATAAAACCCACACCTGTCAGTGTCTGTACTAAACAGGTATGGTATGATAGGATGCAAGAGAGAATATTTTCTGGAATATTTGTTCAAAATTGTGGGGTGGGAAAAAGAGGCCGTTAAGAACAGAACCAGAAAGGCAGTATTTATCAAACTGAAACGTTTCATCTGCTAGCTGAAGAACAATTCTCTTACGGTTCAAGAGTCACAAGAATAAGCAAGAGACCCTAACATACTGGAACAAATCTCACCCAAAGGTGAAAGTATCTAAAGGATCAATGAGTTAAATTATCATTAGGAGTTCAATATAAAGTAACCTCCTCTCGTTTGTTAATATTAACACGTTTGTTTTGTGTTTTAAATATTTGATGATCAAGAACTCATAGCCATTATTGGTTCCTCTTCCTAAGTGATAGAGTTCTGGAATATCTGACATAATATAAAGTACAGAAGCATAGGAAATGAGAAAGGATTTTTATAGATTTGTGGATATTATTAAAGAAGACAGTACTAAATCAGATCTCTGAACTGCTTTGATAGATTATTTCCTTCCTTACTTTCTTTATACCTCCAAGATTCAAGGCAATTTTAATTGGTCGCATTGCTGAAGGTTGTTTTTTTAAAGCGGTAACACACCAAGCAATATGCAATAAGCATCAATACTTGACCATTTCACAATACCCAAAGTTCATTCCACAGCCTTCCAAGCAGCTACCTAATACATACATACATCTGCTGTTTATTCACTGTAACTGTTTAACAAACAGTCACAGATACTTTGGGCAAATTCCAAAAACAAGATGTATAAGACAGGAAACCGAGATCACATTACAATCTTTAGAAAAGAGTTATCAGACTGAGCCAGGGGAATACGTACATTTTTCCAATGGATCTGAACCAATTTCTCATGTGCTCTAAAGTTACAGCCATCTTCTGTACACTGAAAGAATAAAGACATCACCTTTAAAATCAGTTTAGTGAGCCAAAAATGTGGCATTACAATACGTTCAAATTACAGTTTGATTTCTGCCTTTTTTTTCTCCCCTTCTTTTATTTTTTCTGCTTCCACACCACTAGTCTTTCTCCTCTTATTTCAAAATGGACCTATTCTCTAATTCTAGGGGAGTTTTCTGCTTAGTCCCAGCTTAACAGAGCGATCTGTGACAATCCTTATTCCAAATCCTGACATCTAAGACTGCATTAAATTTTAATTTTCAAAACACATTCTGTAGGTGCAGATCACTTGAGTAATCTCATGCTTTTCTCAATGGGAACAGATGCAGTAGTGCTCAGAAAGAGAGATTTGCAACAGACAATTTGTATTCTTTCTTTAGTTTGCAAAAGATTAAATATACTGTCCTTTTACTTCCCCAGCCGTCCCACAGCACTCCAGGAAGCACATAACTGGCTTCCAGCAGTATAAGAAGTGGATAAGAGTTTTGTAACCAAAGATACAACTTCAAACACTCTTTAATGCAATATAAGCACCAACAAAATACTAAAACCATCAGATGTCAAGGAAATCAGACAAATGTTACACAGCTTAAATAATTTGTTAAAACATCCTTTTTATTTGCTACTTAATCTGAGCTACTTAGATTAATAATCACATCCGGAACAGGAACAACGCAAACGAGATAAAGGAATTCACTCATAACAGTCCAGTCTATCCTTTCCCTCAGAAGTATGTATTTCTTGGTGAATAAAGTATATAACATTGCCCAAGGCTCGATTATTAAATCAGTTTGGCTGCTGCCACTTCATGGTCAAAACTCCGCACGACTGTGGGATGACTTCAATTTGTTTCACATTTCAGACAGCTGGGTTACATATCTTGAGTGCTTTCTAACTACGAGAAAAGCTAGTCAGGGAAGCCAAGCAAGGAAGCCTCTGAAAAGGTGGAAGGCTTTACACCAGGGAAGGCCACACTGTAGCAACTGAATGAGACAATCCTCTAAACCAGCGTTTCTCAGCCAGGGTTCCGTGGCACCGTAGGGTTCCACGAGAGGTCACTAGGGGTTCCCTGGGAGATCACGATTTATTAAAAAAATTATTTCAAATTCAGGCAACTTCACATTAAAGAGGTCAGTTTCATTCTTTATTTTTAGTTTAAGAACACTGGTAATGCATATATACAGGCCTACCCATGAAACGAATATAATGATTTTGTAACTTCTGGCCTGTATTTGAGCCTGAATGTGCAGGGGTTCCCCGAGGCCCGAAAAATATTTCAAGGGTTCCTCCAGGGTCTAAAGGTTGAGAAAGGCTGCTCTAAACTCTTGGTTCATGCTGTGTTGTAATGTGGTTTGTTTGTGTTTGGCTTAATCTGATGTGTCAACCCCCATCCATTACAGCTAGCAAGGCCACTGTGACTTGTTTAACAAACCATAGCTACCAAATCAAAATTTTCTTACAGCTGAAGGCCAACAAGAAAAACAAAGACCAACCAACCAACCAACCAACCAAGGGAGAATGTAGTCTTCAAGATGCATCATCTGCCACATTCTTGAAGCTGAATAGCAAAACATGGTGATAAATGACCTGAAAGTTCTTGTCAGCTAAGAGGAAGGCCGTATAATAATCATCTGGCTGCCCTGACATTATTGCTAAAGTAGTAAAGGTTACATTTAGATGTAAAGCCAAATAAAATCAACAGTGTAAAAGAACACACGTAATCATTTTGACCTCTTCCATTCCACAAGGACACAGGTGGCAAGTTACAGGCGTTTTGGGATACTTGTCTTGCAGCAGCAGAAAAAGAAGGGTGTTGCCAACTGTACCAACGATACAGGAATGGATGTTGAAATTATTGGATATGGCAGAAAATGACAAATTGACATGTTTATTAAAAGAAAACTCAAATCGTTACTATCTTAAAGAGTGGAAGCCTTTGATGGACTATTTGCAAAAAGCAGGAGGAGCAAAGCTTGCATGGGGTTTTGATGATTAGATTATATATAAATAGAATATATTAGACAAGAAATGTATATGAAAGTTATATGAATAGCCAGCATGTAAGAACAAATTACTTTTCTCTATTCCTATGACCATAGATAGATCGGAAGTTGTCCAATTTCTATGTCTGTTTTCTCTTTCTTTCTTTTGCTTTACTACACTTTTTTCTCCTCTTTCCTTAATTTGTACTTCTATTTCTGTTTCATTTTCAACTTTTAACTTTGTATATTTAAAATCTTAATAAAATTTATATAAAAAAAAAAGAAAAAGAAGGGTGTTGCCGTGTTCCCTTGCAAAGACCCATCAGTATTTGGAACAGGTAATATGTCACGACTCTCCCATCAAATATAGCTGGAATTCTGCAGAAAGGAAATAACTGTCCGAAGTTAGCTGGGATACAAAATGTCGTTTCTGGAAAAGGGGCTTCTTCTAGCTGGATTAAAAGTTATCACCCAAGGTGAGGCAAGGCAGTTAAAAATCCTGGCTTGCAGTGCTTGTGTGTGAAACAGGCTTCCGTTTCAAGCTTCCATGCCAGCTTTGAAAGGTTAGACTCCATGATTATCCAACTCAATAAACTGCACAACTAATGCTGCCCACAGCTATTACAACACACCTGCTTGTGCTGAGAGGTATGTTCCTCATATTTCTCCTTGTTTTTAAAGCCACGATCACACGTATCACAATAATGAGTAAAAACAGGTTCCTTTCTCTTCTTGTTCTATAAAAGAGAAAGGAGACATTAATGAGGAGTTGTGGCACTGGAACTATTCCAAGGGCCTTACAATGAAGGCAAAATAACATGCCATTTCTGGCACCAGACACCTGCCCAAAGGACAGCTTGTACTGGTGCTGAACAAATGTTACCAGCCATGTTACACATCCATTAAATTTAATCTTACAAAGGTGCCATTCAGGCATCGTGACAAACCATGGTTTATTCTGAGAATGAGTAATTTCAGGTAATTTCTGAGAATGAGTAATTTCAGGAGCCCTTTGAAAGCAATCAGATCAAACCTCTGCAAGAGTTATCGGATCCTCCCTTGCAACACACCTGTCGGGAAAGAAGGGGCGAAGAAGAGGCATCCCAACTTCTGATTTCAGCCTCACCCTCCGTCCATATGGCTCCTAACAGGGCATGTGTGTAAGAGAAAAAAAATAAAAACCCCTAGTGCTCACTTATAGATGAAATGAGGCACAGGATGCCCTCCCCCTTATGCCTCCAGCACAGTGATAAAGAAAGTAGAACCTTTGCTTTGCTTGCTAAAATAATAAAAATGCCCCCAATCTGAACCATGTTAGCGAAACAAAACAACTTCATATTATGGCCCATGGAACTAGCTTGCTTCAAAGAACCCGTTGTTAAAATTAACTTCGGTTTAGCATTTGGACAAAGTACTCATCCGCCATTATTCAAAGTATAAGAAAAAGCTTCGATCTCATTGCAGCCGTCCTCAAAGAAAGGGAAAAGGTGTGTGCTGAGTGCAGCTTGTTCCTCTTGTGACGAATGGTGATTTATCAAAACAAGCAAACAGAACCACAAATAGTTTAGTCCTAGATGCACAAACAGAAAGTGGCTCACTTATACTCCTAGGATGATTCACTCCCATCTCTGCAGCTAGGAGGAGAAATAAAGCAGGGTTTGGTTTCACTTTAATAAACTCCTGATGTTACATGTGAACCAAGAATCACGACTGAAAAGGAATTCTGCTATTGGCTTGTTCAGGAATCAGTTGTCTTTCTCTATAACATTTAGTACTTTGTACTTTTCTGCTTATGTTTGTGGTTTAAATTTGTAAGCCATCTTGAATATTATTTTTCATCACAATGAAATCAAGTAAACCAATTAATTGAGGAATGAATCCCTGGGTTACACCAACAGCAAGCCAAACATCAGCCCCAGTGAATCCCTGCATTCTGGTTGATTTCCTCTTGGGAGAGAAATCTATTTCACAAAGGCTCCATATTTTCTCTGCAAGTGGAACTGAATGATAGCTTAGCATGACATGCTAATGTGGCTACTGAATCACCATTACTATTCCATTATTATTATTATTATTATTATTATTATTATTATTATTATTATTATTTTATTCCTCAGTTATAGGGAGAAGAACCCAACAGTTGCCAGGGTGCATCCTAGGTGAACCAGCAAAGTCAAGTTCTCTTTTTCGTGACAAAAAAGCATTTACCATATATGTTCCTATGTTCACAATGCTAGGAACTACAAAACTGGGATAAATTACTCTCAACTTGCAATTAAATACCTTCTGTTTGTTCTTCCTGCCTTGACAGGCTCCAACTTGTGGCAATCCAGTTTGTTTCACTTGCCAGTCTCCATCAAAATGACCATGTCTGCCTTCAATTAGAATTCAGGAAGAATTAAGTGACATGAAGGAAATAAATAAACATAAACAAAATATAAATAAATATAAATGCAATTTTAGAAAGGAAAGCACCATAAACCATGACCATAAACTCAGCTCTCTCATAAAGGATAGAGATAACCAACATCTGCAATCGCTAATCTTTTCAGAGGAAGAGATTAAAAACAAGGCTCTGGCGTTCTCTCTCTAGGAGAGCACCATTACTCTCTTCTTCCCTTAATTTTGACCATGAAGCACTCATTACACCTGTCTGTGGGAGAAGATATGCAAAGCACGGTCATGCCACTAGAGCTGCGGGGATTGTTTTTGTTTGGCACTTCCTCTCCCCAAACAGCTTCTATTCCAGGTAGATGCTGTAAGAATGTTCCATAACATTCATTTTAAGACATGATCATGCCTCTGTTTTGTTTTCATCTTCTCTGTTCCTCACTGTTTCTTTTTATGCTACTGCAAACCTCACATTTGTTTTTAATAATATGTAAGCTGCTCTGAAAACCCTTTTCATCTAAATACTATTATCTTTCCCCCTTGCTCCCCTCCCCCCATATTCGTATGAGGAATTTCCTCCAACATTCGAAAAGGAATTTCAATATATACACAGTTGAAGATCCTTCTGCTTTCACCAGCACTAGGTAGCTTCGCCCTACAAGTGGATAGTATTACAAATAAACTTAGAAACCATGACCAGATCAGCTACGTTACTATCTGAAATCACTAGCCTTCTCTTCTACAAAGAAATGCATAGTGAAAGCGCAAGTTCATGATAAGAGAGCCAGTTTGGTCTAGTGATTAAGGTGCTGGGCTAGAAACCAGGAGACTGAGAGTTCTAGTCCCGCCTTAGGCACGAAAGCCAGCTGGGTGACCTTAGGCCAGCACACTCTCTCAGCCCAACTCACCTGCTGTGGGGAAAATAGGAGGACAAAGGAGTATTAGGTATGTTCGCCGCCTTATTTGTAAAAATAATAAAGGCAGGATAAAAATAAACAAACAAACAAATTAAAAAATCAATCAATCAATCAATCAATCAATCAATCTTGGGTTTCTTTTTTCCCTAGTTCAAGGCTACACTGATATACAGAGCTTGCCCAGGCATTTGTGGTAACCCCTTCCATTTCCAGCCCTGGGAGGAAGGCTAGATGTAGCTTTGCAGAAGCATTACTTGAAAAACTTCTGCCATGATGGGAACAGCCAATAATCCTTGCTCACTGTTCTTTTGCTACTCAGTGAAGCATTTAACTAAAGAGCTCTTCCTTTGGGAAACGTGGAAAGGGAAGATGGAATTCCATGCTGCTAACTAACCTTCTTTGGGGGAAAAAAGAGAGATTGGTTTTAATGTGCAAAATCTGACAAGGACAAAATACCGTGTGAATTCCATTTAACTCAAATCAGCAGATCAGCATTCATATCCTAAAAATCTACCTTAAAGGCAGTGCTAATATAGCATCACCCTACTTCTGAAATATGTATCACCTGTTTTTTCTACATTTCCTTGATGAACAGTATATATTACTATCTCCTTTCATACTCTGCCTTTCTATCCATAAAACACTTAAGATGGCTGGTGTTTACAAAACAAAACCTAGTATTATTAATCAGCTCAAAAGGCCTGTCAGAAAAGAAAAGTCTTAGCTTTTGATGAACGTGAAAAGAGTGAGGGCCATGAGAATTCCCAGGGAAGATTATGCATAATTTGGGATTGATATAGAAGAAAGCTCTCCTATATTTCTGACAGAATGGCGTTCGGAAAGCCGGGGCCTCGGGTGATCTTTCAGATAACCAGATCCTAAGCTGTTTATGACATTAAAGGTTAAAACATAATACCCTGAATTTGGTGCAAAAAACTCCTTAACTGTGTTTATATATTGAAGTCTGGATAAACAAGTTACAGCCACTCACTTTGTGTTATTTACAATTTTAAGATGATGGAGTGTTGATAAATGGAATAAGGTGGAAGCATTTGGTATGTTTAAATGAAAAGTAGTATAAAACAATGCCAATGTAATAATGTTAGTTAAAAAATTGTGGATTATTTATGTGATGTGCATTATATATTTGAATCCTTCCATAAATAAAATGTTCCCTGGCTGCCTCAAGGGAGAAAGATTTAGCAAAGATTAAATACTTCCCTTGAAAGAGCTTCCAAAAACTATGAAAATACTCTGGTCACATGCAACTACAACTGCAACAACAACAAAACCAAAAAGCTAATTTGATAAGAGACGCCAGCAAGGGTTGGCACATGTAAATTAAAAAAAAAAGATATTGGGAGAAAAGGAGAATTGAGGCAACCCTGAACATTAGAGGAGTTCAGAAGAAACTATACACCTTTACAGTTTTACATAGAAATAAAATTTGTGCTGATGCACGTCTCATATTGTAAAAAAGTAAAGGTAAAGGTTCCCCCCGCACATTTGTGCAGTCGTGTCCGACTCTAGGGGCCGGTGCTCATCTCCGTTTGTTAGCCAAAGAGCCAGCGTTGTCCGAAGACGCTTCCACGGTGGCTGGCATGACGCACGCAGAACGCTGTTACCACCCCACCGAAGTGGTACCTATTCATCTACTTGCATTTGCATGCTTTCGAATTGCTAGGTTGGCAAGAGCTGGGGCGAGTGCGGGAGCTCACTCTGCACGCAGGGCTAGGGATTCGAACCTCTGAACTTGCAATCTTCCGATCGACAATCTTCCGATCGTCTTACCCACTGAGCCACCACGCCCCTCATATTGTATGTAATATGTTTCATATTGTAGTACTGGTTAAATCTGAAGTTCTCTATAGAAAGGCAGGAAAATGAACCCAGCCCAATTTGAGGCAGAGCAGAAAAGGGGCTGTTGTAAAAAACCACAAAACCATGGGTCCTCATAGACCAGTGTTTCTCAAAGTTGCCACGGTTGAGAAACACTGTCATAGACTAATCAACAGGGAGCCTGTGAAATGGCTATATCGCATGTAAGACCTGGAAGGCACCTTTCCCGTGGTTTTATTTACCTTTATGTTTTAATTATTTTTAAAGTTTATTTCTAACCGTTCTGTCTTACTGTATGCCGCCCAGAGTCAGATTTGTGAGATGCGCGGTTATATAAGCTTGATGAATCAATCAATCTGCTGAAAGTGGAAAACACATCTTGAGGGCCAGCAATCCTAAGGCAACTCAGTCAAACCCCTATTATTACTATTACTATTATCATCATTACTATTATTATCATCATTACTATTATATTATTATCATTACTATTATCATCATTATTACTATAATTATGACTATTATTATTATTTGCATGTATATCCCGGTTACCCTTGGCCGTCCTAAGAGACAGGCTTCCCCTAATTTCCCTCCGCAACAACAACCCTGTAAGGTAGGCCGGGCTGGGGGGAAAACGGCTGGCCCAGGGCCTTTCATAGCAGATGGGGGGCCTGAAACACACCTGGCCGTGGCGGCGGCGGCGGCGGAGAGGCCCAGTGCCAGGGCCCGGGGGGTCCCGGCGGCCAATGCCCAGCGGAGCCCCAGGCGGGAAACGGAGGCGGCGGCGGCGGCGGCGGATACCAGAGATCCATAGCTCTGCAGGGCCACACGTGCGACGGCTAGGCGCGCGTCTCCCCGGCGACCGCGTCACTTCCGCCCCAACCAATCGCAACTTTTCTTGAAAGCGCCGGAAGTCGCCATTCTAAGCGCCGGAAGGAAAGGAGATCCGGGAACGCACTGCGCAGGCGCCTCAGAGCTCTTGTTTGGATCATGGCGTCTCGAGATCTTATCGGGCCGGTGCTGCCTCCGCATTTAGCCGCCGCCGCCGCCGCCGCCGCCGTTGACTCCGGCCCGGGTAAGAAGGTTAAGGCCCTCGCTCGCGGGAATAGGAGGGGCAGCTCTTGGGGGAGAAGGGCCCCACTCGGGGCTCCTTGCAGCCGTGGCTGACCTAATCTGGAAGGGGGGCTGGGGAGTGCCTGGATGGTTGGGGCTAGACGGGTAAATGGAAATCAAGGCATTCCAGAGGAAGGGGATGGTCCCGCTCAAGGAGCAGCCCGTGGCCTCCCTTGGCTGATCCCAACAATAGAAGCCAGGACGGGTTTCCTTAGTAGTTGGACAGGAGGTTACCAGGAAATCCAGGCTAGTCTGGAGAGAGAGCCAGTTTGGTGTAGTGTAAGGCATCAGGCTAGAAACCGGGAGACCATGAGTTCTAGTCCCGCCTGAGGCACAAAGCCAGCTGGGTGACCTTGGGCCAGTCACTTTCTCTCAGCCCTAGGAAGGAGGCAATGGCAAACCACTTCTGAAAAACCTTGCCAAGAAAACTATAGGGACGTGTCCAGGCAGTCTCTGAGAATCGGACACAATTGAATGGGGGAAAAAAAAAACCTCACAGTATCCTGGTTTGTAGGCCAGCACCTTAACTGCTACACCAAACTGGCTCTCACTTCAGCTTTGAGGTGTCCAGTGCAGGTCAACCCAAAGTGGTTTTCACTCTGGCAGTGAACAACATAATAATCCTCCATCTATGGTTAAAACACAACTTGCAGTGCATGTGCCTAAGGCAGCAATATGAACATGCTGCCAGACTATGTTGTTTGGATTAGAGTGGGATGAGCAATTCAGCAATTCTCACCCCCCACTATTTTATTTATTTATTTATTTTTCAAATTTATTCCCCGCCCATCTCCCATGCAAGGGACTCTGGGCGGGTTACAATAAATAAAATTTAAAAACTATACAAAATATCTCACAAGCGTAAAATAAATAAAATAAAATCCAAGATAGATTAGGACCCGCAGAATGGATCATGGGGCTACGGGGCCAGCCAACTCCAGGAGGCACTACCACCTCCGTCGTCCCAGGCCAGGTGGCAGAGCTCCACTGCCAACCCCGAGACAGCCTCGAGCAGCTCGGGCAGGGAGGTTGCTACGCAGCAGGGAGGCTGGTACAGCAGCAACACTCCCAACTGTTCTCGTGAACCCAGCTTGAAAAACAGGGTCTCACACCTGGTCACTTGTGGAGCAGCGCCCCTGAAGTCCACAAGGGACTCTCGGATGACAACTGCCACCCCTCCTCCCCTTCCCCGGTGTCTCGGCTGATGCCACACCCGAAACCCGGCTGGGCACATCTCCGAGAGGGCTACTCCCCCCTCTGGGCCCAGCCAGGTCTCGGTAATACACACCAGGTTGGCCCCCTCCTCTATGATTAGATCACCTATAAGGGGGGCCATTATCCTCAAATTGTGCCCAGCATTAGTTGTATTGCTGAAATTTATTAGCAAAATGGCCAATTTCTTGCAACATATTCCTGGGGAGAGGAGGTGTCACATTAAGAGTGATAGTAGGTACATTAAGCCATAATGCAAGCCATAACATTCCATGAAAATCTAGCATTACTCTTTTTTACGTAGCGTAAATGTAAAAATCATTTTTTAAAAAATTTAGCATGAGAACTCATAAACTATCACTGTATCTGGGACTTGTCCTCAGAGAGGTTAGGTTTTCTGGACATTTTTGAGCCAGAAAAACTTCCTATGCAAATGAATATGATTTTAGTTGGTATATTCACTGCAGTATCCACAGTTGTGTAGATATTTGGGGAAGATTATTTTAAGTGATCTAAAATTAAATCTATACTATTTCATGAGGATTGTACCCAAAGAAACTAACACTTTTGATGTGTGGAAAAAAAGTTTATTTTTATTAGAATGTTGGAAGCAATGTAGGGCAATAAGCAAGAAAAAATAAATGGAACTGCAGTGTAGTTTCAGCTTCTCAGCACAGTCACGTGAAAGGAAATAGACAATTTTAAAACTAACAAGTGTGCCTGAAATGTGAAATTTGACTTAGGAAAATTTTCCACCCCATATCTCTGGCTGCACTTGAACTAGTTTTTAGGGCAAAGCTTTCCAAACTTTTCATGTTGGTGACACACTTTTTAGACATGCATCATTTCGTGACACACTCTTACAGCAGGGCACAAGGCAGGCACTAGGACCTGTGCGGAATCACAGCAGGTTTGGAGGCAGCCAGGCACAAGGCAGCCACTAGGACCTGCGCAGAATCCTGGCAGGGCAGGTTTGGAGGCAGCCAGGCACAAGGCAGGCACTAGGACCTGCGTGGAATCCTGGCAGGGCTCGGAGGCAGCAGCAGCCGCGACACACCCAGACACTGCAGCCGACACACTAACGTGTCCCAACACATAGTTTGGAAAGCTCTGTTTTAGGGGTCTATGTTAATCTGTTATACCAAAAAAACAAAAAAATGTGATACTTTAAAAATTAGTAAAGTCTTTCTTATAATAAATCAGTTAGCCTAAGTTTTGTTGTTTATTCGTTCAGTTGCTTCCGGCTCTTCGTGACTTCATGGACCAGCCCACGCCAGAGCTTCCTGTCGGCCGTCACCATCCCCAGCTTCCCCATGGTTGAGTCCGTCACCTCCAGAATATCATCCATCCATCTTGCCCTTGGTCGGCCCCTCTTCCTTTTGCCTTCCACTTTCCCTAGCATCAGCTTCTTCTCCAGGGTATCCTGTCTTCTCATTATGTGGCCAAAGTACTTCAGTTTTGCCTTTAATATCATTCCCTCAAGTGAGCAGTCTGGCTTTGTTTCCTGGAGTACGGACTGGTTTGATCTTCTTGCAGTCCAAGGCACTCTCAGAATTTTCCTCCAACACCACAGTTCAAAAGCATCTATCTTCCTTTGCTCAGCCTTCCTTATGGTCCAGCTCTCACAGCCATAGGTTACTACAGGGAATACCATTGCTTTAACTATGCGGACCTTTGTTGTCAGTGTGATGTCTCTGCTCTTAACTATTTTATCAAGATTTGCCATTGCTCTCCTCCCAAGAAGTAGACGTCTTCTGATTTCCTGGCTGCAGTCAGCATCTGCAGTAATCTTTGCGCCTAGAAATACAAAGTCTGTCACTGCCTCCACTTTTTCTCCCTCTATTTGCCAGTCATCAATCAAGCTGGTTACCATAATCTTGGTTTTTTTGAGGTTTAACTGCAACCCAGCTTTTGCACTTTCTTCTTTCACCTTCATCATAAGGCTCCTCAACTCCTCCTCGCTTTAAGCCATCAAAGTGGTATCATCTGCATATCTAAGATTGTTAATGTTTCTTCCAGCGATTTTAACTCCAGCCTTGGATTCCTCAAGCCCAGCACGTCGCATGATGTGTTCTGCGTACAGGTTGAATAGGTAGGGTGAGAGTATACAGCCCTGCCGTACTCCTTTCCCAATCTTAAACCAGTCCGTTGTTCCGTGCTCTGTTCTTACCGTTGCTACTTGGTCGTTATACAGATTCCTCAGGAGGCAGACAAGATGACTTGGTATCCCCATACCACCAAGAACTTGCCACAATTTGTTATGATCCACACAGTCAAAGGCTTTAGAATAGTCAATAAAACAAAAATAGATGTTTTTCTGAAACTCCCTGGCTTTCTCCATTATCCAGCGGATATTGGCAATTTGGTCTCTCGTTCCTCTGCATTTTCTAAACCCAGCTTGTACATCTGGCAATTCTCGCTCCATGAATTGCTGGAGTCTACCTTGCAAGATCTTAAGCATCACCTTACTGGCATGTGAAATAAGTGCCACTGTTCGATAGTTTGAACATTCTTTAGTGCTTCCCTTTTTTGGTATGGGGATATAAGTTGATTTTTTCCAATCTGATTGCCATTCTTGTGTTTTCCAAATTTGCTGGCATATGGCATGCATCACCTTGACAGCATCATCTTGCAAGATTTTAAACAGTTCAGCTGGGATACCGTCGTCTCCTGCTGCCTTGTTATTAGCAATGCTTCTTAAGGCCCATTCAACCTCACTCTTCAGGATGTCTGGCTCTAACTCACTGACCACACCGTCAAAGCTATCTCCAATATTATTATCTTTCCTATACAGATCTTCCGTATATTCTTGCCACCTTTTCTTGATCTCTTCGGCTTCTGTTAGGTCCTTACCATCTTTGTTTTTGATCATACCCACTTTTGCCTGGAATTTACCTCCAATGTTTCTAATTTTCTGGAAGAGGTCTCTTGTCCTTCCTATTCTATTGTCTTCTTCCACTTCCGCGCATTGCTTGTTTAAAAATAATTCCTTATCTCTTCTGGCTAACCTCTGGAATTTTGCATTTAATTGGGCATATCTCCCCCTATCACTGTTGCCTTTTGCTTTTCTTCTTTCTTGGGCTACTTCCAGTGTCTCAGCAGACAGCCATCTTGCCCTCTTGGTTTTCTTTTTCTTTGGGACGTTTTTTGTTGCCGCCTCCTGAACAATGTTGCGAACTTCTGTCCATAGTTCTTCCGGGACCCTATCTACTAATTCTAGTCCCTTAAATCTATTCTTCACCTCCACTGCATATTCCTTAGGAATATTAGTGAGCTCATATCTAACTGATCTGTGGGTCTTCCCTATTCTCTTTAGTCTGATTCTAAATTTTGCAATAAGAAGTTCGTGATCTGAACTACAGTCAGCTCCAGGTCTTGTTTTTACCGACTGTATAGATGTCCGCCACCTTTGGCTGCAAAGGATGTAGTCAATCTGATTTCGGTGTCGACCATCTGGTGAAGTCCATGTATAAAGTCGTCTTTTAGGTTGTTGGAAGAGAGTGTTTGTTATGCACAGTGAGTTGTCTTGGCAAAATTCTATCAGCCTATGTCCTGCTTCATTTTGTTCTCCCAGACCATGCTTGCCTGTAATTTCAGGTGTCGTCTGACTACCCACCTTAGCATTCCAGTCTCCTGTAATGAAAATAACATCTCTTTTTGGTGTATTATCCAGTAGGTGCTGCAGATCCTCATAGAACTGATCTACTTCTGCTTCTTCAGCATCTGTGGTTGGGGCGTATATTTGGATCACTGTGATATTAAATGGCTTACCCTGAATTTGAATTGAGATCATTCTATTGTTTTTTGGATTGTATCCAAGCACTGCTTTAGCCACTTTATTATTAATTATGAAGGCTACTCCATTTCTTCTGTGGTCCTCTTGTCCACAGTAGTAGATCTGGTGGTCATCTGATGTGAAGTGGCCCATTCCAGTCCATTTCAGTTCACTGACACCTAAAATGTCTATATTTAATCTTGACATCTCACCAATAACCACATCCAATTTGCCCTGGCTCATAGATCTTACATTCCAGGTTCCCATGGTGTGTTGATCTTTAGAACATCGGATTCGTCGTTCACCACCAGCACCGTCGGCCGCTAGCCGTCCTTTTGGCTTTGAGCTAGCTGCGTCATCACATCTGGTGCTAGTTGAACGTATCCTCTGTTCCTCCCCAGTAGCATTTTGACCATCTTCCGACCTGGGAGTCCCATCTTCCGATGGTATACCGACATATCTCTGGTTGTATTGATCCATTTAGTTTTCACGGCAAGAATACTGGGGTGGGTTGCCATTACCTTCCCCAGGGATCGTATTTAGTCTGACCTCTCTGCCACAACCTTCCCGTCTTGGGTGTCCCTTCACGGTTTAGCTCATGGTTTCATTGAGGTGCTCAAGCTCCAGCACCACGACAAGGTAATGATCTCCTTTGCTGGAGTAGCCTAAGTTAAGAGTAGACTATTGTTCACATATGGATTACTTCAGCAGACTAGACATCAGAGCTCACCTAAAAGAATGTGCCCACATCTTATTCTCATCTCTGAGAAAAAATGTTTGAATAATTTAGTCTAAAAACAAAGAAAGCAATATTCCCGTGAAATATATAATGATACAAAAATGTTTAGTTGCAGGACCAGCATTGCCTCCTGACTATAAGGAAAACTGTGAGCAGAAATGTGCTGCTGCTCGAGCGTCCAGAGAAACAGACTGGGATTCCGAAGAGGATGAAGATGCAAGTCCAGTGCCCAGGTTAGTGCATTGGCATGCAAGTATGAGACTGCTTTATGAGGCAGTTGATCCTCATGTGTCAGGGATGGCCAGGTTTTCTGTTCTGCGTACTGCACCTGGTGCCAGTATGCCTTTGGGGGACACACTAACACACCCAAACATCACACACTTATGGCACCTCCTCCCACAGACATATACCGCATGCTCTTCATCGGCCTGCCTCTTGAACAGAAACATAAAAGTTAGGGCGCTTCCTTTTTTTCTTCCAGCAAAGGGATGGAAGCTGTTTGATTAGGAGAAGAAATACTGGCCCATAAACACATCTGCCTGATACATAACATCTGGCAACAGATGTTGAAGTTGGGAAAGCAGCAGGATGGAATGTGAAGAAGATGCTTCTGGACTGTTGTGAGGAATGGGTAAAATATGGGTTGCCAGTGAGCATGGTCTGAGACCATGCCAGTGAGCATGTTGTGAGACAATAACGTTCTCACAACAAGGAGGCACAATTTTCATAACAAGACCTTGTCTCAGTTAACAGCTGAAAAGGGGCTTCTCCCAAAGATCTTTCCTGAACATAGAGACATGACATCTTCCCAGGCATAAAGGTATCAAAGAGGCACCTAGGACAATAATTATTTGGTGCCATCCAGCCCAAGGGAGAGGACTCCAACTGCAGCTATGGATCAACTCGTGTGCAAGCTCATCTTCACCTGTCCCATGCTTGCTTTGGTTTAGCTACTTAGAGTGCGATGATGTAAGCATGAATAATTAATCAATTCGTGACCGGATGAATAAAAATAGGAGCTGGAATTGTTAGACTTATAGGAAACGTTGCTCACGCTTTATATTTTCTACCAGGTGACTCACTTGTGCCTGTTATGCTGCTGTATGCTTAACAGTAAAAGGCCTAAATGAACAATCGTAGATCAGTGTTTTTATTGCTTAATATCCCTCCCTATTAAATGTTCAGTGACAACATGGTAATTCTGTCTTATTTGGGAATACAGGTAGTCCTCGACTTACAACCACATTTGGGACCGGAATTTCCATCATGAGTTGTGGTCGTAAGTCAAGTCACCATGTGACCGGACCCAATTTTATGACCATTTTTACGGTGGTCGTTAAGCGAATCACCATGGTGGTTAAGTGAATCCAGCTTCCCCAATGGGCATTTTTTGCCAGAAAATGTCAAAAAAGTCGCAAAACGTGACCACGGGATGCTGCAACCGGTCATAAATGTGAGCCAGTTGCCAAATGCCTGAAGTGCGATCATGTGACCACGGAGGTGGTGATGCGTTTTGCGACGCTTGGAAGTGCTTTACAGGCCGTAAAGCGCCTATTCCGAGGCCGTCGTAACTTCCAACTGTTGTTAAACAAATGGTTGTAAGTCGAGGACTACCAGTAGAATTGATTAAATTAAAAATTGTACGTAGCACAAGCTGTATGGCAGACCCAGTGAAAGAATTCACCAGGCTTTTGATAGAGCAGGTTCACAGTAAGAATTGTGCAGGACTGTTTTCTCCTTCCATAACTTCCTCATCCAAGTTTCCTGTTCAGGATCCCGGCTCACTGTGCTATGATGAAACTTCCTCTGACCCCAAACCAGGGTGCTCTCACTAGCTCCTGATGAGCAATTTCATTTCAGTTCACTCTATTTGGTGGTTCTTCCAACCTTTGACCTTCTCAGTCCTCCTGGCTCTGCCCAACTGCTACCCCTCAGCTTTCCCTTCAGTTCATCTCTCAGCTGTTCATTGACTGCTAGCACAAGCAGTTCATTGACCCTTAAGGTGGTTAATGCCCTTCTAGTCTTTGTATTCTGGAACATCTTTCCTTTGCATCAAAATATTTCACACTTTCTGGTGCTCTGAATTTAGTGTGTGCGCACTGCAGTGCCCAGAACACCTCAACTGGTATATTGTATCCATAGTGCAGTAGCTTTTTCATAGGAGTGACAGTCCACTGAAACATAATATGCTGCTTGGCTGAAGCTGCCTGTCATAGTTTCCTACTCATATTCTTGATACTTCTTGCCTCACATTGCATTACCTGAGGTTGTTGCTACTGCAGAAGACAAGGTGTGTTTTTGTGTGTGTGTGTGTGTGTACGTGTGCTGCTTTGTAGATATTTCTCCTGCTGCTGTGCTTTGCAGTCATGATGTTGAAGTTACTCATTTCAGTTTGCCTATTCTTGATGCAAACATACTGGTTCCGAGGAAACTCCCAACTGCTTGCTTCTCTATGCAGAGAAGTGGCTTCAGCTGGTATAGGAAGGTCTCTGAGAGAGATTTGGATGCTAGATTGGAGATCAAAAACACCCTGGAAAAGGCAGCGGCAAGCTACATCTGTAACATCGTTAAGAAAATGACCAGGAGTCAGGCTTGATTTGAGGCCACTTTTACATGTTCTGGCAAGAGATGGAAGGGTTCTATTAATTAAATGTTTTCTACCTTTTTTGGTGGCTGCCTTTGCTCCTTTCCTAAATACAGTACTATAAAATTGGTTAATGGGCTAATACGGAACGTTCTTAATTTGTGTGTATGTCTTTCATTTAAGATTATGCCTATTTGATGGCTTAGATCTAATTAACTTAATGTTCCCTTTACATCTAATGGATTTTTTTGGGTGAAAGCTGAGATTCTCAAAAAGATAATACCTGAAGGAGGCTTGTAATATTTAGAGAGTCTTCATCAAAATCACTCATAATGTCAGGGAGATAGAGGACGGCGGCGGGGGGAGTTCCCTCAGAGAAGGGAAACGCGTGCACAGTTCAGAAGCATTGGCCTTGTTTCCCAAACGCCTCCGGAAAGCTCCGCCCTAGCCTGAACTTATGCCTCTGGGATTCTTCAAGCCATGTTAGTTTAGCAGGATTCTGTGAGTAGGTAACAAATAAACACTAGAGACTCGATTCCTTGCCCCGGCGTGTTATTTCTGCACCTACATCAGGACACATAAGCACATATTGTATCCTGGGACTGGTGTTTATATAAGACATTAATGCTGTGTAAATAATTTTCATCTGATTAAAAAAAGCTATGAAATCATTGTTAAAACTGAGTAAGTTGTATCAGCAGATTGAATATTGTTAGTATTCCAAGGAATATGGATCTCTGCTCCACACCTGTGCTTGCTGCGGAGATATTTTAGACCTGAGCTTGACGAATGCTGATGCAAAGTTTGGGAGATATGGTTGGCTGTTTCCCAAGTTACATCCAGACTTTATACAATAGCACTAAATACCTCAGACATTCTGTTGCCAGAGGGGAAGATGATGATACACCCTGACAATAGTTTAGCCCAAATCTGCTAACCCCTGCACACTGATATTTATAGAAGATTATTTTGAGTCTTGTTTGGGCATAAAACCTTATAGACAGGAAAGCTGTTTGCATTATCAATATGTAATTGATTTAATTATCAATATTTTATTGTGGTGAACGGAAAACTGGAGGTAGTTTTACTTGAAGATTCCCTGAAATAAGTTCCAGTTGTTGTGTTTTGTTTGAGATGTAAGCAAACTGCTATTCATATTTCAATCATCTTTATCCCTGTTCCTTATCTCTATTAAGGAAACAGAGAAGATGTCAGGAAGACGATGACGATGGGTTTTTTGGGCCTGCTCTTCCTCCTGGATTTAAAAAGCAAGATGAATCACCGGAAAGGTAATTCGCACAAGGGTGTCAGAACCGCACAGACTTGTGGGACACACAGGTTTCAAGCAATAGAAGGCGCCATTCTTGAAGGTCTCCCCTTTGGTTAGTGAGGCTTGGAAGGGCATGGTGCGTTTGTATTTTTTATCTTGCCCTCTTGTTAGGCTCACATCCACCTCTCAGTAGTGAGTTTATTTCTTTTAAAGCAGTTAAAGCATGAATGAGAGCCGATTTACTTGGCACAAGCAACATTTCACCTGCCTGGAATGAGAGACCTTGCTGGCTGGCAAACCATTCATCCTGGATGCAGCCAGCCTGCGGTGTACCCCTTGTAGTAAAAACTGGCTCCCTTAAACGGGGTGTTATTTCAATGCCTGATGTTTTTGTGTGTTCTGACTCGGAACGGACTCATTGGGACAAAAATGGTGGGGAGGGTTTAAGCCGAAGAAGTTGCATCCTGAGGATTTAGACCACTAAGGTTATTTCAATCAAGTAATTACAGGAAATGAGATGGGAAAGGGTAATTTTATTGTAAACTGCCCAGAGTCCCCCTTTCAATTTCTAGAAATTGGATGGATGGATGGATGGATGGATTAATTAATTAATTTGGTGTGGTGGTTAAGGCACTGGGCTGGAGACCGGGAGTTCTAGTCCCACCTTAGGCACAAAGTCAGCTGGGTGACCTTGGGCCAGTCACTCTTTCTCAGCCCTAGGAAGGAGGCAATGGCAAACCACTTCCAAAAAACCTTGCCAAGAAAACTGCAGGGACTTGTCCAGGCAGTCGCCAGGAGTCAACATTGACTCAAAGGCACAAAAAAAAAAAAAAAAAAGAGGCATGGACACAGAGCAGCTGTCTTTGTGGTTGCTCTCTCTTTTCTTATTCTTCCTGTTTGGGATTCTTGTCACAAGGACATAACTGACAGGTTGGTGCAATAATGGAGGTTCTGAGATACGAATCCTGCTCTCCGGGATGGTTGAACATTTCTTTCAGAATGAATACATGCTGGCTCTGCCTGGGAAAATTCAGCCTTCAAGCACCAATGGGATAACTTTAAGCTTGGCTAGGCAATGGGAATTTAGCCCAAACGTGAACTGGTGTCAGATTGACAAAAAAACATATGAGATGAGGGTGGCTAATACCCTTTCTCAGGAAGACCCACAGTTGTCTTAAGTGCAGTTCTGAATGGATAGTTGAGGACAGAAGAGCATTCTCCTTAAGAATGGAAATGTGAAGTAGATGAGAGGAATTGTGTCCTTTCTGAGATCTTTTTAATGGCTTGTGTTCAGTTGCTCTGGGCTGTTTTTAAGTTATTTGCTGATTTCTTGTCCCCTTTCCCCCCAGTACATTTGCCAGTGGCTAAATTATTTTGCCAAATAGACTAATCCATGCATTTCCTTGCATTTGGTTAGCATCAGACAAAATCAGGAGACCCTTGAAGCAGTACACTGAGAAGCTTCTTTAATTCATGGGATACCGGTTAATTACTCCTCAGCAGCTTCTCTGTGTCTTGACAAAACCAAAATAAAGTTTGTCATATATTCAGATTATGTAAAACAGATTCTTGACATACAAGAAGGTCTAAAAGGGCTTCTCCTCAACCATGTATCTAGATACTTTTTAATAGTTTCTTCCTAGTGGTCTGGAAATCCTTATATTGTTGCATTAAAATGTAATCAGTTTTGAATACATCAGTCAAGGAATGTGTGTGTGTTGTAAACTGGTGTAACCATTAAAAAAAAGTAGTGCTAATGCCTACATCGAGGTTTCAAACTGTAGATCATCCTTTGGTGGGTAAGAAAAAATCAAATTATAGCTTTTATGGATATTGATGGCAACATTTCCAAAATCTTGTGAATATTCTGTTCCTGCCTTTAGATGGGTAAGCAACAGAGAATTGGTTTCTGAAATTCCAGTTCAGATATTTAAGTTTAACCTACCCTAAACTCTGATAAGGATCTAGTTCTAGATCAAGTCTTGATGTAGCCACCACCCCATTTCTGGAAGCCTCTGATCCCTCATCAGTATAAATAATGAATTGCTTTACCCAGAATCCCTTATAATAGGCCCGTGGTTGTTGGGTGGATCTGTTGAACTTTAAACATACTAAGGATATATCAGTTCTTCTCAGCCACGTCAGGCAGCATTTCCTAGCTATGCTACCAACATTGCTACCAGTGTTCTAAGTGTCCCAAATGGTCAACAGGCTAATAATTCCCCAAGAAAAGACACCGAAAGTTAGTGTATTAAGATCTAAATGAATTAGCTATTTATACTTTCAAGAAATGAGAAACTGGAAAGCCAATTCCTTCAGAGATGAAGCATTCTGGATTCATTCTTCCTCAAATGGAGGCCAATCTTCAGGGAAAATTCTGTGTTAAACATAGGCCAGTGCAGGTAAATATTGGAACTGATGCTTTGGTATTTGCTAGGTTTCAATCCAGTGAAGGATTTCAGGAGATAGTTTTTTATTTTATTTATTTATTTTATATCTTGCCTTTATTACATTACAGTGTTTCTCATCCTTGGCCACTTTAAGATGTGTGGACTTCAACTCCCAGAATTCCCCAGAAAGCATGCTGGCTGGGGAATTCTGGGAGTTGAAGTTAACACGTCTTAAAGTGGCCAAGGTTGAGAAACACTGTCCTAGAGCATCATGTTTATTAAGTCCCTAAGAGGGACTGGCACATCAATTGAGACAGTGCTTGAATTGTGCTGGAAACAAATTGGTAACCGATGCAGTTGGTTGTTATGGATCTGCCTGGGAATACCCAACAGTATTTCACTGCTACATTCTAGACCTATTGTGCTTTTGAAACATTCTTCAAAAGAAACCCCAAGTAAAGTGCACTGCGGTAAATCAGTCTACTTGTGTCATCCTGTCATAACTGGCTTCCTCAGGAATTGGCACGGTTGACACACCAGTTTAAGCCGGGCGAAACATCTGAGTGCAACGGAATGCACGGCTGATTTTTAGGGCAAGTACTACCTCATCTGAAACAGAATGAAATCCTATTCTAGACCTTGTTAACTTTCTAACCAGGAGTGGCTCCCTTTTGTCTAGGTTATATCTCAGTTGAGTACCTGTCTCCAGTACATTGATCAGTAGTTTTCCTAGAAGTAGATGGGGGGGAAAAGTTACATGTCACCTGACTTTATTTACTTATTTATGTATGTGCCTACAGCAGTTAATTAGAAAAATCCAATCCACACTGATGATCAACAAGAATAAATAGAAAAAAAAGTACTGATTAGCAACAATGTGTCCCAAGATGAGCATGTCCAGTTTCTTGATTATGCTGAATAAGATGGCAGACAAGAACCAGGAAAGAAGAAAAAATATGGAAATTGAGCATGAGTTCCCCACTATCCCCTTCCAAGACTAGCAACTAGGGTAGCTCCCCAGGCCAGTCCTGCCAGATGCTCCAGAAGGATCTACCATGGTCAGCGGCCTGGAACGTTGGCAAGAGGTCAAGCAGAACCAATAGGGACCTTCTGATTCTGTCTAATTTCCCGGGTTACAGTTCATCCCAGCTCAGACTTGAATCCAGATCGACTCATCCAGGAATTCTCGTCCCCTCCTAAGTGTCCCAGCCCTTCAAGCACTAGTTAGTCTAGCTAACAACTGAAGTTGCAAAGTTGGGGTCATAAAAAAGAGTCTGAATTTAAAAGGAGTCCATTCTCACCAGTAGCCAAGGTCCAAGTAGCTTTCCATTAGCAAGACAGGCCAGTATTGAAGTTTCTGAGAAGGTTAAAAACTAGCCATCATTGGCGATCACTCGTAGACGAGTAAGATTGTCTTCCAAAGGTAAAATTTTAACGGTGGATCCGTAAGTGGCTGTAAAGGCCAATTCTGGATCCGCACAACCTCCCACAATGAGGGCATAGGTTTCCGGGTGGGAGACGGTCATGATGAGGGTCTGCGTGACGTGCCTTCCTTTTAGCTCTTTTCTCCCTTTCGCCCTGTACTCGTGCTTCTTCAAAGTCCATAGCGCCATTAATAAAGGCTGACCTCCAATTGAAACGCTCATGAGTTAGGGCTTCCCAGTTCTCAATGCTGATATTAAATTTTTTTAAATTAGCTTTGAGAGTGTCTTTGAATCTCTTTTGCTGTCCACCAATATTCCGTTTTCCATTGTGGGGTCAGGCTGTAACAGCAAAGAAGGCTCTATCTAAATCAGCTGAATACAGTAAAGCTACTCTCAAGTACATCTGCCTGAGCCAGCTCTTTCTGAGTGTAGCCATGCACTTCTCTGTCTCCCTGCCGTCTGGCCCCCCGCATCAGGTGTTCCAACAGCTGGATTAGCAAGCCTCTGCTTCACAAGCTAAGCCAGCCGTCAAGGCTAGTGGGCCCTTTCTCAACTGTTTATTTATTTATTTATTTTTATAATTCGATTTGTATTCACCGCTCCATCTCCCCACAGGGGGACTCTGGGCGGTTTACAACAATCTGTGGCTTGAGTATGGGCTTCCTGATGGTTTTTCAGCCATGGCAGTGCCGTGAGATGCCTATCCCTGCTCTAATGATGGGGTATCCATTCTCTGTATCCACTCTAACAGGCCTTAATCAGCCAGGAGGTGAAAGAGTGGAGCACACACACGGCTGGGCTCGTGGCGTCTTGTTCTCAGCCCCAAGCTGTATAAATCGAAACTCACATAACAAATAGAAGTTACGTCATTGCAATCTGCTATATCCAAGGAATCCAAGTTGGAACCAGTGCAGGCAATTTTCTCTGCCAAGTGTCTAGCAAAATGTCACACCAGGCTGTGAAGTTGTCTCCCTTAGGTCGACCTTGATATAATAGTTCTTTTACAGCTTGGAAGAGACTTTGTGGATGATTTTGTGTGGATATGATAGTAGTGGAAAAGCACAAATCATTGCTGGCCTCAAAGTTACAGCATAAGCCTTAATAACGGCTTTCTCCTGTCTTCAATCAGATTTATCCTGAATTTCATGCATGCACCCATAGTCTTCCTCCTCTTTCTCCCTCCCTAGAGCATTCAGGAGTTGGATGGTACTGTGCTTCAGATGTGAAGGGGAAAGAGCGCCTTAAACCAAACATATTTTTCCCCAGGATCATACTACAGTTGTTCTGGGGAAAGATGCAGCTGCTTTACGTAGCTGCCAACTGGAGCTGTGTGAGCACCCCAAAGTGCCCTGAAGGACCTTTTCACCTTTGAATCTGGAATGCTGCCCAGTCTACTCAGGAACAATTGTTTCAACTGCCAGTTGTTGATTTTCCTATCCCAGCAATTGACCAGGATTTTAACTGAATCACTGGGGAAGATGAAGGAAATTCTCCCCCCCCCCCAGCAGTGAGGAAATGATCCAGTTCCATTTTGCTCTGCACTAGAGAAATGTTCCCTATAAGCCTGAGGCTATGCACCCAGTGAGAGGCAACACATTGTTCTACGCTTTTCTATATCTTTGCCAAAGCCGTTGGATATGAAAGAGGGATGACCAACCAGATTTGGGCTCCGGTTGAAAAAAATTGCTACTCACAGGTGATCTCTGCGAGTCAGCATGGATTGTGTTTTGAATACTTTGTTGGAACCTTTAAACCTCTTCTTCTAAATAGTCTCAAATGCGATATGCATCAGAACAGTCTTAAGCATCAAAAAACAGCATTGATGACTCTGTTATTCTATAAAAAGCTGAAGAATCAGGTCCTGCACTGGTACTTAACATGGAGTCCAAGACAACAGACATGATTGGCTTCTCTTTAAAGAGACTTGAATCTACAGGTCTTATTGTGGGCACTGTTGAGGACATAAGGTCTATCCTGCTTGAGGACTTTATCCTTAGAGTTATTGATAGGTGAGTCCAAAGCATTTCACAGTTAGAAGCTCCCGGGGGGCTTCTAGCAGCTAGATGGGGAATGGGACAGGTGCAGCATCCTTCCCTCTGGAATACCATACCAGCATTAGGTTAGCCATGATGCCACTGGCCTTTCAGAAAGCTGTTAAGACCTGGCTGTTATCCTCGGTGTGGTGTTGAGAAGTTAGCTAAACCCAGTTGGGTTGATTGCTGATTTCTGGTTGCTGCAGAATATTTATTCTTGGCTATTGTTTTTATTACATTAGTTATATGTTTTTTTCAAATTTTGTTAGCTGCCCAGAGTTGCATTGGCGAGATGGGCAGTTATATAGAGTGAGTGAGTGAGTGAGTGAGTGAGTGAGTGAGTGAGTGAGTGAGTGAATGAATGAAGGACATAATTAAAACTCTACCATTTAGTTTGGAGCCCCAGACCCCAACTTCAAATTTTCAAAATACAGGTTGTCATCAGCCCTCTGCAAGTTAAATCTTACTGAGAATCCAGCCTCTTCTGTAAACAGAAGGATGGAGGATAAAAAGACTTACAGTACAAGCCTTTTTGATTCTGTGCAAAGAAACATTTGAATGTTTAACTATTTTGTTGATACTTCGTTAATGCTCTCAAAACTTTTGAAAAATGATACATAGTTTAGTAAAACTGCATTGGTCGCACTTACAGATGATCTCTGGCGGGAGCGGGATGGAGGCAGTGCGTCCATCCTGGCTCTTCTTGACCTCTCAGCGGCTTTCGATACCATTGACCATGGTACCCTTTTGGGGCAGCTCGGAGAGTCGACCCGCCCCACCCGGTTATGCAGAGAGGGCTTGCTACGGATCCCAACTATAAAAGAGTTCCATCTGACGGGGTCCAGGAGGCGAGCCTTCTCTGCAGTGGCACCCGCCCTTTGGAACATTCTCCCCCTGGAGGTGAGGCAGGCCCCCACACTCCTGACCTTCCGAAAGCAATTGAAGACCTGGCTCTGCCACCTCGCCTGGGATGGGGGGGTAATAGCTCCTCTTGGAGGTGGCTGGCACCATAGAGTTCCTTTAAACAATAACATAACCTCTTGGATTATATATATTTATATATCTATATCTATTTAATTGGAATGATGTATTTTATATGTTTTTAATTAATCAATTTTGTTGTAAACCGCCCAGAGTCCCCTTGTGGGGGGAGATGGGCGGTGATATAAATTGAACAATAAATAAATAAAAGGCTTTTTTTTAATGGCACAAATGAAATACAACTTATTTAGGGTTCTGAGAAAAAGAAATCACTTTTTGTTTTGTTAGAATGTCTTTGTATTCCTTGCCAGCCCGATCTTTGGGATTGAATGTGTATAGCTGTAGAATTATGACATATTTTTGGTTCCTTCACAAAGATATGTGCCAATAAGAATTCTTTACATTTGGCACATATCTCGGGAGAAAACAAATCAGTGATGATAAAAGTTAATTTGTAGGGAAAAAAATCTGAACCAAGAATTAAGTAACTTTTTGTGTTTTTGATAACCAAAGTGCTATGATAAGATTCTATTTATAAAAGCTATAAATATGAAGATTGTTTTAAAAACCACAACAACCCTATTCTGTGTCAGAAATGTTGGCTGCTTTGATGCAAAAAATCATTTGTTGCACTTCTGTGAGCAATTTTCGTCCCCTTGCTGTCACATTCTATCCAATGAGGAGAAGCTGGTGATTTGTTCCATTGTTCCCATGGTCCCTACATTGGTTCCAAGGGACTCAGGGCCTTTTTCGTATTTGTAGGTAAAAGTTTGAGGCTATTTAAAGGAGGTATAGATTCTCTTCCAAGGCCTGCTCAAAGCCAAATTTGCCTTCAATATTTGGCAGGGAGGCAGCATCAGATGAATGCTGAAGCAGTTAGTCTCAGAATCAGGCCCAAAGGAACCAAAAAGTTACTTAATTCTTGGTTCAGATTTTTTTCCCTACAAATTAACTTTTATCATCACTGATTTGTTTTCTCCCGAGATATGTGCCAAATGTAAAGAATTCTTATTGGCACATATCTTTGTGAAGGAACCAAAAATATGTCATGACTGAAAATATGTCATTACATGACTTCCACATTTCATTCCATACTTTGTAATAAAGCCCAGTCTGAACCTTAAGTATTAAAAAGATGATGGGTGCTGGTCTTTATGCATGGAGTTGTTTCTGTACATTGTTTGTAGAATGTAAGAGACTCTTGAAGGGAAGGGTCCATCCTGCAGGTGGGTGGAACTTAGATGGAGGTAGGAAGAATGAAGAATCCTGGTTTGTCTGGACAGGCAGGGAACCCATGACTCTTGCAAGCAAGCTAAACTCCTCAGTAACATTGCCTTGCTTGGGATGAAGGAAGTAATAGTTCTTCCTGGGGGTGGTTAGCCCCGTGATATCCTCCTTTTTAAGATCCTACCATCCTCTGGATTTTATTTATTATTATATTGTATTTTAAAGTGTATAGGTTTTTAATGTTAATATTATTGTTGTAAACCGCCCAGAGTCTACTGGTGTAGAGATGGGCGGTGATAAATCTGAATAATAAATAATAAAATAAACAAATAAACATTAGTATCGCAGGAAGAATGCAGGGGTAGATGTATGTAAATAGGATATGAACTCACATGCTTGGAAATGTAGCTTGAGAGCAACATTTAATAGCTATTCTTTGTATGCTGTATAGGGCAATGTTATTAAATCTAATTCTCTTTCTATTCTTGAGACCTATTATAGGTCCTGCTTTACCACCAGGCTTTAAGAAACCGTCAGACAATGCTGAAGAAAACCGATGCTGCATAAGCCAGGTATGAGAAATGATACACTGAAACATGAAGAATTCAACATTTGTTTGCGGGATGTGTATTTTATTGTAAACCGCCCAGAGTTCCCCGTTGGGGGAGATGGGCGGTCATATAAATTGAATAAAATATGTCATAGACATATTGAATAAAATAAATAAATAAATAAATAAATGTGTACGGACCCCAGTATTTTGACCCAAATTCCTTTGTGTGGTAAAGTTGCTAACTCTGAAGCTTTGAAAAAACTTCGGCTGGTTAATCAAGCAAAGCTGTTTGCATGGATTTAGATGTCACAAGTTGTTCACCAGATGACGTGTGTTCACAGTTCACTGTCAAATTACACGGAAATTAAAATACACAGCAGATACATAAATACATGAAGAGTATCTCTAGTACCGTTCATATCTTACAATAGTGAGAAGATTTTAAAAATTCAGAAATGTGAGGCAAGCTTTGAAGAAACTTGACCTTCATCTGAAGAAAGGCGGTTATTTATGATCACATATGTCTGTCTCCTTTCAGCTCTTTCTCTGAATTCCAGACATCCTTTCTTTCCCTTCTCCTTTTATTTGTGACACATCATTCTTTCAGGGCCAAGAAGATCATGTTGTGGCACTGAAAAAGTTCCTGTTCTTGTAGGCCATCTAATGGGAAGAACTAGTTTCTGATACCTTATAATCTCTTTTTTATTGTTTCCTTAATTGAGTCTGTTGTTCGCTACCTTCCCAACCGAACAGCTGTCATTGAGACAGGGAACCTCAGCAAGTGGCTGATGCTACAACTATTTGGAGTTCAGTATCCAAAATAAAGGATATCTTCCATATATCTGTACTTGCTACAGTTATTTCTTTCATCAAAGTCCCCAACTATGTCCCAAAGCAAGGCCTTGTAGTAACTCTATATATTTGCCAGCATAACCATGAGACAATTCCTCTTTTCATCACAGTGCTTCTGTAGTGCTTCCCCCCCCCCTCCCCCCGGTCATTGTGGTATCATGGATATTGTGCTAACTGTAGCTTTCAGATCTATTTGCTCATGTTACTGATGGGTGCTGCTGTGCAGACAGGAGTATCAGATCTTTACCCAGTATTGCTTTTCCTTTTTTTAAATGTAATTTTTATTGAAGATTTTAATTACAATAGTAAAAGCAAATACAAACTAAACTCAGAAGAGAAGGAGAAATAGAAGAAAAAGTGCAAAGAAAGAAAAAGAAAGGGAGATAAAGAAAAAGAAAATAAATATATAAAGTGACTTCTGATCATCATATTCCTCCCTCCCTCCCGCTGCTGACGAGGGGTGTCCAGCCTGGTCCGATGCAAGGCAGCTGCTGGCTGCACCAGGCCTTCTTCCCGAGGCCACGTGCGCCATGCTCCAAATTGTGTGCTGCCTTCTCACGATGCTTTTGAGGTCTTCCACGAGAAGGCTGTGCCTGCCCTCTCCCAACAGGGACTGCTGGGATTTCCGCTGCTAAGCAATGCGGTCACATCATGTGTTCTACAACCGCATCACTTAGCGACAGAAATTCTGGTCCCAATTATCATCATAACCCAAGGACTACCTGTGGTAAAAGTCTCAATATTCCAAATTTGTCTGGATCCTTAATTCGTTTATAACTTTCTTAGATCAAAGCCTTATTTAGCTTTTCACCGCTTATTTCCAATTCTTTAAACTCTTAAACTTAAGGTTAATTTTTCTTTTGTTCAAGATGAAGATAAACTTACCAGGTTGCTTTTCAAACATTTCGTTCTGAAGGTCTCTAATAGCTTAGTAGTCAACAAGCAATTTCCAAAAGTGATTAGAAAGTGAGGTTAGTGAACTTAGTGTCCTTCAGAAGGCTCCACTGTGGTTGTGAGCTTCATGATTAATCCCTTTGTCTCCCAGTGCTCAAACCCATGGGGGACTGCTGTCCTGTGGTCTCCTCACGAGGAGCAGCTATCCAGAGCGCATGTGGGCGATTTCCCGTCCTTGCCTTTTCCAGAGAGGTTCCGAAGAACTGGTCTACTCTCCGGTTCTTCAGTCTTTGCTGCGGTCATCGTCTCCGCTCTTTCGGAGATGTGTTTAGTTCGCCATGACTCCCCCGGAAGTCCCGTATTGCTTTTCCCAGAGCCCAAGGCACAACCAGGGATCTCTGGACCTACTAAGAGTCACATGCCAGCAATTGCTACTGTATTCTAGATCTCTCAGTTGGAATTCTGGACTGCACTGCTGCAGGTGGATACTCACATTACTATTAAGTGATCTTCCCCACAAGAGAAGTATTACCACTTAATAGACCAGGGTTTTCCAAACTTTTGCTGTTGGCGACACACCAACGGCTGACCCACAAAAACCCGGAAGCGCCGGGGCCAGTGCCGGACAAAAACCGGAAGTGCCGGTGGTGGCGCTTCCGGGTTGCTGCCGCGGCGGCAGCGGCTGCCCCTTCAAAAGGGCAGGCTCCGGGAACCCCGAAGTCCCGGCAGGGAGGCGAAAAGCCTCCCCGCGCGCACACACGCAAGCTGCCGAGCTTTCCGCCGCTCAGCTGTTCCGCAGGGAGAATTTCCACCCCAGCCCCCATCACCTGTGCTGGCAGCATGCGCGCGGGCGGGGAGGCTTTTCGCCTCCCTGCCAGAACCGAGGGCATTTTCAGGGTCCCCGGAGCCTGCCCTTTCCGCTGCTGCCGTTGCCCCTTCAAAAGGGCAGGCTCCAGGGCCCCCGAAAATGCCCTCGGTTCCGGCAGGGAGGCGAAAAGCCTCCCCGCCCGCGCGCATGCTGCCAGCACAGCTAATGGGGGCTGGGGTGGAAATTCTCCCCGCGGAACAGCTGAGCGGCGGAAAGCTCGGCAGCTTGCATGTGCGCGCAGGGAGGCTTTTCGCTTCCCTGCCGGAACCGCATTTTCGGGGTCCCTGGAGCCTGCCCTCTCGAAGGGGCAGCCCCTGCCGCAGCGCGGCAACCCGGAAGCACCACCGGCACTTCCGGTTTTTGCCCGGCACTGGCCCCGGCGCTTCCAGGTTTTTGTGGGTCAGCCACAAAAGCACCACCGGCGCTTCCGGGTTGTCACGCGGCACACTTGGGGCCCCCAGGCGACACAGTATTGTGTCGCGACACACAGTTTGGAAAGCCCTGTAATAGACTATGGTGTCTGGAAGAAGATTTCTGGTCTTGTGGCTATCACTTTCATTCTTTGTGGACTGTTTTTGTATGAATAATCATTCGTGCAAGCCAACCCTTGCACTAGACTCATGTGAAGCAGACATAAGAATGAGTCCTAATAGAACTATTTGCCATCAGCTAGGTATAATTACTCTTGCAAGGAATGGTACATTCGGATGTAGACATAACTTCTAATCTGTTTTCCTTGCTTGCAAGTGTGCTAGAAGAGGAATCCTATCTGCTTTCATTTCATTTCATTACAACTATTTCTGCTTCAGGAAAGATCTGATATGGTTGTAAGCATGAAGAAGCTTTGAATAGTTAATCTAATAAATCATATTTAGCTGATTATTCAATGTTTGCTTGGATTGGTTTGTAAAGTAGAGCTGTAAATGTATCCCCTCACAGCTGTGCTCTAGGAAATCCAAAGAACAAATCTGAGAAAAATCGCTATTCTGCCACATTGCCCAAAATGGAGCGCATAGCTAAAAGTGGAATTCTGCATTCACTATAATAGGCCTCATAGCAATTGCTAACATCAGGCTTCTCTGTGGTGGTGCATCAAACTAGATGAGTGTGCTAGACTGTATTGAGATGTCAATTCTGAACTCTCATGGGATTGCTAACACAACGCTGTAGTTAAGTTTCCCTTTGTTTGTACTTTTGCTCTGCTGTTAGGAAATGGGCCGCAGGGTGAGCCAGAGCAGCTGATTGGTGGCCCGGAAGGGGGGAAACCTCCACCTATCAGCATGCGGCAAAGAAGGGCGGAAGCGGGCCGAGGAGCGCCCCCGCCAATCAGTGTCCCCTTGCAGCGGCAGCGTGCATGCGGCGAGGCTTTTCGCCTCCCTGCCGCTCAGTGCAGCGTTTTTTTGCGGCACCGAGGGCATTTTCGGGGTCCAGGGTGGACTTTTCCTCCCCCCCACTTTTGCTCCCCACGGTTTTTTTGGCCCCTACTGGGTAGCTACGGTGCCCCTCCGCTTCCCTGCCGCACAGCTGATTGGTGCTCCGGCGCGTCTCCGCTTCCTGGCCGCACAGCTGATCGGCTCAGATTTTCCACTCCGGGGCGCCCCCCCATCACTTTTTGCAGTGATCCGAGGCAAAAAAGGAGGGGAGGAAAAGTCCACCCTGCGCCCCGCCGGGGTGCCCCTTCGAAAGGGCAGGCTTCAGGGACCCTGAAAATGCCCTCGGTGCCAGGAAAAAACGCTGCACGGAGCGGCAGGCCTGCAAACCCCACCCCCCGCCCGTCCGATTGGCTGCCGCCCGCAAAAATCCCCCCTATCCGTCCGATTGGCTGCCGCCCACAAACCCCGTCCCCCGGTCCTTGGAAAAAAATTTCCAGCGGAAGTGGTCCCTGGTGCCAAAAAGGTTGCCAACCCCTGCTCTAGGAAATATATACAAAAGGATGAAGTTAAACTGAACATAGAACATTGTTAAACTCCATTAAAGCAATATAAATACAAACGATTGTGATGGTGATAGATTAATGTCTTTGTTTAATTGTCTCTGAAAAATAATAGGTAGACTGCTCTTGAATTTAGACCTTGGTAATAGCTGTGGAAGAGGATGATTTTAAGCAAGGACAGACAGTTTGTACATTTTGTATTTTAAGACAAGAGTTGATGTTCCCATTTGAGAAGACACTCCGTTTTTTACGAATGTGAATCAGAAAGCTACATGTAGAAGTGGTATATTCTTAGCAGCTGAAAAACGATAAGAACAGCTTGCCTTACAGTACCGTTTCAAGGACTGTGATGCATGTGAAGCTTTAGAGGCCAAAGGGCTGTATAAATATTACATATTATTTAAAATCTCCATTTTGCTGGGTTGATGGGATTTTGTCTTTATTCTGTGTTGTGCTAAAGACGAGCGATAGTAGTGAAGAAGAGGAAGCCGTAATTGGCCCTCTGCCAGCCAGGGGGTCAGTGGAATCCAACCCAGGGGCTGAGATTGAAGATCGGGCTCGGAGAATGAAAGAGAGACTTCTGGGACTTGTTGATGTGAGTTGGATACATCATTGATGTTGCTTTTTCTCAAGTATCAACAGCTTTTCTCAGGCATTTCTTCTAAGCTGGTCTGTTCTTCATGGATACTTCCCAATTTTGTTTCCTGTGAAAGGATGGGTCCAAACAAGCTAAAAGAGAGTCTTGGATGACAGATCTTCCACCGGAACTCAAAAGCTTTGGACTTGGTCCACGAACATTCAAAAGAAGGTCCGAAGATAAATCTGGAGATAGATCAGTGTGGACGGATACTCCGGCCGACAGAGAAAAGAAAGCTAACGTAAGCCTGTATTCCTATGTGCTTTGTCGGGGAGAATATTCTTCATTTATATCTGTGAATTGGCAGATCGAGTAATTATCCAGCTGTAAGTCAAGGAAAAGTTTGGAAAGTTAAAATGCACCCTGCCAGTTTCTTACTCACTAGAAATGCTTTTATGACCTTCAGTCTTTCTGATTCTTAAATGGTTCCCATGCAAGAAATACAATCAATACAGTATTAGAAAATCTAATAGTTAAAAGGCAAACTATCATAAACCAAGTCCCATGATCACAATATAGCCAATACTACTCCTAACACTCTCAGTCATCCCCAGGTACAACCAACAACACCCGTCTGTCATCAGTCGGCCTTTGAAATCGTTTCAAAAGCTTTCCAAAGGTCAAGGGTAAGGACACAGATCTTATTTCTGGCAGAGGGGGGTTCCTCCTGAGAGAAGCTCCCCCAGAAAACGCTCACCTCCAAGTCCCAGGAGATAGGAACCCAAACAAGCCTCTTTTGCTACTACTCCCCAGACAGGCAAATTTTATTTGAATAACGTGTTTTGCTTTAGTTCAGGAACACTGTCTTTTTGCTGCTAGTTTTACAGATTTACAGCCTGGTCCTGTGCTGTGTGAACTCCCAAGTTAATTCCTCTGATTAGCCTTGCAGTTTCGTTGCCAGGAGAAAGCTGAGCAAAGAACTTTCGAGGATCGAAGCATTGGTTGCTCTCTTGTTCCCAAAGATTTTAGGCTGACTCAATTAAAACAAATGGCTCCTGTACGTACATCTGTCCAATTTTCCCACCAGGCCTCACACAGTAGAAGCGATTGCATCCTAACCCTTTCCTTGCATCCCAGCAGGCTGTGACATGTCTGGTTTCATAGAAGAGGTCAAATACTGGAGCACTTTTTTTCTCAGATGCCATCCAATGGTTTTCTGTGGGAGATGGATGTGGCTAGAGGTGTGCCCAATCCACATCTTAAATAAACCCTGCTGTGGTATGGTTTCCAACATCCCCTCATTTCTCCATCTACAGGTAGTCCTCACTTAACGATCGCAATTGGGACTGGAATTTTGGTTGCTAAGCAAAGTGGTCATTAAGCGATTCCGACCCGATTTTACCTTTCTTGCAGCGGTCATTAAGCGAATCACCGCAGTTGTTAACTGAACCACATGGTTGTTAAGCAAATCACGCGGTTCCCCATTGATTTTGCTTGCTGGAAGCCAGCTGGGAAGGTCAAAAATGGTGATCACGTGACTGTGGGACACTGCAATGGTTGTAAATGCGAACCGGTTGCCAAGCACCCGGATTGTGACCGCGGCGATGCTGCGATGGTCATGTGAGAACTGGTCGCAAGCTGGGTTTTCTAGCACCGTCATAAGTCCGAACCGCCGCTAAATAAATGGTCATTAAGTGAGGACTACCTGTACTTAAGATCTAGTGACCAAAAAAATGGCTTATGGAGCAAAATTCAGTTGTCTCAGTTCAGCAAAGCAGAATGTGGTGGCCTGGTGAAAGAACTTCAGGGCTAGGAAAAAAATGTGGGAAGGGGCTTATGGAATACTGGAGAATTGCAGGGCAAATATTTGAACTCTGGAGGTAAATAGGTTGGGGTAAATCGGGCTGTGCAAAGCTTCACTGTGGAGATCAAGTGCCAATTCAGTCCAATTTCTGTATCTTATAAAGCCACCAAATTGAAGCTTCAGGTTGAATTAGATGTGTACACGTTGATTTGATGGCTGTTTTTCCCCCGATCAGTGCAGAAAAATCGGATACTCTCAATATGAGACTTTAAATTGAAAGGTCAGCCTGAATTGGCTTAGCAATTCAAATCTGTTTGAGTTGTCAATAGAAATCCTGCTGGGGGTTCAAATCGAATTGGAGCAGATTGGCACAGCCATATAAATAAGCATTGCCAAAAAAGTGCATTGGAGAACATCATTAGCCTTCAACAAGCAAAGCCTCTCATTCCCTGCGGGGAAGAGAGAGAAATGGAATTTTAAAGAAAGCCTCCCGCCCTGCTTTTCAGGGTTGATCCTGGAAAGGCTAAAAAGGCAGAAATCTCTCAGCTTGAACCTTTGAGTCAACTCTATTTATTACTGAGAATGTACCTATACAGGGTGGCCTTTCTTTTTCCTGACATAAGAGAATGTGTACCTAGGCTGTGCAGTCACTATTTTTCTACCACGAGAAGCAAAACCTCCTTGTGAGAGAGATGGGCAGGATATAAATATGATTGATTGATTGATAGATAGATAAATAAATAAATAAAATTGCCCTTGGATCTCATGATTTGGTTGCCTTAAGATGTCATAAAGAATACCTCAATTAATCAAGATTCCCTTTTGATTTATGCATTTCTTTGGTCACCTGCTAACCCATCAATCTTTCTCTGTCCTTCAGGAACAGCCGGAGGCAAGAAGGTCCATCTCTAAGGACAACGCAGAAACTTTTCTCTCAGAGAGAGACAAAAGGATGGCTGAACAGTTGTCCTCGTACAATGTAGGTGTCCTTTAATCTCTTTTCCCCCTCTGGTGATGTTGGTTTCTGTGGAAATGTTTCTTCTGCTCAAATCTGTCTTTTCAGAAACCTCTTGTTGGTTTCAAGAGTATCAAGACTGAGCCATAAACATTTTTTCCTGTGTTCCTATGGAAACACTTTCATACATACACTGCATTCTAGCAAATTTATTATTGAGACTCAAGTCACTAGTAGTACAACTATTGCTTTTACCTTCTGAGGACAACTGACTGTCTCCTGGTTGTTTGACTGGAGCAGCCTTCTCCAAACTGGGTGCCATCTCCAAATCCAAATTCTTAGCCACGGCAATGCTAGCTGGAGTATTTTGGTAGCTGAAGTCCATATATCAGGAAGACACCCACATTTGGGGAAGTTAGTCTATCTAGAACAGTGCTTTCCAAACTGCTGCCGTTGGCGACACACCAACGGCGGCAGCGGCGGGGTCATGCGCGACGGTGGGGGCGTGCACAGCAGGGGGCGCACGGTGGCGTGCACGGCGGCGGCCTTGTGTTTTCCACTAAAACGCGGAAGCGCTGATGGCGCGTCCCCGCCGCGCGCCCCCCCCCGCCGGTTCCGGGTTGTGTCGCGATACACTAAACTGTGTTGCAACACACTAAAGTGTCGCGACACACAGTTTGAAAAGCTATGATCTAGAAGGTTTCTTAAATGTAATGGAAATACCTGCCAAAGGGGAAGAAAGCTTCATTTGATAAGCTAGTCACATGATTAGTCAGTATTGGTCATCGGACTTTGCCTTCAATTACAAATCTAAAGAAACTTCAGTTTGGTTCAGATCATACAAGACTAGGTTTGCATTAAGAGTGGTCCAACAGATATGTTGGTTATATGTAAACAATGGTCTTTGAGTCTCTAGATGTACCTCGTTTGCTGGCACTTGTCTGTCCATATCATAATCCAGGAGGACAATAAGAAAATGGAGACAGGTGCCATCTGGGGTTGTAATACCCTTAAGGGTTATGAATAATTAATCCTGAAAACACCAAGAGCCTATATAAAAACAGGATAACACTTTGTTGGATTGCCTTTTTGCCGATCAGTTAACTAAATTGTGATAGTTCATAGTATTTTGGACTTTTGTGTATGTGTGCCTTCAAGTCAATGTTGACACCTGGCAACTGCCTGGAAAAGTCCCTGCAGTTTTCTTGGCAAGATTTTGGAAGTGGTTTGCCACTGCCTCCCTCCTAGGGGGTGAGAGAAAGTGACTGGCCCAAGGTCACGCAGCTGGCTTTGTGCCTAAGGTGGGACTAGAACTCACGGTCTCCCGGTTTCTAGCCTGATGCCTTAACCACTGCACCAAACCGGCTCTCTATTTTGGACTTGGTTATTCTTTAAGTTGAAAATAGTCTTTATTAAGATTGTCTCAACATGTGGCTCTCAGAAAGTTGTTTGGGATCTTATAGAAGCACAGAGAAGAGGTATAATAGGTGGTTTTATTTGGGTTCTTGGGGCTTATTTCCCTTTGTCATATCTAAATATATAAGTAGCTTTATTTTATTTTTGGCGTAGCCTTAATTTCATTCACTTTTTAATCAGATGGCGAGCAAAGGTAACATAATTGAGTTCAAAGGGACTTTCGGATATATTGGATTACAGCTTTTGGTTTCAATGTCTCCAATTTCACATTCTCTTTCTTTCGATGTTCTAATTCTTGTAATGTTTCACCATTTATGGTAAATATTTTAAATTCCAGGACTCTCAGAGATCTGAATCTCTAATGGACATCCATCGGAAGAAGCTAAAGAGCAAAACTGCTGGAGAAAAGAATAAACCGCAGGAGAGAAGGCCCTTTGACCGAGACCAGGATCTTCAAGTCCATCAGTTTGATGAAGCCCGGAAGAAAGCAATCATAAAACAGTCTAGAGACTTGAACACTAGGTTTTCCCATGGCAAGTGCAATACATTTTTATAACGCATTCATGCAGAAATAGCAAGAGCGCTAAACAAAGCATTTTCTTTGTACATACAACACACACATGAATAACAACGTTCCTTCAAGTTGGAGATCTGCATTCTCTTGCCAGATGTGCTCATCCTATGGCTAGAGGTCTGTGCAGACCTTAGGACCCCATTGTGCCAATGGCTGAATTTTGGTGCATGATTCCAGCTGTTGGGAGGGGGGGAGGAATCGAACCGTGGGATGAGGAGTTTGTCTCAAGAGGACTTCTGCTACCCTACACACACACACACACACACACACACACACACACACAGAGAGGTAAAAATAAGAATTGCTATGTCTCTTCTGATGATATTCACTGAATGGCTTCCTTCCCCAAGAACGTCAAGAGCCGGAGTTGTGACCTGCAACCCCTTAGAGCAGTGTTACTCAACCTTGGCAACTTTAAGATGTTTGGACTTCAACTCCCAGAATTCCCTAGCCAGCATTAACTCTGGGAGTTGAAGTCCACACAAAAAGTTGCCAAGGTTGAGAAACACTGCCTTAGACGTTGTCTACCCTTCCCTGGGGAGATTTCCTTCACGTTTATGAAAACGAAGAAGCCCCTTTGAAATGAGTATTTAAGTTTTAAATAACCCACTGGCATACTCGTAAACAGATTTTATGAAAATATATTTCTTCAGCTCAGATTACTTTGGAATTTCAAATGTCAGAATGATATGTGTGTAACTCAGAATTGGAGTTGATAATGACGGAGGGAAAATCAGATGGATGCTGCAGATAACTTGGGATCTGATCATAATTACCACTGCAGGAAATATTAACTTTACCTGTACATTTGACGTGGTTACGAATAAAGCATTACCATCCCTCTATGTTAAAATTGTCCCAGACTGTTTTTTTCCCCTGTTCTCTTTTCTTTCCTGCCTTTTATAAGTTGAGGGACAAGAACCATTGATAAACTGATTTGGAACTCATGAAAAAGGTTTTTGTTCCTAAGAGTTTCCCTTGGGTTCCTTGGAAATCTCTGGTGGAGTATATTTATTATTTAATGTGGTTCTATATTAAATACAACCACTTCCTATTGCAAAGCATCTTAAAGCAGTTTACAATAAAAACAGCACTAGCATCCATAAATAAACAATACATTAAATAAAATAAAACATTAAACACAAAACATATTCATTAAAAAGGGGAAGGGAGGGGGGACATTCTTCCAACATTCATACAAGAATGGCCTGGATGAAAAGATTATAAGGAATGAAGCTGGCAAAAGAGGAGCCACCTGCTTTGATGACAGTGGCCAAATGTCCATTGACCAGGAAAGGTGGAAGGAAGATACTTAGAATTTAATCCCTGGAGCAGAGTCCTATATTGGTTATGATCTCTGTATGCTGCCCTGTCCTGGACAAATCTGTGTATACATAGCAGTGCTTTCCAAACTGCCGCCGTTGGCGACACACCAACGGTGACGGCGGTGTGCACGGTGGCGGCCTCGCTAAAACGCGGAAGCGTTGATGGCACGCCGCCGCCATACACACCACCACCACCACTTCGCGACACACTAAACTGTGTTGTGACACACTAAAGTGTCGCAACACAGTTTGGAAAGCTATGACATATAGCTTCGTTCTTGTTTGCAATAAAGAAATCAGTCTTGTGGCATCATGTCTGTGATCTTTCTCCCATTAAGCCAAGTTTCAAATAAGAGTTACGTATTTGAAGAACTGAGATTTACAGCCATGAAGCTTGAGTGAAGTTGAGTTTCCAAGGGATGCGTGAAGATACAGCGGGTCTTCCTGAATTTTAGTGGAGAGAGTATGCGATAATTCCAGTATGGGAGAGGGTTTTTTGATTGTACAGAAGTAGCTTCCCTCATATTGGGAATGATCAACCATGATCAACATTTCACTCTCTATACTTTGCCCTGTTGGAATTTATTTTATTTATTTATTCATCAAATTTCTATCACTGCCTGTCTCCCTCGTCAGGGAGTCACAGTTGTCTCTCTGGATTAGCAATTACAAGTATCATAGAGGGGAAGGATGATAACAGGAGGTTGAATTTTGATTCCACATAATCCATTTACAGACAAAGGAGATTTGATAAACATATTCATGCTAACATATTAAGTATGTGCTTGAGAGACTGAGTTCAGATCAATTATGACACTGCTCACAGTTTGATACAACAAATAAAAAACTCTACTTACCTAAAACTTCCTTGTAATTAAGATTCTCCCTTGTTAACTGGTACCTGGGTCAACCAGGCTGGTGAAGAACGCACTGTTCTCACTTGGAGAAATGGGCCTGAACTTACATGAAAAGGTAATGGTGAAGTTAATAGTCTGCGTCTGTGGCATTTGTAACGGGTAAATAAAACCTTCCCAATATTTATCGTCAGAAGTTGATTCTAGAACTCTTTAATTCAACTTGTAAATGAAGCAAGGAGATTTGCCAAGCAAGAGTTCTAAATATTAATAAAAGAAGCTGTCAACTGATTCATGATAATAAGACAAGCCAGAAGGTGGTGGTCATGAGATCTGAGTAAGAGAATGTGTAGGGTATGGAGAATAATGTCCTTTTCAAAAATGGTTCTGGCCACTCCTCTCTTAATAAATCTCTCCCAAAGAATTAGTGAATGAAGGATGTATTGGTCACCAGAAAAAGATGAGAAAACAACTCTAGGCCCGGCAAAATCAAGCAAGAGCTCCAGATTAATGAAGTTAATCCCAAAATGTGTTCACTGGGCCCTTGAATCTAGTGCAGGAAGAACACAAAAACATTGCATTGACATTAAGGCAGTTTAAGTTAGCGGCTGAGTTCCATCTACAGCAGGGAGTCTCTTCCAACTAAATGTCCACAATCAGGAGAACATCAGTTAAGAGGATGTCTGTAACTAGAATGAACTTCAAGAATTTTCTTCTCCATTATGTAGTAATGAGAGTATTCCAACTACCTGTGATTCAGTCTTTTCCTACTCCATTTACAAGTCAGCACAGTCCTTTATCTGCTAAGAGTATACTTACTGTGCTACCGGTTCTTTATGTTACCTAGCTGATATCTTGATCTATCTCCCATCAGCGTGGGATCTACTTAACATCCTGCTCCATAGAGGCTGAGGAAAGACCCACTGTAAGAACAAGGCTTCTACTTGTCTTTCTGGGTGCCTGCTAGCTTCTGTTGTCCACATGAGCCCCACAACAGGCAGGAGTTTAACAGGTGCAGCTGGTTCTACCAGACATCTAGCACCATGAAATTGCACCACCAGTTTACTGGGTTATCTGTCAAGGCACCGATGCGCTTCTGGAATGACTGGCTGGAAACCTGCCCACCCACCACAGAGCCTTTGTTCAACAAATGTCACTAAAGAATAGGAGATAGAAAACCTTTGCCATCCTCTTGCAGTACCTGGCTTCATTAAGCCTTTGACTGTAAGGTTATTAGGTTCCGGGGAAAAATATTTAATTTTTAAATATTGATTAAAAGTGGGGGAGGAATATAAAACCCAGAAACTGTCCATGCCATGTAGGGGAGAGAGATCTTCAAGAAGCACTTAGAGTTGGTGCCTCACGAAATTACCTTGAAGATGTTTTGGAAGATGATGAAAATGATCCACTTCAAGAGAGCAGTTGGATTGGTTTGATGGCAGCTAGAGGTTTATTTGTAGTTTTTAATAGTTTTGTTTATTATTTATTGATGATATGGATATGGATATGGATATGGATATGGACCACATTAATGCTTTATCTTATAAGTTGTAACTTGCCTAGAATAAAGAAGATGGGCAGCATATAAATTTTAGCAAATAAATTCAAAACTTTACAGGGAAAGAACATTCCTGAGCATATGAACCACCACCACCAAGGTCTTCATGCAAATGAGCACAGTGGGCAGTCTGTACCAATCCATATCAGTCATAGAAGACCCAGAAAGATTCCCCTGAAGATGGAACAACTTTGTAGATGCTGCTGAATCATAACTGCCCCCTTCCACGCATGGCCAATGAGGAGGGATCCTAGGAATTACTGTTCAACAATAGCTGGACCAGCTACCACCTTACCCTACCCTACGTGAGGATTGGCACAATGTGTGAATCCCAAAAATTATGGTCTAGAGTAGACAACAATTAAACTCAGCCAGTGTGTCTTTGTGCCTTCCCTTTCTATGTCCTGCCATTCTCCTTCGTTTCTTTGTGACAGAATCCTTCCCTTCCTGCTTAGGTCTTAATTCCTTGTCCCCAGAGCATTGGGTTTGTTCTGACCAACTGTGGAGTCCTTGGTGCTCTCTGAGCCTTGTTGTTTTCTTGCAGATGTTTCATTGCCAGGCTAGGCAACATCTTAAGTGCGAAAAGGGAGTGGGACTTGCTCCCTGTTTATATGCCATGGCTTGTCCTGCTTGTGTTGGTGGGGGTGTTGTTCTCTTCTTGGTAGTTCCTTGATTAGGCTGTTGTTTACTGCTTCATTGTTTGACTGAGTTGGTAGTTCCTTGATTAGGGTATTGTATACTGCTTGATTGTTCATCTGGTGCTAATCCTGGTGTTAATCTTTGCATATCTGGGTGTTGATTGCTGGCAAGGAGGTGTTCTGGTCTTCTGGCTTTTCTATTATCTCTTATGAATGGTATGTAAATGTTGTTTACCTCTGTGTGTCTGCTGATGGCTGCTTTGTCTGAGTGCCAAGCTTCCAGGAATTCTCTAGCGTTTTCGGATTTGGCATGGTTTAAGATGCTCACAGTTTCCCAGTTGAAAGTATGGTTAAGTCTGTCCATGTGTTGTGAGATTAAGGAGTTTTCATCGTGTCTTCTGACTGCTAGTTGGTGACCAAGCCCCAGGTCCAAGGAGCTAAAGAAGATCATGTTACATTGCTTCATGGTTGTAGCTAGTGTTTAGGAAACGTTGGCTGGGAGGAGGAGGAGGAGGAGGAGGAGGAGGAGGAGGAGGAGGAGGAGGAGATGACTTAGGTTCTGGGGATGATTGCTAGCTATGGAAATGGAGTGGTGGGGCAAAGCCCATGACACACATTTGGTAATCCTAGATCATATTTTCATTATCTGAGCTTGTTACCTTTCTCTATGCTGGGGTATCATATGAGGGACATCCTAGCCCAGGCTATAAGCATTGAATTATGTTGGTTATCTAATTTATGAATCTTGCTTCTGCTCCTGGCTTGGTGCATTAAATCGTCATTCTGTGGGGAACAGATAGTGTATATATAACCCCACCATAATAGAAATCTAGAACTTTTCTTTAAGATCCGGATAGCTCTGCAAGATCTGAGATGAAGATGCTTCCCAGTTCCACTATCTCAAATAACTTAACCTGAGATTTCTGCAACCCCCCAAATGGAAGGCAAACCCAGGTGCATGAATGAGCGATGTCTTCAATGTAACTACATCCAATGCATGCTAGGAAACATTGCATGCCATGTATCACCCCCTGGGATCATTAAAGCATTAATTGCATGGAGAATATTACAATGTTCCGGGCCACAAAATAAATGGGAACTAAGAACATGGAACAAGCCTTTGACTGTGTGGATCATAACAAATTGTGGCAAGTTCTTGGTGGTATGGGGATACCAATTCATCTTGTCTGCCTCCTGAGGAATCTGTATAACGACCAAGTAGCAACGGTAAGAACAGAGCATGGAACAACGGACTGGTTTAAGATTGGGAAAGGAGTACGGCAGGGCTGTATACTCACACCCTACCTATTCAACCTGTACGCAGAACACATCATGCGACGTGCTGGGCTTGAGGAATCCAAGGCTGGAGTTAAAATAGCTGGAAGAAACATTAACAATCTTAGATATGCAGATGATACCACTTTGATGGCTGAAAGCGAGGAGGAACTGAGGAGCCTTATGACGAAGGTGAAAGAAGAAAGCGCAAAAGCTGGGTTGCAGTTAAACCTCAAAAAAACCAAGATTATGGCAACCAGCTTGATTGATGACTGGCAAATAGAGGGAGAAAACGTGGAGGCAGTGACAGACTTTGTATTTCTAGGCGCAAAGATTACTGCAGATGCTGACTGCAGCCAGGAAATCAGAAGACGTCTACTTCTTGAGAGGAGAGCAATGGCAAAACTTGATAAAATAGTTAAGAGCAGAGACATCACAGTGACAACAAAGGTCCGCATAGTTAAAGCAATGGTATTCCCTGTAGTAACCTATGGCTGTGAGAGCTGGACCATAAGGAAGGCTGAGCGAAGGAAGATAGATGCTTTTGAACTGTGGTGTTGGAGGAAAATTCTGAGAGTGCCTTGGACTGCAAGAAGATCAAACCAGTCCATACTCCAGGAAATAAAGCCAGACTGCTCACTTGAGGGAATGATATTAAAGGCAAAACTGAAGTACTTTGGCCACATAATGAGAAGACAGGATACCCTGGAGAAGAAGCTGATGCTAGGGAAAGTGGAAGGCAAAAGGAAGAGGGGCCGACCAAGGGCAAGATGGATGGATGATATTCTGGAGGTGACAGACTCAACCATGGGGGAGCTGGGGATGGTGACGGCCGACAGGAAGCTCTGGCGTGGGCTGTTCTATGAAGTCACGAAGAGTCAGAAGCGACTGAACGAATAAACAACAAACAACATGGGAATAGAAATGTAATAGAAAACAAGAGAAGCCTTGGAGGAGAAATGGCTTTGCCGTGTTTAGTTCCTGTTTCCTTATTAACATACTGAGCACAAGTTCAACTCTTTCAAAAGTATGACAGGAATTTCAGTAAGTCTCAGGGGGAACAAACAGTCAAGGCTGCCAAAACTTGATGTCAGGCGGTAGGAGACAAGCACACGGTCTCCCTAGCAACCATCAGTGGAGGGAATTCTTGCTAGCAGAAAGCATCTGGAGAGCTATTAATGCACTAGACTGCATGGGTCAGATGCGGCTTGGTTCTCTAGCAAGCAATTAAAAATCAGAGACTTTGGCGAAGGGGTCTTTAAAAATCAGCATGGAAGAAGAGAGAACAATTGAAGCAACTGGGTTCTCCTAGTGGGCAGGGTCACGCGGTAATATTTTAAGTTCCAGACGGTGAAATTTCTATTAGATGTTCATGCCCCTCAAAAACCTGCTTCAAGGCACTCCGTTGTTGTTTTTTTAATCCATTCCATCGTGTAATAAAAGCCAAATCAATTCCCCCTCCCTTGACAAAATGGCTGGTTGGATTTCTACAACATGGTTAACCGAGTCAGTTGAAAGCCTTGTGGCTGACTTCGCAGAACACGCAAAGCTTAGTTTTAACCTTAGTTAGTTTTGGGGGGCTTGGTGCATTGTGTGAAGTCAGATGGTTTGGCTAGTTCATAATTCATTTACACTGTAATTGTGCACAGCCCCCAAATGCAAGAAGCAAGAGAGAGTACTATGTGAATCCAAAAGTTCCTTATTATTATTTGCTAAAAATCAGGACCCTAGGAGCACCTTTTCAGATTCACAAATGTTATTAAAAGGCATACGCTTTCGTGAACTATGCCTTTCAATAAAACGTGTTAATCTGAAAATGTGTTACCAAATCCCTTCTGATTTTTGGCTATCACAGAATAACACAGCTTTCCTCCTACAAAGTGGATTATTTGTTAGGAACTCATGAGGATTATGGTCGTTCAAAGCACTTCTGAATAGGTACTGGAAATGAGTAGGCTAGATTTTCTTCCTGGGTTTAAGCCCCTCTAACACTTTGCGGTAAGACGCCAGGCTTGTCAATTGGAAGATCGCAAGTTTGGAGGTTCGAATCCCTAGCCCTGCGTAACGGAGTGAGCTCCCGCACTCGCCCCAGCTCTTGCCAACCTAGCAATTCGAAAGCATGCAAATGCAAGTAGATGAATAGATACCACTTCGGTGGGTAGGTAACAGCTTTCCGCGTGTGTCATGCCAGCCACATGACCGTGGAAGCGTCTTTGGACAACGCTGGCTCTTCGGCTAACAAACGGAGATGAGCACCGGCCCCTAGAGTTGGACATGACTGCACAACTGTGCGGGGGGAACCTTTACCTTTTTAATGGTCTGAATAGTTTTTTGTTGTTCAGTCGTTTAGTCGTGTCCGTTCTCCTTTTGCCTTCAGTCTTTCCCAGCATGGTTTTGGGGGGATCCAGCATTACTCCCTATAAATCTTCAATCTTTGACACCCATTCTTTTTAATCCCTGTAATGTAAATCACAAGGGGCGTGATGGCTCAGTGGGTAAGACGCCAGGCTTGTCGACTGGAAGATCGCAAGTTCGGAGGTTCGAATCCCTAGTCCCGTGTGACGGAGTGAGCTCCCGCACTCGCCCCAGCTCTTGCCAACCTAGCAATTCGAAAGCCTGCAAATGCAAGTAGATTAATAGGTACCACTTCGGTGGGAAGGTAACAGCGTTCCGCGCGTGTCATGCGGCCACATGACCGTGGAAGTGTCTTCGGACAGCGCTGGCTCTTCGGCTAACAAACGGAGATGAGCACCGGCCCCTAGAGTCGGAACGACTGAACAAATGTGCAGGGGGAACCTTTACCTTTAACTCTTTGAATACTTTGGGATTTCTGCAGGAAGCAATGTTCTGGAAAGATTCTATATGTAGGGTTTTATATGGATTGAGATGACATTTCCATATGGACACTAATTTTCCTACTCCCTGAAATTTAGTTTAGTTCTATCACTTCTGCAGTGTTGCTTCCTGACTATAAAGAATAGAGGAGAACACTGATTTTATATATATGAAAATTCACAGTTTGCACACTGCAAAGTATTTTTCAGAAGCAGTGAAGATAAACAAGGAATGATCTTTACTCTGCCCTATCTCAAATAAAGAGCCTCTTGATGAGGGTGAAAGAGGAGAGTGCAAAAGCTGGCTTGAAACTCAACATTAAAAAAACTCAGATCATGGCATCTGGTCCCATCACTTCCTGGCATATACAGCAGAAGGGGAAGAAATGGAAGCAGTGACAGATTTTATTTTCTTGGGCTCCAAGATCACCGCAGACGGTGACTGCAGCCATGAAATTAAAAGACGCTTGCTCCTTGGGAGGAAAGCTATGGCAAACCTAGACAGCATATTAAAAAGCAGAGACATCACCTTGCTGACAAAGGCCCGTATAATTAAAGCTATGGTTTTCCCAGTAGTAATGTATGGCTGTGAGAGTTGAACCATAAGGAAGGCTGAGCGCCAAAGAATTGATGCTTTCGAACCGTGGTGCTGGAGAAGACTCTTAAGAGTCCCTTGGACTGGGACTCCAAGCTTGGCTGGGAGCTCGACCAGTCAGGGTTTCTCAAAGTGCTGAGACCTGGCTGAATTTTCCTTGTTTGCAGTGGACTACAGAAGTTGTGAGACCACTGAAGTTTTTCCCCTGAAGAAGGGGGGACCAGAAGATTGCTCACAGGGCCATTGGAATTGCCCACCCCTGCTTTTCTTTGTAGTTTCCACCGCGGAGGGAACAGGGGTGAGTGCAAGGGAATGGCCGGAGAGGCATCTGGCTCTTACAGGGAATCTAAATCTCTTTGAAGAGACACAAGAGCGTGCAGTCGCTTTTAGATCACTTTAGAAATTTTTTTTTTAGATTAGAATGTTTTTAGTATCTAAGATCTATCTTTTGGACTTTGCTTAAAATGTTGGCTAATTTTGTGCTTTCTTTGCTATAACTGATTTTGGTGGAAGTTTGATAGATTCTACATTTGCAACATAATGAAACGTTTGCATTTTTTTTTACCTTTCTTTTGTATTAGAGAAGTTGGGACCTAAGAGACTTTGTTTGTAATCCTTCGCCCGACAAATTAATTGACTATTTATTTCTTGAGAAACTGTTTGTTTGGATTAAGCAGCTTGCAGCTTGAAGAACAAAAGCACAGGGAAACGTTTGTAAAAAATTTTTCCTTTTTTTCCTCTACATTCTTTCAGAGTGGATTTTGTTTCACTTGGAATTTATTCTTTATTTCTCCTTTTATAAACTGTTTGAGATATTATTCTCTCCTGTATTTTGGATTATTGGAACCTTTTTTTCTTTTAATCTTAAAAAACTTTCTACTTAATAGACTTTGCTGGTAGTATTCCACGAATAGATCAGCTGACTAACCTTATTGTTTTGACTAGAGTGGTTGTTGCTATAATCTGAAGGACACAGAAGAAGAATGGCTTTTTCAACAGCAATTCAAGAGTTTAGAAAAGAATTTAGTGAATCTCTTTCAGAAATTAAAAAGTCATTAGAACTATTATTTCCATAAGTTTTATTAATTTTTAAAATACACATTAAAAGCTAATACAAAAGAAAAGAAATAGAAATACAAAGTAAGAAAAGGGAAAAGAAAAAGTGAAGTCAAAAAATAACAAACAAGAAAAATATAGAAAATAGATGTCCTCCAATTTATCCTTGAACTTTAAGTACAACAATTAACTTTAAATGTTAGTCCTTAATACAATACACAGAAACTTTTCTTTGTCATATACCCTTTGATTTCTATAATCCAATCTTCTGTTCTTCATATAGGTTTCGCCTTTCTTGATATCTTCCAACAATCCATCTCTGGTTTCTACTCCTTAGAATAGTAATCAAATGTTCATTGTTGCATCAATTAAATGTTTTCCATTTGCTCTTTCCATTTTTACATCTATATTTATATCTTCAATAAAGTCCAATTAGTATAACAAATAAAGGCCTTATCTACGTCTAATAAAATACAGTATATTCTGTTCATGTTATGACTATATATTCCATTAATACATAATCTAACATATTACATAACATAATACATAATATAGCAAAAATACAAAACCTAACATAACATATAACCTAATACATACAACATATTCTTGTAATAACCTACATTCTAATTCCATCTCATCATCTCATTGTCTTCTCATAAATGTGTCTCCAGAAAGAGTAATATATAATATCAACATATTTATTTATAATCTTGTATCTTACACTTAAAATATCATGTTTTTATGCATCTGTAAATTTCTCATATCTGTGCTTACTCTGTGTACAATACCAAATCCGCATTTTCATTCACCTTGCATTCCAAATCAATATCAATAAATCTCCTGTTTAGGTTATGCCAATATCACAATATGCAACTTGTTTATTTCTGTAACTCATGTGGGATATCAAAATGTTTATTTTGCCATATCTATCAATTTGCATATTAAAATCTTCCTGTCTCAGCTGCCACAATGTATTTATGCCCAAACATTTAATAGACCACTTCCTGTAAAATATCATAATCTTCTTCTGTACCAATACATTCAAAGTCCTCTTTCCCTGTTTCTCTACTGGTTCGAAAGGTCTTTCCTCTGTTTCTAAATCTGTCCCTTGTATCTTCTGTTCCTGAGCCACCAAAACTATTAATATACGTTCTATGGATTTCTTAATTTGCAAAATTTTTTTGCTGGTTTCTTCCTTAAAATCCTGAAGTACTGTGAGAAAGGCCATTATTTGTTGTTCAAAGCGTAATCAACTGCCGTAGTCAAAACAAAAATTTTTCTCAGGGAGCAAGGAACAGCTGTTCTATTATTTATCAATAATGTCTATTTCTTTAAGTGAGAAAAGCTTTTAAAGTAAGAGATGAAAAAATTCCACAGAGCAGTATTTCAAACAGTTTGTAAAAGGAAAGATGAAAATATATTCCAAATGAAAGATAGTCCTTTCTAAAAAAAAATAGAAAAAAAAAAAAAAAGGTAGAGAGGCACACATTCTCTATACCTTATTCTTTATTCTTCTTTATTCTTCAGGCTGCAAGCTGCTTAACCCAAACAAACAATTTCTCAAAAGTCAGTTAGTTTGTCGAGTGAGAAATACCAACAAAGTCTCTTAAGTCCCAATTTCTCTGATACAAAAGAAAGGCAGAAAAATACAAAACTTGTTCACTATGTTGCCAAAATAAAATCTATCAAACTTCCACCAAAATTAATTATAGCAAAGAAAACACAAAATTAGCCAACATTTTGAACGAAGTCCAAAGATAAATTTTAGATAATAAAAATGTACTAATCTAAAAAAGAAAACTAATGTAAAGTGATCTAAAAGCTGGCTGTCACTCTTGTGTCTCCCGAGAGACTTACGTTCTCTGCAGAGCTAGGATCCTCCTTCGGCCATTTCACTGCATTCACCCCCGTTCTTCTCCGCGGTGGAAACAACAAAGAAAAACAGGAGTGTGCAATTACAATGGCTCTGTGAGCAATCTTCTGGTTCCCCCTTCTCCAGGGGGAAACTTCAGTGGTCCGTAGACCCCTGCAAACAAGATAGAAAGTTAGCCAGGTCTCAGAGCTCAGAGCTCTGAGAAACTCTGACTTGTCGAGCTGCCAGCCAGGCTTGGAGTGTCATTAGAACTATTATTGATAACTTTGCAAGATCAAGAAAAAAAAGAACAAAAAATAGAATTAGAAACAGGAAAGAAAAATGTTTTTGAAATACAAGAGAAACAGGAGGAGGGAATTTTAAATATATTAGTTCAGAAAAACATTCTGAAGGCTATACATTATAATTCTGGTATAAATATGTTATGGCAGTGGAGACAGGGAGAAAATTTGAGTATGCAATTGGATAGATATTGTGAAATATGTGGAAAAGGTGAGAAAATTATTCTGATACTCTACACGAGATATAGAAAAAAGCAGGCTGTATATTGTGAACTTGGCATTGCATATTGTGATTTTGGCATAACCTAAACAGAAGATTCAGTATCATGATATGGGACATAAGGTTAATGAAAACACAGATTTGGATTGTATACAGAATATAAATTGATATGAGAAACTGTATGGATATATAAAAAAGTGATATTCTAAGTGTAAGATATAAGGTTAAATATAAACGTAAGTTGATATCATAGATTACTTTTTTCTTTGGAGATACATTTATGAGAAGATAATGATATGATGAGATGGAATTAGAATGAAGGTTATTACAGGATGACATCATGTATGAATATGTATGTATGAATATTATAAGAATTGGTATATTAGGTATTAGGTTAAGTGTTATGATAGGTTATGTGTTTAGTTTAAATGGACATTATCCCAAGGAGTGGAAATTATAGATGGATAATTGAGATATAAGATTACAAATATAAATAGAAGTTGATATTATAGTTTAATTTTTTTTATGGAGATATATATATATATAAGAAGATAATGGGATGATGAGGTGGAATTAGAATTAATGTTATTACAGGATGACATACTTTTACAATATTATGTATGAATATATATGTATGAATATTACAAGAATTGCTATATTATGTATTGTTATGCAATATGTTAGGTTATATACTAGTGGAATATGTAGTCATAATATGAATAGAATATATTGTAGTTTATTAGAAGTAAATAAGGCTTTTATTTGTTATACTAATTGGATTTTATTGAAGATACAAATGTAGATGTAAAAATGGAAAGAACGAATATAAAATATCAAACTGATGCAGCAATGAACATTTAACATTTAACTACTACTTCAAGGAGTGGAAGCCAAAGATGGACTATTGGGAGATAGTAAGAAAGGTGAAACCTATATGAAGATCAGAAGATTGGATTATAGAAATCAAAGGGCATATGACAAAGAAAAGTTCCTGTGTATCGTATGAAGGACTAACATTTAAAATAAATTATTGTACTTAAAGTTCAAAGATAGATTGGAGGACACCTATTTTCTATATTTTCTTTGTTTATTATTTCTTGATTTCACTTTTTCTTTATCTTTTTCTTATTTTGTATTTGTATTTCTATTTCTTTTCTCTGTTCTAACTTTTAATATGTATTTTAAAACTCAATAAAATTATATTTTAAAAAAAAGAGTCCCTTGGACTGCAAGGAGGTCAAATCAGTCAACCCTAAAGGAAATCAACCCTGACTGCTCATTGGAAGGACAGATGCTGAAGCTGAAGCTCAAATACTTTGGCCACCTAATGCGAAGAGAGGACTCGCTGGAAAAGACCCTGATGCTGGGAAAGACTGAGGGCAAAAGGAGAAGGGGACGGCAGAGGATGAGATGGTTAGATAGCATCACCGATGCAATGAACATGAATTTGAGTAAACTCCGGGAGACAGTGGAGGACAGGAAGGCCTGGCGTGCTATGTTCCATGAGGTCACGAAGAGTCGGACACGACTAAACGACTGAACAACAACAACAAAAATCTCAAATAAAATGAAGCCACATTTTCTTCTTTGAACTTAACAATATACTGTATATATATTTCATTTTCATGGTTGAGGTCACCGTGTGAACTGTGTGGCCCCAACTACAGAAAAATGGCAATCCTGTCACCACCTTTGGCATTTATTTGGAGGGAATACCAGATCTTCTTGGAGAGCATGGGTGGAAAACCTCCAGCACATTCTTCATTGTGATCTTTGACAGATACTAATGTCAGTTGCAGATCTGAGCATTTAAATATATAATATTAGAAAAGTTACTTGGATTTCCAGATAGCAGCAGAGTTTGACTAGCCTTGATTTTCATTGATAAAGCATCAACTGTGATCCTGGGCTATTGTCAAGAAATAGTAATCATCATCTCTAAATCTGCTTTGGAAAGAACACTCTAGTCACACTTGGTGTTGAGGATGGTAGTTTTGGGGGGTTTCAATATCCATGTCAGGGTGACCATGATTCGAGCAACTCAAAATTTCATGGCTGCTACAATAATCAAGAACTTGTCTCAACTTGTTACTGACCCAACACATGTACTGTAGCTGGTCATACACTGAGAAGTCAAAAGGCAGAAGGAACAGCCTGATAAGAAAGACCTGGAATCATTGTCAGTACTGATAGCCCAGTCAGACACAGAGCGGTTTGGGGGCTGGGCCCCCAGCAAGACCGTGTGTCCTGAACATGCACTTTTGTTGAGCCACTTGTGAAAAGGGAAAACAGGTCCAAAAGTCTTCATGAATTCTACTCTCACTGAATCTATACATGGACTAGAAGTGAAAACAGATAAGAAAGAAACAATGGAGATTGTGGGAGGAATCTGGAGGAAAGTTCCATAAAGAATTATGAGAAGAAAATCTAGGTGCTTTTATTGGAAGAGATCATCACAGTAGTCTAAACATGTGATATTGTCAGGAAATACTGGTGAAAGACCACGCTGAGCCAGAATTGCAGCTCTAGTTTACTTTATTGTTCCTACCAGATACAGAAATCTTGCCAGACTAAAGGTACCCTAACTGATCTAAGGGGGAAAATATTCCTGGGACTCTAGGGCGGGGCCAGCCTAACTCTCTTCTTCGGCCTGTTGAGGCTTTCAAGGCTGTGAGAACGTCTCTCCCCCTGATGGAATGTGCCCCCTCCTTGCTCTGCTCCGAGATCCATCAGAGATATCAATCTCTTTTAAGGATAAGTTCTCCAAAGCAAGTAAAAGGCAACCAAATATTGGCAAACAGAAATATTGTAACACTGCACTGCTATTCTTTATAAAGGAGCCAGAAAAAGATGGTTGCAATCAATTCCACAGTCTCGTAGAGGTTATTCTGATGATCATCCCCTAGTTAGCTACCTGAATATGTCTAATACAGATATTACTGGGAAGGTTCCTAAGTTCTTGAAATAAATACTAGTCAGTTGCTGCAATTCTGAACTAATATAGATTGGTATTTATCAATTTGGTATAGACAGTTGAATAATAATAATAATAATAATAATAATAATAATAATAATAATATTGTTTGTTCATACAAAATATGATTGTTGTGAGCCTCCCAGGGGTAGCTCTGGAAGTCAGACGGCATATAAGTTAACTAATTAACTAGATTTTGCAATCCTGGTTATGACTGGACTGTTGGCGTGCTTTGCTTCGGGTACCAGCCCATTTGTATCTTCTAAAGTGGCTTTGATTATGCTACGCATCCTTTCTAAATGTCGAATTGTTCTAATCATTCCAGAAAAGAGGCTTTTGTGCTGACACTTTATTGTTTTAGTTGTGGCAAAAACGTCAAAGTAGGTTTGCTGACAGATAAGGTTGTCAGTTATATTTCAGAGCATCACATTCACCAAGAGGGCCGTACCTTGATTAGTGTCAGCCCTTCAAGCTTCGTCCAGAAACAGAAGCTGCAGAGATTCCAGGAATGGTAGGACAAAATAACAGAAACTTGGAAGCCCTTCCAAAATTTCCCTGATTCTTTTTAGAACAAGATCAAGGTGGAAAGGAAAGAAGGAAATTCGAAACTAGGGGTGGGTGGTCTGTTGTTCCAAGTCAACATACCATGCCCTCCGCATATCTCGAAGGGAGATTTCGTAAGCTCCCTGTCGAACGACGCCTCTGTCCTTGTGGTGTTGGTCAAGTGGAGGATGTTATCCATTATGTCCTCCACTGCCCCATTTATAACGAGATCAGGGCTAAATTATTGATGACCGATGAACTCAAGGGCTCTGATGTTGAAAAACTGATTTATCTTCTTGCAGATGTGTTCCCAACTGTTAGCAACCAAGTTGCTACTTTTGCTCTACTCTCACTTAAACTTAGGAAGAAATATTTAAGCTCTTAGTTGTAGCTCTGGCTCTGTTTTGCTGTAACCTTTTTCTTATATATTTAATGCTTCTTTTATTATTTTATTTTATAATTTCATTTTATTGTATAATGTTATTATATTTTATTGTATTTTATTGCATTCTTATGTTATGACCTGTGGTTACAACAATAAACTTTACTATTACTATTACTATTAAAAAAAAAGTCAACATACAGCTATCCTTGTTCCTAAGAAGCTGTTGCTTTGCTGTACAATAATAATGGGAAAGGGATCAATACGTAGGTTGCTCTAGTTTTCAGTTAATGACAAGTGCGGTTTTCATTATTTGTATTTATCATTATGTTACTGTGCCTTGGATGTTATATTTTTGGTAAACCCCAGTCTGATTGCAGTGGTCTAAACCTTAAATAAATATATAAACCCAATAATAAAACATTAGCAAAAATGCTAACAATCTAATTAATAATCAATAACACTTGTGCAACAGGACGGATCTAAATCAACGTGTCTCCATCTCAAATTCCTGTTGAAATAACCAAATGTTTATCGCTTTTCTAAATTCCAGGAGGTTGGAGCTACTTGGAGGCTACACTCTAGGGCAGGGCTTTCCAAACTTTTCCTGTTGGGGACATACCAACGGTGGCGCGCAAAAACCCAGAAGCGCTGCAGCGGCGGTGGGGCACAAAAACCCGGAAGCACTGCCACCGTGCCACTTCTGGGTTTTTGCGCGCTGCGGCGGTGGAGCTTCCGGGTTTTTGCGCACCGTCACAGCGCTTTTGGATTTTCGCGCGCCGCAGCGGTGTCCTGGTATGCCGTGCAAAAACCCGGAAGTGCTGATGGCCCGCCGCTGAGGCTGTGTGCAGCGGCAGCGGCACACCATCAGCGCTTCCTGGTTTTGACGAGACACACCTGGGACCTGCAGGCGACACAGTATTGTGTTGCGACACATAGTTTGGAAAGCTATGCTCTAGGGGGCCAAAATAACTCGTAATGTGGTAAATTAATTCACAATTTTTTTGAGTTTGCACAATATTTTGAATCACAAACCAACTGAGTTGGGAATACTGAAGTTGCCAAGCCACAAAATAAATAAGCCAACAATAAAAATAGGGGGGGGGGGAATAAAAATTCAGCTTTTAAGCTAAGTATTTATTTATTTTATTTAATTTATTTTTATCCCACCTTTATTATTTTTATAAATAACTCAAGGCGGCGAACATACCAAATACTCCTTCCTCCTGTTATTTTCCCCACAACAACAACCCTGTGAGGTGAGTTGGGCTGAGAGTGTGTGACTGGCCCAAGGTCACCCAGCCGGCTTTCATGCCTAAGGCGGGACTAGAACTCTCAGTCTCCTGGTTTCCCATTGGCTCCTTCCTAGGGCTGAGAGAGAGGGACTGGCCCAAGGTCACCCAGCCGGCTTTCCTGCCTAAGGCGGGACTAGAACAGCCCTACTATGGGGAACCCTCCAATTTATGTCACTGCTCTGAATAAAAGAGGAGTTTCTCTGCCTCAGTTTTCCTTCTAGGTAGGCCAGGTCAGGAAACAGATTCCACAAGGACTATGTACTGGAACTCTTATTGTTGCAGGGTTAGAATAACAGCCTCTTGAAAGCCTGTCAGACGTCAAGGTAGTCCAGACAGGAAAACAAAACCATGAGTACTAATACTACCCTTAAAGGTAAAGGTTCCCCCCACACATTTGTGCAGTTGTGTCCGACTCTAGGGGCCAGTGCTCATCTCCGTTTGTTAGCCGAAGAGCCAGCGTTGTCCGAAGACGCTTCCATAGTCATGTGGCCGCATGACGCACGCAGAACGCTGTTACCTTCCCACCGAAGTGGTACCTATTAATCTACTTGCATTTGCATGCTTTCGAATTGCTAGGTTGGCAAGAGCTGGGGCGAGTGCGGGAGCTCACTCCATCACCTGGGGCTAGGGATTCGAACCTCCGAACTTGCGATCTTCCGATCGACAAGCCTGGCGTCTTACCCGCTGAGCCATCACGCCCCTTTTTTATCTACTGGCCACGTAATACTTTGCCTTGCCATGTCTCTTTTTTCTATTCTATTCTTCATTTGGTCTTTCTTATAGGCCAGTCTGGTCTCTTTGGTATTCAGTAAGCCTTCATGCTGTACTAGCTTCAGTGCATCTTCTTCACTGTCCTTCAGATATTCTTCCAATGCCCCTTTTTCTTCTTCAACTGTCTGGTGTACTTGTAACATTCCACGCCCACCTGTGCTCCTTAGTAAGTAGAGTCTGTCAACGTCACTTCGTGGATGAAGGGCATGATTCATTGTCATTATTTTTCTGGTCTTCCTACCCAGGGCTTCTAGTTCAGCTTGAGTCCAGTACACTATTCCAGCTGTATATCTAATGACTGGAATTGCCCAGGTGTTAATCACCTTGATGGTATTTCTGCCACTGAGTTTGGACTTTAAGATCTTCTTCATTCTTCTGATGTACTCACTACTAACCTTCTTCTTGACTTCAGTGTGCTTGATGTTGTCAGCCTGAAGAATGCCCAGCTATTTGTCGTGATCTTCTTCATCCAGACTCTTGATGTTATTTCCATAGGGCATCTTGATTCCTTCAGTTTTCACTATCTTCCCCCTGTTGATGGTAAGGGTGGCACATTTGTCCAGTCCAAACTCCATTGCAATATCTTGGCTGTATATTTGGACCAGCCTTTCTCAACCTTTTGACCCTGGAGGAACCCTTGAAATATTTTTCAGGCCTCTGGGAACCCCTGCACATTCAGGCTCAAATATAGGCCAGAAGTTACAAAATTATTATATTCGTTTCATGGGTAGGCCTGTAGATATGCATTAACAGTGTCCTTAAACTAAAAATAAAGAATGAAACTTACCATTTTTTTTAAATAAATCATGATCTCCCGGGGAACCCCTAGTGACCTCTCGCGGAACCCTAAGGTGCCACGGAACCCTGGTTGAGAAACCGCGATTTGGACAGTGTTGAGCAGCGATTCCAATTCAGATGGTGTTTTTCATACAGCTTCAGATCGTCCATGTAAAGGTGGTGGGATAGCCTGGCAGATGTTTTTGATGTTTGATAGCCATGGCCTGACTTGTTCAGTATTGTTGACAGAGGTATCAATGCAATGACAAACAGTAGTGGCGATAGTGAGTCTCCTTGAAAGATTCCTCTCTTGATGTTAACCTCTCCCAATCTGTCACTATTGACCAGCAACTGTATCTTCCGTTGTGCCCTTGATCTTTGCAGAGTTTCTGATGTTTCTGTTGACTCCTGTTATTTCTAGCATTCCAGTCATGTGGCTGGGAATAGAATGCCTTCTTGTAATCAATCCAAGCTACATTCAAATTTGTCTTCCTTCTCTTACATTTTTCCAAAATCATCTTGTCAATTAGGAGTTGATCCCTCTGCTGTTTGGGCAGTTTCCTTTCTGCTCAGATGGAAATAGCTGGAAATTTTCAACTAGATGCTGTTGGACTGCGTCAGCTACAACACCAGTTAGCAATTTGAAAGTTGTTGGTAAGCAGCTAATTGGCCTGTAAGTTGCCTGGTGCTGCTTGGATCTTTCATTATCCGGTAAGTTTTGCCAGATGTTAACCAACCTTCAATTTCACTTCCTTGAAGTATGTTGTTAAATAATAATAATAATAATAATAATAATAATAATAATAATAATAATAAGTAGTAGTAGTAGTAGTAGTAGTAGTAGTAGTACCCACTTCAGGAGACTCTGGGTGGCTTACAAAATATAATTAACAATTAAAACAATTAAAAACATAAGCAAAATTAACCAACTATTAAAACAAAGCACCACCCACCACAACACGTTCACCCCAGATGTGAGTAAGCTTTTAAAGTACCTGCTGCAGCACTTTAATGCATATAAATACGTCCGTGCACATTGCTTGCAGAAAGTTCCGTTCCCGCCCCTTCCAGCACGCGCAGCTTTGGTCCCTCCCCCCAGACCTCCTTGGCCGCACCCGATCGAACGCCGCCTCGGATCGCGCAGCTGGCCACGCGTTCGGTGCGGAAGCCATTTTGGCCCTGGCGAGGACCCGTCCCCGCCGGTCCGCCGCCGATTGTGGTCCGTGTGGCTGCCGTGGCTCGCGGCGGGTGGCGAGGGTCCGGTGCCGCCATGAGTGAGAAGGGGGACCTGGATCTGACCGGCGCCAAGCAGAACACGGGCATGTGGCTGGTCAAGGTGAGCCTCGGTAGACTTCAAAAACAGCCGGAGGAGTTGCTGCCCGGGGGAATTTGCCCTTCGGAACGGGGCGCCTCGGCGGGCGGCGGTTCTGCGAGGGGAAAAGATGCCGGGGAGGGCGCAGGGGCGGCCTTGCGAGGCAGGGGACAGGGGAGGCTTCCCTTCCCCCCTTTCCATCCAGGTTACGGTCGGGGGGGGGGGGACGACAGAAAGCACTCCGACGCGTGGCGTTTAATCTGTGGAACTCCCTGCCACGGGACGCCGTAAGGGTAGCCGGCTTGTGAGGAAGCGGGTCCCAAGGAGGCGAGGTGGATTCATGAAGACGGACAGGCCTTTGCAATAGAGCAGTGGAACCCCCATGGTCAGGAGCAGTGTGCCTTAGGGGATCCACTGCTGATAACAAACGGCGGCTGTGTTGGTAAAGGTTCCCTCCGCACATTCGTGCAGTCGTGTCCGACTCTAGGGGGCGGTGCTCATCTCCGTTTGTTAGCCGAAGAACCAGTGTTGTCCGAAGACACTTCCACGGTCATGTAGCCGGCATGACACGCAGAACGCTGTTACCTACCCACCGAAGTGGTACCTATTAATCTACTTGCATTTGCGTGCTTTCGAATTGCTAGGTTGGCAAGAGCTGGAGCTAGTGCGGGAGCTCACTCCGTCACGTGGGACTAGGGATTCGAACCTCTTAACCATGGTAGTAAGCTTTTGTTTAGCGTCAATGCCCTGACAAAGTATAGATAAATGCTTTGGTTTTTTTACAAGTATAAAATTACCTGAAGAAAATGGACAAGACAGAAGATTGAATAAAATACAAAGCTTATTTAAGAACATGTACACTAATGCTGGTGCGAGCAGAAGTCTCATTAGAGCAGAGCTTCCAAACTTTTTGTGTTGGTGACACACTTTTTTAGCATGCTTTTTACACATGCATCATTTCGCGACACACATTTACAGCAGGGCATCATTTCGCGACACTCTTACAGCAGGGCACAAGGCAGGCACTAGGACCTGCTTGGAATCCTGGCAGGGCAGGTTTGGAGGCAGCCAGGCACAAGGCAGGCACTAGGACCTGCTTGGAATCCTGGCAGGGCAGGTTTGGAGGCAGCAAGGCACAAGGCAGGCACTAGGACCTGCTTGGAATCCTGGCAGGGCAGGTTTGGAGGCAGCAAGGCAAAAGGCAGGTACTAGGACCTGCATGGAATCCTGGCAAGGCTCGGAGGCGGCAGTAGCCGCCACGACACACCCAGACACTGCAGCCGACACACTAACGCATAGCTTTCCAAAATGTGTGTCGCAACACACAGTTTAGTGTGTCGCAACACAACCTGGAAGCGGCGGTGGGGGCGTGAAAACTTTTTTTTAGCGGAAAACGCGAGGCCGCTGTTGCTGTTGGTGTGTTGCCAACGGCGGCAATTTGGAAAGCACTGCACTAACGTGTTGCGACACACAGTTTGGAAAGTGCATTAGAGACTGCAGAAAAACATCTTTGTAGATAACAGAGGAAAGAGAGTTCTAACAATGATCTGACTAGTAGATTTTATTGGCAATATTAACAGGAGTTTTTGTCGGGATGGTTGGCCATTGATGGGGTGATGCCTTCATCTTCTCCTTGTGTGATCCTGGATTCATTTTTGGAAACCTGTATGCTTGGCTCGATAGGCCTTGGGCATGTTTCAGGAAGCTGTTAGAGGCTTCAAATGATCCCAGTACTACTCCCACAGCATCCTCATCTTCATACCTGTTGCATGAGAGAAGATGCATCAGACACACTGCATTTGTTTCTGGAAAATGAGTGAAAAATGGGCATTAAAAAAGGGATCAAATGGGGATGGAGAAAATTATAAACCAGTGAATTTAATTTTCATTCTAGTTATAATGGTGGACATCTAGGAAGAGTTTTATGGTAAGAACAAACACCCTTGAGGGTACACAAGAACAAAACCGAATTGGCAGATGGAAGAGAGAAATCATTGACCAAGTAATAGTTCCAGAGGAGAATATGGCTGAGGGATCCGATCTCCCTTATGTCATTTGGAGGACTTTGAATAGGTTGAGGGTTGGATTGCCTAAGTGCAGAACTAATGCTCAAATGGGGACTGTTGATGGATAATAATACGCAGTGTGAGTGTGGAGAGTTACAGAATTCGGCCGACCTGCCGATTATTACCAATAGCATGCACTGAAAATGATTTGTTTCTGGCCAATGATAAAGCTAAGAAGGTGCCATCATATTGGCAGCTTAAGGTTTGATCTGGATACGAAAGAAGAAGGGGGACATATTAAAGAGAAAGGGGTGTGGTGGCTCAGTGGTTAAGACGCCAGGCTTCTCGATTGGAAGGTTGGCAGTTCGAGACCCTGGCCCCGCGTGATGGAGTGAGCTCCCGCACTCGCCCCAGCTCTTGCCAACCTAGCAATTCGAAAGCACGCAAATGCAAGTAGATAAATAGGTACCACTTCGGTGCGATGGTAACAGTGTTCCGTGCTTGTCATGCCGGCCACATGACCGCGGAAGCGTCTTCGGACAGCGCTGGCTCTTCGGCTAAGAAACGGAGATGAGCACCGCTCCCTAGAGTCAGACATGACTGTGCAGGGGAAAACCTTTACCTTTACCTAATAAATCCTATACTGATTTATTGAAAAGGAAACAAGAACCATGGCTTCTAAGAAAGGTAAAAACAATATGATTTAATTGGTATAATGGAGACCTAATGGGGTTCCTCCCATGACTGAAGTATAGCAGTTGAAGGATAGTTTGTTCAAAAGAAACAGAAGCAATAGAAAAAGATGAGCGTGTATGAAAAATAAGTGGAAGAACAAATAAAAGCAATTCAGGTGTTGATGTCTGTTGCCTGTTCAGGGAAGGAAAAGACAATCTCTTTCAAAAGTTGCAGATTTTTAAAGGATGCATGAAATCATAGTGAATGGGAGACTTTAATTATCCCATCATCTCTTTGGAAACAAACTCTGAACATGGACCTTTCAGGAACAATTTGTTCTGCTGACAACTTCTACTTTCAGAAGGTGAAGATATGATCAAGAGGATCATGTACCTTTTACCTGACATATTAAGAAGGAAAACTGAAACATGGAAGTAGGAGGAACATTGGGAGGAAGTGATCATATCATCATGGAACTCTTTTTTTCAAAGGGAAAGTCAAACTGATCATTCTCAGTTGTATATATTAGACTTCTAAAGAACGGATTTCAGAGCAATAATAAATAGGATCCTATGGCAAGACACACTAGTGAAAAAGAGCTGAAAATAGGTGAGGATTTTTAAAGGAGATACTAAAAGCACAATTGCAAACAATTCCAATGAGGAAAAAGGACTTAAAGCAGCAGAAGATGTGAATGTGGATGCACCGAAAGCTTAGTGAAGATCTGAAAACAAAGCCAGTTTGGTTAAGCTGCTGGGCTAGAAATCTAATATGAAAGCTGCCTGAGTGACTTTGGGCCTGTTGCTTTCTCTCAGCCCACCCCATAGGGTTGTTGTAAGGAAAATAGGGAGCATTAGGTTTGTACGCTACCTTGAGTTGGCCAAAAAAAAAAAAAGACAGGATAAAAAATAAATAATAAAAAGGATACATTCAGAAATCCCATCCTCCCATTTATGGTCTTGGGATTGGAGTGTTTAATAATAATAGTTTGAAATCGAATTTTATTAAGTTTTACAATACATAATAAAAGTTAGAATAGAAAAAAGAAATAGAAGCAGAAATACAAAATAAGAAAAAGATAAAGAAAAAGTGAAGTCAAGAAATAATAAGCAAAGAAAATATAGAAAATAGATGTCCTCCAATCTATCTTTGAACTTAAAGTACAATAATTGATTTTAAATGTTAGTCCTTCATACAGTATACAGGAATTTTTCTTTGTCATATGTCTTTTGATTTCTTTAATCCAATCTTCTAATCTTCATATAGGTTTCACCTTTCTTACTGTCTCCCAATAATCCATCTTTGGCTTCCACTCCTTGAAGTAGTAGTTAAATGTTGAATGTTCATTACTACATATTTATATCTTCAATAAAGTCCAATTAGTATAACAAATAAAAGCCTTATTTACTTCTAATAAACTACAATAGATTCTATTCATATTATGACTCATAACCTAACATATTATGTAACTTAATACATAATTTAGCAATTCTTATAATGTTCATACATATATGTTTCTATAATTTAATTCTAATATATATATATCTCCATAAAAAAGGAATTCTTATATCTCAATTATCCATCTATAATTTCCATTCCTTGTAGTAGTGTCCATTTAAACTAAATGCATAATCTATCATATCACTTAACCTAATACCTAATATATCAATTCTTATAATATTCATACAATACATATTGATATATATCATCCTGTAGTAACCATCATTCTAATTCCATCTCATCTCATCATATCATTATCTTCTCATAAATATATCTCTAAGGAAAACAATATTCTATAATATCAACTTATATTTGTATTTAGCATCTTACATTTAGAATATCACTTTTTATATATCCATACAATTTCTCATAACAATTCAAGTCCATATTTTCATTAGCCTTTATATCCATACAGTTTCTCATATCTTCTGTTTAGGTTATACCAAAATCACAATACACTATGGCAAATTCGCAATATACAGCCTGCTCTTTTCTATATCTCATATAGAATATCAGAGCAACCTTCTCTCCCTTTCCACGTATTTCACAACATCCATCCAACTGTACACCCATATTTTCACTCTGTCTCCACTGCCACAACATATCTATACCAAGATTATAGTGTATAGCCTTCAGAATGTTCTTCTGAACTAATATACTCAAAATTCCCTCCTTCTGTTTCTCCTGCACTTCAAAAACATTTTTCTTTTGTGTTTCCGTTTCCGTTCTCTGCTCTTTCTCTCTGTTTTGCAGAGTTACGAACAGCAATTCCAACGACCTTTGAATATTTGAAAGAGCCTCAGTAATCTCTCTTCTGAACTCCTGAGGTACTAATTGGAAAGCCATTTTTCCTGTGTCCTTCAAATTAAAATAACAACCCTTCTAGTCAAAACAATAGTCATGTAGTCTATCCATGGAATACTACCAGCAGGATCTATTAAGCAAAACGTTGTTTTTCTTTTTTTTTTTTTTAAAGTTAAAAGAAAAAAGAGAGTTCCAATAATCCAAAATACAGGAGAGAATAATATTTTAAACAGTTTATAGAAGGAGAAATAAAAAATATATTCCAAGTGAAACAGAATCCAACCAGGGAGAATGTAGAAAAAGAAGAAAAGAAAAAAACATGTTACCCTGTGTTCATGGAACTCTTTTTTTCAAAGGGAAAGTGAAACTGATCATTCTCAGTTGTATATATTAGACTTCTAAAGAACGGATTTCAGAGCAATAATAAATAGGATCCTATGGCAAGACACACTAGTGAAAAAGAGCTGAAAATAGGTGAGGATTTTTAAAGGAGATACTAAAAGCACAATTGCAAACAATTCCAATGAGGAAAAAGGACTTAAAGCAGCAGAAGATGTGAATGTGGATGCACCGAAAGCTTAGTGAAGATCTGAAAACAAAGCCAGTTTGGTTAAGCTGCTGGGCTAGAAATCTAATATGAAAGCTGCCTGAGTGACTTTGGGCCTGTTGCTTTCTCTCAGCCCACCCCATAGGGTTGTTGTAAGGAAAATAGGGAGCATTAGGTTTGTACGCTACCTTGAGTTGGCCAAAAAAAAGGATACATTCAGAAATCCCATCCTCCCATTTATGGTCTTGGGATTGGAGTGTTTAATAATAATAGTTTATTAAACTTGCACGCTGCCCAACTCTCAATGACTCTGGGCGATTAAATTGTTCTGATTTATTCTGTGACTTATTAGTTGCCTTGTTATAGCTTGAAACATTTTCTGTTGAGCAATCAAGTCTGAAAGCACCCAGATGAACACTGATATAACTAGTTATTGTTGGTCTTCAGGCTCCAGTTTGTAATACTGGGTTTAATCTCTGCTTGGTCCCTGTCTGTCTCTGAGATTTCTCATTTGGCAGGAATGTATAACCTACAGCTCTCAGTCTAATGCGATGTGTCTCTCAGGTAGATTTCAGGAGTTCCTTTCAAATTATCAATTCAGATTTTTGTTAAAGAGCCTTGGGGAAATGTTTTTCAGTATTTAGATGCACTCTGTCTAGCGTAGCAGAGATGTCGTGTTTTATTGCATAGTTCTATTGACTATTACAATCAATAAAACATAAATATTAAAATAAAACAAGTCTAAGAAGGGCTATTCATAACATTACCAATGGGTTTGGAGAGAATAAAGAACAACCCAAAGCTGATCCAGAACAATAACTCAGAATGAACGTTTAAACTATTTAAGTTAGTTAAAAGTGATATATTGGTCCCTTGTAGTAATCATGTTATAAAGAACCTAGATGGCATTCCTGAAAATCTTTATGCAAGGGGTGGATGCTTGAACAGACTATGTTCTCAAGTTTCTTTGAGTTTCCAACTTTAAGTTTTTCTTTGCCCTATTTCCAAAAAATTACCTGATAGGACACTGCCAATTAAAATAATAGAGGATGTATGACCACCACCATTGTCTGCTTGAAGACACACTGGCTTGTGATTAAATGGAAGAAATGCTCCTTAATGCTGTGACAGAATCCCTCTGAAGAGGAGTTTTCTATCCCAGCAGGAGGCTATATTTCATCTGTTACTTAGATTTGATCTGGTTCCATTCCCTTTCCACCCATTGTTTCCTTTTCCTGACTGCCCAGAAGATACATATCAGTGGCTTGCTCATCCTATCACATCTAACCAAGTAGCCCCCCCCCCCTAAAAGGAACCGATTTACATTCAGGCTATTAATATGCTCTGCCTTCTTTTCACACTGTATAAATATTTTACCTATCTAAATTACTAACAATGTCCGTCGAACAGACGGGGGGAACATACTGTGCAGAAGAAACGGCGTACGTGTTCTGGTTTGAGCTGAACATTAGAGCTAGAAAGTAATCTTTTGGTGGTTCGCTAAATACAATTAAGCCTAATTATGTAGAATCTCTAATAGCTGGAGGAGATTGAAATCTGAAATTGTATAGCTCTTTTTCAGATTAGGAAAAATACTCATCTGAAATGAGACTCCACCTGGGGCAGCTAAATATAGTCATTTTCAGTGCATGTGATAATAAAAAAGCAATCTTAGGCTAGCCCATGGGGGGGGGGGGAAACAAAAAGCAATTAACAACCTCACTTGGATAGCATCTTTATTAAGACCAACTTAAAGAAAGGGTTAAAAAAAAGGGTGTGTGTGGTGGCTCAGTGGGTAAGATGCCAGGCTTGTTGATCGGAAGATCGCAAGTTCGGAGGTTCAAATCCCTAGCCCCGCGTGACGGAGTGAGCTCCCGCACTCGCCCCAGCTCTTGCCAACCTAGCAATTCGAAAGCACGCAAATGCAAGTAGATGAATAGGTACCATTTCGGTGGGAAGGTAACAGCGTTCCGCGTGCGTCATGCTGTGGAAACATCTTCGGACAATGCTGGCTCTTCGGCTAACAAACGGAGATGAGCACCGGCCCCTAGAGTCGGACACGACTACACAAATGTGCAGGGGGAACCTTTACCTTTTTAAAGGGTAAAAAAAAATAGGCTTTTGAGTTTTCCAGACTTCTGCATCAGACATGCATCAGTCGTGGCCAGGAGGGCCTTTGCGCAACTTCGTGTTGTGCGCCAGTTACGCCCTTTCCTGGATCGGGAAGCCCTTTGAACAGTCACTCATGCCCTTGTTATCTCCCATATAGACTATTGCAATGTGCTGTACATGGGGCTACCCTTGAAGAGTATCCAGAAGCTACAGCTGGTCCAGAATGCAGCCGCGCGGGCTATCGTTGGTGCCCCTAGATCGGCACACATAACACCCTTATTGCGCGAGCTGCATTGGGTACCAGTTTGCTTCCTGGTCCAATTCAAGGTGTTGGTTATCACCTTTAAAGCCCTACATGGCATGGGGCCAGGTTACCTGAGGGACCGCCTCGTCCCCAGTACATCAACCCGTCCCACCCGATCATGCAGAGGGCATGTTGTGGACCCCGTCTGTAAGAGAATTCCGTTTGGTGGGGTCCAGGAGGAGGGCCTTCTCTGCAGTAGCTCCCACCCTTTGGAACATCCTGCCCCCGGAGGTGAGGTTAGCCCCATCGCTCCTGGCCTTCCAGAGGAACCTGAAGACTTGGCTCTGCCACCTTGCTTGGGGCCGGGAAGGGAATAGTTACTCTTGGGATTGGCTAGTGCCCTAGAGTGCTCCTCACACACATGGACTGAGTTAGACCTTTTTGCCACTTGGATTTTATTCTGATTTTATAATGATTAAGAATTGTATTATATTTTATATATTGTATTTATATTTTATGCTTCTTGTTTTAATTGACCATTTTTATTGTAAACCGCCTAGAGTCCCTCTTGAGGGGGGAGATGGGTGGTGACAAAATTGGATGGATGGATGGATGGATGGATGGATGTTCCAAACAGCAGGGCTGAGGATGGCTGCTGATCTATTGACTGTAATATTTTGTTAATTCTGCTGGGCTGGGAGGCAGAGTGGGAACGCAGCACCTTTACGCTTTTGGTGATAGATGGTAGTCCAGTCCTGTGCCTCTCCATGCTCTGTCCACCTCTCCTCAAGTCTGAAAATTTATAGCAATTTCCTTTCTTTTTGGCTGAATATATTTTCATTGTTACCTGTTGCATTCCGCCCGCCCCACCCCCAGCTCTGGCCTTATGGCCATAATGAAGGTTTGATTTGATTTGGTTATGGAAAGGAGCAACCATTTTCTTTCCCCTAAATGCCAGGTGACACGAATGACATCTCTTACAAAGTCAGCCTGTATTCCTCATCTTAAGACTATGAAGGTTCTCAGTCATCCAGGTGGAATTGTCTGTAGCTTGAATCATGTCAACTGGATTTCTATTTTCTCAGTGGAAACGTTTCGCTCCTTATCCAAGGAGCTCCTTGAAGACTGAAGAAGCTCCTTGGATAAGGAGCGAAACGTTTCCACTGAGAAAATAGAAATCCAGTTGACATGATTCAAGCTACAGTCATCTTAAGACTGATTTTGAATGTTCTGTTAAACGTCTTGCTGCTTTCCTACCCCCTGTTTCTGTAACATTTTGCTTGATGAAAAGCTCTAGATAACATGACACATCCTTTTAGAGTTGCTTTTCATAAAGGAATTTCCCAGCTGTGATTTTTGTTTATATAAAAAGATGGTAAGGTTAGCGTTCCAAGCCACTGGAACCCAACCTCCTTGTTGACTCCAGGGAGTTGTCAGTGACAGATGCCTACCTGCTATGCTAAGGCATACTAGCAAGCCAGTGTTTTAATTGCATGCCTAATTGCACAATGGAATGGTTAAGTTTCAACTCCTAGGACAGATTTATTTTTAATTTTTATTTAAAATAGTTGTTTTTATTGCCCCTCACATCTCAAGTACAGAACCACACATTCATTTAAATCTAAATAATATAAAGATCAATCCATGATTCTTTAAAATTTGGGCTTATCTATGCATAGAATCTGCATTTCAATATTGTGAAATATCTAAATCAGAATAATTGAGTTTGATTTATAGTGCATTGACTACGGTCTTTCATTTTTAGCTTTAGTAGTGTTTAATGTCTTAACATTATATATACATATATATATATATATATATATATATATATATATATATATATATATCCATCCATCCATCCATCCATCCATCCATCCATCCAACCAACCAACCAACCAACCAACCAACCAACCAACCAACCTCAACTTCGCTGGACCGGCCATGTTGTTCGAATGCCTGACCACCGTCTTCCAAAGCAGCTACTTTACTCCCAACTTAAGAATGGAAAACAATATTGGTGGACAGCAAAAGAGATTCAAAGATACTCTCAAAGCTAATTTTAAAAAATTTAATATCAGCATTGAGAACTGGGAAGCCCTAACTCATGAGCGTTTCAATTGGAGGTCAGCCTTTATTAAAGGCGCTACGGACTTTGTAGAAGCAGGAGTACAGGGCAAAAGGGAGAAACGAGCTAAGAGGAAGGCACGTCAAGCAAACCCTCATCGTGACCGTCTTCCACCTGGAAACCTATGCCCTCATTGTGGGAGGTTGTGCGGCTCCAGAATTGGCTTTTATACCACTTACGGATCCACTGTTAAGATTTTACCCCTGGAAGACAATCTTACTCAGCTACAAGTGATCGCCAAGAAGAAGAAAATACACACACACACACACAGTGTGTGTGTGTGTGTGTGTGTGTGTGTGTATATGTATTCATAACTAATTAATGATATTCTAGAAAGCTATAATCTCTATGACATTTTAAATCCCGGGTTTAGTTATCTGATACACACGCACAAACACTTTTTTCAGTGTTTCCTCTTGTATTTGTTAATGTATTTTTCTTTAAAGTGTTCCATAAAAGGGAAAAATAAATGGCCAAACATCAGCAGCAGTATCATAATTTGGTTTGCAGGAAATAAAGTGTAAATAAAACAGGGAAAAGCAACAGTTTGGCCACTAAATGTCACATTTAATGCTTCGGGGTTGCGGAACAAGAGGTACAAATTGAGTGATTGGGCTTCAGTATTAGGAAGGCTGTGTAACTCATGTGGACAGAAGTAGGATTTTTCTCCCAGGATTTTTTTTTTTAGATGATAAAGATGCTGATGTGGAATTAGGATTTCTTTGGATTTTGTCCAGATGCTTTAATCCTGTTATAGGGCTTACACCCTAGTATGTGTGATTTCTGACTCCAGTGCTGGGGAACTGCCCATTAATTTTCAGCGGTTGCAGTTAGAAAGGCTTCCCAGGATCATAAATATGCTTGTGGGTTGCAATTTGCTGACCCCTGTTATAAAACCTTATTTATTTTTTAGATTTATATTTTGCCTTTCCTTCAGGAGCTCAAGGCTGCTTTGGATGTAGCAGGTCTCGTTGATTCATTTTGACCCTTAGCTTTTAAAAAGTTGCCCCTTGCTGCTTTTTTCATCCTTTCAAGTATTTTTTATGTTGCAGCCAGGAGGAAGCAAGTAGGCATAAAAAAGAAGCAGAAGCACATGACAAATACAGGAGTCAGTAGCCTCTTGCGTCTCCACTACAGTCATTTGTAAAACTGCTGTATTATATGCCTGTCATGGTTAACATGATGGCATCATATTATATTTAATAAAACTTGAACAGTTCAAAATTGCACAGCTCTCAGGACTGGGGATTAGGAAACTGGTCTTTTCTGGTTGAGATAATACTTGGGGCCCTCTGGTTCCAAACTTCTGATGGCTTCCCTAGCAAGAAGAGCTTATGCCCAGCTTAGGTGAACATGCCAATTGTTACGCTTCCTAGGCCAAGATGGTTTATTTATTTATTATTCAAATTTATCCCCGCCCATCTCCCCAAATAGGGGACTCTGGGCGGTTTACAAGATAACAATGGTTAAAATCTATACATATAAAATTACAATATAACAATAAATAGGTAAAAATAGGTAAAAATCCAAGAGATGGTAAAATCAGCTATCAGGAGGACATTATGGGGCCAGCCACCCTCAGGAGGTACTATTATCTCCCTCATCCCAGGCAAGGCAGCAGAGCCAGGTCTCAAGAGTCTTCTGGAAGGTCAGGAGTGAGGGGGCCAGCCTCACCTCCAGGGGCAAGATGTTCCACAATGCGGGCAATATCGCAGAGAAGGCTTATCTTAAGTAATCCACTGTTGGCAATAATTTTGAAGACACTCCTCTCCCTACATAGAGATAGTCTTGAAGTTGGTCCAGAAGATGCAGGACCAAGGACCAGGTTGCTTCTTGGACCTCCTGTCTCTGATTGTCTCTGCTTGCCCGCTTACAACCGCTAGAGTTGGCATGCTCCAAGTCCTGTCCATTAAACAGTGTCATCTAGTGGGACCTGGGAGTCATGCCTTCTCTGTCTTTGTGCCTGCTCTGTGGAACAGCTTCCCCCTGGAGATCCAGATGGCTCTGAGCCTGTTGGCAAAGCATGAAAGACCTGAATGTTCCCACAGGCATTTGGGCTAGAGGTTTAGTCAGCCCCTTGGTTTGGTTGTTGTGTTTAGTGATTGAGGGGGAATGGTTTTTCAACCCCGGGCATGTATTATAATATGGTTTATATATTGATTTTTATCTATATTAATTGGGGGTTTGGTTTTAATCTCAGTATGCTGCCCCGAGTCACCACCATGAGATGGGCCAGAATATATGGAACCAAATGACTTAGGTGGGGGTGGGGGGAAGAGGATACCTTGCTCCCAGGCCATCCGGCAACCAAAGACGGGATTGTTCACACAAGCATTTGCAAGTCAACTACAGCTCCTGGCTTAAGCTGCTTTTCCAGTGAATGGCTTTGATTATTCTGCAGCTTAATGTGCACTTTGTCTCCTTGTTTTTGGTTGCTTGTTGGTTTGATAGATTGTTTTATTGGTCTTCTTTTCCATGCTGTTCTGGGCTCCCTCAGAAGGAAGAACACTGTGCAGATTAATAACACGGCGACAGTTTTATAACATTCTGCTTGATGTGATTCAGAGCTTGAAATTCTACAAGGGGAGCTACTAAAGTACTACACAACTGGAAAAAAAATAGAAAGAGGCTGATTATTTGTGTCCACTTGCTTTACCAACCAAGAGCTTCCCATCCTCTCAGTTTACAGCAGAAGCCTTTTCTAGCCGGGACTTCCACTGCTTAACTGCTCCTTGTCTCCTCTGAAATTTTATTAATCCCATTGTTCTTTGATGACTCGTATTAGAAAGCTAAACCTGTTTGGTACAAGCGACCTTCCTAGTGCAAGAGAAAAGACAGAAGTGCAGCCTTACAAGGGCAGAAATCAATGTTAATGTAATATAGCAGCCAATCATTATGCTTTATTTGTCCCAATAAAGAAAGTGTGCTTTATAAACTCGCTGGAGAAAAGAGGATAGAACTATAGTGAAATAATCCTATTATTATTTCACTGCTGATCTTTGAACTCTTGCATGCAGTAGGAGGGCTGCTATCACAAATCTGGTTCTTCTAAAGCTTACAAGGTCTAGGCAGGTGGCAGCATTTGGTTGGCTTTGTTGGGGCTTGGAAGCTAAGAAACGTCCGCCCTGGTTGGTGTTTGGATGGGAGGCTGCCAGTGAATTTTGGGGCTGTAGGGTAGTGGTGGCTCAGCGGGTAAGACGCCAGGCTTGTCAATCGCAAGTTTGCAAGTTCGGAGGTTCGAATCCCTAGCCCCGCGTGACGGAGTGAGCTCCCGTACTAGCTCCAGCTCTTGCCAACCTAGCAATTCGAAAGCATGCAAATGCAAGTAGATGAATAGGTACCACTTCTGTGGGTAGGTAACAGCGTTCCGTGCGTGTCATGCGGCCACATGACCGTGGAAGCGTCTTCGGACAGCTCTGGCTCTTCGGCTAACAAACGGAGATGAGCACCGGCCCCTAGAGTCGGACACGACTGCACAAATGTGCGGGGGGAACCTTTACCTTTTAGGGTAGTCCAGGAAGTAAAAAAATACCTGGGAGGAGGCAATGGCAAACCACTTCTGTATTGTTACCAGCATGACTGCATGAACGTGTCTATAAAGTCGTCAGAATTTGAGCTAATTCAAAGGAGACATGACTTTGTCACTGATTCATAGAAAGGGGCCAATGAAGCCATCAAATAGAAACCCCTGCTCAGTGCCGAATCCAAATGAAAGTATCCCAGACTTTTTTGTCTAGTCCCAACCTGAACTCACCTGGTGAATGGGACCCACCATTTCTCTGGGCGATGGGTTTCACTGTTGGATGTTCTTACTGTTAGGACATTTTTCCAACGTTCAGTCAGAATCTGCCTGCCAGCAACTTAAATCTATTATTCCTGGTTTGGCACACCAGAAAAATAGAGAGAACAGAGCTTGACCTTCTATATGACTTCCATTCAGGTATTTGAAGAGTGCTATCCTATCTCCACTTTGTCTTACCATAGTCTTAATTTCTAGTCTCCTAGCAAGCACTGCCTGTGAAGGAGCAGGTCAACCGTTCAGGGGATTCCTTCTGGCTCCTACTTGATCAGCAGGTGGAAACTAGCCAGAGGGGCCTACCTCCAGCTGTGGCTGGTGCACCAATTGCAACCTCTGGGACAAGAGAGTATAGCTAGGGTAACTCATGCCCTCTTTACTATCCAGCTTGATTACTGCAATGTGCTTTACGTGGGGCTGCCCTTAAAGATTGCTCAGAAACTGCAAGCAACCCAGAACATGGTGGCTCTCATCACTGTGAGCATATAATACTGATTCTGCATGCCCTCCACTGGTTACCAATTAGTTTTACCTATTAGTTTCTGGGTACAATTTAAGGTGCTGGCATAGATCTTCATGGCTTGGCACCTGGATATCTACGGAACCATCAGCTCCAACTAGTATGGGCCTGACCCATAGAACAGCAAGGGAGAAACTGCTTGTAATCCCAGATTTCTAAGAGGTTTGGGAAGCAGAAGCTAGAAGACGTTGCTTTTCTGTGACAGCAGTGTTACTTTGGAACAGCCTCCCAACAGAGATCAGGCTGGCTCCCTCTCTGTTGGTTTTCTGGAAACTCTTAAAAACTGGGCTGTTTTTTTTGGGGGGGGGGCTTTCCCTACGTTTATACCAGATGCCATCTTGTTTTCTGCTTCTTTGTTTTTTTCCCCTGTTTCTTGTGTCTTTATGTTTTTACATAGCAGATGATATGGTTATTGTTCTTATTGTCGTTATTGTTACTATGTTCTGGACTGGTTTTAATATAATGCTGGATGCTTGCATGTTTTTGTTATATAGGCTGCAATGCCGCCCAGAATTGTTTAGATTGCAGCAGGGTAGAAGTATGACTAATACATAAATAAACAAATACATAAGACCCTCTGGGTGTCCATATGATTGTCATGCCATCCATCCCACACGTGACTAGCTTGCTAATCAGAAGGCCATGGGATACTTGTCAAACGCCTTGCTGAAGTGAAGGTAGTCTGCATCTACCCACATTCCCAGAATCTATTAAGGAAATAATTGAATAAAAGACGAGATGTAACGGGAAGGAATGGCGGTGGTGGCTAAGGAGAAGGAAGGTTGAGGAAAGCAGTGGGTGGGCTGAGTGCATATGCCCCAGAAATCCAAGTTACAGCAGTGATCAAGAGGAGAGAAGGGAAAGGAATGTGCTGGGAAGATTATGGGTGGGCTGGCACACAGGAAGGAGGGGCCAGATGTACCAGGCTTGCTGGTACCAGCCAATCAGACAAGAGATTTTTTTCATTGGCCCAACTGGGAACAGCCCAAATGATCTGGGTTTGGATTTAACTGGACCAGGACCTTCCCAACTTTCTGCTCTATGCACATCTTTCTACAGCACTGCCAAATTTGTAACTTAAATCTTATGGAGTTTTTAACAGCAGCGGTGGGGAATATAATTTTTCAGGAGACATTTTCCCTTTACTGAGGCTAGTCGGTCAACAATGTGCCTTAGTCTAAGATCATGATTCAAGCACAAATAAATCTCAATAGATAACTGGAGGAGCAAACTCTGCTCACCTTGGAGATACTGTTAAGATGTACTTTCCAATCAGTCAGGGACAAAACATTTAAACATGCTCTGGAGAAGACTGCTCACATTTTAGTGTTGGAGGGAGCAACCAAGTACTGTGGAAACATCCATTAAATCCGGGGTGGGGAACCTTTTTTCTGCCAAGGGCCATTTGGATATTTATAACTGGGGGGTGGGGGCGGGGTTTCTGGGATTTCGGTGGACCGGGGGCGGAGTTTGCGGATGGGAGCCAATCACAAGCACTGGGGGGCGGGGTTTGCGGGCAGGAGCCAATCGCGTGGAAGGGGAGGAGTTTGCCGGTGGGAGCCCCACGGGCCTTATACGGCCCGCAGGCCTGACATTGCCCACCCCTGCATTAAATGGAGGTTGTATAACTGATTTGATCTATTTTGTTCAGTCTCAGCTATTTAGAGCAGTTTCTCCACTTCTCTTGGTAAATACAGATTTTCCTTTGTAATAAATTGGACCCAGACCTTACAGCCAAGAGTTCGTGCAGCACAAGCATTATGCCTGGCCCACCTGACAGCCATGTGTGGCATAAAAGGAAAAGCAAAATTCTTCAACTGCCATTGATTTGGGTATTTTCAGGAGTACTGTCATCCTATGTGTATTACAGTGCTATGCATACTTACTCAAAAGGAAGCCCCATAGAACCCACTGGGGTTTATTGTGGGGTGAGAAGGTATGGCTTCTTGCTCACTCATCTTTCAAGAAGACAAGCATATATAAGATTCTGTGAGATTTCTGGATGTAGTTATGATTATTGGAGAGCCAATTTTATCGAGGATTACTCGATCTCTCCTAGGTAAGGTGGCGCCAGTGACCCACCTTCAGGGCTGTGCGGAGGAATTTTCGGAGCATCTGATAGATAAAATCGCTCGGATTCGTTCTAAGCTGGACTCCAAGCGTGATGCATGGTCTGGGGAGATGCCGAGGGAACGTCTGTGCCCGGTTATCTGGGAACGGTTTGATCCTGTTGGGCCTGAGGAAGTGGACAGGATCCTCCGGACTGTAAGGGCCACTACGTGTCATCTTGACCCATGCCCCTCCTGGCTGGTGAAAGCAGCCAGGGAGGTGACATGTGGTTGGGTCCATGCGATGGTTGCTACGTCCTTGGGAGAGGGAGTGTTCCCGGCTGCTTTTAAGGAGGAGCTGGTGCACCCCCTCCTCAAGAAGCCATCGCTGGACCCTACGGTGTTGGACAACTTTCGTCCTGTCTCCCACCTCCCCTTTTTGGGGAAGGTGGTTGAGAAAGTGGTGGCATTACAGCTCCAGAGGATTCTGGATGATACGGATTATCTAGACCCCTTCCAGTCAGGGTTCAGGCCGGGATATGGGGTGGAAACTGCATTGGTCGCACTTAACAGATGATCTCTGGCGGGAGCGGGATGGAGGCAGTGCATCTATCCTGGCTCTTCCTGACCCCTCAGCGGCTTTCGATACCATTGACCATGGTATCCTTTTGGGGCGACTCGGGGAGTTGGGGGTGGGCGGCGTAGTTTTGCGCTGGTTCACCTCCTTCCTCCGAGGCCGGTCCCAATCGGTGGTAATAGGAGATGAGAGGTCCGACCCTCGGCCCCTACTTTGTGGGATGCCGCAGGGTTCGGTTCTCTCCCCTCTCCTGTTTAATATCTACATGAAACCACTGGGTGAGATCATCCGCCAACACGGGATGAGGTATCATCAATATGCTGATGATACTCAATTATATATATCCATCCCGGGTGAGTTAAGTGATGCGGTGGCTACCCTTTCTCAGTGCCTGAAGGCTGTGGGGGCCTGGATGGGGAACAACAGGCTTCAGCTGAACCCTGGTAAGACGGAGTGGCTGTGGATTGATGGCGCCTCGGGATCCAGGGAGTTGTCATCTTTAGATCTGGATGGGGTGGTACTACCCCATTCAGACCCAGTGCGGAACCTGGGGGTCCTTCTGGACTCACGACTCCTGCTTGAAGAGCAGGTGGCAGCTGTGGCCAGAAGGGCGTTTGTGCAACTTTGAGTTGTATGCCAGCTATGCCCTTTCCTGGACCGAGATGCCCTCCGTACAGTCACTCATGCCCTGGTCATCTCCCATATAGACTATTGCAAAGCACTCTACATGGGGCTACCCTTGAAGTGTATCCAGAAGCTTCAGCTGGTCCAGAATGCGGCTGCGCACGCAGTTATGGGTGCCCCAAGATCGGCACATGTGACACCTCTGCTGCGCGAGCTGCACTGGTTACCAGTTTGCTTCCGGGTCCAATTCAAGGTGTTGGTTGTTACCTTTAAAGCCCTACATGGCATGGGACCAGGTTACCTTAGAGACCGCCTCATCCCCAGAGCATCGACCCACCCCACCCGGTCATGCAGAGAGGGCATGCTACGGATCCCATCAGTAAAAGAATTTCACCTAGCGGGATCCAGGAGGCGTGCCTTCTCTGCTGTAGCACCCGCCCTTTGGAACATATTGCCCCTTGAGGTGAGGCTAGCCCCCACACTCCTGACCTTCCGAAAGCAATTGAAGACCTGGCTCTGCCACCTCGCTTGGGATGGGGGGAGTAATAGCTCCTCTTGGGGTTGGCTTGCGCCGTAGAGTTCTTTTAAAAGATAACATCACAGCCTCTTGGATTTTATATATTTATATTTAATTTATATTTAGACTGACATATTGTATAGTGTATTTTATATGTTTTTAACTACTAACTTTATTGTAAACCGCCCAGAGTCCCCTTTGTGTGGGGAGATGGGCGGTGATAGAAGTTGGATAGATAGATAGATAGATAGATAGATAGATAGATAGATAGATAGATAGATAGATAAATAAAATTTTTCAAATGCGTGCATTTTTATTGCAAGAGTGAAGTTGAACAGATCAAAGAATTTGTGGTGAAATGGTAGGAGGGAAATGGGACATAATACTGCATAGACATTTATCTATGTGTTTGCTAATAGCTTTTATTGCAGGCATTCTGCCTCCCAAAGTTGTTTTTAAAATTCTGAAAGCCAGTTTGGTCTAGTGGTTAAGGTGCTGGGCTAGAAACCAGGAGTCTGTGAGTTCTAGTCCTGCCTTAGCATGAAACCAGCTGGCTGACCTTGGGCCAGTCCCTGTCTCTCAGCCCTAGGAAGGAGCCAATGGCAAACCAGGAGACAGAGTTCTAGTCCCACTGTAGGCATGAAAGCCAGCTGGGTGACCTTGGGCCAGTCACACACACACAGCCCAACTCACCTCACAGGGTGGTGGTTGTGGGGAAAATAGGAGGAGGAAGGAGTATTAGGTATGTTCGCCACCTTGAGTTATTTATTAAAAAATAATAAAGGCGGGATAGAAAATTAAATAAATAAATAACAGTGTTGGTAAATATTGAATTGCCTTGCTGAAAACCACTTATTTTTCTGCTGACGATGAGATCTTGGGATGCTCATTGATTGATTATGTGCCATCAAGTCATTTTCAACTCCTAGTGACCACATAAATAGATTTTCTCCATGGCGATCTATACCTAACCTGTTCTTTCAGGTCTTATGCATCCATTGCCACTGTAACCGAGTCCATCCACCTTGCTGCTGGTTTATTCACAATGTATTGATATTTGTTGCAGATTTTACTTGATTTTTTTCCATTACTTTTAGGTCCCAAAATACTTGTCTCAGCAATGGAATAAAGCTTTAGGAAGAGGTGAAGTAGGAAAACTAAGAATTGCCAAGTAAGAATGTTTACATTTTACATATTCCAATTCAGGATGTTGGTTATTTTGTTTGAAATGGTGGTGTGATTTGGGATGGAGTTGGGGAGATAGAAACTACTGCAGAAAAAAATCAGCATGAAATTTCTCAAATTTTGAGTTGCTTCCCTGTGTTCTGTCTTTAATTTCAGTAAATTTGATGACAAAGCATAGTTGCGCAGTCATACTGGGTAGTTCCCAAGAAAGCCTCTGAGATGATTGTTCTTGTGTAATTGTAGGAGGAAAGCCATGTTACTCTATAGCAGCAAAACATCAGGAGGAGTCGGATGGTACCTTTTCCAACTAACAAATGTTATTAACAGGCATTCTGAATCCTTGTGCAATTGTTTAGCCCTCGGTTCTCATTTTTCACCACCAGGATCTTTTGACCTGGACAAATAATGGAAGGGTTCTATGCTGCTTCAGCATCACATTCATTTTGCAAGGATTCAGTCTCAGTTGGCTTCATCCTACAGTACCTTCCTAAGATTCAGTTTCAATGTGTTTTGTCCCATCCAGTCCCTCACTGTTGCAATACATGTCAGGGTTCAGAGGTATAGCTGTGTTATCTGCACAGGGACGCGGTGGCTCAGCGGGTTAAACCGCTGAGCTGTAGACTGCCGATCGGAAGGTCGGCAGTTCGAATCCCCGCGCAACGAGGTGAGCTCTCGTTGCTCGTCCCAGTTCCTGTCAACCCAACAGTTCGAAAGCTTAGCAAGTAGATAAATGGGTACCACCTTAAGTGGGTAAATTTGCTGGCGTCCTGTTGGGGGTCGCTCACCAAAAAAACGGAAGATCCTTGGAACGGCGGTGGCTACGACGGATCCCGGAAAAGCAGCTTCATCTACAGGACGTCGGCAGCCGGCTCCGATGCAAGGCATTGTGGGGCTTGTAGTCCAAGTAGCCTCGGAAGAGTCAGTTCCCTTACCCCTTCCCTTAGCGTGCGGTTAAATTGAAAAATGTATAACATGAAATGTATATGTGTATGTAGAGTCCTCCGTTAGGGAGGGGATAGGCGGGGTATAAATATCAATATAAAATAAAATAAATAAATACTGATAATGCCACATGCAGGACCAATGGATGGTGTCCCCTCCGCATTTCATGCAGATATTAAATAACCTGGGGGGGGGGGGAGAGAGAAGAACCCTGTGGCGCCCCGTACCAGCGTGGCCAAGGGTTCAAATGCTGCTTCCCAGATTGCAACTGACTGATACCATAAGGAAAGAGGAGGAACACGCTGCAACCCAGTGTCCCTAACTCCCAGGCGGTCCAGGAAGATAGCACGGCTGATGGTATCAAATGCCACTGAGAGATCTAATAGGCTATTAAATGTTTGTCAACTTACTGAAGGACAAAAATCATAGAAGGGGGATGTGTAACTTCTATTGGCTTGAAGGCCACTCCATGCTTTGTGTGGCATGACAAGATTCACACTGAAAGTGGATGGGGCTAAGGGCCCTTTGGGGAGGGGATTTCCAGAATTTTAAGGGTTAAAATTATACTTAAGCCATCTGCAAAACGTAAGGCATCTGTTTTTCTTCACAACTTAAAACAGTAACATGAAGAGGGGGGCTTCTTTGCAGCATAAATAGCTGACATTTCCATAAAAATATTATCAAACTGCGTAGAAATTTAAATGGGTCTTTTCTGGATTTATTGCTTGTATTCTAGTTACTAAAAAAAATGAGCACTAAAATATATTCTTTGTTTCTTTCACAGAAATCAAGGAAGAACAGAAGTAAGTAGTAGATAAAATGCAGATATTAATATCCTTATGTGTCCCTACGTTTTTATATAGGGTTATGCCAAATAATTACAGGCTTTTTTTCCCCTTAGAATTATATTCCATTTTTGCATAGGCTCTTAGCGGTCTCTCATATAAATCCAGGCCCAGACCCACCCTGGGTTAGTTGTGGCTTGAACCCAGAATTTTCATAGAGGAAAACCCCTTTTAACAATGTGCAAGGTAATCTGAAAAAAAGAAAAGAAAAAGAAAGATGAAAGCCAATTTCCTAAGTGTTGGGAGAAAACAACGTAAGGCAGATGCTTTCTTTATGAAGGAAGCTGGTATTTTTAAGTAACAATTGAGTTATCATATGCTGTCTTATTGGAAGTAGCAATTTGATTGCTCACCGTATCCCAAGGAAAGACAAGGGGGTGGACTAGAAATAGCATTTGCAAAATAGTAAATAGAATAAAATGATTGTTTCCTCAGCTCAGGCATCTGCTTCTTTTTCAGGTAGGCAAATGGAGGGAAAGAAAGGGCTAAACCAAAAAAAAAAGAGTAATTGCTGCCACGGGCTAATTCAGAAGTGGGCTGTAAAAGCTAATAGGGCAGAGAGGCCAAATGATCACGGGGAGACAGAGAAGCTGGATTTCCATAGATATTAACTCCGACACAGCAGGCAATCTCATAGCTGCCGTTCTGGACTGAAATAAATCAAAATGAATTATACAGCAATCGAATTCTGTGTTCCTCCTACGCAGCAATTATATAATTATATATTAAATCTATAACATGCATTTTTGAGGGGCTGGAAGCGGCTCTTTTCCCATAAAATAAAGAATCCCCTTTCAGGGAGACTTGGCTTGAAACTCCGGTCACGTCTCCCTGTCAGCTACATCTGACACAGTGAGGGATTATCCCTTAAATTGTGTGGGATAGCTCATGCCCTTGTCCAAGACACTTTCACCTATCTTAGAGAAGATGATATTGCACGGTTGCACTAATCTGTTTCCCCCCATGCGTTGATTTGATCAAATACTGTTAAGATTCTGACTCTTATTTGGTGGGAAACTAACGTTGGTTCTTTGTTTCTCACCATTCCTCTTGCTTTACCTTTAGTTCATTTTCCTGCCCTGTTCAGGCAGGAAATTCAGACAGATCTCTTGGCCTCTAGAGAAGCTTTCCTCAAACAGGCATGTGTTTTAATTATTTATTGAATTTATACACCACCCATCTCACTATAAAAGTGACTCTGGGTGGCTTACTTAAAAAAAAAGTCTTAACAAACCATTATAAAAATACAAAAAATACAAAAGATAGAAGAAGATAAAAGAGGAAAACTAAAAGGCGGAGAGAGCGTCTTTAAGCCACCAATCACCCCCAGGGCGCCTATCACTCTTGGATCCCCAAGCTAGTTGGCAGAGCCAGGTCTTGACGCTCTTCCGGAAGGCCAGGAGAGTGGGGGGCAACCTCACCTCAGGGGGCAAGATGTTCGACAGGGCGGGGGCAATGGCAGAAAAGGCTCTCCTCCTCGACCCCGCCAGTTGGAATTCTTTAGCCGACGGGGTCCGTAACATGCCCTTCCTGCTGGGCCAGGTCGATGTGATTGGGACGAGACAGTTCCTCAGGTAACCTGGGCCCATGCCATGAAGGGCTTTAAAGTTCATAACCAACACGTTGAATTGGACCCGGAAGCAAACTGGCACCCAATGCAGCTCACACAGCAGAGGTGTTATATGCGCAGCCCTCGAGGCACCCATAACTCCTGCGCCACCACATTCTGCACCAGCTGCAGCCTCTGGATACTTTTCAAGGGTAGCCCCATGTAGAGCGCATTGATATGGGAGATGACCAGGGCACGAGTGACCGAAAGAAGGGCTTCCCAATCCAGGAAAGGGTGCAACTGGTGCACAACACGAAGTTGAGCAAAGGCCCTCCTAGCCATGACTGCCACCTGCTCCTTGAGCAGGAGTTGTGAGTCCAGGAGGACCCCCGGATTGCACACTGGGTCCGTCTGGGGCAGTGCAACCCCATCAAGGACTAAGGATGGCAGATTCCCAGATACAGAGGAGCCCTGCAGCCACTCCGTCTCCCCATCCAGACCCCCACAGCCTCCAGGCACCATGAAAGAACATCCACAGCATCACTTAGTTCACCCGGGACAGAGATGTACAATTGGGTAACATCAGCATACTGATGATATCTCATCCCGTGGTGACGGATGATCTCACCCAGTGGCTTAAGATGCTGGAGAAGTCCTAGACACCCCAGGCAACTTCTCTCTTGATGTTAGTCCAATTGCTCTCCTCCTGGTGGTCAGTGTAGTACTGGGGTTGTGAGGTGAGAAAATAGGCAGCTATAGGAAAGTGTAGACCAGTGTTTCTCAACCTTGGCAACTTGAGGATGTGTGGAATTCTGGGGGTTGAAGTCCACACATCTTCAAGTTGCCAAGATTGAGAAACACTGGTGTAGACAGTGCCATCCTCACTTTTATCTCAGTCTGTGTTCCAGCTGCTGGTTGTTCCAATAGATTAATGTCAGTTGGTTCAGCTTTCATTGTTGTTTGTTCCAAGAAAGAATAATGGGGGAAAAACCTGTGCAATATTTAAATAAAAGCTGCCTCCTCCTCCTCCTCCTCCTCCTCCTTCTTCTTCTCATACAAACTCTAAAAGTAAATAATAAAATCAAGAATATCTTTTTGGTATTTATGCCTTTGAAACTCTGCTAATCCCCTGGATAGACCGATCTCTTTGTTTCTAGAGGACCTCTGAAGGTGTGAATCAGTACATTTGATATTCTTGTTCAGATACAGTTATGGCGGGTGGAGGCTAAAGGAAACAACTAACATTTCCCGGAATGGTAATGCCATGCTTACATGCCTGACCACGCATGTGCCAAATAATATTTGCCCTTCAAACCCAGATCTCTGAACAGCACTGTGTGAGAATTAGTTCTTGACCAGGGAAAAACAACTTGATTGTGGATCGGACTGTTACAAAAACAAAGGGCATAGGGAGACGAGTCATCCTGCCCTAGAGAAGGGGCCAAGTAATCTGTTAAGCAGGGCAGGAAGGAAAAAGAAACGTAAGGACGTTTGGACATATATTTCTGTATATAAGGCTTGTTCTTGAAATTTTTTGGTATGGCTTATTTTCTTCAACAGAGCTTACCTGTAATTCTTGGTTTCTCTTGTGAGCTTGCCTAAGTGGTTCATTCCTGCCTGGGATCCTACTACTGATTAGACTTACCTGGGGTATTTGCTGGGCATGGTCAGAAAAGTCAAGGTGGCCACCATGGTGCGATCAAAGCCCCTCCTGTTTTTTATTTGTGTTGTGGCGCACATAAAAAAGGGGTGGAAGCTCAATCGCACCATTGTGGTTACCGTCTTGACTTTTTTGACCATGCCTTGCAAAGATCCCTGAGACTTACCTCACTTAAACAAAACACTCCTGTTGAGATTATTTAACGGATTGGGGAGGGGAGGGGAGGAATTCTCCTATTTTTGTGCAATAAGAACATGCCCACATTTTGAAAAGAAGAGGGTATAAAATGTCAGAGGCCCAGTTGTGCTTCTAGACCAGTGTTATCTACATCAGAAGTCTTTTTATTTCACAGATCTAAAATGCATCTCTAAATGCCTGTCTTCAAAATTGGACCAAGGAGTAGTGATCTACTCACTTCTGATCTACTAGTTGGGAATGGTGTGCTTCATTACAAGGGTCCTCAGTAGAGGCCTTTCCCAATCTGAATAATAGAGAAAAAGGCTTCCCCCCCCCTCCAAATCCTACAAGCAGTCAACAAGACTTCTCTTTGTCATAAATATTTAATGGTATTTCTGGTTGTCAGGTATCTTTCACTTTGAATGAAGATCTTGCAAATATTGACGATATTGGTGGAAAGCCAACTTCCATCAGTGCACCCAGAGACCACCCTTTCCTTTTGCAAAATGTGGGAGGACAGACATTAACCGTCTTTACAGAGAGCTCTGGAGGTAAGTGGGGTGGAATGCTTGCTAGTGTTAACTTGCAAAATTGCCGACATTTCTGCAGATACTTACTGAACCAAAGTTCAGCTTCCAAACTTTGAAATGTACTTTGGTGTCTTCAAGTTAATTTGATTTTGTGACATGTTTCAGGCATCCTGTGCTGGATGATAATAGCTACCTAAAATGTAAAACTCTGAATTCTTTGGTTTTGGAAGCAGATTATGCTGCAGTATTGTGAGGATCGTAGCCTTAAATCCTAATATCAGTAACTTTCACCAAGAGCCAATTCAGCCAAAGGGAAAAGCTGTTTATTAGAACAAGTATGCATACTGTAAATCCAGGTTGAAATTACGAATGAAAATTCCCGCTCAAAGTTACAATTAAATCATGTCCAGCGCTTAAGATTCCAACCCCCCTTCCAGCATCATCAGGCATTCAGTACTTTTCCTCTCCGACGGCACCTGCACCCCCTTCTTGTACAACTCACAGACATTCCCAGATGATAACAACGGTTTTGACCTTGACAGTCTGTTTCGCTTTGCTTTTCTAACGGCTGCACTGGAATGTGTCTATTCCACCTCCCCTTCCCGTGTCTATTCTAATCTACATCTCTAACCCCTACAGTGTCTTGTTGTTGTTTATTCGTTCAGTCGCTTCCGACTCTTCGTGACTTCATGGACCAGCCCACGCCAGAGCTTCCTGTCGGCCGTCGCCATTCCCAGCTCCCCCACGGTCGAGTCTACAGTGTCTACCCATTAACTAATTGGCAGGATGTGGAGTTCGAATCCAGTTGTCTGCTGCATTCGCAATCCACATCATGAGAAGTATAATATAATGTTTTGGTGCTAGCAACTGTTTCGGATTGTAATTGTTAACAGTCTTGGACCCCTCACAGTTCTATATAGGACTGTATTCCTAATTCCAAAATGTCTGCCATGAAAGCATCTGTCATTTTATTCAAGATGTTTGCCGGATCAAAAGTGGTGCCTTGTTTGGTGCTTTGGAATTTACTTTCAGAACAGGAGAATCCTGTGTGATACCACACAATCTCCTTTAGGTGGAAAGGGATGCGCCTCATGCTAAAGCCCACAGGAGCAATGGGTACCATTAGGGAAATTCCAGTGAGAAAAACAGCACTGCGGCTTTCACCTGAACAGTCTGTTTTTCTCATGAAGCTTGGCAGAAGCTTTAGAGGGTTACCAGAGATGACAACATATCTATTTTAACCTTGATCAGATAAACCAACTTTTTATTCCTTCCTTTTACTTTTAACAATCTTGATCTTTAATCTCTTCAAATAATGTCCTAGAACTTGATTTCTTTTCATTTTTTCTTTGTCCCTTCTCACAAAATTCTTCAAAGCTTTAACAAGTCTCTTTTGTAAATCCAATATAGAAAAGTTATCCAAGTCACTCTTTTGGCTTGTTATTTGTATATCCCTTTTAATTATTAAAATATCAGCCGGTTTCATTTGTATATCCAGGGTAGCATCTTTTCCCATATCATTCTTGTAGCCTGTCATTTTTAAATCTACTTTCAGAGCAGTCTCAGTCTTGTCCATTAAAACTTTATTATTTTTATAAATAACTCAAGGCGGCGAACATACCTAATACTCCTTCCTCCTCCTGTTTTCCCCACAACAACAACCGTGTGAGGTGAGTTGGGCTGAGAGAGAGTGACTGGCCCAAGGTCACCCAGCCAGCTTTCATGCCTAAGACGGGACTAGAACTCTCTGTCTCCTGGTTTGCCATTGGCTCCTTCGTAGGGCTGAGAGAGAGTGACTGGCCCAAGGTCACCCAGCTGGCTTTCATTGCTTTAAGCCCTACAAGTTTTACACTGCTCTTACAATGTCTTTTCCATAAGTGATTTTGTATTTTTTTTCTCTTGCTTCCTCTGTATGTGTTTGGATTTTCAATGTTTCAGAGCTGTCAATTTTTTAATTATTATTTTTAAATATATTTTAGCAGTTTTAATCTGTGATATTTTGCAATAGGATTCTCAGTAGGCAAAGCGTTATAAAAAGTTTAATATTTTTAATATTTTAGTACTGTCTTCTGGAGTTCTTTTAAAAAGACTGGATAGTTGGCTGGTGATAGGGAGACCCAGTTATTATCTTTGCTAGCCTATTTTGTTGTTTATGCATGAAATATAAACTGTTTTTGTTCTATGAAAATCACCATATGTACATCACCAGTTGCCATGCAACAGTGCAATTTTTGCTTCCCATTATTCTGCCTTTAACGCTGCCCCATTTCTACATCTTGTGAATATATTTCAATATTAACAAGACACCCTGAGCAAATAGTGCGTTTTTTTTCCAAATAGATAGTTACATTATAATTGGGTGAACAGTGGCATTTAATCGGCAATAAAACTGACATGTTTAGCTGCTTAACAATACATACCCTGTTGAAGGGTCAAAGGTTTAGAAACACTGCATAGAATAATCCGTAGGAGGAAAACTGTTTTAGTCTATGGTTGTCAGCCCTTCAAGGTAGACCAGACTAGGAAACCAATGTAATGTAGATCAATAGTAACAGAATCTTGCAAATCTGAATGCGCTTTCCCTCTCCTTCCCTTTATCTTTGTGAGAACTAGGGAGGGCCTGTCTGAAATGTTTACTCATGCTAGTCCTTGCTCCAGACTCAGACCTCTTTTATCTGACTGTTGCCTTGGTAACAGCTCTTCTTCCTTTCCCTCAAGACCATTCCCTCTGCCCTCTACAATGGTAAACAAAAGTCAGGAGGATCCTAGGAGCACCTTTTCTGAGTAACCAATGTTATTAAAAGGCCTATAGAGCAGCACAGAGTCTGCTTATAGACGATAAGTATGATGGTGTGTTCTGGGTGGAAGCTAAAAGCATGTAGGCATGCATGGTGACCTGTAGACTCTGTCCTACAACCACATTTGTTCTCACCCACTTGACAGAGATGCTCAGCTGATGGAATTAAACGCATTGGACTGCTAGGTTGATTCCAAGGAAAACGTATTAAAAGACAGACTACAAAACCAGAACACCACTGGTTGTCATATAGAGCTCACAGCTCAAACCACTCATCATCATCATCATCATCATCATTGACGATCACTCGTAGCCGAGTAAGATTGTCTTCCAGAGGTAAAAATTTAACAGTGGATCCGTAAGTGGCTCAAACCACTCAAATGCATTATTAATAAGCTGCTGCGCATACTGGACAATGACGTTGCATTTTCTCAGGCACTGTGTAATAGGCCCATACTTGCAAACAGGCAGCCTGAAGCAGATTCTCACAAACAACAACTGGACAACGAGGCTAACATGGGAACTAGACTCTGTAACAAACCCAGATGTCCACTTTGCCCCACATCTACACCAACAGCACCATCACAGGCCCCAACAAATATACCCCACAAGATTAGAGGCACCTTCACATGCCCTTCCTCCAAAGTGATATACGCCATCATCTCCCAGCAATGCCCCTCTGGATTGTACGTAGGACAAACACGATAAACTTCGTGCAAAAGAATGAATGGACATACATTTGCCATCAGGACTCAAAACAAGAGAAAGTAATATCAGAGCATTTCAACCTCCCAGGACATTCTGTTGCAGACTGAAGAGTGACCATTTTGGAAAAACAAGTCCATAACAGCACCATTGAGCGAGAGATGGCTGAACCCATATACATCAAAAGGTTTCAGGTGATCTCCTTTGCTTGAAACTTAATAAAATTCTTATTTTAAAAAAAAGGTTTCAGGCAATCTCAAAAGTTCTCAACAAACAGAATGGATTTTTAACACATTACATTGTTAATTGATAAAGTACTTGTACCCTGTCACAAATGTAACCTGCATCTGCATAAACAACCTATCTTCTCCTCCCTTCCTCTCTTCCTCACCCCAGTTTAAATCCTACATCAGTCTAGCCCAGTGTTTTTCAAACTTGGCAACTTTAAGATATGTGGACTTCAATTCCCAGAATTCCCCAGCCAGCATGCTGGCTGGGCAATTCTAGGAGTTGAAATCCACATATCTTAAAGTTGCCAAGGTTGAGAAACACTGGACTAGCCATTCCATGCATCTGATGGAGCTGTTTGTTGTTTATTCGTTCAGTCGCTTCCGACTCTTCGTGACTTCATGGACCAGCCCACGCCAGAGCTTCCTGTCGGCCGTCGCCACCCCCAGCTCCCCCAAGGTCGAGTCCATCACCTCCAGAATATCATCCATCCATCTTGCCCTTGGTCAGCCCCTCTTCCTTTGGCCTTCCACTTTCCCTAGCATCAGCTGCTTCTCCAGGGTATCCTGTCTTCTCATTATGTGGCCAAAGTACTTCAGTTTTGCTTTTAATATCATTCCCTCAAGTGAGCAGTCTGGCTTGATTTCCTGGAGTACGGACTGGTTTGATCTTCTTGCAGTCCAAGGCACTCTCAGAATTTTCCTCCAACACCACAGTTCAAAAGCATCCATCTTCCTTCGCTCAGCCTTCCTTATGGTCCAGCTCTCGCAGCCATAGGTTACTACAGGGAATACCATTGCTTTAACTATGCGGACCTTTTGTAGTTCGCCAATTTTTAAATAAAATGTATTGGCCTGTGTAGAATAAGAGTTCCTGGTAAATCATGCGTTTGGCATTTACTGATCCCTGGTTTCTGTCTTGGAAATCTGCAGTTGAAGTAGTGCTTGTAAAGCCATTGAAATGAAACAGTGGGAATGCAAATTCATTTGCTTTTTGTAGCTCCTGAACCCAGGAGGAAATCTGATACCAGGATGTGTATACACAGCATGCAGTTTCTATAGACTGGAGACATCTACACCAGAAGAGAGGGAGATACCTTAGTCTCTCTCCAGAAGTCCCTCATACGGCAGCTTTTTCTTAACTCCTTTCCACACAAATCACATTGTAATTACAGGGTAAAAAAAGACAGATCTATCTTATATTTGTTAACCATAGACTTCCATCCTAAATAATTTTATCATGGATGGACTTACACAGCCCTCCTCTGGGAATTGATTCCCCTGGCATTGCATGTAATTTTATTTTTTCTCACTCAATTCTGTGGCTAGTCTGGATAAATGAATGTGTTTTGTGATCTGGTGCTGTTGTTTTACACCGTGGTTGACCATTCTAATAATAAGTAGGAATTTGTCTTTATTATGGAAATGGTTCTTTGTTTGTACAAGCATGATTCTTAAGGACTTTTTTTTTATTTGCCATGAATCGATCTATCTGTGTGGTCGCTAAGAGTTGACAATGACTTGATGGCACATACTCAAAAACCGAATCTCTTTTAAATCTGATAATTGCAGAAAAAGGAGTATATAAATAAACATAACAAAGATTAACCCCATCAACCTGATTGGCTTCCAGTTTTCCTGTGACTGCTGGAATAAGAGGACCAATTCTGCCCATTTCCAGAAACTTCCCACTCCACCCTTCCTCACCCATCCCTGGGCAGCTCCCTGAGACCATCTCCTCTCACAGTTTGCAAGCCACGGTTTGGTTAATGGTAGTTTAGCTGTGTGGGAAAAGACTCTCAGAAAAATTCTGCTGGTCATCATGGACTAGCCCAATTAATGGTCTGTTAGGCATCCTTATGCATTCATATTTCATCTGCAGACCAGATTCAGTGCTTTCCTGCTGTATTAGCAACGAGATTGAAATTTTCGAGAAAAATATACGCCTACTATATGTTTAAAAATAACATAGCCGCAACCTTTGAACCCTCTACCCATGCTCATATCACTTCCCTACTGTGCACATGAAGCCAATGTATTTAAATGTGATTTATCTGCTTGTTTGTTTGTTGGCGTTCCTCCCATCCACCCTCTCTCCCCTGTCGGTTGGCTCACCTTTGTCTGCTGGCAGCACAAAATCCGAGATGAGAGATGAGATGAGATCCCTCATCCACAGGCTGTTTTTTCCCCAAGCCCTCCCAGCAGCTGCAGAAATGGTTGGAGGTGGCTCCTGTTTCTGCCATATTTATCTTTTCCTCCAGAGAGAGGGGGAAATAATCCACAGTCATGCAAATAGGATGAGTGCGAAACCCAGACATTTCAAAAGCTGTCATATGCCTCCATCTGTTTTTGCCCCCTTTGCTTCCCTTCATGTTTCAGCATGTGTGCGTGTGCGTGCAGTGAGGTGGACACTAGTATGCCCACAGTCTTCAGGGCATCTCTCCAGGGCAGTGTTTCTCAAGGTGGGCAACTTTAAGACGTGTGGACTTCAGGCTGGGGAATTCTGGGAGTTGAAGTCCACACGTCTCAAAGTTGTCCACCTTGAGAAACACTGCTGTAGGATTTGATCCGAATTACAGAGATAAGAAAGGAGAGTTGATCCACCAATAAAGGGTTTTTATGCTAGGTTTAGGAGATGGGTGATAATAGTTTAAAATAAATCAACTCTAAACAAGACTGGGTTTGTTCTGAGCTAAATCTAACCCATTTGGAACTAGTATGGGTTAACCAATCCCTTTTTGATGTTTCTACAATACACTAACCACTTCTTGATGTGATCACACATATCATGGGAACGCAGCCGTTTACTTATAGTATTGGTCTTATTTATTTATTTAATTAATTTTTATCCCGCCTTTATTATTTTTATGAATAACTCAAGGCGGCAAATATACCTAATACTCCTTCCTCCTCCTATTTTCCCCACAACAGCAACACTGTGAGGTGGGTTGGGCTGAGTGGGAGTGACTGGCCCAAGGTCACCCAGCCGGCTTTTATGCCTAAGGCGGGACTAGAACTCTCAGTCTCCTGGTTTGCCATTGGCTCCTTCCTAGGGTTGAGAAATGGACTGGCCCAGGTCACCCAGCCAGCTTTCATGCCTAAGGCGGGACTAGAACTCACAGACTCCTGGTTTCTAACCCGTTGCCTTAACCACTAGACCAGGGGTCGGCAAACTTTTTTATGCCAGGAGCCATTTTGACATTTATAAAATTTATAATATCACTCGAGGGCCAGGGGGCGGGGTTTGAGGGTGGGAGCCAGTCGCGTGGAAGTGGGTGGGGTTTGCAGGCGGGAGCCAATCACGTGGAAGGGGGCGGGGTTTGCGGGCGGGAGCCAATTGCGCGGAAGGGGGCAGGGTTTGCGGGCGGGAGCCAAGGGGTTCACTTCAGATTAGCAGGTCTGGAAGTAATAACTAGATTGGACAAAATCGTCCTCAAAAATTCCACGAGGTGATGCCGGCAGAGATAGGACGAGTTAGAGGCGGGCCCATCGTGCTTTCAATGGATTGGACAGTTCTGCCACCCTGATGGGCCCCGCAGCTCCTCCTCCACCCTTCCATTGGCTGGCGGAGTGGAACCCTCTCCCGGGGCTGCTCCCGCAGATGGCTCTGACTTAGTTGAGCGGGGAGCGGAGAGGAACGATTGGTGGGCTCGGCATCTGCGCAGTGGGGGAAATGTTGGCCGAGGTGTGGCTGGCTTTGTCCGCTTGTTTCTTCGCCACGCTGCTGGCTCTGCGAGCGCCGCCGCTGAAAGCTCCGCCCGTGGCGCTCTCGCTCAACCTCACCGGGCTCTTTCAGGACCTGATCCGGTACGGGGAGACCAAGACCGCCTGTGGGCAGCGCCCTGCCCTTCTGCAGACCTTTGATGTTCCCAAGAGAACCCGCACAAGAGCCACACTCAAGGGGCCAAAGAGCCGCATGTGGCTCGCGAGCCGCAGTTTGCCGACCTCTGCACTAGACCAAACTGGCTCCTACTATCTCTTCAGTATCTGTGAAAAGAACTCTTTGATGCTTACCATTTTAGTTTTGCTTAGAATATTTTACCATTCATTGTGATGCAGGGCTTTTATTACACTGGTATCCTCTTTTTTTTTCCTATTTGCATGTGTTGTAGTTGGCACGGAGAATGGTGAGGGCTTGCTTCTGGAGTACTTCAGTTAAGGGTACCTGATTCCGGTTTAGGAAAGTCAGTAATAATTTGCATACAATCTGATCCTGTGTTTTGATGAAAGAAAATGCCACTTAACATAGATGAAAACTACTGATGGTTATATGGTCCACTAATTTATCTAATCTGTTTTTAAAAAGCTGTACTAAGATGTGATCATCACCACAAATTCTGATGAGAAGAAGTTTTGTATATAATTCAGTTGTGCATTGCATAAATAAGTTGCTTCTTCTGTCTTTTCTACATCTATTGCTGGTCTGACTTCCAGAGGAATTCTAATGGTACGAGCCTATGATATAGCTGACCTGGCCAAATCTTCCTTTGCAGTCTCATCTCTTAAGCCTGTCCTGGGCTCCAATTTTAAAACTCTACTACAGAAGAGCTTCCAGTAGCTGATAAGAGCTGACAGCTGATAGCAAAAATGTCATGGCCCCTGTTCTTCTATTTCCATATGAATAAGTGAAAGAGAGCTGGCATAATTCTTGGTAGGGAGCTAAGTGACCTGGATCGTTTTATTGTTTGGCTATGGATGTCTTTGTGGTTGAGGCATGCTCTAATTTCAGCAATCTATTTGTAAATGTTCACATTGACATGATTACAGTGACCTTATAAGGATAAGCAAGATAAGGATTCAAAAGTGGCTGTAAAGGTAATTGCTTCCACAAGAACTTGAACATAAGGCAACTTGTTAAAAATATGGAACAACCATTAAGACATTTTCTTTCACAAGACAATAGTCCTCTTTAATACTTAAAAGCAAATCATGTGTCATTTATCAAAACAGACTAAGACAGCCATAGAACTGTTCAGGAAGGAATTGATGGGTACAGCTAATTGTTGGAGAAGTGGTACTCAAAATGTGTCACATGAAAGGTCTTAAAGAAAGTTTTGTAACACCTCCAGTGCTACTTGTTCTTATTTATCCAGAGACTCAAGACACATTGAAACAAATGCAGTTTATAGCTTTTATAGTTCACTTTCTGAACTAAAAGCTTTACTCACACACCCCTCACCAATTCAAAGTCCAGCTGGCAAAGCTTGGTTGGAGTTCCAGAAGACCTGAGGCCGGAACTGTCAGCCTTCCCAGGTAGACCAGACAGGAAACACGACCAGATAAGCTAATTCTACTTCATTGTAAGGCTACATTAATAGAATCTTGTAAGTCTGAAAGTACAACTCTCCCACTGTCTGCTTTACAACCCGAGAAGCTAGGGGGGATCCCTTCTGAGCCTCTTGCTCCACCACTATCCAGCTGTGGGCTGTGGCCTCTCTTATCTGACGGTTCCCCAGTCAGCATCTCTTTGCCCTGTCTCTCAAGGTCTTTCTCACATACCATTACAAGAACCCCACCTTGCATTGTGCCTTCTTCTGTGTGATGGCCCGGAACTATTACAGTTCACACCCACTTTTTTATGGCTTATCACTAGACTAATCCTGGGTTGATACTCTTCTCACGTCTTTTAATTTTCCATTTGAATGCCATTACCGTATCCAGCTAGCTGACTTGTTAACCACTTTGCATTTTGAGAACTACCTCTTGTTGAGTCATCTTAGAAGTCTCTGTCTTAATATCTTTCCATATGCTGCATGATATGAAATCTTCCAGGATAAACCTTCTGTTTATAGGCCTATTTGAGTGGGTCTCTTGTATTCTCTTTTTCATACACGCAAATATATGGCAGAAGGTATGTGTATAATGAGGGGCACGATGGCTCAGTGGTTAAGATGCCAGGCTTATCGATCGGAAGGTCGGTGGTTCAAGACCCGAGCGCCGTGTGATGGAGTGAGCTCCCGCACTTGCCCCAGCTCTTGCCAACCTAGCAATTCAAAAGCATGCAAATGAGAGTAGATAAATAGGTACCACTTCAGTGGGAAGGTAACAGCGTTCTGCGCGTGTCATGCCGGCCACATGACCGCGGAAGCGTCTTCGGACAGTGCTGGCTCTTCGGCTAAGAAACGGAGATGAGCACCGGCCCCTAGAGTCGGACACGGCTGTGCAGGGGAAAACTTTTTTATGTGTATAATATATATTATATAATATATACCAATAATAACAATAGTAGAGAAAATGAGATCTGCAAATCCAGCGATAAGCCTCCAATTTTAAAGTTACATTCTTTGGGAAGTAATCATGTTCTCCTTTTAGATAAATGCAGGCCTTTATTGCTCTATCTCAGCCTTCCTGATTCCAGATGTAATGGGAATGTAACTCCCATTGTTGTAATTAAACCAGCATGGCCAGTGGCTCCAAATTGCAGTCCCAACTGGATACTGCTAGGTTGGAGATGGCAGATTTCTTTATTGAATAGGCTGACCAACCCCCAAAGACTTGTTCAAGCATAACAATATATAAAATCCATTATGTTGATTAAAATAATTGATCATCCTACTTTAAACATTTTTGGCAATGAAAGCTTGAAGCTGAGAGGGAAAAGATACGGCTGTTGTGTTCTTCCTTGCTCTTGCAATCATGGCCTTTTGCTTTAGCAATATGTTCTAGAATGCTTTTCTTAGAGTCTAAGAAGCTGTGATGGAAAATACTTTGGACCAAAGATAATTGAGAACTTGCACCCTATCCTTACCTGTTCTTCTTGTGCCACATTTTTATGTTTGGCTATCCTCTACTGACTGCATGACAAAAGTCAGACCCCCAAGACTTCTGGTTTGGCTGACTGTGGTTTACAACGTAGAGATCAAGGAAGGCAAGCATTTTTCTTGGGTAACTTAGGACTGTGCCAGTACGGAGGCCAAATGTTATCTAGAGTACACTTTTTACCAATCTGGTAAAAAGGTAGAGAAACAGAAATGGAGAAGGAGAAGACCTAGACCTGCTCCCTGTGGTGATTTGGAGGAAGATGGTTAAAGCCGTGGCTCAGGTCTTAATCCCAGTCACAACCAGACGACCGTTAATTACATGGTTCGATTCAACTGACTTTTTAGAATAGAAAAGAAGAAATATAAAATGTTCTCTGAGCAGTGGTTCTAAAACGAGAAAGAGGAATAATGGAGGCCAGTTACTACAGCCATGTGCTCAACTTCCTATAGAAAGGACTCATCCTGGCTGAAGAGTGAAGTTGTTCCCTGAAGGGCCCCTCCATTCCAGTTGCCCCGGCTTCTTCTCCGTAAGACTCGTTGAAATAGATGGACTCGTTTCGGGCCTGAGCTCAGGGAGAAGCCGAGGCATCCTTAGAAGTTCCAGGGAGTTCAGCAGATTTATGCTTTGGGCAAACATGTAATGCAGAGCTTTCCAAACTGTGTCGGGACACGTTAGTGTGTCGGCTGCAGTGTCTGGGTGTGTCGCGGCTGCTGCTGCCCCCGAGCCCTGCCAGGATTCCGTGCAGGTCCTAGTGCCTGCCTTGTGCCTTGCTGCCTCCAAACCTGCCCTGCCAGGATTCCACGCAGGTCCTAGTGCCTGCCTTGTGCCTTGCTGCTTCCAAACCTGCTGTGATTCCACGCAGGTCCTAGTGCCTGCCTTGTGCCTTGCTGCCTCCAAACCTGCTGTGATTCTGCGCAGGTCCTAGTGCCTGCCTTGTGCCCTGCTGTAAGAGTGTGTCGCAAAATAATGCCCTGCTTTGGGAGTGTGTCGCAAAATGATGCATGTCGAAAAAGAGTGTCACCAACAGGAAAAGTTTTAAAAGCTCTGATGTAATGGTTTGCTCCGCAGGCCTCAGTCAGGGATCATCTCATACGTTGACAAACGTAATATTTTACACGTGTCATTTCTTCTCCTTTTTCACTGTAATGAGTTGACACTTACCCACTGCTCATAAATACGAATAGTGGCATTCGGACATGCCATTTCCCCCTCGCCTGACTTGCCGCGCTTGAACTCTGCTGTGGATACAGAGGGTTATGCTTCCAAAATATTTGCGGTAGATTAGTTCAGCCTGGAGCTGAATGCTTAGGGCTGTCTTGTTTGTAAAGTCTAGAACATGCATTGCTCAGCTTTATAATGCCATAGTAACGTGCTGCAGATACGAGTAATGTTACCTGGAAGGTACAAGTTGAGCTGTCTGTCTTGGGTGAACTTTATGGGCTTCTCTTTCTGGCCCAGACCTTGTGTCTGACTAGATTTGGACTGGGTTGTGGATCCATCTTTGGGTTCCTCGCTTCCATCCTTGGCTGGCATGCGTCCTCCTCCACGAATATTTGCCTGTTTTCATCTTGCAATATTGATAGGCATGCTTATCCAAAGGAGGGGACTTTAAATACTGCCAAAATCGCACTCTTCATTGGAAAAAAGTGTTGTCACTTGTTACAAAGATGTGCATCTCTTGATGGTTTCATCTAATCAATGCCAATCATGTTTTTGATAATTAATTCCCTTACATCAGAGAGGCATGTGTAAAAAAAGCCACTACTGTATTCGACCAGTAGTGGTAGCCAACCCCATTTTCACTTAGCATGCTATGTGAAGTCAGGCTGTTTGATTTGATTATGGCTCAGTGGGTCATGAGACCCCAGAAAGTGAGTTAATTTAATTTCCATATTTCAGATAAGCATGGATAAGCATTCATGGCATGCAGCCATACCTGTGAATTTAAGGAGGCTACGTTGCTTAAGGATTTGCAGGAAAGGGGTTTGGGTAACCAAGGCCTGATAATCACTGAAAGGAAATAACTTTATAAAGCAGATGACATTGGGTGCAGATGATGAAATGTTCCCAATTTTTTTTTTTAAAAAAAATCGCTACACATTGCAAAATGTGTAGAAACAGATTTGCCACTTAATTTGTTTTTCAGCTCTTTCTCTGTACTTTACAGCTTGAGGTTTGTTAATATTCCCAGCCGTTATCCTCAATTTCTAAATATGTCATTAAAACTCTTTGCAACCTCGGTTCTTTTCCTTTTGTGTGCTGTAACCCCCTTATTTTTCTTCTTCCAGCCATTTGTATGTCGCCAACCCTTTCTTCTCATCCCACCCCCTAATTTTATGTCAACTTTTTGGACAAACTGATTGCCCATTCCACCATAGCCCTTATAGTACAGGAAGAGAATCGTGATAGACTTGCAGGAACGTCGGATTGGTTCCAGAAAGATGGGAAATTGAATTTCTGCCCTAAGAATATACTGAATTTCCCTACTGAGACATGATTAGCTAACAGCCCTAATGTAGTATAGGCTTAGATTAAAGGTAGCTACAATCTGTAAGGCAAAACTAACCTATAATAGTGCTAATAACAATGAAGCTCAAAATGTCCTCACTCTTGCTATATTGTTCTTCCTAGAGAGCCAGACAGATGAAAAATCAGAGAGCAGCAATAATGGTAAGTATTGCCTGCAACATCTTGATGATGAAGCTAATAATAATCATACCAAATCTTCATTTTCAGTGTTTGTATTAGGCTACCTCTTAAGGGGGTACCTAATACTCATCCAGAGTATAACAAGAACCACTGGGCTGAAAGTATGAATTCAAATGTATTCATTGCTCTCAATTAGTTAAACTGTTAAAATGCAGTATTTCTGAAAAGCAGAATAATTTCTTAGAATCTTTTAAATGTCTGGATTTCTGAATCTCATGAAAGCTTATGCCAGAATGTATTTTTTAGCATTTAAGGTACTGGAAGAAAATGTTCTTTGTTGTTTTCATTTAAATGCTATTAAGCTGTTTGCTTACCCTTGATGAAGTTAGGATAACTCAAGAGACAAAATGTACAGTCCTTACTATAATTTTGCAAACCACATATCCATTAAACGCAGTACCTGTAAGATGTTATTATAGACTACATGTGTTTTGGTGCCTCCGTGTTAATAGATAATCATGATGATGATGATTTTATCCCATCGTGTGTGAGTGTGTAAACTCAACGGTGAACATACCTGATACTCTTGCCTCCTGTTTTCCCCACAACAACAACCCTGTGAGGTGGGTTGGGCTGAAAGAGAGGGACTGGCCCAAAGTCACCCAGCCGGCTTTCATGCCTAAGGCGGGACTAGAACTCTCAGTCTCCTGGCTTGCCATTGGCTCCTTCCTAGGTCTGAGAGAGTGTGACGGGCCCAAGGTCACCCAGCCGGCTTTCATGCCTAAGGCGGGACTAGAATTCACCGTCTTCTGGTTTCTAGGCCAGCACCTTCACCACGACACCAGACTGGCTCTAATAGTTTAGCCACAGAACTGCATGGAATACATGGAACTTTTACATTGAACTCACCAGTGATTCTGGGATGCAATTTCTGATTGACCTGATGAACTGATGAAATCTGTTAACAAATAACCCTTTGCAAAGTGAAATGAATGTTGCATTTGTAATTCTGCTGTATTTTCAGCAAGGAGCGAGTCAGACTTTTTAAAAATATCGCTTGCTGTCTTGTTAATATTATTATCCCATTTGAGATTTCTCTGTTTGATTAGCCTTATTAGCATTAGAGGAGGCTGAAGAGCAAGTTTGATGTACCAAATGATATGATGCAGCTGATAGCTCCAATTTCTCCTTTTTCTATTGTATAGTCAAGACATAATTTGTTATTGTACAATACAATATACCTCTAAATATATTTCTTGTAAAAGAAAGGCCAGCTGTAGGTTTTATGTGTTCCATTGTTTTGAGGTTTAGGTCTTGAAATATGCTATGGCAACATTCCTTTTGTATATGCACTGCAGATAGTGTTCAACATCTGCCATTTTGTTGTGTTATCTTGCTATACATAATTCAACGAAATCGCTTTCTGGTGTCCTTATTGATTCTGCTTTTCAGGTACTTGTGCTTTTTTACTACTTGTGCCATAGGTAAAATGTGTTAGTTATCAATATTATACTGAACAGATTGAGCTATAATGATAGTTTACATGTGATTAGCTTTGAAAAAGTTTATTTTTTTATTCTAGATCTGTTGAGGTCATTCAAAAATCAATCCACTGTAAAGTAAAATAGCCTTGATGGAGATTTAATGTAGTGTTTTAAGTATCCTGTAAGGGCAGTAAAGAGAATGTAGATTCTGCCATAGTTGCTAGAATTGTAGGTGCCAGATTAGGAGTGGACAGACCCAGATTCAAGTCCACCCTCAGCCATGAAAACCTACCAGGTGACTTTGGGCCAGTCATCTTTCTCAGCCCCACCTACTCCACAGGATTACTGCTTTGGGAAGTCTTGGAGAAGGAAGTGCTGGATCAGCCTTCTGAGTTTCTGGGTGAAAGTACTGTACTGTAAAAGGTAAAGGTAAATTTGCTACATTTGTGCAGTCGTGTCCGACTCTAGGGGCCGGTGCTCATCTCCGTTTGTTAGCCGAAGAGCCAGCGTTGTCTGAAGATGCTTCCGCGGTCATGTGGCTGGCATGACGCACGCGGAACGCTGTTACCTACCCACCGAAGTGGTTCCTATTCATCTCCTTGCATTTGCATGCTTTCGAATTGCTAGGTTGGCAAGAGCTGGGGCGAGTGCGGGAGCTCACTCCATCATACAGGACTAGGGATTCGAACCTCCAAACTTGGGATCTTCCGATCGACAAGCCTGGCGTCTTACCCGCTGAGCCACCATGCCCCCTGTACTGTACTGTAAGTAAAAACATAAATATGTGGTGAGCAGAATCTGGTGATCACAAAATATAGGTGCAGAATTAGGTGGGTCTTTAGAAAAAAATGTACTTTGTGGACCGTAAACGAACTGTCCTATCATGGGGAAGTGCAAAAAGATTGCACAGTAGAGCAACCATCACAATCCAAGGTCTAGTGGCTTGCTGCAGAGAGGGTAGGAGGTATGGAATGGAAATCTTTCCCCTTATTTTCTGTCATGTTGCCTTCTGATTTTCATTTTTCTTCCACGTTGATGGCAACTTATGCATATTTATTATCCCTTTTGAAGGAATCATGGGTCCTAACAGTTTGTGGAGCCACAGATAACCCTGTCATGCCCTGATTTTTTTTCCCGATAGCTACCAGAATATCACTAAAAGCACTCTCTGTGGTTTGCTAGGGTACCTCCAGCAGTAAGCATACATATCTAGGAGTACTTCTGCTCTTCCGCCATCCTCCCGTATTGCGCTGCCTCTTTTTTCAGCATTCAGTGCCCGAACCCTTCCTTGAGACCTTACCTTCTGTAGTGTATTTCCTAACTGAATCTCTGCATATTTCTTTTACTGAAAATATAACAACTTGTAGTATGGTGGTTGCCTGAAAATCCTCTTTGCGGAGCTGGCTTTTGTGGACTGTATAGTGAATTGGGTTTTGCCAGAGACCAAGTGTTGGCATAAACATTTGTGGACACATGGAGGGGCATGGTCATGTTTGGCTTACTGCACATGGACAGTTGGCAGTCTGTGTGGAGCTGCTATGTAATGCTTCTTAGATGTTCCATCTTCATTAAAACGCCATGAGGTTCCTGCAGAACTGAGTGACTCTCTCTAAAGCATAGCTTTCCAAACTGTGTGTCATGACACTTTAGTGGGTCGCAACACACAGTTTAGTCTGTTGCGAAGCCGCGGTGTGGGGTGCGCGCGGTGGCAGCGACGACGGCAGCGGTGTGCCATCAGCGCTTCCGCGTTTTAGCAAGGCCACTGCCGCCACCACCGCGCACCCTCCCCTGTGCCGCCGCCGCTGCCGCCGTTGGTGTGTCGCCAGCGGCGGCACTTTGGAAAGCGCTGCTCTAAAGTTTTCCTTGGCTAGTCTTTTTCTTCAGTTGGGGTTGCCCAGTACCATTAATTACCAGAGTTGCTGTTGACATCTCTTGTTTGTGAGCACAACAGAGTGCTTTTTGTATCACAGCTCATTGCTTTGTTGTCTGCCGGTTTCTCCTGGGCTAAGAGTATTCATTTTGGTAAAAAAGAAAAGAAAAGGCAGCTTTGGCTTCAGTACCTCTGGGAATGAGACCGAAGATTTTATTTGGCAGGTTAAGCCTCGCTGAACTGTATTGCAGGGTTTGACATGGCAGATGCAGCAGCCTAAATAGATATTCCCAAACTAGACAGCCAATTGCTTAATTTGAGGAAGGAGATGGCTCTGCAGTTGGCTTGAAACAAATAAATATTTACTTTTAAGCTAACAGGGTTGGGTTCTGAAAGACGTGTGTTTTTATGCTGGTTATTTATAAATTTCTGAAATTGTAGGTTCACAAATATTCTGACTAGGCTTACTGTTGGTGACTTATATCTGTAATTACATTATCATACAATGCATTGGGCATAGTAAGTGTTCTGAAGTGCATCAATAAATATAGTTTTAATGTATTGTCGAAGGCTTTCACGGCCGGAGTTCAATGGCTGCTGTGGGTCTTCCGGGCTGTGTGGCCGTGTTCTGGAAGTTGTGGTTCCTAACATTTCGCCAGCATCTGTGGCCAGCATCTTCAGAGGGCAGGAGCACAGATAGAGATAGATAGCACAGATAGATAGCACAGAGATTTTGCTTCTATCTGTGCTCCTGCCCTCTGAAGATGCTGGCCACAGATGCTGGCGAAACGTTAGGAACCACAACTTCCAGAACACGGCCACACAGCCCGGAAGACCCACAGCAGCCATCAAATATAGTTTTGAACCTTCTCAGGATTGCTTCCTCAATTGGTTGGGGAAATTAGTTCTGCTTTCCTTTTACTCTCAGGAAATGTTACATAACTCCAGGGCAAAAGAAATCAGTATATGAAATTCAACTGTTCCAGGCTACAAGGGCCTCTTCCCCAATTTTTTCTCAGACCCACCTCCCCTTGATATTTGTGGGGGCTAAAGCTGGCAAGGCTGGAAACAAGGTGTCTGAGATTTGACCACATTAACCACCAGGAGGCACCACATGACTTGTTTCATCCTATTGGGACTCATCAGATTTGGTAGCCAGATCTTACTCTGTGCGTTTCAGGCCCTCTACCAGGAATTGTACTCATGGGCCATTGCACTTTAGATAAATAATTATAGTGCATTAGCTTTAGGAGATCTATCAGAATAGTTTTTCAGTCCACCTTCTCAGAGTTCTCAGAGATGTTACATTATGTCATGCCCCCGTATATGGAGTTCAGACTCTGTAGGTGCCTGCCTCATCCAAAGCTAAGAAATGAATGGGAAGGAGTCCGTTACCACATAAAGGCAAGTGTCAGTCCCACTAGGTAGACCGGACTAAGTAATCAACTCCACAGGAAGGCCAAAACTACTTTTATTGAGAGTGGCTATAATAACAGAATCTTGTAAGTCTGATTGTGCTGTACCTCTTCCGCCTCCTTATATTCCAGTGAATCAGGGAGGCCTTTGCTTGAGCTGCTTCCAAATGTTATCTCATTATACTGGACTTAAAAAATATTTCAGCCCCTTTCAACTGGGTAACAGTTCCTACATATTTCTGTCAAGGTCATCTTCCTTACTCTCTACAGCTGGAGAAAGAGGCATAGGATTTAAAAACTGGGAAGACAGGAGTACGGCCGGATTCCTAGATCCTGCTATAACTGATCTTCATCATTAGACTTTCTTTAGACCTCCAGTAAAAGTAACTTCTCTAACTGAACCTTGTCCTTGGCTTGTCTGTTAGCTTCCATCTGCAGGTTTGAGTTCCTAAAGAGAGAAAGATATATTGCCATGCCCTGAGTGAACCTCGGACAATGCCTTACCTTTTCTCCTAACCCAATGAGACAATTCCCATCTTCAGCCATGTAATCACCCATGGCTCTCCAGGTTCAGCTGCAGCCTGAAGATATCTTCGAGGTAGACCAGACTAGGAAACCAAAGTCATGTAAGCCAATACTACTTTTATTGTAAAGATATAATAACAGAGTTGGGAGGTTCGAATCCCTAGCCCTGCGTGCGGAGTGAGCTCCCGCACTCGCCCCAGCTCTTGCCAACCTAGCAATTCGAAAGCATGCAAATGCAAGTAGATGAATAGGTACCGCTTCGGTGGGAAGGTAACAGCGTTCCGCGCGTGTCATGCGGCCACATGACCGTGGAAGCGTCTTCGGACAATGCTGGCTCTTTGGCTAACAAACGGAGATGAGCACTGGCCCCTAGAGTCGGACACGACTGCACAAATTTGCGGGGGGAACCTTTACCTTTTATAGTATCAGAATCTTGCATCTCTGAAAGCGCTTTCCCCCTCCACCCCTTTATTTTTGTGAGAACTAGGTAGAGTCTTGTCGGAGACTGTAATGGATAGAAGGAATAACCTTGAGGCAGCACAGGAGGAAGTGCCACAACCAAGTCAATGATCATATAAAAGAAATCTCAGTCTCAGGCAGAAATGTAATTTGAAAAACCGTCTCAAACATGACCCTCCCCCCTAGTTCTTATGAAGATGAGGGGGAAAGAGAGGGAGGGAAGGGGGCAGTGACTTGCAAAATTCTATTACTATAACCTTATAATAAAAGAAGTATTAGCTTGTGTGTCTTTGGTTTCCAAGTTTGGTATACCTTGGCGGGCCGACAGAGGCATTTCCTCAGGTTACATTTCTTTCCCGGACTCGGCCCTCTTTTATCTGACCGTTGTCTTGGTAGTGGCTCTTCTGTCTGTCCCTCAAGGCCATTCCCTCTCCCCTCTACAAGATAATAGTGCATTATTTTAACTGAGTCTCTTGGGCCTTCCTGCCTAAAGTTCCTAAACACCCAGCTACCACTTTTCCCCTGATCTTTTCTTTGTTGGTTCCTCTAGCTTTCACTTACCATCGCCTCTATTTTTCTTCAGTATTTTCTATCTTCTACTTAATTATTCGTCAATCTATAATTTTACTGTACTCTTTATCACCTCAGTGTTTGCTATCTGGGTCCTTTAGCTTTCCTGCCAATAAGCCAACTTTGTACTCCGGTTTGCAGTTTCAGTCTCCATGTCTGCTTTTGGCTTCCCAGGACTAGGGAGATTTTCTCTAGCCATCTGCAAGTTTTTAAAATTTATTTATTTATTTGTCATATTTATATCCCGCCCATCTCCCCCGCAGGAGGGACCCTTTGCTTCCTCACAGAAACATCATTATTTGCCAGTGTAATACTCTTGACGTTTTCCTATGCTACTGTAGGGATATTGGTGCAAAATCTATGGAACTAGAATAGCTCAGCTGTTCTGTAAAATGGGCCAACTCCAGGGGCACCCATGGTGGGGGAGAGGCCAATGTGGTGGCCACAGCCACATGATTGGAGTTCTGCCCCTTTTTACATGCCCATCATGCAAACTCCCTGGCTAACTCTTCGAAAATAATCCTAAGTACAAAGGAAGGAAAGGCCTTTTGAGAAAAACTATGTCTAAAGAATAAAAGTTAATGATATATCAGTTAATAGCAATAGCATTTTTATGTGGCTATCTGTAAGATATGCTCCTTGAGAAGTTTATACAGTGAAGAATAAACTACAATATTAGAATGCCCTTCATGGATTAAAATTCTACATTTTCTTAGCACTGGTAAGTAACGATTGAAAAATACTTCAGGAAAAATACTTCAGGAACCGCCCAGAGTCCCCTCCGGAATGGGGGGAGATGGGTGGTGATATAAGTTAGAAATATAAATAAATAAATAAATAAATAAACTTATTGCTATACCAAAAATAAATGGTATTTGCTTCTGAATAAATCTTCAGAGTATGTTTTCAAATCTTTATTTATGACCTTTCTATACCACCTAATAGTGGTTCCTAGAACAGAAGTTAAGTCTGTGAAATAAAACATAGTAAAATGTAACAGCCAAAAACTTAAAACAGCTATAGATAAAAACTAGAGGAAAAGCAAAAGACCAAGACAAAAGAGAACAAAGATCAGAAAAGCATGAGCATGATTTTTTAAGCCTGAAAGACTTAAAAGGTTGCGATGGTGATGATGATGTCTTAATCTCATACTGAAAAGACAAGGCATCCACTCTGGGAAGTGAATCTGGAGCTCCATCACTGAAATGTATTTTTGGTAGCCATCCATATCACCTAATTTGATTGGGGGTGGGGATACAGAAAAAAATCTGATATTAGAGGGGGCGTATAAGGGCAGAGATATCCTTTAAGTCTAACCCTCAAATATTTGCATTCTTTGCTATGTCTTTAATGTTAAATGTAACTGAAATCAGGTAGCAATCCACATCTGCGTTCTAGGAAAGGCCTATCAGAAGTTCAAATTTCAGTAAACGAATTTGCTTGAGTAGATTTTGAATTAATGCATCTGACCAATGCTAAGTCTGTGACTCATTTGATAGGATTTTTGAGAACAAGACGTCCACTTCAGTATGTTCCAGCAGGTTGCCATTAGACAACAATTTGTCTGATTTGTTGGAGCCAGAATTCCACATAAAGATCCTAGATAGTATTATAAAATATGTCAGAGTCCAAAAAGTTGAAGTCAGAACCATAGTTGAGAAACTGAAATTCACTTGCTGATGACTATGGAACAAAGTCCTTTCCACTTTCTTGCTTTTATCCTCAAATTTTCCAAGCCAGACAATAAACTTGGTCAAATTGTAGATGGTCACTGTGAAGTCTTCTTGAAGTTATGTTGGCATAGTTTCCTCAAAATGTTCAAGAGAGCTTAATTTACTGTATACCGACAATTACAAGTGTATGTCTTATTCAAATAATTCAAAATAGCTTTATATTGTAAGTCATTTGTTCACCAGGAAAATAAACTTAATGTCAGATGAATATGTGTGCCTTTCTCTCCTAAAATGTTAAACTGAACAGATTTAATGTGACATTTTCATAATGGATTATTTCCCAAGTCAAGCTATAGGCGAAAATGCTTTTTAAAAACCTTAATTGTTGGCAGCAGATTTTAGAAGAATAATTATGTTCAGTAAATTTTATGTATAATGATTGTCTTCTGTTAAATAGCATCCTTCTGATGTTCTTTACTGATGCCCAGTACCAGCCCTCCAATGTGGGCTGATAAAGCATGCTGCTTCAGATGGAAGGAACTAATATCTAAATAGTGTAGGAACTTTTTCAAAGACATCTCCAGCTCCAGCATGATGGGTACATTTGAGAGCATCTGCCATGATGCTGCTGCATTTCAAGCAGCTAAGTATTTTGGGTTGGCACTGTAAACTACTTCAATCAATCAATCAATCAATCAATCAATGTTTATTGATTAGCCCTTAGGCCATATCAAAATACAAAATTAAACACTGAATATTAATAAAACCGCCTGGGGTCCCTCCTTGAGAGGGAGATGGGCGGGATATAAGTATGATAAATAAACAAACAAACAAAACTGAGTAAAATTAATATAAAAGACAAATTAAGTAAGGGGTAGATAACAATACAGTGGATAAATATACATATTATTTATCCTTTAGAAGGATAAATTATTATTTATAATTATATTATTTATCTTTAGAAGTCATATTTCTGTGTCACCCCTGCAATTTACCCCAATCAACCCCACATATCCAGATCTCAAGCGTATTGATTTACTTAAGTACAGAGCTGTGTTATATGTTATTTTTGGGTCTTGGCCGCACATGAAATATGTTGGTCTAATATGTGATTCCCAGTGGGTCGTTCGTTTAATATATGGACCAAGATGTAAATCTCTTACCTTCTTGTACAAATCACGATCGAATAATATATGTGCTATATCCTCTATTTTGGACGCTCCGCGTATACATATGCGTTTGTTATAAGGGATGCTGTTAAATCTCCCATATCTGACTATTGTATCAAGCTGCTCAAATCTAGCTCAGGTACTGTAAATACCTCCCTGAGATGTTTTGACATTTGTATTTTTAAATAGTTGGCAGTTTGAAAAGTGTGTTTCTATCTGCTCAGCCATTTCAAGTTGCCAACCTTACTAAGGGCGGCTACGTCCTTTTGCGCTTCTATATCCAAAATTCTTTGTGCAGCTCTCTTTTTACCTTGATCTCCGGAAGCACAGGAGACGGGGAGACCACAGCTCCTTATATGATTTGTCAGTTGAGTAATCCGGGAGGTCTGTAGTTGGGATTTTATCTGTTCTAGTAGACACAGTCTTGGCAATCTTTCAGTCTCCGTTTCATTGATTTTACACTAATAATTATATACTCTAATTTTAGACTGTGAGTAGATTGTGTAAATTCCCAATTCGGCTCTAACTGCAGCAGCTGAAGTCCTTTTATCTACACCCAGAATGCTTCTCAGATGCTGGGATTGTGATTGTTCTATTAATGAAGTGGGATTTAAACCCCAAACTACTTCTGCATATAAAAGCATAGGAGTAACCTTGGCTTTATATACTTTAATTATCGGGGCTAAGGATCCTGGGTATCTATGAGTTTTTAATTTAAGTAGTAGTAGATTCAAGCATGCCTTTGCTCTAAGTGTGCTCCTTTGATGATGGCAAACTTCTTATGAACTATGAGAACTTCTAATGAACTATAATCCCCATATATGATGAGGATTAACATTACTGACACTTTTACGTTTTTAAAAAATTCTTGTTTTTATATTTTTATCCTAGGGATTCTACACGCCTTTTTTCTCAACATGCAATAACTCTGTTTCTCGGATACCTGGGTTCAGGAGTTTAAAGTTAGGGTATATAGCAGAGCTTTCCAAACTTTTCATGTTGGTGACACACTTTTTAGACATGCATCATTTCGTGACACACTCTTACTGCAGGGCATCATTTCGCGACACACTCTTACAGCAGGGCACAAGGCAGGCACTAGGATCTGCGCGGAATCACAGCAGGTTTGGAGGCAGCAAGGCACAAGGCAGGCACTAGGACCTGCATGGAATCACAGCAGGTTTGGAGGCAGCCAGGCACAAGGCAGGCACTAGGACCTGCGCGGAATCCTGGCAGGGCTTGGAGGCAGCAGCAGGCGCGACACACCCAGACACTGCAGCCGACACACTAACGTGTCCCGACACACAGTTTGGAAAGCTCTGGTATATAGAATCATGTTGAAAGGGAACACTTGTCTCTTTTGCTGGAAGAGGGAGTGTGCTTTCTCTTTGCCCTCAATTTGTTACAATTGTGCATTTCCCTCTACTAATTACTGAATTGAGTAATTATTGTCAAATAAGCCTCAAGCACTCCCTTTCTTTTCTAACATGGTTTCCGTCTGCAACTGCTTCCCTATTACAATTATAATTGGCTTAGAATTAAAAACCACACTATAAACTGGTTTCAGATTCTGTTTTTATGGGAAGAGTCAAGCATTTTTTTCTGTTTGGATATCACAGCAAATTATTTCTAAAGCTAGATGGAAATCAGGGTCTGTTCACCCTCCCAGAAACCACTGTTTGGAGTATTGAGGTGAGCCACTGATCTCATTGAGGCATTGTGCTAGGCCAGGAATACATGTTAATTGTATGTAGATGATGGTGGTGGTGATGTTACAATTCTTTTCAGGCTAAGGGCAGCATTGTGCCAATGAATGCACGTAGGAGAAGGGCGGCAGTCCTAAAAGAAGCGATGACAGAATCTAAATTTGATTTCATTTTCAGAAAGAATTGATTTAACTACTTTCTGTCTGGGCAGACTAAATAATAACATCATACCAGCCTCTTCTATGCTGCTGGGAGTGACGGCTTCTCCGCCCCCACCCAACCCACGTTATATAGTGATTTATTGCAGGGGTTGGGACCCTGATGCCCTCCAGATATTTTTAACTACAGTACCCACAAGTCCCTTATCTTGAGCCATGCTTGCTGGGGCTGACGGGGGCTGAAGTCAAAACATCTGGAGTGTATCAGGACATTTTTTTTTAAAATCGGTTCAATCTTGTCCTATTGTCCTGATGTAGGTGCAGAAATAACACGCCGAGGCTGGGAATTGAGTCTCTAGTGTTTATTTGCTTCCTACTTACAGAATCCTGCTAAACTGAAATGGCTTGAAGAATCCCAGAGACATAAGTTCAGTCTAGGGCGGGGCTTTCCGGAGGCGTTTGGGAGATAAGGCCAAGGCTTCCGAACTGCGCGCGCACTTCCCTTCCCTGAGGGAGCTCCCCCCACCGCTGTCCTGTATCTCCCTGACACCTATTCTCGGAGACTGCCTGGACAAGTCCCTGCAGATTTCTTGGCAAGGTTTTTCAGAAGTGGTTTGCCATTGCCTCCTTCTTAGGGCTGAGAGAGAATGGCTGGCCCAATATCACCCAGCTGGCTTCGTGCCTAAGGTAGGACTAGAACTCACGGTCTCCCAGTTTCTAGCCTGATGCCTTAACCACTACACCAAACTGGCTCTCTATCAGGACATTTACCCTTGACTTAATAACAAACTTTAAGGCATTGCTTGTCATCTTAAAGCTTTGCAATCAGTTAAAAACTAATCACTCCATCATTATAACTGATGGTTAAGTGCAAACGTGTTCAGAGAAAATGGGTGATGTGACATTTTATGAACAACACCCTCCTCCATATTTTCTGCTTACACAATCAATTTTTGACAACCCAGGAAGCAGAACTGCACACGATTCGTTAAAGCTGTTGCTGTTGTTAGTAAAATTGCAGTCTGCCATATATTGAATTTTTAAATTTTCGATTAAAAAAAATCCACCTCATCCACAGATGTAGTTTTGTAGGTTTAATGCAAAGCCTGGAAAAATAAAATAAACAGCAGAATAGTTACATATAGTCTGTCCCATTCAAAGTCTGTCTTTAAAAGCAAAGATTACTAATCGGATTATTACCACATTGTTTCTAGCCTAGTCACTCCTAAAGACACCTTGGGATAAAAAATAAAGGAATGCTTGAAATATAAGTGGTGATGCTTTGAAAAGGGTGACTTAAAATAGAGTCTGTGAGATATCCTAACCATCTAACGGCTAGAACATAGCTTTCCAAACTGTGTGTCGCGCCACTTTAGTGTGTCGCAACACAGTTTAGTGTGTCGCGAAGCGGCGGTGCGGGGGGGGGCGTGCGGTGGCGGTGTGCATGGTGACGGCGGCAGCAGCGCGCCATCAGCGCTCCTGCGTTTTAGCGAGGTCGCCGTGCCCGCCGCCGTGCGCCCCCCCACGCCGCCACCGCTGCCGCTGTTGGTGTGTCGCCAATGGCGGCAGTTTGGAAAGCACTGGGCTAGAATCTCAGGAGATTGCAAGATTTTGCTATTCCTCCTCCAAATTGTGTGAGATTTTGCATTTTCATCCAAACTTTCAGGCAAAAACACTCATTAGATTTTGGCCATTTATTTTTTGTTAATTGACTTTTCTGTATCCCTTTGCTATCATCTAGCTTTTGTCCAGATCTGGCAGCTCTAACAATACTGTCCTTGCTGTCAAGACATTTGAGTTGACAAATGCGCTACAGAATCAAGTCAACATGAGTCATGACCCTTCTTAGAGGATTCATCTTCCTATGAAGGAAAACTTCAGAAACCAGTAAAGATCTAGAACAGAGCTTTCCAAACTTTTCATGTTGGTGACACGCTTTTTAGACATACATCATTTCACGGCACACTCTTACAGCAGGGCACAAGGCAGGCACTAGGACCTGCGCGGAATCACAGCAGCTTTGGAGGCAGCAAGGCACAAGGCAGGCACTAGGACCTGCGCAGAATCACAGCAGGTTTGGAAGCAGCCAGGCACAAGGCAGGCACTAGGACCTGTGTGGAATCCTGGCAGGGCAGGTTTGGAGGCAGCAGGGCACAAGGCAGGCACTAGGACCTGCGCGGAATCACAGCAGGTTTGGAAGCAGCAAGGCACAAGGCAGGCACTAGGACCTGTGTGGAATCCTGGCAGGGCAGTTTGGAAGCAGCAAGGCACAAGGCAGGCACTAGGACCTGCGCAGAATCACAGCAGGTTTGGAGGCAGCAGGGCACAAGGCAGGCACTAGGACCTGCGCGTAATCACAGCAGGTTCGGAGGCAGCAAGGCACAAGGCAGACACTAGGACCTGCGCGGAATCACAGCAGGTTCGGAGGCAGCAAGGCACAAGGCAGACACTAGGACCTGCGCAGAATCACAGCAGGTTTGGAGGCAGCAGGGCACAAGGCAGGCACTAGGACCTGCGTGGAATCCTGGCAGGGCAGGTTTGGAGGCAGCAGGGCACAAGGCAGGCACTAGGACCTGCGAGGAATCCTGGCAGGGCAGGTTCGGAGGCAGCAAGGCACAAGTCAGGCACTAGGACCTGCGTGGAATCACAGCAGGTTTGGAGGCAGCAGGGCACAAGGCAGGCACTAGGACCTGCGCAGAATCCTGGCAGGGCTCAGAGGCAGCAGCAGCTGCGACACACCCAGACACTGCAGCCAACACACTAATGTGTCCTGACACACAGTTTGGAAAGCTCTGATCTAGAATCTGCACCAAGAACTGCAGGCCGGGAGAAGTTGTCCTTTGAGGTCTAGGACCTTCACCCCTAGACCTAACCAAGAATTCTTTGAATCCCCTCCCAGCCTCTAGGAGTGATGGTGCCTGAGGGCAGAGAATCAGGAAACTGAGAAGCACAGAGGTGCACACCTGCAAGGAAAAGCTCATTAGGAGTAAACCTGTGACAGGTAGTCCTTGTTCTAGAGTAAACCTATATGCTAGATGGAGTAGATGCAGCTGAATTGTGTGGAGGGTTTCGGTTCCCAAACCCTAGGATAAAGCTCACCATTTGGAAGTCACCTGATGCTGGAAACAACACCAACTCTTTGTATGTTCCTGTGACGTCCATCTTGTTCTGTAGGGCTGATACCTTGGACTCGGATGCAGCTGGCACTTTTAGCTCTTTTTTGGGCCCCTCTGGATGCTGGTTGGTTTGACATTCGGCTGTGACTAAACCACACTTTTGCTCTGTCCTCATATTGGAGTTACATAAAAGGAAGACATTAGCCAGTGCACCTCATCTACCTTCCATCTGTAGTGCTTCTTTGATGGAGACAAGGCAGCATCTCCAAGAATAAGCCTTTGGGGCTCAGGCCAATGAAAATTATGTGTAGGTTATGTGCTGACTTTTCACTTAGATTTCAGCACTAAGCAGGTGGACTATATTTATTTATTTGTGGCATTCTTGCATGTAGCGGCCATAAGCTCTGGGAAATCTTGTTTTACTCTGAGATGTTATTCCATATTTGATAAGTTCAGTATGCATATTCAGAAAAGACATGTATCATTGATTGTTTGGGCTACTTCAGGGAAATATTGAAATGTTCTGATACGCTTTGTGTTGTTATTAAACTTCCCTGTATGTAGAATCAAGCACAGTGGCAAGAAAGCAGATTCAAATTCTTCCTGATGTGCTGTGTCTTTTGGTGTAAAGAAGGTGTAGTTCTGATTGATGATGTACATTTGGTGGAGGGAGAACTGTAGCCTGTGAGGCTTTTAACCTCAGAGGTATTCTAAAGTGCTTTCTTCCCAATTGTCAGGGTTGTGTCCTTTTTCTGAACTCCGATCTACCTTCACACCATTAAAGTGTGAATATAAACCAGGGTCTAGTGGGTTAAGAAAGAGGTGGTCATGCCATTATGCTGTTGGGCTTGGAGTGTCAGGAACCCTTTGCAACATGTTATCTTGAGATCCTTCTCTTGTTTGGCAATTAATCCCAGAGACTGTTCTGTTCACGTTAGAATGGGATGAATAACAGGGGTTGGGCCAGATGATGAACCATGAGGAGCAAAGTTTCCCTTTTAAAAAAAAAGTGGGAAACTGGTTTTTTTAACACTAACACTCTCTTCACTTTTCGTATCAGGAAATTACTAATAGCAGAGAACGCAAACCTGTTAATTACAACCCCTTTTCTGTATTGTTTGCTCACCGCTCCTTACATAATACTGGTTCCCGGCACTCTATAGTTTACAAGTCAGAAGTCTGCTTTAGTAATGTGTACTTCCTTCCTTCTATAGGACGAAATACTTTGTTGACTGTGATCATGGCCAAAAGTGTAATGCTAAACCATAAATTAAAGAATGTGTTCTTTAGTTAGCTTTTGGCTGTACAAGTCACGGTTTTGGGGGGATCCAGCATTACACCCTATAAATCTTCAATCTTTGACACCCATTCTTTTTAATCCCTGTAATGTAAATCACAATGGGCGTGGTGGCTCAGCGGGTAAGACGCCTGGCTTGTTGATTGGAAGATCGCAAGTTCAGAGGTTCGAATCCCTAGTCCCGCGTGACGGAGTGAGCTCCCGCACTCGCCCCAGCTCTTGCCAACCTAGCAATTCGAAAGCATGCAAATGCAAGTAGATGAATAGGTACCACTTTGGTGGGAAGGTAACCGTTCCGCGCGCGTCATGCTGTGGAAACGTCTTCGGACAAAGCTGGCTCTTCGGCTAAGAAACGGAGATGATCACCGGCCCCTAGAGTCGGACACAACTGCACAAATGTGCGGGGGGAACCTTTACCTTTTTAATGTAAATCACGGTATTGTGCATGAAATTTGTTCCCAAGAAGTAGGACTACCCAATTGATCTAGACACATGGACTTAAGCAGGCAGTAGAAAGGTTGCCATCATTCGTGAACTGTAGTGGATCCCTTTGCTCTCCCCCAATCCTTGTCTTCTTTCACCATTTCTATTTTTGATGACAGAAAGCCAGAGTGCTACTTCCCTAGATTGGGATTTTTACAAAGTATCCAGGGAAAAGCATCTCTTTCTCCAACCCCAGACGATTAATGCGATGCTAAGCAGTAAGATGCTAAGTTTGTGGACCAGTCCTGTGCCACAAACAATAGTCAGGAAGTGATTCTCTCATACCCAGTCCATCCTCTCTAGCATGGAGCAATAATATTGACAAATCTTAGAGAATTGCAGAATATATATATTCATACATACATACATGTGTAATACTTGGCATGCCTCCTTAGTTCTTATATACCTGTTGGGAATCAACATGCTCTGTAATGAAGATCTGCACATAATTTTCCCACCTACCCAAGAACCCAAACAGCAACCACAGCCGCCGCCGTTCTCCTGCTTCATATACTTAGAAGTCTTATTTGAAGAATGGCGTTAAAGTATAGCTCGTTGGCATAGTCTGTCTGGAAGTTAAAATTTACTTAGACTTTTTTTTTGTGCTCTGCCCAGGATTTGTTTTATAGGGCAATAATGCCATCTTGGTATAATGGGACAGTTTCTAGAGGGAAAGCCACACTGGTCTTTTGCAGCAAAACAACCAGCAAAGAGTTCACGAACATACTCGTTACAGCATAAGCTTCTGCGAGCTCGAGTCCTCTCAACCAGTTGCAGGAGACATGCTGCTGTTACCCCTCGTTGGTAGATTTGGGATTCTAGGACAAGGAGGCAGGCGAGAAAAGCATTTGGGACTTGTCCCTTTCTCCTACCCCCATGGCCATCCCATGGAAAGAATCCAGATGGCTTTTTATCTGCTAATAGTGTGAGCTGATCAGTATATTAGCGGGTTACTACCGTAAGCTGCCCTGGAATGAATTTAGCCCTGAAACATGGAATAGAAATAATTGGAAGACATAGTAAATGAAAAGCAATGCTTGATTATGATGTATTGAGCTTTTGTTTCTCTGCTGATAAAAATAAAAGACTTCATTACTATAGTTTGAATAGAAAACCCTGCATTTTAAAGAAAGGAAATGAAGTTATGACAGAAAACAAACTTGGGTGCTCTTTCACAATCCTATCAACCAGTGGGCTACCTGAAATCGAAAATCTGGCTGTCTTGTTCATTAGCGATAGCGTTTAGGTGTGGTGTTCTTGCTGTATGTATGTGTCTCCTCTCCAGGGAAAACTGTAGATTTTTCCTTGTTTTGGCATGAACGTGTATTTTCTAAAAGATAGGGATTTTTAAAATATAAAAGGTGATGGATATCTTGGAAGTCCCCTTTTCTGGAGCTCTGAACAGTTTTATCTTGGTGTACTGTATATATTGTTCTCTAAAGGACCCATTTTAATAAGAGATAAGTCTAGATGGTCTTTTCATTTCCTCCACCCCTCTGATTCGGTAGCTGAAAGGGTGGTACCCTCAACTGTACAAGATACAGCATCTTCTGTATTGCTAGTTAAATAAAGTGGATGTCTATATACAATTTTAAATCCCAATATGTTTTAGACTTGTAGTGTGATTTATTTTAAAATCAACTAGTAAAAACTCAAACAATTTCCCTCTTAAGCCAAGATTAGCCCAGGAAGATAGATATTAGTTAAAAAGAGAAAGCATTTTTATCATTCTTAAGCAGAGTAAGAGGTAATGAATATTAGCCACACTAAAATGCAGACCAGCCTTTTCGCTAGATTCTGTGTGATAAAAGCAGAACAGAACAAACAAACATAGATGCAGAGGGCTTCAGCATTCACTTTGGTTTTTATCATGTTTAGTAAGTACCTTTTTATTATTATTATTATTAATAATAATATTAAATTTGACACAAAGAACTCGCAGATGGATTTTACAGTTTACATACCATAAGTTCTCATTAATTCATTAGCAGCAGTGCTCTGTGATGGCAGAGCTGGATAAATCATTTTGCGATGTCTTGAAGTTTAATGAGATTTACAGGCTGCATGCTTGTGGCCTTTTGTCTGCTGAGAGGAGAAGTAATTACTTGATGAAATGAAGTGCATCACTGTGAACAATTGACCCTTTTGAACAATCCAGACTGGTCAGCAATCTGAATCCACATTTTAGTGCCATCATTATAGCTTCAAACTTGAGAGTTTCCAAGGTGCAAACAAAAGTATTATCTTCCTTCAAAACCAGCCGGGTCCCGTTTTCTGATTTTATGAAGTATTTAAACTGAATAATGTTGGAAGAGACGGAAAACTCTTCAGGAAAACCGTCCAGCCTGCTTTTCGATACCAAAACAATGCGTGATTTTATTTTTGTTATAAAATCAGGGGCGTTGCAAAAAATCCGGAGGCCCTGTGAACGGTCGTGGCTGTCTGTGATTTCTAGAAAGGTAGCCTCTCTGGATGCGAGCTGTTCCTTCTCCCACCTGGACTTCACTGCATCAGCTAACAGCTGAAGCTGGAAAAAATCTGCCTCTTGTGCCAGAAGTTGGTTTTCCTTAAAGCCCTCAGGGAGAAGCAGTTCTCCATTCCTTAGGAAGTTCAGAACATGCCTAAACAAGAGACCATCTCTGTCAATGAAAAAATGGCCATCTGCGTCAGATGGACAGAGCGTTTTCCCATTTACAACTCTTTCCAAAAAGGAGTCTGGGTATTTAGTTAGGGTTTGCCTTTGGGTAACGTAGAGATAGCCACCAACGTTGAGAGTAATTGGAGACATTTTATGATTCTTGCCTTGATCGCTGCCTTCCGAGTCGGTGCCTTTTCTGTTGTTCTCCATTTCACGCCCGTTTGTTTCTGTGGGGTGCTCCGATCGCCGCCTTGACTTGCTCCTCTTTTGCTTTGTGTGGAGATCTCCTTCCGAAAGCACCTTTATTCAGCTCTGGAGCAACAATCGAAAGGAAGTGCGCTGAGCGTTCCTTGCACGAGCCTGTCAGCCCAGTTTTGCAGTAGGTAGCTGTAGGAACTGTGTATGCAGTGTGTTACTGGGAGTAGGAATGGGAGGATGAATTTGCATTTAACTGTGTAAGGGTAAGAGGATGCTTGGGGAAAAGTGGTTTTAATGTTTTTTCCCCCTTTGAAGTCCCAGGAGTTTAAATTATTAAAGGATATTTTTGTTTGATGCAGAAAATAATAAAAGCGATGCCTGGCATGTAATATTTAGGCTAAAACCGAGATTTGGAAAATGGTGAAATAAAAGAACATGTCTTTATTTTATTCCATGTTGTGAAATAGCTTTTCAAGACACCTTTGTAAGGGATTCATAAACATTCTAGGAAACCTGTAATATTTAAGGTGATGAACGATTTTTCAGAGCTTTTCATCCCCATTGTTGGCTTTGCATCTTTGCATACAAACGCAGCAGTTAAAATATTGAGATACAGCAGATCAGGTTTGGAAGCAGTAGTAACAAGTGAGGATTTATATATGATTCCTAGGGGGAAATTTGCTTTGAAGCAGCCTGAGAACAGTCTGGGTGTGTTATTTCTGATAGACAGCCATTCATCGCATACAAATTGCGGTAGAAAAGATGACTTATTCTGATTTTGATTTATGGGGAGATATTTGACAGATCAGTTTATTTTCAGTCAAAGTGGGATTGCTGTTTCTATGGACAAGAGAATAGGCAGGTCAAACCTTTGCATATCAATAGCGTTACATCTTAGCAACACTTCAGGGATGGAGAAGAATAACAGAAGATGTAACGGTAGGGGCTGGCTTGCTTCTGTTTGTAGCAGCTGTGGCTTTAAGGCTTAGTTTTCAAAAATGCAAACATTTGCAGCCAGGTATAAGGCGAGAGTTGCTGTGGAAAAATAGGTGCCTGTTCCTTTAGAGAAGACGTCTTCAGAGGAGGTGATGGATCCAGAAGAGAGCAATCTGCCGTTTTGCATCCCACAGCAAGACAGCAGATTAACACTCCCAGCTTTCATGTGGCTTTTTTGTCAGAATCAAAGAACCAAGAATGGGGGTGTGGGGGGGGGGTCAGTTATTTGTTTTGACTTTTTAATGTATTTTAAGGCTTAGGCTTCCCTGTCAGGTACAAGAGAATTCACATTCAGTTTGATGGAAGTTACTGATTTGAGCAGCACCGCCCTTTGGATATGATCCCCAAGTGGTGTTTCCGAGCACAAGGCTGGCACCCGTGGGCAACACCTTAAAGCAGCGGTGTCTTTTCCCAGGATTGCACAGCAGCTGCACAACGCGTGGCAGCTTTCCAGTGTTACAGACGGGTGCTGCATCCATCCTCCTGTGGGTTCCGAAGCACCTTTTGGAGATCAAGTCGAAAGCACTGCCCAGCCTTAGAGTTTATACGCTGCTGATTTTAACAACCCCTAAGTGGTTTATAAGGGCGTGGTGGCTCAGCGGGTAAGACGCCAGGCTTGTCGATCGGAAGATCGCAAGTTTGGAGGTTCGAATCCCTAGTCCCGTGTGATGGAGTGAGCTCCCGCACTAGCCCCAGCTCTTGCCAACCTAGCAATTCGAAAGCATGCAAATGCAAGTAAATGAATAGGTACCACTTCGGTGGGTAGGTAACAGCGTTCCGCGCGCATCATGCAGCCACATGACCGTGGAAGCGTCTTCGGACAACGCTGGCTCTTCGGCTAACAAACGGAGATGAGCACCGGCCCCTAGAGTCGGACACGACTGCACAAATGTACGGGGGGAACCTTTACCTTTTAAGTGGTTTATAAAGTCAGGAGGAGCCCAGTAGCACCCTTTCAGACTTACCGATTTTATTAAAAGGCATACACTTTTGTGACCATAGCTTCTGCCTTTTAATAAAATGTTTTACTCTGAAAAGGCACTACCAGACTCCTCCTGATTTTTGGCTACCATAGACTAACTCGGCTCACCTCCTACTAAGTGGTTTATAGCAATTCGTACAAGCAGAAGATAAAAACAGGATATACTGTAAGAGAATAAAAACAGTCCATAAACAACAAATATTGGGGTGAGCTGATGGCTGGAAAAGGCAATATCCAAAACAAGGTTTTTGAAAAACACACTGGGATTTAGGATACTGAAAGAGGAGGCCAATTGTCGGGGCAGGAGCCACTGCAGAAAAGTCTGTGTTGGCTCTGCTGCCATATAAAGGCTCCTTCAAGTCAACCTCAACACATCCCTGTAGTTCTCTTGACCAAACATGGAAGCGGTTTGTCACTCCCTTCTTTGGAGATGCTTCTTCAACTTCCAGGCTAGCCTTCAGCGTTGGGATTCCCTTGAGGTCTCCCATTTGGGTATTGACCGGGTCTGACTCTGCCTAGCTTCTGAGCCTAGACAAAGTCATCCCAGCTGCTGCCACCTGTCGAGACATATAAAAGTCGTGCTAATTCTTTTTTTTCCCCTCACAACATAGAGGCCAAAAAGAAACAGCATTAGTCGTTATTACACTTAGCATTCCAGACTCGGTGATTATATTGAACAATTGTATATGGATGTGTATAAGCCACCTACAGCCCCAAAATGGGAATGGACAACATACAAATTTAAGTAGGGGTGTGTGTGTGTGTGTGTGTGTGTGTGTGTGTGTGTGTGTGTCTAATTAGTCTAATCTACCTACTGCAGTCTGAAACCCTCTTCGCTGAAGATTATGGACCATAATTGACGATACTGGTCCAGTGTAGGTTGGTAGATATTGTAGATGTTTTTTGACTTCTCAGTCTAGGGCTGAGAGTGACCGGGCCAAGGTCACCCAGCCGGTTCCATGCCTAAGGGAGGACTAGAATCTGGGTCTCCCCACTGATAGTCCAACACCTTTACTGCCACACCACACTGACTTTCTAGCTAGGTTTTAAGTATATATTAATGAATTAGTTCATGTTCATCCTTTCCCATCTTTGGTTGCCTTTCCTCTTGTTTTCCCCCCTGGTCTGTTTTTGATCAGAGAATTCTTGGCTTCAGAGGGCCTGGTTATTTTTGTCTATAAACTATGTAAAACTGTATACATTATTAAATACATTATAATAAAATAATACATACCACACACAACATCTCTAGTTTCCAAACTTTTATCTTTAGTCATGTGAATTAATTCCATATGTTTTCTTTATCAACGTGCTGCAAGTTATATGCAGAAATAATATTAAATTAGCAGATTTAAAAATGTAGATTCAATTGCCTGTAAATAATATTCAACTACCTTATAAATAGCTGCTATATTAACAGTTAAATCCTATTTGTGAATTATGCTACATAGTCCTGTTCCACAAAACCATGTGCTAGTGTAACCTTAATGAAAACACTGCATTTGTAGTTCTGTGCAGCTGGCATACCTGTGCTAGAGAAAACAGATTGATTCTTTTTATAAAATTGGAAATAACTTCCATATATATAATGGTTTATTTCATTAGAATTGTTGAATGAACTGGTTCTATAGAACCAAAACAATTCTGCAAAATCTTGAGAAGTGCATTTTGAGACACATATTTTACAAAACCAAAACTGGTTTTTTTTGTGAGTCTTGTTGCTAATTTGGGTCTTCTTGTGTTCAAGAGAAACTGTCACTGGAAGGAATAGTGGTTCAACGTGCAGAATGCCGACCTGCAGCCAGTGAAAATTACATGAAACTGAAAAGGTGAGCCTTCCTTTTTTGATCATTTGTTGGAATGTGTGCATTTACTTTTGCAAGGCTCCAATAATATCTCTACTTGTATGATCAGTAAAGGATTCAGCCCAAATGGGCTTCAAGTCTTAATGGTCAGGACTTCCTACTTGGGTTTAGCCTTAATAGCACTAAGGTGACATGGCCCCATGGTTTAGGAATCCTCTGTCTCCTTAGTTTTCATAATCTGCTACAGGTTGTAAACCTATTCTGAAGACTTCCTGAGTTGTTGTGATGCACCTACATCTCTGTTACCAGAGATGTAGCCAATACACATTCTGCAACTACCACCTTGTTGCTTAGAAGATTAATACTAACTGGGTTGATTCTTCCAGTTTGTATTTTTCTGTTCCTACTTTTGGGTTTCATTCAGACCACTGGCTATTCTTCTAGAACAGGAATGGAAATATATTGCTTGTAGCCGGCTGGGTGACCTTGGGCCAGTCACTCTCTCTCAGCCCAACTCACCTCACAGGGTTGTTGTTGTGGGGAAAATAGGAGGAGGAAGGAGTATTAGGTATGTTCGCCGCCTTGAGTTATTTATAAAAATAATAAAGGCGGGATTAAAATTAAATAAATAAACAAATAAATCCCATGTTTAATACTTAGAGATGAACAGTGCCATGACTGGTAACTTGGCTGTGCATTAATCAGATCTGATATCCTATCAGCCTCTTTTCTTCTTCTTCTTGGCAATCACTCGTAGCCGAGTAAGATTGTCTTCCAGGAGTAAAATCTTAACAGTGGATCCGTAAGTGGCTGTAAAGGCCAATTCTGGATCCGCACAACCTCCCACAGTGAGGGCATAGGTTTCCAGGTGGAAGACGGTCACGATGAGGGTTTGCTTGACGTGCCTTCCTCTTAGCTCGTTTCTCCCTTTCGCCCTGTACTCGTGCTTCTACAAAGTCCGTAGCACCTTTAATAAAGGCTGACCTCCAAATGAAATGCTCATGAGTTAGGGCTTCCCAGTTCTCAATGCTGATATTAAATTTTTTAAATTAGCTTTGAGAGTATCTTTGAATCTCTTTTGCTGTCCACCAATATTCCATTTTCCATTCTTAAGTTGGGAGTAAAGTAGCTGCTTTGGAAGACGATGGTCAGGCATTTGAACAACATGGCCGGTCCAGCGAAGTTGATGTTGGATGATCATTGTTTCAACGCTGGTGGTCTTTGCTTCTTCCAATATGCTAACATTAGTCCACCTATCTTCCCAAGTAATTTGCAGAATTTTTCGGAGGCAGCGTTGATGAAACCTTTCAAGAAGTTGGAGGTGGCATTTGTAGAGGGTCCATGTTTCACAGGCGTACAATAGGGTCGGTAGTACAATGGCTTTGTAAACAAGCATTTTGGTCTCCCTGTGAATGTCCCGATCCTCAAACACTCTACGCTTCATTCAGGAGAAAGCTACACTTGCAGAGCTCAGGAGATGCTGAATTTCAGTGTTGATGTCGGCTTTTGTAGATAGATGGCTGCCAAGATAAGAAAAGTGGTCGACATTTTCTAGTAACATACCTTTAAGCTGGATTGATGGTGCTGCAGAGGGATTGGTTTGAACTTGCTGGTAAAGCACTTTGGTTTTTTTAATGTTAAGCGAGAGGCCGAGCTTTTCATATGCTTCTGCAAAGATGTTGAGCAGGGCTTTCCAAAGTTTTCCCGTGGCGACACACCAACCACCATTGGTGTGTCGCCGCGGGAAAACCCGGAAGTGCCGCCGTTGCGGCAGCGCGCAAAAACCAAGAAGCAGCGCTGCTGCCGCTTTTGGTTTTTGCGCGCCACAGTCTGGCATGTTGCCGCGGGAAAACCCAGAAGCGCTGATGATGATCAGCGCTTCCGGGTTGTGTGGCGACACACCAGACTGTGTGTGGCGACACACTTTTGTGTCGCGACACACAGTTTGGAAAGCTCTGATGTTGAGGATAGTTTGAAGATCTTCCTCTGAGTGTGCACAGACTACGTTATCATCAGCATATTGAAGTTCTATAACAAAAGTTGTAATTACCTTATTTTTGCTTTCAGCCTACTAAGATTAAAAAGCTTTCCATCTGTTCGATATACAGTATACTTTCTACACCAGTAGGAAGTTTCCCTTCAACAAGGTGTAGAATCATAGCAATGAAGATAGCGAATAAGGTTGGAGCAATAACACATCCCCGTTTAACGCCGGATCCCACTTTAAATGGATCGCTTTGAGAGCAATTTATATTCAGGATTGTTTCCATCATGTTGTCATGGAGTAGCCGCAAGATGTTCACAAATTTATCAGGGCATCCGATTTTCAGAAGGATGGTCCAGAGAGCAGTACAATTTACAGTATCAAAAGCCTTAGTCAGATCAATAAACACCATGTACAGAGGGCAGTTTTGCTCCTTGCATTTTTCTTGGAGCTGTCGTGCAGTGAAGATCATATCCACTGTTCCCCTGGAAGGGCGGAAGGATGTCTTATGAAGCCATTTTGGGTTTCAGGGAGGATGTCTTCTGATATAGATAGGAGACAGTTTGCGAGGATCCTTGTGAGGATTTTGCCTGCTGTAGCTAGAAGGGAGATGCCTCAATAGTTTCCACAGTCTGTTCTATCACCCTTTTTAAAGAGAGTGATAATTATGGCATCCCTAAAGTCTGCTGGTATCTCCTCCCTCATCCAGATTTTTTCGATGAGCTTAGTATAAGTTCAGGCCCGCCTTCTTTAAAAACTTTGGCAGGAATCCCATCAGGTCCACTAGCTTTCTTATTTTTCATTTGATTAGTGGCTTTACTGACTTCCTCCAAACTAGGGGGTACTGCAAGCTCATCTCTTATTTGTTTTTGCGAGATTTGCAAGACTTCATCAGCCACAGTAGAGTGACGATTAAGGAGATTGTTTCCAGCGCAGTGCAATAGATTCTTTGTCCTTTAGAAGTTTGACACCATCTATTGAGCGCAAGGGATTTGTACCATAGTTTGTTGGTCCATAGATGGCCTTTATGGCATTAAAAAAGCCCCATGCATTATGAGCATCTGCAAAATGTTGGATTTCTTGGGCTTTTTTTATCCACCATATGTTCTTAAGTTCTCTAGTTCTTCTTTGGACTTCTGCCTTTGCACTGGCGTAGATTTTTTTCTTAACGGCACAGTTAATATCTTTTTGCCATATCTGGAAGGCTTTCCTTTTCTTGTCAATAATACGTTCAATCTCACTATCGTTCTCGTCAAACCAGTCCTGATGTCTCTTAGTTTGGTATCCGATAGTTTGTTCACAGGCTGAAATAATAGAAGTCTTCAATTTAATCCAGTGTTCCTCAACATTTTCAGGAAGTTCCATAGGCAGATGTTCCTTGAGAGTTGATTGAAAGCAAGCTTGTTTAGTAGAATCTTGAAGGGCCAGTGTATTCATTTTACACCTTGGTTTTCTTCCTTGGAGCCTACGATGAGGGACAATCTTTATGGCCATCGTGGATCGAATTAATCGATGGTCTGTCCAGCAGTCATCGGCGCTCGTCATGGCTATGGTGAGAAGTACATCACGGCGATCTCTAGCATGGACAATTACATAATCTAAAAGATGCCAGTGCTTCGACCGTGGGTGCTTCCATGATGTTTTAAATTTATTTTTCTGGCGAAAGAGTGTGTTAGTAATGACAAGGTTATGCTCTGCACATTTAGTCAGAAGTAAGATTCCATTCATGTTGCTATTGTCAACTCCTTCTTTCCCAAAGATCCCCAGTCACAAATCAAAGTCACGCCCAACTCTTGCATTGAAATCGTCCAGGAGGATAATTTTATCCTCCTTTGGTATCTCTGATAAGATGGTGTCCAGCTGGGTATAAAATTTTTCCTCGATATCCTCATCTGCATCTAGTGTTGTTGCGTAAGCACTTAGAATAGTTGCCTGTTGGTTTTTGGCGAGTTTTATTCGGCGAATTGAGACTCGTTCGTTAATGCCAGTGGGAACTTCTGACAAGAGCTTCACAAGGTCGTTTTTGATAGCAAAGCCTACCCCATGTATTCGTCGTTCTTGTTCAGGCAGTCTTTTCCAAAAGAAGGTATAACCTCCTTTTTCTTCCTTCAACTGTCCCTCTCCTGCTCTTTCAGTTTCTTGGAGTGCTGCTATATCAGTATTAAAATGTCTCAGCTCCCTTGCAATAATGGCATCCTACGTTCAGGGCGTTCACTATCCATATTGTCTTGCAGTGTCTATATATTCCACATTCCAAAATTCATATGTCTTTTACGACCTCTATATGGTGACCCCACTGGGCGCGGTAATCCAGTCAGAGAGAAAATGAGGCAGACTATGTTTAGAGCACCTTTTCTAGCCCCCTCCCTGTATGGGGTGAGCAGAGTGGATCCTAAATAGGGCTGCTCAGTCATGGATACAGCTGCCGAACTACTCAACTGCCTCGGACCTTGAGTCAGGATGACTGTATCCACCGCCCATGTGCTGGTCCATGACTAGGGGCTTCCAGATTTCACAGTCCTGCCCCCATTGCCATTCGTCAATAGCCATGGGACTTTTAGTTGGTTTGGGTTTAGTGTAGTTGGAAGACGCCTGTGCGTGAGTTTGTTTTGTGTGTGGTTGGAAGACGCCTGTGCGTGAATTTGTTTTATGTGTGGAGATCGGTGCACAACGATCAGCACACAACCTTCACAGAAAAAGGCTCTAATCCAGAGCTTTCCAAACTCTGTGTCGCGACACAAAAGTGTGTCGCCACACCACCCGGAAGCGGCGGCGCGGTATCAGTGTTTCCGTGTTTAGGCGGAGGCTGCTGCCGCCGCCGTGCACACGCACCGCCGCACGCCCCCTCGCGCCGCCACCGTGCACGCGCACGCCCCCCCCCCCGCACCGCCATTTATTCTTGGAAATGGCAAATCTCACAGACTCCTCTACCCCACCCCTGCAGCTACGTAGGTTAAGGCACTATCTAGATATCTGTTTTTTTCTGGCATAAAGCAGATTTTTCCCCTTTTAGTTTAAAGCAGCCTTTCTCAACCTTTTGACCCTGGAGGAGCCCTTGAAATACTTTTCAGGCCTCAGGGAACCCCTGCACATTCAGGCTCAAATATAGGCCAGAGGTTACAATATTATTATATTCATTTCACAGGTAGGCCTGTATATATGCATTAACAGTGTTAAACTAAAAATAAAGAATGAAACTTACCTTTTTAATGTGAAGTTGCCCAAATTTGAAATAATTCTTTAAATAAATCGTGATCTCCCAGGGAACCCCTAGTGCCTCTCGCGGAACTCTAGGGTTCCACGGAACCCTGGTTGAGAAACCCTGGTTTAAGGAATAGCAACATTATTTAGAAAACAAACAAGAAAAATGTATTTAAAGTAAATGATGCTGGTGTATAGTATTCTTTAAAAAATTAGGATAGACTTTTCAGAATCACAAGCACCCTATGATTATGATTAGCTAGTCAGCCTAGGGAAACTCCAGCCTAAGGGTTAAATATGGCCCACATATGTTCCCTGTTCACCTCTTTCTACTAAGCCTCAGAAAGGGAAACCCTAACCCTAACTGAGTCAGTAGCAGCTAATCAGAAGTAAGAGCTTATCTCCAATCCTAGAACCCGTTGTAGCTGCCTCCACTGTTGTCAATGGAGGTAGGTTAAAGCGTAACTACTACAGAACTAGGGAATACCATGTTCCAAAAAAGATTGCTGCTGGGGAGAGACGAATTAACCCTTCTTTCCTCAACACTATGACTACCCTCGAAAATTGTATCCCCATACTGCAATTAGGCTTTAAATTATCTTCCATTGACATCAGTTAAGCTACAAGAAAGCGTGGATGATTTGGTAGATATAACTGAAACGTTGTGGGATGTTTGGAATACAGCAGTTGAAGGATACAGCTGGTCAAAGAAATAGAAGCAATGGTTGCGCACTATGTTACAATATTCATTTCTGCTCAGGTACCCAAATAAATAAACTTGGCATCAAAGCAGTGTTGACTATCAACTACTCAACCAAGATCAGATGATGCTTTCAAAAAACAAACTGCAAATCTTTATGCAGGCATGAAGTAGGAGTGATGGAGGGTTTTATTTTTCCTGACATCTGTTAGAAGATAAACTCCATGAAGCAAGGCATCTCCAAGACATCCCTGTCTTGCTGAGGGCAGAGGAAAGTGATTAATCTGGTGTGATCCAATTTCTAACTTGACTCTGGATGGGGTTGTGCTTGTCTTGAAGAAGCAGGTCTATGACTTGAGGGTCTTCCTGGACTTGCAGCTACTGCTGGAGCTGCCGATAGAAGCCATGACCAAGCTTTATCTGATGTGCTAATTGTCGGTCTTTGGGAATTATAAAACCCTTGCAATAGGGACTTGTGCTTTCATCACTTTGTTGTTCCTCTACTGCACCATACTTTACATGGTGCTGCCCTTGAAGAGTTTGGAGGCTATTATTGGTTCAAAATAATAGGGTAAGCTGATCTTCCCCTTCTGAATGCTATTGTTCCTTCTAAAATTACTCATAATGCACCAATCGGGCTTTTAAAAGCCTCCATTGCTGTCAGTGGAAACAGTTCTACAGCTGAATTACAGTAAACCAACTAGTCAGTTCAGTTCTGGGCCAACATATCTTCCCCATCCCTAACTTAAGTGACCCTGAAAAGAAGTCCCCCACCCCTTGATTTTCGTTGGATCTATGTTTCAATTCAAGTTGTGTTCTACTCAGACATGCCTATGCATCCACAATAAATAAAGAATTTATTCCTTCTGAAAGCATTATAATAAGTACAGTAGGATCAGGTGCTTAAAGAGCAAATTAATGAGATAACATGAAGGAATCAGGAAAAATGTTTATCCTAATTTTACTCTTTAATCATGTAAAGAACCTAATTTGCTTAGAATCCAAGTGATTATTCCCCCTGCCCACCCCCAGAGCACTTAATTATGGCAAACAATTAGGAGATAACCCTAGTGAAATGGGAAGATTCCCATTTACAAGAGTTAAATGGCTGTCCACACATATTTAAACAGCCATGCCTGCCTACCCAGCACAAAGTCTAGCTGGCTGGGCTGTGTTAGGTTATTCTAGAGCAAGGGTTCCTAAACGTTTTGCCATCACACCTCGCTTTAGGGTAATCTTAATGTATACACCTTCCCTAAAAATCCAAACCCCAAAATGAATACAAATGAACAATGAAAACAATACAATGAAACTTTGGGAAAGAGGGGCGTGGTGACTCAGCGGGTAAGACGCCAGGCTTGCCGATCAGAAGATCGCAAGTTCAGAGGTTCGAATCCCTAGCCCCAGGTGGAGTGAGCTCCCGCACTCGCCCCAGCTCTTGCCAACCTAGCAATTCGAAAGCATGCAAATGCAAGTAGATGAATAGGTACCACTTTGGTGGGTAGGTAACAGCGTTCCGCGCGTGTCATGCCAGCTACATGACTGTGGAAGCGTCTTCGGACAACGCTGGCTCTTCGGCTAACAAACGGAGATGAGCACCAGCCCCTAGAGTCAGACACGACTGCACAAATGTGCGGGGGGAACCTTTACCTTTACCTTGGGAAAGGTGGATTTATTATAACAGTGTAACTAAAGGTTCTTTTAGCTGTAGATACCTGTAGATACCTGTAGATATTTTATCTACAGAGACGCCTCCCCTGGTCTCTGTCTGCACCTCCACCTCACCGTTGGGGATACCCTGTTTTAGAGGAATCATGGCTGGACACTATATGTTCAATAGCTTATTCTGTGCGCTAATGCAGAAGTACTACAGCAGAGCTTTCCAAACTTTTCATGTGGCGGCGGCATGGCCTGTGGTGTCCTGGTGTGTCGCACGCAAACCCGGAAGCACTGATGGTGGGAACCGTAAGGAGAGGCACTCCCACCAATCAGCGCCACCGTCGCGGTGGCAGGGGTGCCCCTCCTTACGGTTCCCACCATCAGCGCTTCCGGGTTTGCATGCGACACACCAGGACACTGCAGGCGACACAGTAGTATGTCAACCAGAGTACCATTGTTTCATCTGGCTCTCATGGGAACTATCTTTGCTATGGTGTGTGTGAGTTGCCACTCTGCCTTGGCTACTTTTTGCAAGCAATATTCTTAAGCTGCGTAGCGGCTTATGATAGAAACCAGTTTGGTCCTTCTAACCTGGAGTTGTGCCATCCCTGTGTGAATAAAATTACTAACAGGGTTTTCCATTTTTTTGTGCTTCACACAATAAATGCACTGTGGTTCATTTGATGCATAATGGTGAGATGTTTTCCTTTAAAAAATGGGACTCCTAACACGAAGGCGTTGCATTTTCTCAACATTTAGCTATATTTCTTGTAACGTGGATAAGAGATTCTTCCCCAAGTATCATGATTATATGATTTGTGGTTAAAAGGTTAAAGGTTCCCCCCGCACATTTGTGCAGTTGTGTCCGACTCTAGGAGCCGGTGCTCATCTCCACTTGTTAGCCGAAGAGCCAGCGCTGTCCGAAGACGCTTCCGCGGTCATGTGGCCGGCATGACGCGTGCGGAACGCTGTTACCTACCCACCAAAGTGGTACCTATTCATCTACTTGCATTTGCATGCTTTCGAATTGCTAGGTTTGCAAGTACTGGGGCGAGTGCAGGAGCTCACTCCGTCATGCGGGACTAGGGATTCGAACCTCCGAACTTGCGATCTTCCAATTGACAAGCCTGGCATCTTACCCGCTGAGCCACCACGCCTCTATGATTTGTGGTACAACCATCCAATATAATTGCGTGCAATTTTAATAATATTTAGATTAGAATAAAGGAATTAAAGGCCTTGGAATACCTCTAGTCCATTCTGCTGCTCAGAGAGGATGGCTATAACTACACCATCCCTGACTAATGGGCAGCCACCCTCTCCTTAATTACTTCTCATGAAGCAGGGTCTACTGTCACCAAGCCGTATATTATTAGGTGGTGTGCATCATTAGTGTCAGAGTTCACAACAGATCTGGCAATAAATGTCTCCTCTCCTGAAATTCAACTCCACACTCAGTAGCTAACTGCAGAGATTTCAAAGATACAACATGGCTAGATAAGAAGCTTTTGGATGAAAAGATATCACATACTGTATGTACAGAAGATTGTTTCTTCCATAAAATATCTACAGGATCAATTAGGTGAAACCTTGTACTCAGAAGCTACAGAAGATACACCTGCTCCCATCCTCTGTAAAATAATTTAAAACTAATTTTGGAGAAGGAAAGTATGAACTGCTAAGGGGAGACTTGCAGAAGAAATTGCACAGTCTTGAGAAAGAGGGAAGTGTGTGCAAGAAACTCAATATACCCCCTTCTCCCCCCCCACCCCCGATTTTCTTTAGTATAATGGGTGAGATCATCCGTCACCACGGGATGAGGTATCATTAGTATGCCGATGATACTCAATTATATATCTCCATCCCGGGTGGATCACTGCCTTGTCGTGGCGAAGGGGCTTGCGTAACTCAATGAAGTCAGGTCAAGACGGACAGGTCATGACGGAGAGTTCTGACAAAATGTGGTCCACTGGAGGAGGAAATGGCAAACCACTCCAATATCCTTGCCAAGAAAACCCATGGACAGTATCAAAAGGCTAAAAGATATGACACCGGAAGATGAGCCCCTCAGGTCGGAAGGTGTCCAAAATGCTACTGGGGAAGAGCGGAGGGCAATTCCGAGTAGCTCCAGAACGAGTGAAGCGGCTGGGCCAAAGCCGAAAGGACGCTCAGTTGTGGATGTGTCTGGAAGTGGAAGGAAAGTCCGATGCTGTAAAGAACAATATTGCATAGGAACCTGGAACGTAAGATCTATGAATCAAGGTAAGCTGGATGTGGTCAAACATGAGATGACAAGATTGAACATCGACATCTTGGGAATCAGCGAACTAAAATGGACAGGAATGGGCAAATTTAATTCAGGAAACCATTATATATACTACGGTGGGCAAGAATCCCTTAGAAGAAATGGAGTAGCTCTCATAGTCAATAAAAGAGTGGGAAAGGCAGTACTGGGGTACAACCTCAAAAACGACAGAATGCTTTCAGTTCGAATCCAAGGCAAACCATTCAACATCACAGTAATCCAAGTCTATGCCCCAACCACTGATGCCAAAGAAGCTGAAGTTGACCGGTTCTATGAAGACCTACAACACCTTCTAGAACTAACACCAAAAAAAGATGTCCTTTTCATCATAGGGGACTGGAATGCTAAAGTTGGAAGTCAAAAAATAACTGGAATAACAGTCAAGTTTGGCCTCGGAGTACAAAATGAAGCAGGGCAAAGGCTAATAGAGTTTTGTCAAGAGAACACGCTGGTCATAGCAAACACTCTTTTCCAACAACACAAGAGACGACTCTACACACGGACATCACCAGATGGTCAATACCGAAATCAGATTGATTATATACTTTGCAGCCAAAGATGGAGAAGCTCTATACAATCAACAAAAACAAGACCTGGAGCTGACTGTGGCTCAGATCATGAGCTTCTTATCGCAAAATTTAGGCTTAAATTGAAGAAAACCACTATGCCAACAAATTTGGAAAACTCAACAGTGGCCACAGGATTGGAAAACGTCAGTTTACGTTCCAATTCCAAAGAAGGGCAATGCCAAAGAATGTTCAACTTTATCACCGCCCATCTCTACCACGGTAGACTCTGGGCGGTTTACAACAAATGTTAAAATTAAAGTTAAAAATCAATAATCTTTAAAATACAATAAACAATACAATAAATAAGAATATAAAAATCCAGAGGATGGTAGGATCTTAAAAGGAGGTCATTATTAAACTAACCACCCCCAGGAGGAACTATCTCTACCTTTGTCCCACGCCAGGCGGCAGAACCAGTATTTATTTATTAATCAAATTACCGTACAATTGCACTCATTTCACATTCTAGCAAGGTTATGCTCAAAATCCTACAAGCTAGGCTTCAGCAGTATGTGAACTGAGAACTACCAGAAGTGCAAGCTGGGTTTCGAAGAGGCAGAGGAACTAGAGATCAGATTGCCAACATTCGCTGGATCATGGAAAAAGCAAGAGAGGTCCAGAAAAACATCTACTTCTGCTTCATTGACTACGCTAAAGCCTTTGATTGTGTGGATCACAACAAACTGTGGCAAATTCTTAAAGGGATGGGAGTACCAGACCACCTTACCTGTCTCCTGAGAAACCTGTATGCAGGTCAAGAAGCAACAGTTAGAACCGGACATGGAACAACCGATTGGTTCAAAATTGGGAAAGGAGTACGACAAGGCTGTATATTATCACCCTGCTTATTTAACTTATATGCAGAGTACATCATGAGAAATGCCGGGCTGTATGAATCACAAGCCAGAGTTAAGATTGCCGGGAGAAATATCAACAACCTCAGTTATGCAGACGATACCACCCTAATGGCAGAAAGTGAAGAGGAACTAAAGAGCCTCTTGATGAGGGTGAAAGGGGAGAGTGCAAAAGCTGGCTTTAAACTCAACATTAAAAAAACTCAGATCATGGCATCTGGCCCCACCACTTCCTGACAAATAGAAGGGGAAGAAATGGAAGCAGTGACAGATTTTATTTTCTTGGGCTCCAAGATCACCGCAGACGGTGACTGCAGCCATGAAATTAAAAGACGCTTGCTCCTTGGGAGGAAAGCTATGGCAAACCTAGACAGCATATTAAAAAGCAGAGACGTCACCTTGCCGACAAACGTCCGTATAGTTAAAGCTATGTTTTTTCCAGTAGTAATGTATGGCTGTGAGAGTTGGACCATAAGGAAGGCTGAGCGCCGAAGAATTGATGCTTTCGAACTGTGGTGCTGGAGAAGACTCTTGAGAGTCCCTTGGGCTGCAAGGAGGTCAAATCAGTCAATCCTAAAGGAAATCAACCCTGACTGCTCATTGGAAGGACAGATGCTGAAGCTCAAATACTTTGGCCACATAATGCGAAGAGAGGACTCACTGGAAAAGACCCTGATGCTGGGAAAGACTGAAGGCAAAAGGAGAAGGGGACGGCAGAGGATGAGATGGTTAGATAGCATCACCGATGTAATGAACATGAATTTGAGTAAACTCCGGGTGACAGTGGAGGACAGGAAGGCCTGCCGTGTTATGGTCCATGAGGTCACGAAGAGTCGGACACGACTAAACGACTGAACAACAACAACATCCCAGGTGAGGTAAGTGATGCGGTGGCTGCCCTTTCTCAGTGCCTGGGGGCTGTGGGGGCCTGGATGGGGAACAACAGGCTTCGACTGAACCCTGGTAAGACGGTGTAGCTGTGGATTGATGGCTCATCTGGATCCAGGAAGTTAACATCTCTAGTTCTGGAATCTGGGGGTCCATCTGGACTCACGGCTCCTGATCGAAGAGCAGGTGGCAGCCGTGGCCAGAAGGGCCTTTGCACAGCTTCGTGTTGTGCACCAGTTACACCCTTTCCTGGATCAGGATGCCCTCCATACAGTCACTCATGCCCTGGTCATCTCCCACATAGACTATTGCAATGCGCTCTACATGGGGCTACCCTTGAAGAGTATCTGGAAGCTTCAACTGGTCCAGAAAGCAGCTGCACGCGCAGTTATTGGTGCCCCAAGATCAGTACATGTGACACCTCTGCTGCGCCGGCTGCACTGGGTGCCAGTGTGCTTCCGGGTCCAATTCAAGGTGTTGGTTATCACCTTTAAAGCCCTACATGGCATGGGACCAGGCTACCTGAAAGACCGTCTCATCCCCATAACATTGAACCGTCCCACTCAGTCAGGCAGAGAGGGCATGCTGCGGACCCCGTAGATAAGGGAGTTACACTTGACGGGGTCTATAAGGCGGGCCTTCTCTGCGGTGGCGCCCGCCCTTTGGAACTTTCTTCCCGCAGAGGTGAGGCAGGTCCCATCGCTCCCAGCCTTCCGGAAGAACTTAAAGACCTGGTTCTGCCGCCTCACCTGGGATGGGAAAGGTAACAGCTCCTCCTGGGCATGGCTGGTCCCATAGAGCCCTTTTAAGAACAATTTTATTCCCTTCTTGGATTTTATTTTTAATTTATTTGTATTTATATTATTGTATTGTATTTTTACTTATTTTACTTCTTGATTGTAAACCACCCAGAGTCCCCTTCTGGGGAGATGGGGCGGTTATATAAATGGAAAGATAGATGATAGATAGATAGATAGATAGATAGATAGATAGATAGATAGATAGATAGATATAGATAGGATGGGGTCAGGGTTTCAAGATTCTGTTATAATATCCTACAACAATGAAGAGATTCTTGGAATCTCTCCTGTGCTTGTTTCTTGACTTTGAAGGGCTGATATCCTCTTCAGATATCCTTTCAGATATTTGAAGACCAGTGCCATATTTCCCCATAACATAATCTTCAGGCTAATATTGGCTAGCACTTTCTCAAAGATATTGGGTATTCAGTAGAGATGTGTGAACTAGCTCGGATTCAGATTATTTGATTTGGAGAGTTGGTTTGAATTGAAAAAAGAGGTATTCAATGTCACCATTCAGTCTTGCAGTTCAGTCCAAATGATTGTTGATCCAGTCATGAGACTCAATTTAGATTGTGCGGTTCAGATGAATCACCTTTTAGCTGAATCACTGAATTTAAGCTTTGCACAACAAAGGAGTATACCAAGATACTCCTCCCCAATCTAGAAACTGATCCAATTTGTCTGTATAACCGATATACTCCAACCAATCAATGCATAATAAAACAGAGATGTTTGTTCTCATGTTCAGGAATACTAGGTTAATGAAACCTAAGATTATATCGGTCCTTTAGCAAATACATCTCATTCTGGTTCATGTTCAGATTGAGTTCAGGACATGAAAATCTAGATCCTTTTTCCACAAAGAGATGTCCAGTCAGATGTTTCCTATCTTCAAGTTATGCTTTTGAATTGATTTGAGTGACAAGGTTTTACTTTTGCCTCCTTATTCAGATGGTCTCAACAGAGGCTTTATAGCTGATTCTTGGATTTATGGAAAAGCGCTATAATATTAATTCATGCTCCCTTTTCTTTGGATTTAATTGGTATGACCTTGTGTTGCTAGCTAGATACAAACCTACTTCTCATCTGTTGCATACTGGTATACCGTATTTTCCGGCGTATAAGACGACTGGGCGTATAAGACGACCCCCAACTTTTCCATTTAAAATATAGAGTTTGGGATATACGCCGGAAAATACGGTACTCGCCGTTTGGCTCCACGACGGGCTCCAAAGTCGCCCACAACGCGTTTCCTACCAGGCTTCCCGAAACGCGGCCAATTCTGGGCCCCCGCTCCATTTAAAGCGCGGCTGGGAAGGGAAGGCGAGGCGAAGCGAGGCGCCCGTTGAGCGTTGTGGGCGACTTTGGAGCCCGTCGTGGAGCCACTGCGTTTTGCCCCCTCTCTTCCCAAGGCTGCTCCGAGGGAACGGAGCTCGCTCCCCCCTCCCCGCGTTTCTCCCGCGCTCGGCGGGCGGCTGCACTTGGCCAGGAGAGGTCTTAAACGGCGAGTACCGTATTTTCCGGCGTATAAGACGACACCCGGCGTATAAGACGACCCCCGACTTTTGAGAAGATTTTCCTGGGTTAAAAAGTCGTCTTATACGCCGGAAAATACGGTATATTATTTGAAAATGGAAGAATTTGAAATGTTGAGTATTATCTCAGTTTTTTTCTTCGTACGATATGTCTTCGGTACTGAGATACTGTAATAAGACATGGAGCATCCGTTACACATTTCTGCATTTTGGATTTGGAAACACCGTTTTCAAGTTTGTGGGGAAGAAATATGCAAATCATTTGAGAGACTTCGTTTCAGATACTTTGCTGTAAATATTGTGTCTTATTAAATCCAATTTAGGGAAGATGGGATTGTATAAACACCAGCAAATGGCAATCATACCTCTCAAATCCTGGGCCATCCTGCTAAGAGAAGAAGTAACCCTTTCTGGTGTTTTCCTCCCCCAATTAACCCTATTTCCTCTCCCCTGTTTTCTTTGTAGGGGAAAACAGAATTATTTATTGAAAAACATACCTCCCAGGCTTGCCAAAAGAAAAACACACATTGCATTAAAATAAGATAGAAGCCTTAAATTATTATACATGTTTTCTTTTATTGTGTATCTCAGAAAATCTGTCATTACCTAAAGCTCCTTAGCAGAGGCTCTTATGATTTCCTACCTCAGCACTCTTCTTCACACTGAACAATTAAATATATGTTAACATCTTCTAAAGAAAATAGGACAGAAATCCAGATACATATGAATAAATGGATTCTGTATTTACTTACTACTTCATTGGAAGGAACAAAATTTCCCAAGCTGGGATTGTTGGGTGGGAAGAATACATGACAAATACAAGGCCTGAGTCATATGCTACCTTGATTTCAGCAATTTTAAAAATATCTGGTGTTTGTTTTTTATTTCTTTTTTAAAACGGCTTTAGCTTTGGTTCTCCTAAGTATTTTAGTTCTTCTGGAGATTTAAATCAGAGAAAAGAAAGCACTTATTCACACAGCATATTGTTAACCTGCGGGATTTATGAACCCCAAATGTGATGATGGCCACTAACATGGATGGTGTCAGGAGTTAGCATCCTTCCAGCATAAGGGATAAGGGTATGGGTAATAGGTTTTGTAGTAATTGTATTAGCAGTCACGTAATAGTATCTGAGCATGGGAAAAGAATGATTGCTGAGAGGCCTGAGCACCTCCAAGGTCAGCGGTGCTTGGCTTATCAGCTTGTTAGATTAGAAAGGAATGTGGGAAAGGGAGTAGAGAACTGTTAGAAAGTAGAATGGAATTTTACTGCTAGCTAGGCTTAGTGAAAGGGGGGGATTTTGCTTTTAGAAGTTATAGAGGGAAATACAGCCTTGAGGGAGGGGTTGGAGAATCCTGGGGATTTTATCTTAGCGTTTTCACGTGTTTTCCTTCAGACTGATCTTTGAATGGGATTGAGCATCTGTATTAATAAAGTACTCTTCTCTACTTCACCCGATGGTGTGTAACTGAGAGTTCCTGGATTAATAACTGTGTGCCAGTTCATCACAGACAGCTCTAAAAGAGGATTGGATAAATTCATGAAGGAAGGGTTGATCAAGGGTTACTGGTCTTGAGACTGAAGCTAACCTGTGGGTTGGGAATGTTAGATTGCATTCAGCATCTGTCAAGGGTTACCTCCATGTTGAAGGCAGGATGGAAATGCTAGGTTGGATTCAGCATCTGCTTCAGAATCAACACCATGGTCCTGTACATGCAGTCCACCCTTAATGGAATCAACCGCTAACTCATAGCTTTTTATTAGTGGTTCTAGCAGCACATAATCACACTAAATGGGTCACCAGCTACCAGTTGGGAAGTACAGTTTCCACTATGAAGTGCTTGGGGATTGGATGAATTCATGGAAATCTGTCGGGAGGTAACACAATGCCATGCCTCCAATGCCAGTTGCAGGGGAACAATGGTGGGAGAAGGTTTTATCTCCATCACCTGCTTATGAACCTCTATGGTTATCCAGACTAAAATGCCAGACTAAACGGGCCTTAACGTGATCTAGCAGGGCTATTTGTATGTTTTTAATATATCCCTCAAGATCTAAAGCCCCATGCAGCACTGAGGATTAATGCAGGCCAAGCTTGACAGATAAATGATACACATATGCTAAAAAGTACATTGTTTCTGAGGAGAAATAAAGTGCAAGTGAGAATCTTGCTGTAAGTTTAAAGACCTCTTTTCTTGAGACAAATATCTCTGTTCTTGAGCCTTTAAAAAAAAAGATTTCCATTTAAAAGTTACATTTTCATGAACAAAGGTCTGAAAATAAAAGGCTTCAGAAGCTTTGTAGTTCAGTTGTGAGAGCTTCACAAAAGAAGTGGAAGTCATTAGTCCTCTTTCCAAGCTGTCCTATATTTGGAACCAGTGACTTCAAAGTTCTTCTGGGATAAATAACCTTTTCATCTGAGCATGAAAGGAAAAAAATGGAGAAGATTCATTTTAACAGATTTCTCTACTTGAACTTATACTAGTAGAGATACTGCAAAATGAACTATCGGATTGGCGTTTGAATTGAAACACCTGGAGTAATAGCCAGAGTTGCATAGATGAATTTTAGTTCATGCACAAGAACATTCTTGTTCTCTTCTCCAGTCTACAACCACCTATATTCCTTCCAAATTCTAATTCAGAGCCTTACGTTTCTCTGTTGAAGATGGGGCAAGAGCTGGCATCTGTCCGTCTTATCTACAGTTGCCTTTCCTTTGGCAGCAGAAGCCATTTATCAGGACTGATAGATACAGGAAGAACCCACCTTAAAGGAATCCAAGTCTCCAGGGCCAGACAGATTACATCCCAGAGTATTGAAGAAGTTGGCAGTAGTGATCTCAGAACCTCTGTTCTTCAACTGACTTTGAAAACTCTTGGAGAACTGCTGAGATACTGGAAGACTGAGGAAAACTTAACTGCAATGTTCAAAAAAGGAAGAATACAACGACTTGGGTAACTGCACACCACTTAGTGGAATCTCTATACTTCGCAGGGTACTGGAGCTGATTGTCAAGGTAGGAGCACTTAGAAAAGAATGCTGTGAGTAGGCCAGCAAGTCAAGTTGGGTTCAATTTATTAGACCAAAGGAATGCTGTGGAGCGATGTTCCATAATCTTAATAAAATATTTGACAGGATCTCTTGATACCTTTGTGAGTAAGATAAATAAGCATCAGCTAGACAATGAACATGAATTTGAGTAAACTCCGGGAGACAGTGGAGGACAGGAAGGCCTGGCGTGCTGTGGTCCATGAGGTCACGAAGAGTCGGACACGAATAAACGACTGAACAACAACAAAAAAGACGGCAGATTTGCATCTGGTTAAATAAACACACCCAAAGGGTGCACTTAAATAGTTCTACATCAACTGGTAGGGCTACATCCTTAGCCTGGGGCTACTCAGCATCTTTAAAAATTACCCAAGTGATGGAAATAATGCCTATTCACTTTATAGATGATGTGGATCCTGCACTGACAAAACCTTGGACTGGACTAGCAACCATTCTCTGATTATACCAACTCATAAGGATATACCTTTCATCACAAAGTATCATCTTCCTTACAAAATCCTACTGTTTTCATTTAGCTTCCACTAGCTTCTTCATTTGAACAGTCGTGTTTAACTATTAGTGGGTATTAATATACAGTATATGTCAATACCCTTGAATCCAGGAACTTTCATTGATTGAACTTGAAGGATGATGTCTCATTTACAATTCAGAATTAAGTGTGTGTCAGGCCTTGGATTCTTTCCTGCTGCCAAAGCATACTGCAAAGGTTCATCTAACATCGACTGGGCTTGCAGCCATGCCTTTAAAAATAAGATGTCATTTGCATGACAAAGACCAGCCTCAAAATGAGAAAATTAAACCAGATACAGTTGGTGATGCTTCTCTCATCATGTTGAAAAAACAGGGCTACAGAGCCTCTCCGTAGCTCAGAAGATGGGCTGCCACTTTATTAACACTCAACAATTGGCTTTAATTTAATATATGCAAGAAGAACATTCCTGCCATTCTTCAGCGTGTTACAGGCCTTGTCTTCCCAAACCATTTATGTTATGTCTTACTGGATTTCAGTTGTTGAAAGACTGGGAGTTGGTTTGTTTGAGAAAGTAGGTTATAAAAAGGTAAAGGTTCCCCCCGCACATTTGTGCAGTCGTGTCTGACTCTAGGGGCCGGTGCTCATCTCCGTTTGTTAGCCGAGCCAGCGTTGTCCGAAGACGCTTCCACGGTCATGTGGCCGGCATGATGCGCGCGGAACTCTGTTACCATCCCACTGAAGTGGTACCTATTAATCTACTTAGAATGGGTGAAATTAAGATGATAATTCTGGAGAATTGGGAAGCCTCTGTCTCTCTCTGGTGTCTGTCTCTCTTAGCTGTGCTAACCACATTGTCCTAACCACCTTGAAGGTTAGGAGAAAACAGATGTTGCAAACACAAGGCTGTGAATTCAGCATCCCATAAGGATAGTGGATAACGTGAAGCTACAAGACCCATGTGGCCCCATAAACCTCTTTTTTTCCTCCCCAGCCTCCCCATGTCATTCCAATTATGATCACCAAAATTGGTAGCCCGTTTCCCAATTTGTTCCAGGTGTGAAACACCAGAACTGTAGCTTAAGCCATGAAAGGAGTTTAACACAGTTGAAGAGAAAAATTGAGATAAGGCCCCAGCCAATCCCAGGACAAAAACAAGGAGATCTACCTTCAGCCACACATGTGGCATTGTCTGGACTAGGTTCCATCATTGCCCCATGAGGCTTCAGTTGTCCCCAGTGGTATTACCTGCTTAATCTCATAAACCATCAATGGTGCAAACTCGGTTGTTATTTCCTCAAAACATCCCCCTTCTCTCCCTCCTGAAATAAACAATTGGTGACTTTTCAAGAGCCTTTTCAAGACTGTTATGAAGACCCTCATTTTTATTTGAATCTGCTTTTATTTATAAGCATAAGCTAACATTTCCATTTCTGCATGTTTGTTTTTTAATGGCTATCAATGAAGATTTTGGAACCGAGGTTAGGATGACTGGCCTGAAATGTTCTACACTGCACTTCTTGTCATAGTTTTTTATCTTTTGAAATAAATTTCCAATCCCCGTATATTGTTTTGGTGAAAAATTATACTTAAAAGACAATAGAAAGATCTGAAATACTGGGAAAACTGCTAGAGCAGTGTTTCTCAATCTCAGCAACTTTACGATATATGGACTCAACTCCCAGAATTCCACACATTGTAAAGTTGCTGAGGTTGAGAAACACTGCTCTAGAGCAGGGGTCCCCAACCTTTTTGGCACCAGGGACCGGTTTCAAAAGACGATTTTTCCGCGGACTGGGGGGGGGACGGGATTTCCACGGGCGGGAGCCAATTGTGCGAACCGGGGGTGGGGTTTGCGGGCAGGAGTCAATTGTGCAAACCGGGGGTGGGGTTTGCGGGCAGGAGCCAATTGTGCGAACTGGGGGTGGGGTTTCTGGGCGGGAGCCAATCACAAGCACCGGGGGCGGTGTTTGTGGGCGGGAGCCAATTGTGCGAACCGGGGGTGGGGTTTCTGGGCAGGAGCCAATCACAAGCACCGGGGGCGGGGTTTGCGGGCGGGAGCCCCGCGGCCCAGTTCCTAACAGGCCACAGCCCACAGGTTGGGGACCCCTGCTCTAGAGGAACCAGACAGGACTCTTTTTGATCTTTGACTGTAAATCAGTAAAGGAAAGTGAGGATAGGGTCCTCCACAGGACTGTTGAGAAGTAAATTTGGAAGAGTGCAGCAGATTTTTTAAGATTTTAAGATTGGGTGTTTTTACTATTTGGGATTTTATGAAGGCACTTAATGTGTTATTGTCAGCCACCGAAATTCTCTTGAGGAAGGGGCATACCAATACTTAACACAAGCGTTTCCAATATCAGAAGAACCATCCTTCTGGAGAACAGTTGCACAAGGGCACTGTCTTTTCTTGGCCTTGGGGAGCAGAAGGCTAGTCCCCATAAGCTTTGGCCTGGTCCAGTGATGGAGATGAGGAAGGATTGAGCGAGGTGTGCTAGGAGTCTTGAGGGTGGCATCCTGCTCTGGCATTTTGACAAGGGAGTGGGGTGTTCCAACTTCCGTGGCAGCACCGTGCCAACCTTATTTCAAAGGGAACCCTCTGAGTGTCAAAAGAGGACACTTGGGGGCTGAAAGTTGCAGCTTCCCAACGTTTTAGCAGGAAGAAACTCTGATAGGGAATTCCTTGTCTCGCTGCTGGTACCTGCAGCCTTCTGTGTGAGATCAACGAGAGAGGTGTGCTTTTTACTCTTTTCGGTTTTATTCCTAGCTCTGAACTGGATGCGTTCGCAGGTTTGCAGCAAGTCTTGCTGCCGATGCTGTCATACATGCAGCCAAACAGCACTCTCCCTTTGTAGGGATTGTGCTTGCCTTCATCTGCCCCCTGGAAATGATTTTTTTTTTTAAATTGCACACTAGGAACCTGGCAACTCTTCCCTATCCTATTGCGAGGGATTCAGGAACACTCCTCCTAGTTGTGAGAAAATGTAACCGTCTTCGTAAAGCCTGTGTAATGACTCTGCATGCCATCTGCGGTTGAGGATTAATGAGGAAAAAGGCTGCCTGCACGGCTGCTTTGTGCTTTGAAAAGGCAGACAAAGGAGAGTGGCATATGGCGGGGGGGGGGGGGGGGGGGGCTAATTTATGCTTGAATTTGAAGCATTTCATCTGAGCAGTGAAAATGGTTTGGGGAGAGGTGGTTAGAAACAAGTTAGACACCATTCTGTAGGGCTGCATGGTTTAATTACCATCCCTGTTGGAGGCCAAGTGCCAGTGGTTTCTAGACTGGGCTCTTCTGGTAGCGTCAACAATACACTGTTAACAGCTTTGGCACCTTGTTGGGTGTCTCGTTTGGGGAGTCTCCCATGGTGTCTCCCATGGTGTCTTGGTTGGCCTGTTCCTCCTGGTGGTGTGTTCGCCCCCCCCCCCCCTAGAAACAGCTTGTTTGTTTCCCCTAACAGGAAAAATAGAAAACCAACGATCACTTTAAGATTGTCTGTATATACTGTGCACAGAGTAGTAAGTAACAGGAGTATATTTCCAAGCAATCCCTAAAGGTAGGCACTCTACAGTGATTGAGTAAGAAAGAAAGAAGAAAGCCTATGTACTGATTTCCAGTTTAAAAGGACTGGACAGTTACAGAAGGAGAAGGAACGTGATTAGCTCTGCATGATTCATTTTTTACTAGAACCCAGAATTCATCACAGAGCTTGGTGTGAATGCCATGCCATTCTGGTTGAAAACAGCTACTGACCATCATATCACAGCATCATATTACAAAAACAGAAATGAAATCCTGAGGGGCAACACCATGACAGGACTAATAGTATCACCCATAGCACCAGGGACGATCACCCTGAATCACCTTTTATTGAGGTTAGGCCATCATCTGCCAGCAATGCCCAGTGCCCTTTCCATTGGATAAGCCAGTCGATCTCCCTGCAAAGGAATCCGCGGACACCAACCTCGTATGAGCTAGAGTTCATTAGGAGATTTAACACCATTTCCCACAGAATAAAAAATAGGCATGGTTTCTTATCAGCACAGTACCTATGTTAACTAGCTCTTCAGCGAAAGAGTATCTGTGTCACATCTAAATATTGCTTGTTAATGGTCACAGTCTAGCTAAGGCTGTCTGTTATCTCACCCTAGTCTCCCCTCCCCTTCTTTCTATCTCTCCTCCCAGTGATAGATGTGTGTATTCTGTGCATTTCATAACCTGTGCTCCATAAAAACTTACAAAATAATAAATATGTTAATCTTCAAGGTGCCAAGAGGTTCTTTATTGTTAGAATTAAAGAACTGCAACCCCAGGAAGGAATTTGTTTCAATGGGATGGAGTTCACACAAAAACCCACTCTTGTTTACTGCAAGTTTACAGAGGGGTTCATTTTGCACTGCAGTTGTTAAACAATTTGAATCCAACATCCTAACTGCTCTTCTGTAAAATACCCAGAGATTCATTAGTAGAGCCACATCTGTCCTTTGCTCATCTCTGGAGTAGAAGTTAAGGGCTCCAGAGATGAGAACTCTACTCTTGCAAGAAGCATATGGCGGTGGGCACTGAGTTCCAAAGCAAAGGGCCACAAAAGATGGGAGTGGGTAGTACAAGGTTTAACCAAGATGTGAGTTGGAAGGTTCCCATTTAATTTTTCTGAAATTAAAAGAATCTAAAGATTGGTTTAAAGCTAGCTTGGACAAGGAGTCCAGTAGATACCACAAAAGTAGACTTCCTCTAATTGTGCTCCCACATTGGGGAAATAGAGGTAGATACTTCTCAACAGTAGCCTTATTACAGTTGGAATGGTTAATGCTAAGAGATTCATAGTTCCTTACAGGCTGTCATCATCTTGTAGCTGATATAACACTTTTATCCACACACATCTATTTTTAAACAAACTAATATCAATATGTAATCCTCTTTGTTGAGAAATGTGCTGTTAATAATTCCCAGTACAAAATTAGGTGTTCTTCGAAGTTTTTCAGACGGGGGCTTAACTAAGCTCCCCCCACCCCCTGCCGACTCCCCCTCCCTGCACTTCTAGCATTGTTTCATCCATTCTAGCTTTAGGTATCATGCAGAGAAATCAGTCATGCTTGCAGATGTCTGTTATCATTATTATAAAAGTCAGGAAAATAAGAGAGTTTAATGACTCACTGCACAATCTGGACTGTGCATGAGACGCTAGCTTAGAAGCAGATCTATAGCAGTAGGTGTAAGGGACATCATGTTGAACAGCATGTTTTTAGAAGCATTGTGCTTTTTGAAATAATAAGTCCTTTTTATACTTTTCTTGGGGAAGAACTATTTCAGATTTTATGTGCTGAAAAGATCTTGAAGTGATCTCCGGGTATAATGTCTGAAACCAGCATGAAAATGCCTTTGGATTTTCTTTTTAACCTTGGTTCAGAATTGGCAAAATAGCATATTAAGTAGCTGTAAAAAAATATGGGAACCCACAGCATCTTTTCAGTTGTATTTGTTTACCACAATAATATATTTGACCTCAAATAGTTTTTCATACCTTGTGGAAGCACTTGAGATCTTAGATCTGTGTTCCACATTACATTGACACCTCCGTGAGGAATTTTCTGCTTTCCAGCTATAACATGTAGCAGCAATTAATATGACAAGGCCATTGTGTATTGACTTTCTAAGTCCCTGCAGCATGATCATGATAGCAGAGAAGACCACTGTGGGGTTTACCAGTTTTTTGGGCAAGTAAAACATGTATTTTGGAGAGCAGAAAAGTAAATGTAGTTGTAGCTGTGGTTTTGGAAAGAAGATACTGTCATGGCTTAGGAATGAAATACAGTACATACAGAATTCAGCGGAGGAAATTGGTAACAGAACATCACTTTGTCAGAAATCTGAATGTGCAACCTGGAGGCCATTCTTAATAATGGATGAATGCATTTGTGGTAGATTTTTACCATCTGAAGAGCCTTGAAATAAGGAACACTTTTCAAAACTCAGATAAAATGACATTTTCAGAATGTGAACAATACTGACTACATACTGTATGTACTGTTGGGTGTATGTAATGTAGGTGTCTGAATGTGATCCTATAGTAAGCAATGACTCCTGATATTATGGGCGACATTATTAGAACCTCTAATGGTGCCTCGTGTGGCGCAGAGTGGTAGGTGGCAGTACTGCAGTACTGCAACTGAAACTCTCCCCACGACCTGAGTTCAATCCCAGCGGAAGTTGGTTTCTCAGGTAGCCCGCTCAGGTCGACTCAGCCTTCCATCCTTCCTGGGTTGGTAAATGAGTACCCAGCTTTCTGGGGGAAAGGTAATCACGACTGGGGAAGGCAATGGCAAACCACCCGCTCTATAGTCTGCCAGGAAAACGTCCGTGAAAGCGGCGTCCCTGCAAAGGGTCAGTAATGACTTGGTGCTTGCACAGAGGACCTTTCACTCAATAGTGTTTACAGAGTTGATAAGAAGACAAAATTGGAATCTGGGTCTGCCACGGGATTGATTCCTCTGCCTGTATCATTGTGTGAGGTTACATACACTTATTCATCCTTCATCAGGATATACCCTCTCATCTGAAATCAGCACTGCAACAAACTCTATATCGGAGAGGTCAACCCACATACATATATGAAGAAATCAGTTGGTACGAGTCAGATATCAGAAATCACAGCACCTCCACAGCAGTGAGCAGATAATTCCAGTCATTCTCTCGTCGACTTCAAGGAGCCCATCCTTGAGAAAATTAATTACTATGACTGATTTGAAAGTAGAAAAGATGAACCAAGATTCATTTGATGACTTAACATCAGTTCTTGCTGATTAAATAAAGATTAAGGCTTATTTTTTTAACTAGTCCATCACACGTATTACCTAATAATTCCATGATAGAATGTCCTGGGTTGAATTTTAAAGCCATTTTATATTTGATCTCTTCCAAAGTAATTCTGCCATGAAACTTTCTCTCCCCATCCTCCCTCCTCTTCTTTTGAAATCAGCATTGTGTTTAGACATTCTCCATTCCCTGGACTATGAATCTCATTTGATAGGCATTTCCTGTCCCTGTAACCTGTAGGTACATATAAAACCTATTATACATCTTCATTGAGCTGTAAGATGCTGTAAAGAACTTCATGTTAGGAAAGCTTCAGAGTATTGAAATTGGACCCTTCATTTAAGAGCACGTCTTAATGTGTTGGTAATCACTTTGTGTGTTGGTAATCACTTTCTTTACAGCATCTTACAGCTCAATGAAGATGTATAATAGGTTTTATATGTACCTACAGGTTACAGGGACAGGAAATGCCTATCAAATGAGATTCATAGTCCAGGGAATGGAGAATGTTTAAACACAGGTCATGACGGAGAGTTCTGACAAAACGTGGTCCAAAACTGGAGGAGGGAATGTAAGATCTATGAATCAAGGTAAGCTGGATGTGGTCAAACATGAGATGACAAGATTGAACATCGACATCTTGGGAATCAGCGAACTAAAATGGACAGGAATGGGCGAATTTAATTCAGGAGACCATTATATATACTACTGTGGGCAAGAATCCCTTAGAAGAAATGGAGTAGCTCTCATAGTCAATAAAAGAGTGGGAAAGGCAGTACTGGGGTACAACCTCAAAAACGACAGAATGCTTTCAGTTCGAATCCAAGGCAAACCATTCAACATCACAGTGATCCAAGTCTATGCCCCAACCACTGATGCCGAAGAAGCTGAAATTGACCGGTTCTATGAAGACCTACAACACCTTCTAGAACTAACACCAAAAAAAGATGTCCTTTTCATCATAGGGGACTGGAATGCTAAAGTAGGAAGTTAAAAAATAACCGGAATAACAGGCAAGTTCGGCCTCGGAGTACAAAATGAAGCAGGGCAAAGGCTAATAGAGTTTTGTCAAGAGAACACGCTGGTCATAGCAAACACTCTTTTCCAACAACACAAGAGACGACTCTACACATGGACATCACCAGATGGTCAATACCGAAATCAGATTGATTATATACTTTGCAGCCAAAGATGGAGAAGCTCTATACAATCAACAAAAACAAGACCTGGAGCTGACTGTGGCTCAGATCATGAGCTTATCGCAAAATTTAGGCTTAAATTGAAGAACGTAGAGAAAACCACTAGACCAATCAGGTATGACCTAAATCGTATCCCTTATGAATATACAGTGGAGGTGAGGAATAGATTTAAAGGATTAGACCTGGTAGACAGAGTGCCTGAAGAACTATGGATGGAGGTTTGTAACATTGTACAGGAGGCAGCAACTAAAACCATCCCAAAAAAAAAGAAATGCAAGAAAGCAAAGTGGCTGACTGATGAGGCTTTACAAATAGCTGAGGAAAGAAGGGAAGCAAAAGGCAAGGGAGAAAGGGAAAGATATAAACAACTGAATGCAGAATTCCAGAGAATAGCAAGGAGAGATAAGAAGGCCTTCTTAAATGAACAATGCAAAGAAATCGAGGAAAACAATAGAATGGGGAAGACTAGAGATCTCTTCAAGAAAATCGGAGATATCAAGGGAACAATCGAGCAAAGATGGGCATGATAAAGGACAAAAAAGGCAGGGACCTAACAGAAGCAGAAGAGATCAAGAAGAGGTGGCAAGAATACACAGAAGAACTATACAAGAAAGATCTTAATATCCCTGATAAATATGATGGTGTGGTCACTGACCTTGAGCCGGACATCCTAGAGAGTGAAGTCAAGTGGAAGCATTACTAACAACAAAGCTAGCGGAGAAGACAGTATCCCAGCTGAGCTATTTAAAATCCTAAAAGATGATGCTGTTAAAGTGCTGCACTCAATATGCCAACAAATTTGGAAAACTCAACAGTGGCCACAGGATTGGAAAAGGTCAGTTTACGTTCCAATTCCAAAGAAAGGCAATGCCAAAGAATGTTCAAACTACCGTACAATTGCGCTCATTTCACATGCTAGCAAGGTTATGCTCAAAATCCTACAAACTAGGCTTCAGCAGTATGTGAACCGAGAACTACCAGAAGTGCAAGCTGGGTTTCGAAGAGGCAGAGGAACTAGAGATCAGATTGCCAACATTCTCTGGATCATGGAAAAAGCAAGAGAGTTCCAGAAAAACATCTACTTCTGCTTCATTGACTACGCTAAAGCCTTTGATTGTGGATCACAACAAACTGTGGCAAAGTCTTAAAGAGATGGGAGTACCAGACCACCTTACCTGTCTCCTGAGAAACCTGTATGCGGGTCAAGAAGCAACAGTTAGAACCGGACATGGAACAACCGGCTGGTTCAAAATTGGGAAAGGAGTACGACAAGGCTGTATATTATCACCCTGCTTATTTAACTTATATGCAGAGTACATCATGAGATATGCCAGGCTGGATGAATCACAAGCCGGAGTTAAGATTGCCGGGAGAAATATCAACAACCTCAGATATGCAGACGATACCACCCTAATGGCAGAAAGTGAAGAGGAACTAAAGAGCCTCTTGATGAGGGTGAAAGAGGAGAGTGCAAAAGCTGGCTTGAAACTCAACATTAAAAAAACCCAGATCATGGCATCTGGCCCCATCACTTCCTGGCAAATAGAAGGGGAAGAAATGGAAGCAGTGACAGATTTTATTTTCTTGGGCTCCAAGATCACCGCAGACGGTGACTGCAGCCATGAAATTAAAAGACGCTTGCTCCTTGGGAGGAAAGCTATGGCAAACCTAGACAGCATATTAAAAAGCAGAGACATCACCTTGCCGACAAAGGTCCGTATAGTTAAAGCTATGGTTTTTCCAGTAGTAATGTATGGCTGTGAGAGTTGGACCATAAGGAAGGCTGAGCGCCGAAGAATTGATGCTTTTGAACTGTGGTGCTGGAGAAGACTCTTGAGAGTCCCTTGGACTGCAAGGAGGTCAAACCAGTCAATCCTAAAGGAAATCAACCCTGACTGCTCATTGGAAGGACAGATACTGAAGCTGAAGCTCAAATACTTTGGCCACCTAATGCGAAGAGAGGACTCACTGGAAAAGACCCTGATGCTGGGAAAGACTGAAGGCATAATTAGAAGGGGACGGCAGAGGATGAGATGGTTAGATAGCATCACCGATGTAATGAACATGAATTTGAGTAAACTCCGAGAGACAGTGGAGGACAGGAAGGCCTGGCGTGCTATGGTCCATGAGGTCACGAAGAGTCGGACACGACTAAACGACTGAACAACAACAACAAATCACTTTGAGTACTATAACTATTTATTACCACAACCTCTATGCCATCCTGCTCTCATGCCTCCCATACAATTGCTGTCCATCCAACTGTATCACAGGCACGCAATCAAGGCTTTCAACAACATTCTCAGTGGCTGAATAAAAAGTCTAACCAGTACTTTGAAGAAGCAGAGGATGAAGTGGAGACAGCTAATTCTCTTTTGAAAATTTGAATCATTTTTCCAAGAATGCACTTTCACAGTTCAGAAATACCTGCATGTTTTTCTTCACCGTTACAGTTTCTGATGAGACGTCTTTCATTATCCATCAAGGCTACTGTGGTACAGAATTGCACATCCAGAAAATCAAAATATTCTTTTACGTTTTAAAATCTTTTTTTTTCCTGCACAGAAACTGGGACTCTTTTTTTTTTCAGAACTAGGTTTTCAGGATTTGTTGGGACTCACGTTTGGCATGTTTGACAGCATGATATGTCAAATATGTACAGGACAGTTTCCTTGCAGAAGATGAAGAGTTTCCTTACACAGATTTGTGTATACAGAACGAGGAGCCCCCATAGTTAATGTTTGTTTTGAGCTCACTGAAAACTGAATTCAAAGAATGCCCTAAACGTCTTAGTGACCTTACTCTCCCACCTTTCCACAAGATCTAGCATTTTCTTTACCATTGTTCGTAATAATGTGGTTTTATAGTAACTCACCACTGCACTATTGGTACAATTTTTATTGCAATTGCTGTCCTTTAACAGTTGACTAGAAAGATGAAATACTGGACTAAAATATTTTAGGAGGGGAGCTTGCAGCCACCTAGACTCAAACCACATGTTGGCGGTACATAAGAAATCTTAGTGTTTCTTAACATTTTTCATTCTGTAAAGCAGGGTTTCTCAACCTTGGCAACTTTAAGACGTGTGGACCTCAACTCGCAGAATTCCTATGGCTGGCTGGAGAATCCTGGGAGTTGAAGTCCACACATCTTAAAGTGACAATAGCTTTGTTCTCAATGTCTCAGAGAGAGATTTTCCAGTGCATGTGTATGCAATACATTTCTCTGTTGCTCCAACTGAATGACACTAAAAAGAGATACAGTATTGGCTTCCACTTATCCATTAGAAACCAATCTTCTCTTCTTTTTCTAACATTAATAACTGTATAAGGTTCATTTCATGGTGCCTTTCCTTAAAGAAATAAAGCCTCTAATGCCTAGTCAAAAAAGCTATTTCACCCTTTGTTAATTTGCTCTTTTCTACATTGTTTTACACAAATGATTTTTAACTGTGACAATCAGAACAATGCACAGTAGTCCTAAAGTAGGCACACTTCTTAATGTTCTCTCTGATTTTTGCTGTTTCTCCCTTCAGACTGCAGATAGAAGAATCTTCTAAACCTGTAAGCTGGACCATGCAGCTGGATAAGGCTGTGACCACAAATTATAAACCCGTGGCTAATCATCAATATAATGTGAGTTACTTTTAACACTTTATTGTGGTTCTTCAACTACTACTTAGATGCCTTCAACTGGTTGCTGAATAGGCAATTCAGCATCAAACACTATTTAGTAAGGGTATAGGATGAGCTAAGATAGAATCCTTGTAGGAAGTCTGAGTGGGTCTTACTTTGGAATAGACAGCTCTGGCAAATTTGGGGAACACCTACAGCCTTTCTGATGTTGTGGGATTACAACTCTTCATGGTTTGGTCATGTTGGCTAATGCTTTGTAAATGTAGCTCAGTGCTTATCCTCTTCAGTTCATTTGTGCTTCCATATTGCTTATTGTTAAAGATTTAGTCACCATTACTAGTGCTATACATCTTTAGATACTGTATTGCAACTACTGTATATTGCATACAGTGATTGCAGTACAGGAGCATTTAAGAATGGACTGAGCTCCATACATTTTGATCTGAGAGTTTAGCAACGCGTGTATCTTTTCCGTTGGCTAACTGAGACTGTGTTATTATAACCACCTACCTGCAAGTATTGGGACCTACTTTTGAACAGACATGAAGAGAATGCTCACAAGATACTAAAAGAATATATTCCATATATGGGCTTCAAACCTAGCCTCTGTTTGTAGACCAAGAAAAGCTGAATATCTGAATGGAAGCCTATATTGCCTTTGCACAAAATCAGTAGTAGTTTCAGCATCTTCCTTTTCCTTTGTTTTTTTTAAGAGTCAAAGCCCCTCAAGTCTTCTTCCCTTTCTCAGCTTCTTTGCTGTTGACACCTGCCCATCAGCCATTGCTTCCTTCTGTGCTTGCTCATATCCAAAAGTTGCAGTGAGAGCAGAGCTGTGTTGACTGGACACTTGACTTATCACACCAGTAATTATAAAAATCATAGTCAGCAGGTACCAACCTAGGCATCTCCTCCTGTCTGTTTGACCGGACAGCTTTCTTCTTCTGCGATGGCACCTGCTTTGACACGAGCATGCACAGTCTAGAACCAGAGAGCAGATCAGTGGACTTAACTGATCTGCTTGCTCGGTTACAATTCACATGGTTAATCGCTGCAGTGACAGCCCTAGTCCATGGCCTGGAGGCTCTTCAAGAAATGGATCTTGGTTCTAATTGCCACTGATCACTCATCTGCCTTGAGATAGCACACACAGACATAATATTCTTATTTTGAATATTATGCATTTTGACCAACCAAATGCCTCTGGGGTGTTTATAACCAGGACGCAGAAACATAGCCCTCTTCTATGTCATTCCATGTAATTGGAGACACGCTGCCTCCAAAGCAGAGGTAACAATACATTGAATTTCTGCTGTGGCTTATCCTAGCAAGCACTTCCCCTACTGAGAAGGCAAGTCCTTTGTTCTCCTATTGCTCCTTCTGCTGTAAGATCTTTTTGTGCTTTGGCAAGTCCTACAAAACAAATGTACGATTAGAGATTTTTAGAAACATATTGAGATAATTGTCATTCCTTAAGAGAATTGACTGATGGTACAAAGACACATTAAGATTGGTTTGTTGTGTCAAGAATGGTTTTGAGTGTCACATAATTTGGTTGAATTGCTTTATGGGATAAATTAAGTCTTTTTAATTAAACTAAGTTCTATCAGAATGTCCTAAAATCCCTTTTCACACTACCATAAAACTGAAGGGAGCTTTTTTCTTTCTGTTGTTGCAGTTAAACAATGCTCCTGAACTAGGTTGAAAATATACTTTTTTTTTTATTATGTTATTTCAATTAATAGATTGAATATGAAAAGAAGAAAAAAGAAGATGGAAAACGGGCTCGAGCTGAAAAACAGCAAGTGTTGGACATGCTTTTTTCTGCTTTTGAAAAGCATCAGTATTACAACATTAAAGACTTAGTGGATATAACTAAACAGCCAGTGGTAAGTACTTTTTCAGGAAAAAAGTCATACAATTTGTTATTTATAAATGGAACAACTTCTAAAACTAGATTGCTTAATGTTTAGAATAGATTTCTTCAAAATATGTCTTTTAAGTTAACCTTACAGTGAAAAAATTAAAACAGTATGGTAATTACAAGAGGTCAGCATGAGTTTGTTGAGAACCAATTTTACCAAACTAACTGTATTTCAATTTTTGATTGAGCCATGTCCTTAATAGAGATACTATATCTTGAGTTGAGAAAGCATTTGACAAAATAGTTCATGACGTTCTGTTTAGCAAGCCAATTCAGTGTAGGCAAAATGTTGTGATAATTAAGTAGATATTTAACTGGCTCAAAAATCATAATCACAGAGCTCCCATCAACAGTTCCTCATCAAACTAAAGTGAGGGATTGAATGGGGTGCTACAAGGTTCAGTCCTGGACCCACTACTTGGCAACATTTTTATAAATGATAGATGAAGAGTTAGAAGAAACATTTAACCAAGTTTGTAGATGGCTAATGCTGAGAAGACAGAAATAAAATTCAAAATGATCTTGATAGTATAGAAAATGGGCTGAAAATAATAGAATACCATTTAACAGAGATCTATGTAACTTTCTAAACACGGGAAACAAAAATCCAATGCACAGGTAAAGGGTAAGGATCGGTGCTCCTCTCAGCTGTGTGTGTGTATGTGTGTGCAGCTTCACAGTAGCCATTGCACACCTACAAACCAGATTCAGTCTCCCACTCTCTGCCAGAGATGACACACTAACATGTGGTTTTGCAAAGGGGAAAGCAAAGGAAGGACAGGGAGAGGAGAGGCTTCTTACCCAGAAATTAAGCTGAAGCCCATGGATCTTCTGCAGGACTCCAGGCCCTAGGACATAGCTTTCCAAACTGTGTGTCACGACACAATACTGTGTCGCCTGTGGGGCCCAGGTGTGTCGCGTCAAAACCCGGAAGCGCTGATGGCACACCGCGGCCGCGCGCACAACAGCGGCGGGCCATCCGCGCTTCCGGGTTTTTGCATGGCACACCAGGACACCGCTGCGGTGTGCGAAAACCTGAAAGCGCTGCGGCAACGCTTCCGGGTTTTTGTGCGCTGCCGTTACTGTGGTGCTTCCGGGTTTTCTCACGCGCCGCCATTGGTGTGTCGCCACGGGAAAAGTTTGGAAAGCCCTGCCCTAGGAGGTATTGAATAGCAGTGGGAAAGAAAAGGCAAAGCAAAGGGGGAAAAAAGAGGGGCAGGGGAGCCTTCTAACCTGTGTGCTCGCCTGCCCAGGCATCTTTTGCATTGTTTTCAAAAATTGGTGATCCCTGGCCCAGGGTTGCTGCTGATACAATTGCTGCTCAGAAGACATTACTTGTGAATCTGCTTCCCTGGTTTAGAAGAAATGTTGGCTGAGATAGTTGGCTTGCTAAAGGTACTTATGAATAAGACATTGGAATAAGTAGTTAATTGCAAACTGACTATGATTGAGCAGTATGATGTGGATTGCAGAATAATTTAATGAAATTTTAGACAGCATCATCAGATAAATACACCAATGATTGGAAGTGGTGGTTCCACCTTACCCCACTTAGGTGTTGTGTCTGCTTCTGGACAATTCACTTTAAAAATGATTCAGACAAGCTAGAATAGGCTCAGAGAAGAGCAGTGTGTATATTAGAAAGAGTCCCTCTTTCGGGGGAAGATGGGTGGTGGCAAAATTTGATAGATAAATAAAAATTAGGGAGATTAGCAAGTAAGTTTTGTAAAGAGAGACTGAAGATCCTAGGATTCTTTAGCTTAAGGAAGGTTGACCGAGGGGGAATATGGTAGCATTCTTCAAATACATTAAAAAAAGATGCACAGAAGGTCAAGATTTTCTCTCCAACCCAAAGTAGAAGACATGGAATAATAGACTCAGTCAGGTTCTAGAAATAAACAGTGCCAAAGACATGGAAAGTAGAATATATAACTCTGATTTATAACAAAGGGAATGATCCAGGGAAACTTCAGTCATATGGACCAATTTCTTTACTGAGTGTTGATTATAAGCTATGTACTACAATACTAGCTGAACAGTTGAGGAAGTATATTTCTGAAATAATACCTACAAACTAAACAGGCTACATTTCCAAGAGGAAAATGAAAGACAGTAGTCGATTTCTAATAGAATGTATCAACAATAAGAAAAAGAAGGCAACAGTAATATTTTTAGATGAGAAAAAGCCTTTGACAATTTGGAGTGGTCTTTCTTATTAGCAGCTTTAAATAAAATAAATCCAGGAGAAAATTTTAAAACTTGGGTGGAGACCATGTATTGACAGCAAATAGCAAAGATCACAGCAAATGCAACACTCTCCACAAATTTTCTAATAAGGGTGCCCATTTTCTCCCTTATTATTTGTAAACATTTGGGATCAAATTCAAGGAGAAGAATACAAGTTGAAATATTATGCAGATGATGAAGTACTAACCATTATGCAATTGCAGAGTGCTATAAGACAGCTGATGAAAATAATCAAAGATAGTGGTGAATTCTCCGGATACAGAATCAATGAAAAGAGAACAAAAATAATAAGATATTTAACTTCAGAAGAAGACAACTTTGTGAAAAGAGTCTGATTCTGAGATAACAAAAATCCCAGTGAAATATTTGGGACTTCATCTGACAGGATATAACAAAGATGTATTTCAGAACAATTATATTACGGAAAGATATTTTTTAAAGGAGATGTTGAAAGGTGGAAAAATCTAAAACCTTGGCTAGGAGTAGTCAAGTACTCTTATTGCAAGAGTAAAAATGAACATATTACCCAAGATGAACTTTTTATTTCAAATGGCACCAATACAAATCCTGAAGGTTTGGCAAATAAGTCAACAGATTTATATGGAGTGGGGGGGAAATGAAAATAAGATTTAACATTTTGCAGGATTTAAATATAAGAAGTGACTTTGCATTTCTTTATAATGTAACTTTAAATTGTTATATTATCATGCGAACTGTCTATCATGGGTAACAGAATGGATAAAAATCCCCAAAGAGCAGTATCAGTTATAGAAGGAGCTGGTTTAGCCAATGAACTTCATAGGTACTTATGGTATAAGAAAACAAAAGAAGAAAAGAATTTGAAGGGACATACTATAAGTCCAGGTTTGATAAAAATATGGCGTCTTCTAAAAACAAGATTGAGTCCAGCAGTTTCACCAATAGCTTCACTATCAGATGCTTTTTACTTCAGGGGCAACTGTAGTAAGAAATATTTAATTACATATGCCAACGTGGTGCATCCAGACTCAGGAAACAAAGTAAACACGCAGCAAGAACTTCTTAACGAAGGTAGGAATTTACCATGGTTGGTGTATTTACAAATTGCTAGAAGAATAAAAAGTGATCTCAAGAAAGAAGGGAGGGTATGAGAAAGAAATCCAAATTTGAAACACTTATACAAAACCAAAACAATCTATTAGGACGTATGTATAAATGGAGATGGAGCACATAAAAATTGTATGGTAAAGTATATCCAAAACTTCAAAGAAATAATCACAGTAAAACAACAGGAAGAGTTACAGAAAAAATAAATAAAATGTACACCAAGTTGTAATTTAAGGTAAATTTTGTACAAAATATTTTACAGATGGTATATAACTCCTTCAATAATTACCAAAATAGACAAATCATATAACAATACATGCTGGAAATGTCATAACAAAGAAGAACATTTTATCATATGTGTTGGTTATGTAAAAAAAAACCCTCAAAAGTACTGGAAAAAAATACTTCAAAATATTCAGAAAATCCTAAAAATAAAATTTGAGCTGAAACCACAAATATTTTTATTGGGTATAATCCCAGAAAACATAAATGAAAGATTAGATTTATTTCATTTCGGTCAATGACCAGCAAAATTTAAAAGAAAAAGAGACAAAGTACAATCAGAAGTTACGATAATAAACTACAAACTAACAAAATATATCACATAATAATACAGCATTCACTCTGCTATTACTGTTTTAATACATTTGTTACAATTATGGGGTAAGCCTAGAACATTAGAAATTAAACAATAAGAAATTATAACATAAAAATAAAAATGTATATCCCCTGACAAATTATCAATTAAAATATTTCCAATTTAAAAATATACATTTAAAATAGGGAATTGTTCTTTTGTCTGGATTTATCTTATTTTCATTGCAGCAACACAAAATTTGGCAACTGTACACGTAATAATAAGGTTTTAAATCCTGAAGTGGATAATTCATGTAAAAATTATCTGGGTACCCAGGGAGTTTTTCTATTAGGGGCGCAATGTAAATTGACCTGATATCCCTATAAAATTTACAGTGTAGCAGTACGTGTAAAATAGTTTCGACTTCCACTTCACCGCATGGGCAGATGCGCTCAGTTACGGGGACTTGGTTGTATCTGTCTTGGAGTAGTGCAGATGGGAGAATATTGAATCTGGCTTTAAAAAGTGCGATTCTCAACTTAGGGAACGTTAGATTTAAGAGATAAATGAAAAATATCACAGTTTACTAAAATATATGCTGACAGCTGCAAGAACAAATTTTGCCCCATGTTGGAAAAGAAGAACTTTGCCGATGTTACAAAATTGGGAGACCAAAATTGGAGAATATGCAGCAATGGCAAAATTGACAGTATTTATTCATAATAGAAGTCTAACCAAATGGAAGGTTAGGGAAGAATGGGTCACTGGAAAGTTTTCCCCTAATATTTTTAATTAGGCTTAGTAGTTGCTTCTCTTTATTTTGTCTATTGTCTGTTATCCTTATCTAATGCAGACTTCTTTTTTCCTTTGTATTTTACTATTTTAAAAATAAATATATCTTAAATACCTTTTTTCTAAAAAAGAAAGAAAAGCAGGTTCTGATTGAATGTTAGGAAAAACAGTAAGATCAGCTTAGCCAAGTCCCCTGGCCCTCCTATCTCAACATGAGGCGGCTGGAGAAAGGTCTGCATGGATGTTCCTACTGTCTCCTCACTCTGTGCATGATCTGGCAAATGCTTGAATCAGGCTCAAGCATCTTGGAGGCTTAAATTAAATACTGTTTTATTCCAGCTTCTCTCCAGTTCCTAATCAATCACCTTTATCTACCCATGTATTTTTCTGGGAAAAATTACTGATTATAGATATTTAAACATTCTTTTTGTGTTGGGTTTCTCCTTAAAATCAAAAGGATGTATGTTTGTGCATACACAGATACTAAGGTTGTGTGGTTATTTTTATTTCACTCTTTGTGGTTTTCTTTCTTTTTAAGTGGTTGAATTCTTTTTAATTTTATTGATGCGTTTGTCCCTATGGTTTAGTTAGTCCAACCTTTTTGCAAGACCTGAACAGTGAAGTGAGATGGCAGGGTAGAAGAAGGATCCTTGATAAGCAATGCGGGAAGACCCCCAATGTTCATTCCCAGGAGAAAGGCTTTTTACATCGGTGAAAATTTTATCTATCTATCATCTATCTATCCATGTATCCATCCATCCATCCATCCATCCATCCATCCATCCATCCATCCATCTATCTATCTATCTATCTATCATCTATCTATCCATCCATCCATCCATCCATCCATCCATCCATCCATCCATCCATCCATCCATCCATCTATCTCTCCATCTATCTCTCCATCCATCCATCCATCCATCCATCCATCCATCCATCCATCCATCCATCCATCCATCCATCCATCCATCCATCTATCTATCTATCTATCTATCTATCTATCTATCTATCTATCTATCTAGGGAATGTACTGTATATGGCTGCCCATCTTAAATGCATAACTCTGGGTGGCTAACAAACAAATTCATAAGAGAAACAAGATAAACCTCCTTGTAAACAAAACAGAAGATCAAAATCCAAGAGTTAAAATTAATCCAGTAGAGAAACGAAGTCACTGCTTCAGAAGCTGACAATCCATATACTGGCTCTTGCATCAGCCTGGCCCTAACGCCTGGGGAAAAAAACAGATCTTCATGGCCTTCTGGAAGGTGAAGAGGGTCAGGGTATGCCAGATCTTCAGGGAGAGGCTGTTCCATAGGGCAGATGCCATGTCAGAGAAGGCCCACCTTCTCAGTCCTGCCACATGACCCTGTTTGATAGAGGGGATCTGGAACATGCCCAACATGTTGGATCTGATGGGAGGGGCAGAGACCTTAGAGATAGGTGGTCGCACAAGTAACCTGACCTGTGCCGTGTAAAGTGACAGCCAGCTCCTTGAATTGCACCTGGAAACATGCTGGGAGCCAGTACAGGTTGCACAACAGTGGTGACACATGGACAAACTTCAATGTGCCCAAAACTGCATGCACCATCACATTCTGGACCAGTTAGAACTTCTGAGTGTTTTTCAAGGGAAGCCCCATGTAGAGCATGTTGCAGTAATCTAGTTGGGAAGTGACTAAGGCAGTGTTTCTCAACCTTGGCAGCTCGAAGATGTGTGGACTTCAACTCCCAGAATTCCCCAGCCAGCCATGAATTCTGGGAGTTGAAGTCCACACTTCTTCAAGCTGCCAAGGTTGAGAAACACTGGTCTAAGGCATGAGTGACAGTGAGCAGAGCCACCCAGTCCAGGAACGGGCACAGCTGGCACACAAGACAAATCCGTGCAAAGGCCCCCCGGCCACGCCTGCCATTTGCTTTTTAAGCAGGAGCCACGAGTCTAGGGAGACTCCCAGAAAATAAACCTAAGTAAGTTTAGTAAGAGAAGAGTTTGAAATATGAAATATGAATGTAGAGATTTTGGTGCAGGACCTCTGTAGATTATAGTTCCCCATACAATGTTGTTGTCTTGCTAAAGTTCACCACCGTAACTTACAGTTGTGGAAGAAATGTCTACAGTGCTTTATTCTGCAGTTTCCTTCAGTGAAATAGGCTTAATTGTTCTGTGTATTTTGCACCAGTCCACTTCTCTCCCCTGTGTCTGGGCCTGTAGTAGCGGTTTAGGAATCTGTTGCTATAAATTGAATCATTTCTCCTGCAGCTGTGAGCTGTTGCTCTAGAAAAGGCAAATCATAGATACTTATTTTATTTCTACATTAAGAACAGCTCCAGCATCTCTCAGCCTCCCCTCCGGCAACTAAAATTCTAACTCCTTCATCTCTTACAAACTAAGAAGCTGACTAATTGTTTTGTTTCTCCATGACAGATATTAATTTCCCTCCTCTTTATGGAAAGGGAAGAAAATACAAGAATGTTGACGCAGAAGCTGGTAGTTGGTGTGGGAGGAATTTGACTAGGTTTCTAATGGATAGAGGAGTGGAACATTAGTTTTGAAGGATAAACAAAGACAAAACTAATAAAAGCTGCCATTTTCTAATTTCCCCCAATTTCCCAACTGTCTCCCTTTTGACTGACTCTTTTAAAGGACACAAGCAGGATTGTTTGTGCTTCATGATGCTCTGCATGAAGACTTTTATGCATTGTATAGTATCTACAGAATGTCTCCAAAAGTTCTTAGGATCCACTGTATCCGTAAGTTTAGTTTAGGGCAGTATTTCTCAACCTTGGCAACTTTAAGATGTGTGGACTTCAACTCCCAGAATCCCCCAGCCAACCCAACCAGGATTCTGGGAGTTGAAGTCCACACATCTTAAAGTTGCCAAGGTTGAGAAACACTGCTTTAGGGTGTGGCTGTGCTGTTGGGAATGCTTGAGGGTTTCCATTGAGTTCTGTGAAACATAGCAAACTGAGACCATGTTGGGGAAGTAAAAATGTGCACCACCAATCACCGGAGATAAATAATTCTTCTCTGCTGAAACTTCCAAAGATGCACCCCTCTGAGGGTTTGGCTTCTGGAGTTGGAAATATTACTGATCTGCTTTTAGCCCTCTTTGCCAGTAACAACCACTCTTACTATTTGTGAAGAATGAAGGATCATTAGAAATTAGGAAACAGTGGATGAAGGAAAGCATGACCACGGTTGAAGTTGTGCTGCTGGTACAACCTTGGCTTGTTTCCGGGGTGTGTTTGTGTGGAGATTGTTGCTTGGTGCACTCGAGGACACTCATTTGGGGCAGACAAGCTTTAAAAATCCCAGGAATTTCCTCTGGATATTTCTGAAGTTCATATCTTAATGAATGCAGGAGACCGTTTGCATGAATGCCAGGCCATTTGAATTTCTCTTTCTGTTCACCTCTGCAAATTCAGAAAATTACTAATCTGAGTTTGAGTTTTTATGAACTCTGGAGCTCCCAAGTCATGTTCTCTTATAATTAGGCCACATTAAGAGTTTTTATTCCTCTTAAAAATCTACACTAAGAATCTTTCTCATTATCATTTTATGGTATCTAACTGGGTTTGCTGGTTCCCTGGTGCAGGCTTTAGCAATCTTAGAGTTATTTCTTTGATTTGTTTTATCTTACTGTTTTAATGGGGGAGCCTTTTGTAAAATTCCTTCGTAGCAGGGACTTTTGTGCTGTTAATGTAATATCCAACTCAAGATTGCAAACCCATATGGGTGACTTGCTCTGTGTTCCATACAATTGAGTTTGCAGTCTAGTTAAAAACCAAGATGATTTACTTGATCTATTCATGGGTCTACCTTGTTCATATCTAAAGCAGAGTGTAGAACTCGTTCTCTTGTTTCTTCTGCACACCTTGGCTCTTTACCTCGCATCATTTCAGACCCTTTGTCAGATACTCCATTTTGGTATCTCATCTGGGCTGGAGACCAGATGGCTGATGGGAGGGGAGGGGAGGGGAGGGGAGGGGAGGGGAGGGGAGGGGAGGGAGGAAGGGAGGAAGGGAGGAAGGGAGGAAGGGAGGAAGGGAGGAAGGGAGGAAGGAAGGAAGGAAGGAAGGAAGGAAGGAAGAAAGAAAGAAAGAAAGAAAGAAAGAAAGAAAGAAAGAAAGAAAGAAAGAAAGAAAGAAAGAAGGCGGCTCAACTTCCCTCCCCAGTGTAGTTCTTTGTTGTAGGGATTACACTTCCCCAATTTCTTTATTACATATGATTCAGGTGGCGATGTTTGTGACTCCTTTGTCTGCCCCATTGACCTACTCTCGACCCTTGCGTTCCCTTCTATGCTTCCCAAACCACATTCTTGATGGATTTGATTCCCGGGGTGTTTTTCCTTGACCTGATGGTTTAGGCATCTTCATTAAGACACCATAAATTGGTCCTGGAAGTAGGAGCAAAGTAGTTTAGTGCATTAGAGTAGAGGGCTTTGCGCCCTCCACTGTGTTCAAGGCTGCTAACGGCCCCTTCTCCTTAAACCAGTTGCACTTTTTGACACCAATTGGATGATTGCTCTTTACAAAATACCCTTCTTAAACAAGTTGAATCAAAGAGCTGTATTAAAAGCATTTTCTTTGACAATTTTCCCAAACACGTGCTGAACTCTCTGTATCACAACACATTTCAAGGCACTTGCTTTTCATTAGTCCATTAGTCCAACTGCACTCTCTTCCTGTGTCTGTTATTTTTAACTTGTATCTCTTTTTTCTTCTCTGCAAAATACTTCACTGATTTGATTGACTTGCTCTTGACTGTCTTGATTACTAGATGTCAGTAGTAATTGGGCTGAAAAGTTGGCAGGTTGATAGGATAGCTTAATTTCATATCAAGGCTTTGTTACTGGTCCCCATAGACCAATTTTTATTAGGGTGTTTGTTCCTGACAGCTTAAACACAAGACTTTTGTGGAAGAGAGTTAAACTAACATAACAATGATCAAATAAATATAACATTTTTGTATTATACAAAAAAGATAAACACTGAGTATGCAACGAAGGGGCGTGGTGGCTCAGTGGGTAAGACGCCAGGCTTGTCGATTGGAAGATTGCAAGTTCGGAGGTTCGAATCCCTAGCCCTGCGTGCGGAGTGAGCTCCCGCACTCGCTCCAGCTCTTGCCAACCTAGCAATTCGAAAGCATGCAAATGCAAGTAGATGAATAGGTACCACTTCCTTCGGTGGGTAGGTAACAGCGTTCCGCGCGCATCATGCCGGCCACATGACCATGGAAGCATCTTCGGACAACGCTGGCTCTTTGGCTAACAAACGGAGATGAGCACTGGCCCCTAAAGTCGGACACGACTGCACAAATGTGCGGGGGGTACCTTTACCTTTACTTTACCTTATGCAACGCTAGACTCAAGTAGATTCAAATCCTACAAATTTCAGTGTTTTTTTTACTACTAACTGCACAGGATTTTTGCAGTCATAAATGATAGATATTTTATGAGTGTCATATCACCTGTTCAGAAATTGTAAGAACCTTTTATCAGAAGGGAACATTTTGGGGAGACGTGGCAGTGCTTTTTATAAAAAATTATCTAGAATCAGTAGAGAATTCTTTAGGTAACTCCTGACATATTTTGCAAAACTACCAGTTCTAGATAAGATAAAGCTGCAAGATTTCCTATTTTAAATCTCTAGGACAATTAATTAAAGCTCCATGAAGAGTTTTAATGATGAAGTGGTAATAGCAGGCACACTGAAATTAATGCCCAGGTTTGGTCTCCCATTATTTAGAAGCTGCAGACCTCTTTGCCTGTCCTGCCATCCCTAATGATGATTCCATACGTATCTGGAGCTCTAAATAGAAATTGAGAAGCCATTACCAGTAACAGCTTGAATGTCAGGACAGACTGCAACAGGAGAACATGTATTCACTGGAGGAACACAACCCTTCCTGTTTCTAAGCTCTATGAGAGACTCCAGATACATCATTAAGCACTTAAAAACTTCCCAGTAACTCATTCAAGAAAACACAAATCTGTCACCTTCATTTGAATTAGTTTAAAGCCTTATTAGAGTGAGAATTCCCAAGCATTTGGAAGCATCTAAGCCAGAGCTTTCCAAACTGTGTGTCGAGACACAAAAGTGTGTCGCCACACCACCCAGAAGCGGCGGTGCGCGCGTGCACGGCGGCAGCAGCAGCGGCGCGGGATTAGTGCTTCCGTGTTTTAGCGGAGGCTGCCGCCGCCGCCATGCACGCATGCGCCGCCGCCGGTGTGTCGCCAGCAGCGGCACTTTGGAAAGCCCTGAGCTAAGCTTTCAAAGAAAGATGGGTACGGTTTTTATGCAGGGATGCCATGGAGAAATGTGCAAAATCTTTAGTGCTCAAAACATTATGAGCATTAAACCATCATTTTGAGTGTTCTGAATTTGAAGCAGAACTTATCTGTCCCAACAACTCTTTCAAATCTGGAATGAAACTCTGGCTCTGGCGCCCCCCAAGAAAACTAAATCATAGAAAGATTCCTTGAAATAACTGTTTCGACCCAGGGATGGATGGTTCTGAGCGTTACAAACAGAGAACAAAGCACGTGGGTTTCAAGAGTTTTGTTTTGAGGTTGGAAAGAAATACTCGGGTCGTTCCAAATCTGGTATGACAGAACATAGCCTACTTGACCAAACAAACTTTGTACAGGAGGATGGCCCAACACAGGAGAAGTAACACCACAGGACCAGAGTCAGCAGTTTATCTTCATTTAAAGGAAAAAGGACACTCATTTGAGGACATTAATGTTCACATTTTAGACAGAGAAGATAGGTGGTTTGAGAGAGGGGTCAAGGAATCCATTTATGCCAACTTGGAAAATCCTTCCTTGAATAGAGGTGGGGGCCTCAGGCACAATCTTTCCCCTATCTTCCTTCCTGCTTTGTCTTCTGTGCCCAGGAAGATTAAGACCATTTCGCAAGCTCAACAGCAGCATGGTGATCTTAACGATCCTCCTTTAGATGATAAAGGGACTTAGAAATAACATCTCAAAATAACCATGACCTAGCCCCAGGTGCAAGGTCACACAGCCACCCTAGAAACATATTTAAGGATTCCCTTACTAACTTTACTCAGACTGAAGAAGCTTCTTGGATAAGGAGCGAAACGTTTCTACTGAGAAAATAGAAATCCAGTTGACATGATTCAAGCCACAGACTGTTCCACCTGGATGACTGAGAACCTTCATCGACATAGCCTACTTGACTGTTCTGATGGAGCTTTCCATGTGAAGCTCTTGTATTCGAGTATGAAACAAAATAAAATATCCACATTTTGTGGATCTCCTAAATGTTTGGGCTGCCCTGCTACCTTTTAAGCATTAATTGAAGATGTTACCAGACAGGTAGAAGCTAGAATGGGTTGGTAGCCTCTGGTTATTCCTCCATGAGCTGCCTAGTCTGGAATTGCCATCCTATATCCAAATGCTTTTTATAAAAACCCGCATGAGACCATTCCTTCATCTTTCCATATTCTTCTATCCTCATCATCCCGTTCTTTCTTCCAAAAATATTGGAGGAAGGCAAGCTCTGTACACAGCCTTTGAGGTCTTGGAGGATATAAATCTGAATAAATAATAAATGCAGGCTTGCTTGTTAATTACACGTTTTACTTAAAGCATAGTTGCAGCACCAACATATTTTGGTTGGAATGTTCCTCCTCTGGAAAGTGTGTTTTCTTCTGGCTGTAATTTCTCCTGTTTGGCAAGGCCAGGCAAGTGAAATGTCCTTTAATTAATCAGTTCCTCTTAATCACTGCTTTCAACTCATTGTTTTTACGTTTCCTTTTCTTTGATAATGACGAAATCCTGTTCGACTGCAGAAGAAAACAGAAATAGAGGAAGCCAGTGATTGCAGAGCACACACTCAAATGAGAGAGAGAGGGGGACTAATTAAAGGGCAAGCAATCGGTAATTCCCAGCCCCAGCCCTGCTGAAATTAGAGATGAAGAAAATTGTTTCTTCCTAAGGAGCATGCTGGAGGAGACCTTGCCTGCATAGGAGTTGCATAGGAATACATGTCGGAGAAAGTTCTTGGCCACGGAGGGGATGGCATTGCTAAATGATTCTCTCAGCACTGGGTGAGACTACCATTTTAATTTAACTTCCAGCTGATTACGGAAGAGCAGTGACTGGGCATCACCAAGACCTATTATAGACTTTCAGGAAGCTTTTGACAAAATCCCTTCTGAAAGGCACTAAAATGCCAGGATAAAAAGATCCTTATGTGGCCAAAAGAAAAAAGAATTGCACAGTTGATACATTCCCCAGCTTTCCCCTGGAAGCAAATAAAATGGGGAAAATATCATAATTACTTTTATTAGCCTCACTAGTACCATTCTTTTATATATTTGCAAAGATCCCTGCTTCTGTGTCTTTAAAGAAAAAGACAAATTTGCAATGAGTGGTTTTCAGACTGATTAAGATGTGAATCACATATTGTACTTACCCATATTTGGGACTCAGTGTGTTGCACACGCCAAGCAGATGTTTGCAAGCCGTGGCTTACAGCTGAGTGCAGCTTTTCTCAACCTTTTGACCCTGGAGGAGCCCTTGAAAGATTTTTCAGGCCTCGGGGAACCCCTGCACATTCAGGCTCAAATAGAGGCCAGAAGGTACAAAATTATTACATGCGTTTCATGGGTAGGCCTGTAGATATGCATTAACAGTGTTCTTCAACTAAACATAAAGAATGAAACGTACCTCTTTAATGTGAAGTTGCCTGGATTTGAAATGATTTTTTAAATAAATTGTGATCTCCTAGGGAACCCCTAGTGACCTCTTGCGGAACCCTAGGGCTCCATGGAACCCTCATTGAGAAACCCTGGCTTAGTGTAAGATGTGAATCAGCCAATAGTGATCTCTCTAATAAGCCTTGATTCAACCTAAATGAGTTCTAAATAGTATTCTCTTCACCCTAAAACATTCTGTTTTGAGGATCATAGCCTTGTTGCCCCATACCCCAATTTTTTTTTTATATTTTTTATCCCACCTTTATTATTTTTATAAATAATTCAAGGTGGGGAACATACCTAACACACCTTCCTCCTCCTATTTTCCCCACAACAACCCTGTGAGGTGTGTTGAGCTGAGAGAGAGTGGCTGGCCCAAAGTCACCCAGCTGCTTTCATGCCTAAGGTGGGACGAGAACTCTCAGGCTCCTGGTTTCCCATTGGCTCCTTCCTAGAGCTGAGATAGAATGATTGGCCCAAGGTCACCCAGCCGGCTCTCATGCCTAAGGCGGGACTAGAACTCTCATTCTCCTGGTTTGCCATTGGCTCCTTCCTACGGCTGAGAGAGAGTGGCTGGCCCAAAGTCACCCAGCTGCTTTCATGCCTAAGGTGGGACGAGAACTCTCAGTCTCCTGGATTCTAGCCTGGTGCCTTAACCACTGTTATCATACAGTGCTTGTGTTGTTCCAGTCAGAAGAAACCACAATTAAACCACAGAATTGGAGAGGATCAAGGATGCATGTACAGTCCAGTTGCTCCTTTGAGAGGATCCTCCTCTTCTGGTTCTTGCCCACCAAAAGTTTTATCTTTGGCTCATATGGTAAATTGCTGCCCCCTCGTGGGGGTTGATGCTGTATGAAGAATATTTGGAGGGCTGAAATGGTGAGACGCAGAGAAAATTCAAACATTTTAAGCCATTTGCTGCTTTGGAACTGCAACTATTCTGGAAATGTGTACAGGAATGGCTTATAATGAACATCTCCTTCCTCTTCTCTTTCTCCCTACACCATACAACAAGAAAGAATGGTGTAAAGAGAGTACTAGCTTACCAGGCTGTCCTCGCAGCCCTCTTCTCCATTCTGTATTTTTTCTTCACCCTCTAAAAGGTTTCCTTGGAATTTTATAGGGTTTGTTTGCAGTCAGTTATCATTTGGGGACACCATCACTTGGACGTTCTGTCTGTGATGGTGGCACATCTTAGACACTCTGTTTGTCCTTCTGTCTCCTTTGGTTCTGTTGTTGTTTATTCGTTCAGTTGCTTCCGACTCTTCGTATAGTAGAAAAGGTGTTTATTTCCAGGAGTATGTGTGGTGAGAAATGTTGGGGCCATATTAGGGCGTAGATTGGGTTTTGATAACGGGACTCATGAATATCTAACTCTTTAGAAAAGTTCTACTTTGAAAATTGGTGGTAAAATGTTCTATTGGAAAGTTTGAGTGGAAGCCAGCATCATGACTTTAAGCCAGTTGTTATGTAATGACTGTTTTAAGGATTTGTCCTGACTTCAAATTGAATTTGGTCTTCCCAGCTTGCAACAGTGGAGGCATCTTCAACTTAAGCATGTTCTAACCGATCAATATGGACGAGACGCTTTCTTACTTGATGGAATCCATGACAGAATTAAAACCTATGGCATATCTCTATCAAAAGCGCAAGGATAATTTTAAAATGGACGTTTCTGGGATATTTCAAAGATGGTCTAAAGATCTGGAATATCCCATAATGCCCCATCAATGGATTCATGTCCTTAAAAATGTTTAAATATATTAACAATGTTTTTTTTATATTATATAATGAAATATGTCAAATATGTCATTTAGAAGATCTGCATAAGTCAGTGAACCAATATTTTCCAAATGACCAATGCATGATGCTACAAAATCCAAAAATGGTAAAAGATCCATTGAAAGTGCAAAACAGACCAATGGATTTTAATGTAACAGTGCAAAAAAAGTTCATTGATATAGTTTTATATTCCACATTGCAGTTAACTTTAAGAAACTTCCCTTTGTCAAGTTCTGGTGTAGAGTATCACAGTGGAATATCCACAATTATCTGAAAAGTCTGTTAAAATACTCTTCACTTTTCCTACTACGTATCTGTGTGAGGCCAGATTTTCTTAATTCACTTCAACCAAAACAACGTATCACACCAGATTTAATGCAGAAGCAGATATGAGATCCAGCTGCCTTCTATTAAGCCAGACATTAAAGAGATTTGAACATAAATTAAAAAATGACATTCTTCTCACTATTTATATTTAGAAAATATAGCTATTTTCCATTAAAAATATGTTATTTGTGTTAACATGTTAATATGTTAACATAGAGCCAGTTTGGTCTAGTGATTAAGGTACTGGGCTAGAAACCAGTAGACAGAGTCTTTCATGCCTTAGGCATGAAAGCCAGCTGGGTGACCTTGGGCGAGTCCCTGTCTCTCAGCCCTAGGAAGGAGCCAATGGGAAACCATGGACTGAGAGGTCTAGTCCCGCCTTAGGCATGAAAGCCGGCTGGGTGACCTTGGGCCAGTCACTCACTCTCAGCCCTAGGAAGGAGCCAATGCGAAACCAGGGACTGAGAGTTCTAGTCCCGCCTCAGGCATGAAAGCCGGCTGGGTGACCTTGGGCCAGTCCCTGTCTCTCAGCCCTAGGAAGGAGCCAATGGGAAACCAGGGACTGAGAGGTCTAGTCCCGCCTTAGGCACGAAAGCCATCTGGGTGACCTTGGGCCAGTCACTCACTCTCAGCCCTAGGAAGGAGCCAATGGGAAACCAGGGACTGAGAGTTCTAGTCCCGCCTTAGGCATGAAAGCCGGCTGGGTGACCTTGGGCCAGTCACTCTCAACCCAACTCACCTCACAGGGTTGCTGTTGTGGGGAGTATAGGAGGAGGAAGGAGTATTTGGTATGTTCACCGCCTTGAGTTATTTATACAAATAATAAAGGCGGGGTAGTTTAGTTAGTTAGTTAGTTAGTTAGTTAGTTAGTAAATAAATACATAAATAAATAAATAAATAAATAAATGTGATGCACAGCATTCCCAGGTTCTTATTTAGGGGAGGACTCTACCAGAACAAGGCTATTCAAACTCGTGAATACACGTTGAAACTGCCAGGATGGAAATGAAACCCATTGCTGTAGTGAAGAGTCTGGATGTGGCCCGTGGAGTGCCTGTGTTGTACTACTCCATGGGTTCTTCTTATTAGACTTTCTGGTGTGGGAAGTATAGAATTACGGGCTGCCTGGGTGGAGTTTATATGCTGGTGACAATGATCTCTGATTGGCTGCTGAGTTTACCAGCTTTAGTATGGGAATAGAGAACCGCTTTTCTCAGCTTTTTTTTTCTTCTTCCCCATTTAACTCAGAGGAAGAAGAAAAATGACTTAGACCCATCCTCAACTTGGTGTAAATTTATGTCTTTGAAGTTGGGCTGCCCTTGGTTGGGAATAGGGGGCAAGTTGGAGTCAGCATAATTGTTCTGTGTTCATACGATGCTCTATCAGTATCCCTTCTTCTCTCTTTCAGATCTATTTGAAGGAAATTTTGAGAGAAATAGGCATCTACAATTTTAAGGGGCCACACAAAAGCACCTGGGAACTTAAACAAGAATACAGGCATTATCAAAATGAAGATAAAAGTGATTAGCAACCAGGAAGCTGTCAACTATGAAAGCAGGAAAAGCTGCCCAGGTTCATCCTTAAAAGAGTAAGAGTTAATACTTTTGTAATGAGCCCTGTCTTCATTTTTTAAAAGATTTTTCTGGAATGTTATCTAAGTTTTTGTGGTATGTTTATTGCATACAAATTATTTATAGAATAAACTTGTATTTGGTTTCTTTAATGTATGGCCTTTTATTATAACTTCTTGCATTTTGTAAAAATATAACTATGTTAATAAATTGACTAGAAGCTTTACTTACTCCTGGGCTGAATTTATCCCATTATGACTAAACTCTTGAGTAGGCTTATATTTTGAGCAACAGAGAATCAGGCTAACACATTTATTCTAAAAATTGTTTACCTTTAAGGATCCAGGTCACACTTGTGTTTTTGCTGCAAATGACACAGCTACACCTTTGGAAACTGAATCTTGAAGTAGTTTCCAAGAACGTATCATGGGATGGTGAATAGCCTTTACGTGCTTGTTGATCAAAAATAACTAGAAGTGGGACACATTTTCAGTTGAGCTGGAAATGGTTTTTTTCCACTGAGAACACAAATCATCTTGTCTCCCCCCTGCAGCCTTCAAAATTGGTTCTGGAGGGTTGGTGAAATTTCAAAATTCTCCCCCCCCCCCCTTTCTTTCTGCAGTGCTTGTTGCATGTGTTTGGTGTAGGAAGGCCTACGGTGTGAGTGAACATCTGCTGATGCAATGCTAAATTGGGGTTGGTGGTATGATATCTTAGGCATACTGCTTGACATCTTCCAGATGGATAGTCAGCACAGAGGTGGTGTGACCTTCCAAATCCAGGTTCTGTACCAATTTGGGATTGATCAAGACGTAGAACCTGGGTAAACTTTGCAGAATATAGAGGTTTCAGAATAAGCTAGCCAGAATTTAGCTGAGCATTGAATGGCAAAAGGGTCACCTGGAAAGATCATCTCTATCTATACCAGAATATCCACGTTGGAAGTGACATGGGTGAATTAAGTAAAGAGAGGATATTCATGTTCCCACAGAGAGGTAACCATATTTGTGTTGCAAAAATTGAATCAGATCAGGAAAAGGACTCAGCAGAGTCTTAGGTATTCTATAATTTTGAAACACTGCATTCTTCATCTGTCAGTAGCTGATTTTTGAGCTTCAAGTAGGTGACATTATTTTCCATATATATAATTCTTCCTTCGAACATTGCCATTCAGTGACAACTAAGGGACTCAAGCTATGCTTTGCGCATCCTTGAAGGTGCTTCTTTTGGGTGGGCTAAATTTTCATCGGGCTATCAGCATTGAGTTGTTGCTTCCCCATTTATAGGATACCTCTGCTTCTATTATGAAGATGAACTCAAGGCAGAATGATTCAAGATGGTAGCAGATCCGGTAGCAAAAGCTTCAGCCGGAGTTAATGGCTAACTATAATAGATGAAATGTATCAGATGGGCCTCTGTAATGCATGGGCAAGCAAGTCCCCAGCCCACATTCACTAACAGCCAGCAGCATCTCAGTTCTAATACACATCCCTTTTTTATCAAGCAGGAGCTTCTCAACAGTGGCATAGCTGGAGACCATGTATGGAGGAAGATTACCACATAACCCTCCCTTCCTGCTAGAAACAGTTTGACTCTTTAGAAACAGTGTTTCTCAACCTTGGCAACTTTAAGACATGTGAACTTCAACTCCCAGAATTCCCCAGCCAGCGATGCAGTCCACATGTCTTAAAGTTGCCAAGGTTGAGAAACACTGTTTTAGAACAAAGGTAGAAGCTGGGTTCTGGAGCAGGGTAAAGGAGAGAAAAACATTGTCTCCCAGATCCTTGATTAAAGATCAAAACGCCAGGCTTGTCGATCGGAAGGTCACAGGTTCGGAGGTTCGAGACCCAAGCACCATATGACTGAGTGAGCTCCCGCACTCGCCCCAGCTCTTGCCAACCTAGCAATTCGAAAGCATGCAAATGCAAGTAGATTAATAGATACCATTTCAGTGGGATGGTAACAGTATTCCACGCTCGTCATGCCGGCCACATGACCACAGTAGCGTCTTCGGACAACGCTGGCTCTTTGGCTAACAAATGGAGATGAGCATCGGCCCCTAGAGTCGGACACGACTGTGTGGGGGAACCTTTACCTTTTTTAGATGAACTCCAGGACAGCAACCAGAGGGCTGCTACTTCACAAATCTGTTTGCCTCTAAGGCAGTGCTTTCCAAAGTGACACACCAACGGCGGCAGTGGCGGGGTGTGTGTGTGCGGCGGCAGCAACCTCGCTAAAACGCAGAAGCGCTGATGGTGCGCCGCTGCCACCACCACCGTGCACACTGCTGGCGCCGCAGCTTCGCAACACAGAGTTTGGAAAGCTATGCTCTAAGGAATAGGTAATAAGTATAGGTAGAAACATTATACAGGATTACTTTTTACTGGAATGGATTCGGCTGTTTTATTGTCTCTCATACCTAATTGTCCCCATACAAGCTCATGCATTCTGTAGCTTGAATCATGTCAACTGGATTTCTATTTTCTCAGTGGAAACGTTTCGCTCCTTATCCAAGAAGCTTCTTCAGTCTGAGCAAAGTTAG